>JAOQGH010000012.1:19379054-19447207 GCA_025769975.1 Gallinago jamesoni | reverse complement strand
GATATTAGGAAATATTTCTCTGCTGAAAGGGTTGTCAGGCATTGGAATGGGCTGCCCAGGGAGGTGGTTGAGGCACCGTCCCTGGAGGTGTTCAAGACACGAGTTGACATGGTGCTTGGGATATGGATAAGTGTTGGGTTGGTGTTGGTTTGGGTGTGGTGTGGGGTTTGTGGGGGGGGTTTCTTTGTTTGTTTTGGGGTTTTGTTTGTTTGTTGGTTTGGTTTTTCTCATTGGTTGGACTAGATGATCTTAAAAGGTCCCTTCCAGCCTAGGTGATTCTGTGATTCTGTGACTGTGACCATATGTCTCTCCCACCCCTTTTCAGTGGCCACACATGCTGCCTGAAGGTGGCTTTCCATCAGCTGCAATACAGAGCTCAAGTCTGACACAAGTTGGTTATTTCTGTTCTCCCCTCCTGTGCTGTTTTTAGCCGTTTTTAACAATATTCAGAAATCTAAGAGCAATTTTTTAAGGAAAAAAAAAAAAAAAAAGAAGAAACAATTCAGAAATGAATTTTGGCTGGATTTTACTGACAGGGTAGGTAGGCAGAGATACAGTAAGAGATTGGGTAAGAGTGCAAATAGTTTCAAGAAAGCTGGTTTTGTTGTACGTGTTCAGGGCTGCCTTGTTGCTGGCTTATTTTACTGAAAGTGATGTTCCTTTTTCTTCTGCAAAATGAATTCCCAGAACTGCTTTTCTTCAGTAGGGAAATACTTTTAATTTGTGGCTCATTTCTTTCCTCTGAATTTCCCAAGAAGTATTTTTTTATTATCTTTGCTTTCTCCTTGAAAAGTAGTCTATTTTTAAATATATAATTGCCTGTTTTCTCTTTCCAGTGTTTCCATTTCATTCTACAAATGCAGCTTTTAGAAAAAAGAATTGTCTGATCCACTTCATAGACCATTCATTGATAAGTGCTCATAGTATATTCAGAGTTAAAGAACACTTTTTAAACTTAGTATTTGGTGATGAATTACCTCAGCACAAATTTTTGGGGCAAATACCAGCAGCACTTCCAGTTAACGTGAAATTATGCCTAGTGATTTTAGCAACATTTAGGCAATTTGTTAATGTGTTTTATTAAAAATTAGCTAACAGACCTTCCTTTTACAGTGATAAAATCAAGCATCTGTAAAGTCTAACTCCATATCCTCGATGGCTTCAAAGTTTGTTCTTTGTGGTGTTGTCCCAATGGAAGCCTGAAAATGCAGTTTCAATAAACAGAATATTAAAAGGGATAACGCTTGTCAAATTAAATGCAGTCTAATTGTCTTCCATTGCAGCTGGCAGCTGGCAATACATCATGACATTTAATCACAGATAGAATCAGAATTGTCTAGGTTATCTTGATATTGGAAGACAAGGAGCCTTGGATGATTTTTTTTTTTTTAATTTAATTTTATTTTTTAATCATTGATGTCACAAACAGTCTCCCAGGACTGGAAGAAGGCAACTCAAACTTAAGCTACCAAAATGTAACTGCCATCTGGCTGGCTGATCTCTAATGATTTGCTTTGGGAATGTCTCTGTCTCTGCTTTCAACTACAAAAAAAAGTACAGCATACTATTGTACAACAGCAAAAAGCTCTTTCCTGGCTGCCAGCTGTGTTTTTTCACTGGTTGAAGTTACTAGGTTGATTCAGTAACAGCCTTACAGATGTGTGTGTATATATATGGCTAAATGGTTTGTTCAGTAAAGTCTGTGGTTTGGATCTAATTTGATCCAGTATTAAAAACCAAAATATTCATGCAGCTAGATTTAACAGTGGCTCTTATTCTTAACCTCAATCTTGTTTGATAATATCCTCTGTCTCCTAGAGATTTACAGTACTTTTTCCATTTCTGTTAAAGGAAAAATATGACAGGAAGAGAATTAAACCTGTAAAGTCCCATGCTTGCATGTGTGATTGCATTGTCGTGGAATTGTGATGTCGTACTTAAATGAGAGGGATTTTTGTTGTTTCGTGTCTGTTTCTGTTCTATTTTCATGTTCGTCTTTGGTCAGAATCTCAGTAATTTGAAAGCTTTCCAGAGGCATAATATATTTGTTGCTTTTAAATATTACACATAACTACATCATCCATCTTTATTGTGCCAGCTCATCTCACACATTTGAAGCCTTAATCTGTTAAGGGACAGCGGTTATTGAGGGAATGGGTATGTTGTGGTTGGACCTTATTTGGGAGTCTCCATCTATGCAACGCATGGAAGGGATGGTCAGTCATTGAATTTGACAAATAACAAACACCAAGAATTTAAAGGAGACTTAATCTTCAGTTGTGCTATGTTTCCATGAATAGTGCATGCATTCAGCTTTCTTGAGAAAACTCAGTTGTAGCCGGAGTTGTATGGAAATATATTCAAGGTATCATCAGACGATATCCCTCGTGAAATCCATAAGAAATTAATTTTCTTTGCAATCTATGATAAAATGGCAACTCAGCATTGAGGATTGCCTCGGGTAAAAGTAACTTATTTCCCCAAGAGGGAAGACTTATGAGAAAGGTTCTAATAAATATTGCCTTTATACTCTCAAAGGTTGCCAACAGTATCCCTCATAGATGGTGCAAAAAATCTCTGGAAAAATCTTTTGCTTAAAAGCAGCACTTCTCAATAGAAGAGAGATGCTTCCTTCTTCATATTTATGGAATATTTGGATGGGACTGTACAACTAGAGAAGCAATGGGAAGATGGGGAATAATTCTCATATACTCAAAAATATCTGGAAAACAAAATTAAAAAATTCTTGAAGTAGTAATGCGTATATTCTCTACTTTCTCTGCAGGATCTTTCAGTTGGTAACATGCTTCTTTGTCACTAAAAGATACTGTAAAGTTTATATAATTCTACTTATCTGCAGAAATTTACATCTGTGGGTCATGTAACTATTAAAATTATTTTGTTAATTCAGTTGTGTACGTGCAAATTCAGCATAATTTCGGGATCATTTTTAATCTTCTTATGCATATAATACTTGTAGGGGATGAAATGTATTATGAAGCAGGTGCAATCAAGTGAAGAGGTCTGTCAGAATGAGAACTCATAGGTATCTGTTGTTACCAATAAAATGTTTCTCTACAGCTGGGAAACTTATAGACACCAACAGTTTCATTTGCATCATGATGCATCTTAAAAACTATGAAGGCAGCAACGTGAAACACCAGCATGGATCCCAGCCTTACTAAGAGCTCCTGAGCTTCTCAGGCCAACTTTAGTAGTTGGCTTTGTGTTCCTTTTTGTAGACATATTGCAAATTTACAGATAGGCTTTAAAAAAATTAGGATGTGAGAGAGAAATGTTTAATGGTACATTGATAAAATATATCTACGTAAAGGTTGTGAAGGTTTTCCAAAAAGCAAGAATAATTTGATTTTCTTTCTGTCATCCATGCGGAAGTGAATTTGTTTCCTTCCAGAACTATCTCTGCTTATTTAACTTGAATTTAAACAGTAAATGAGACTTTATTTTACACAAAATTTGGTAGTTGCTTATACATGAGTATTTCCTCGCATGCTGACAACATTGTTGAGCTGAAGTGTGTAATTTAAGTGTTTGAGTTAGAAGATGTATGATGAGTCTGCATTAAGCATGGATGAAGATACCATTTAAAGTGCTCTTACAGAGCAACCAGGTAGGCTCAGTGGTAGGGTTTTCTTCTTGGGGAGGTAAGGGCTTAGCTACTAGTAATTGACTGAAGTAACTTTATAAGTTACAAAAAACTGGAACCGCAAAAACTCTGCACCGTTTTAACTAGAGTTCAAATATTGCATGTTTATCTGAAACAAGCTGTTTTGGTAATTATTTCTTCTTCTTTGTCTCTCAGAACTCTTACCTTGAGACTTTATGATGCCTTAAATGTAACTTTTAATTTCCATGGGAATTCTGTCAGAATGATAAACTAGACTGGGAAAACGTATCTTTGTTGTCAAAACTTTATAATTTGCTGTACCTTCTCTTTTTATACGACAGTAATAACTGTTTCTGTTGACCATTGAAGAAGAAAAGAATTTGGTAAGGTCGTCGTTTTTTGTCATCTTCCTGACAGTGTAGTTTTATTGATGTGACTCTTGTGACTAACCTAGAGCTGCTGAAGTTGTTGGAAGTTGCTTCAAAAGCATCAATGATATTTACTGCACAAGTACATCCTGGCATAAAAAGCAGAGCAGAAGATAGAGAAAACTTCTAAGAGAAAATAGCCTGGTTGCATCTGCAACAGCTTAAGTAAAATGCATCCATGGTGGTGTTGATGTAGGATGAAGTCCAGGATTTATGGTCAATATATTTCACCTAGAACAGTTTCATCTAGAATATAAGCCCTCACCAAGTGTATTTTCAGCTCGGGACTGTGTCAGTGGGGATGGGTTGTGTATGTTCTGGGGAATGGGTTGTGGGGAGGAGGTGTCTGGTCTTCATGGCAGCACGGCGGGGTACGAGGGTGGTCCCGTGCTGCTTGCTGGGTATAGGAGGTGCTGCAGGAGAGGAACATCTCCATCACCAGGGGGAAATTCTAAATTCTAAATCCACATCTTCTATTTTCTTTGCCACTGTTTATTTTCTAAGTTTATTCTAAGTTGGAGACACTACTGTTGAGGCTTCCCTTGTTTATTTTGCTTTGGCACAGAGAAGGAAGAGAGGAAGGAAGTGATAAATAGCAGCATGTACTTCTTTTATGGTATTACTTGTAGCTATTCAAGCAGTAAAACTGGCAGTGCCGTTGATTTAAATATTTTATGGTTACAACAACTTGGAACAAGTTAATGAAGACTGGGAATTTGGGATGTGTTTTATCTCTCACCTCACCTCAGACCATGCACTTTTATATTTTTCCTTTTGCTGTCTTAGATGTCTTTTAGGAAGGTAGAAAACGTCATAGCTACTGACATTGACAGAAATTTTGGAATTTCCTATTCTTAGGTTTTTAAACATTTACTAAATTTTTGCATAATACTTCAAAAATGTACTTTTTTTTTTACTGTGCTAAATGTATATGGTTTTAAGTGTAAATTGATTGCAGTGAGGTGGAGTGGCATACAGAGTATTTTGAGTGTTGGAGTCTCAGCTTTGTGTTTGAAATAAGTAGACATTGCAAAGACTTTGACTGTCTTCTGAACCACACACTTGATTGCAGAGTTGGATATCTGCTAATTGAGGATTTGATCGACCACTGGCAGAGTTTCCCATGGCACAAATATTTTATGTCTGAATTTGCTGTGTCATGAGCATGACAGCAGCTACTGTTATTTCAAAGACCATGAGAACTAGGAAGCTTTCCTCCACAAATATAAATGTATTTGTCTCAGAGTAGCAAATATACAGTAAAAGCAATCTTTCAGAGATTTAAAATTAAATAACATTGTAAGCCTATATTTATCAGGATTTTTTTGGAAGTTCTTTTAATCTAGTAAATATGTAATATTCTAGCAAATTATGTTTAGAAATGTCAAAAAATATTATTTTTTTTAAAAAAGCTGTTGCTCATTTCTCATTTTAAAGTACTGCTCATTGCTTGGTTAGAGCGTAGCCGTTGTTACAGGACTTTACTGGCCATCTTGCCTTGAAAGCCTTCACACATTTTGTCATAGATGTCACTGATGTGGTTACAGGAACCGTTTGATTGGGATTTGAGGAGAGTGAACATGATGATTATAATATAAGATGATTGCATGAGGTAGCTGTTTGCCTTGCCAACTGCTCGTGGTGAGGAGCAGAGCTGTCTTCTGCAACACATTTGCAATTTGTACTTTTTTCTTCGTTGCTGACTTGCAGGGTAGTGTTTTCTGCTGTTCACAGAAGCAACAGGACTCAGTATTTCAAGGGTGAGTATTATATAGAACTAAGGTGTATCTTCCATTCTAATGTGTATTTGCTGTGGGTTTTTTTCCCCCCCTTTCAGGAGGATACAGATCATAATTATTATACTTCAAGGACGTATGGCCCATATGATTCTACCAGCCGGGATTTGTGGGTTAATATAGACCAAATGGAGAAAGACAAAGTAAAGATCCACGGGATCCTTTCCAATACCCATCGGCAAGCAGCAGTAAGTTGTTTTATCTTTTTCTTCTTTGACTGACAAAGGTATTTTTTACCAGTGACCAACAGTAAATGTTAATAAATATTGTGACTGCTGTTCACAGAGCTTTATTTCAGTTAATCTATGAAAGTCTGCACAGTGTTGCTATCAAATGATTCGAAATTCCCTTTTTGCACCTACTGTAACAGTCCTTCAGAGATACCCATACAGATATATTTAAGATTCACCTCTGTTTTTAAGGATCACAAACTACCAAACAATAAACTTGTTGTGTTGCAGAAGTCCAAGGGAATGTTACCAGTGACTTCAATAGCAACAGAACTGGGTTCAGGATTAAGTTGCTGAAGTTTACGTCTCCCAAGTGCAAGTGTTTGCACTTCCTTTTTGTACGAGGTGTCACGCTTATTTTTTCTTTTGGAGAACTGATAAAACTCATGAGAATTTCATATAATAACAGAAGTGTTAGATGTGAGTCAGGTCAATGCCAAGCACAAATACAAGCTGGGAGGAACAGCCCTGAGGAGGACGACTTGGGAGTGTTGGTGGATGAGAAACTCCATGTGAGCTGACAATGTGCACCAGAAGCCCAGAAAGCCAACTGTGTCCTGGGCTGCATCAAAAGAAGCATGGTCAGCAGGTCAAGGGAGGTGATTCTGCACCTCTACTCTGCTCTCGTGAGAGCCTGCCTGGAGCACTGTGTCCGGCTCTGGAGCCCTCAACACAGGAACGACATGGACCTGTTGGAACTGGTCCATGGGAGGGCCATGAGGATGATCAGAGGGCTGGAGCACCCCTCCTATAAAGACAGGCTGAGAGAGTTGGGGTTGTTCAGCCTGGAGATGAGAAGGCTCCAGGGAGACCTTATAACGGCCTTCCAGTACCTGAAGGGGGCTACAGGAGAGCTGGAGAGGGGACTCTTTTTCTGGGAGTATAGTGGTAGGATGAGGGGTAACAGTTTTAAATTGAAACAGGGTAGATTTAGATTAGATATTAGGAAGAAATTCTTTCCTGTGAGGGTGGTGAGACACTGGAACAGGTTGCCCAGAGAACGTTGCCTGGTAAAACGGGTATGAAAATATTGGGCTGAGATGGTTAGAAGTGACATTGAACGCTGTGTGATTTACAGCTTGTATTCTCAGATCTCACCCGTGGCTGGCAACTGCTCGGGTAGAAGAGCCAATATTAGCACTCAGGTTTTGCCAGTTTAAAAATAAATCTAGTTAATGCCTTATTTAAAAGTTGTACGGTTTTTAAAGATACAGCTGTGTCTGACAGTTTTAAAGTCGAGAGAAAATCCCAGTTTAATTCATTGTTTCTCTCAGTTTACCTGTTATCTCCTTGGCAGCAGCTAGGTGACTGTCTCATGGGAATGTAAGAGGCAGCAAGAAGTGCTATTTAACTCAGAATAGAAAAAGCAGAGTAAGGTGATAAATCGACCACATGTGACTAACAGAGAGTCCAATCCATAAAATATATTCCTTGTACCCAAAAAGACTGTAAGGAAGCAGGAATAATGCAAATGCAGAGGGTTCGGGCAGTTGTATATCTTTGGGGTAGATTTAATAGAACACTCTCTTGGCTGTTCTCTTAAAACATTTTTTTTCTAATGAGAAAAAAACCTCAAGGGTACCTAAAAGTGAGAACTTTGCCTGTCCTTCTTCATCTGGGATCCCGGTTCTTTATGTCGAGGGAGAGAATGGAAACATGCAAAAAAAAAAGGTAGTTAAGAAATTAAAAATACCTATATAAGGTAAAACATCTTTCCCTAATAACAGTAATTTATGAGGCTCGGGACTTAGTGAACTGTCTATGAGAAATGTTAACGTGGTGATTAATGATTCGTGAAGATGACACCCTTCCATGCCTTTGTACTAAGCCCTGTTGTTTCCAGTTGGATCCAGTTGGATCCCTGAGATTACACGCCTAAAAATCTCCATTTCGAGGGGGTCGTTTTGTTGAAGTTATTGAGCCAGAGGTATAAAATGCAATAATGCTTGTGGAATTAGTGGGGAGAAGCAGTCAGTTTGGCAGAGAGGAGCTTGGCAGCGCGAGACCTTCAACTCTCTCTCCCCTAAAGCAACCAGTTGAATTAAGACTTTTCTGCTGACTGTCAGGTGCCCACACCAGTTTGCTCCCAGCTCTACCCGAGAAGGCTGTGGTCCCAGTTAAGCACAGGGATATCTAGCTCTGCTCATACTTGCTCAAGTAACTTGGTCTGTGAACTGACGCGGCTGCAGCCGTGTCTACATGCTGTTTTAGAGACATCTTTATCAGAGATTTGGTTTATGTTTCTTCTGAAGGATGAAAAAGCACCAGTCAGTCACCTTGTAAAGCTCTATATTTTATTTCTTGGTCTGTAATTGATTTCATGTAGGTGTCCGAGCAAGCAACCCCCATGTAGATTACACAAAGAAATTATTTTTAAAAATATGTGTTCTCTATAACTGTATAATAACCAGAGAGTCATGTATTCTGAACAGATCATACATAACTGAGTAGCAGTTTCTTCCCTTCTCTTCCATAGAGATAGACTTTGCCATTTCTCTTTTTAAAAGGATATTTTGCACAAATATTTCTGTGACTTGGTGAGTTACACACTGATAATTTCTAAAGATTCCTCTCTAATTTGGCAGGAGAACAAGGAGTTAAATTACTATACGCTAAATATCAATGAATTTTTCTAATAATGTCAGGGATTCTTTGAAAGGTAAAATTTTTACACTGAATTTGTGTGTTTACCTTCATTTGGAAGTATGTAATTCTGAGAGCTCCCACAAGTTGTCAGTTGTTTTTGCTTCTCCAGGAAAAAGTAATAAAGAGAGGATCTGTGAGATGGTTTGGCTCTATAAACAGCATAATCATTGTTTGGGGAAGGTAACAAACAAGAATGGAACAAATAAAACATCTAGCACTACAGGATTTATATCATTATTAGTGGTCAGTGGGTTTTTTTCAATACTTTGTCACCATCTTCTTAACTGTATAATAAAATTTTAGGTGTGGCTTGGATGCTCAGTGTGTTTAGATTACATATCTAATAGTTGATGGCTCAAACACTGGACTGGGTACGGGATCACCTAATACTTGTAAAGCTCAGTTCCATTTTCTTCTGCCAGTCTGTTTTAGAGAGCATGGAGAATAGACTGACGTGCATGGAGACATGCATGAAGAACACATTTTTACTCCAGTGGGTTGAAATTCTAATATTCTTTCTGAAAAATGAGGCGTGCTTTCAAGTTCTTTATTACAGTATTACGCTAAACAATTGTTTATTTTAACCATGATTACACTGTCAGAATTTAGGACATCGCTTTTTGGTTGAAGTCAGTGGGAGATGTGTATCTGGCTTGGGTGGGCATAGGATCAAGTATTTGTGGCAAACATCATTATACTAATATTTATATTATAGCAATTCAGAAGACTCTTAAGAGGTCAGAGTTGTCTTTTGAAGCAGTTTAATGATTATTTTATTCAGAAATTTAACAATAATAGGTAAAACAGGCAATAGTGTATAAAGGAAAGAGGGAAGGTTGGTCAGAAAATTGTTTTTAACAGTGTTCTCGGAAACTAGGTTTGGTAGAGCAAGGACATAATTTAAATTGAGCACATACATAAACATAACTTACACCTCAGCTGTGAAAACTTTAGAACATGGAAAAAAAATGTTTAAGTTAATTCATGAGCTGTCTTGCCATTTTGATTACTAATGTTTAGTTGTATTCTTAAATATATATGTATATACAGAAAAGGTCATTAGAACCTACTTAATCCAATTAATGCAATGTAAATCAATTTTGCATTCTAATTAAAAACAAACAAAAAAGGGCTAACGGATCCTGTCAAAATTCTGTCTTCCACTTAAGGGGAAAGAAAATCTAATTTAGAGTTACAGTAAAGCTTCAGCTGTTAATTTCATGCTAAATAATTCTTGAAGCATTTCTGGTGGATGTAAAAAAATTTCTTCCTGAGAGAAGATACACTCAGATACAATCTGAAAATAATAAACCTAGGGTAGAAAGAATGGTAGGGAAAATAAAGATAAAATGTTTCTCCCCCAACCCTTTTTTTTAACATGTATGGACTATTGCCCTTTCTTAAGTGGCAACATCAAAGGTTAGGGTTTGTTGGTCACCAACAATCTATCTTCACACCAATTTTTACTGTAGTAACTCCTTGTAATAACAAATAAAAATGGGCTCCATAGCCAGCTCCTGTTTGGGCTTTGGGACATTATGGAAGTGATGTGCTTTTTATGAGATACTATGTTTACACAGTGAAAAGTCCTTCCTGGGATTTTGGCACTCCTTTCTGTCATGGCTACTGATCTGTTCAGAGTTTAGCCAGGGAGCAACCAAGTGATGATTATGGGTGGCCACATTAATCATGAGCTTTGGGAAAGGAGTGGAATGGATGGGAAAGGAGAGCACCATAGGCAGAGAGGGAAAATGAGCTTGAATTTGAATGGTGCTTTATGGTGAGCTTGGGTGAGGAGAGAATGTTCTCCAAATTGCAGTTCTCTGCTGTGAATTCAGCTGATTAGACGATGGTCACCTGTTTTGGGGGAATTGGTGTCATATGAGTTTGATGGAGGAATTGCCTTCCAGCGAGCAGCCTTCAGCAGACAGGCACCCAGGGAGCAGCAGGGTGTCAGGGGGACCTCTCAACTCTGAAGGGGTACGTGGCAGAGGAGCAAACCACCCCCAGCCAAGTTGGTGGGGACCCTGTAAAATTTAGCTGTTGCTAAAGTCCTAAATAGTGATGAGTCCTCTTAAGAAAGAGGTTAAAGCAACTTTATTTTAAGGGAAAACTCTACGTATCTTTATTAATTTAATTCTTGCCAGAGAGTAATAATGTCTGTTAATATATTTTATTTTCTGAGGTCTTCAGTTATAAAGATCCGCTGCTTTCAGGTGTTTAAGTGCTATACAGAATTGTTTTCAATTAGCTATTGGCAATTCCAGATTAGGAATAGCAAGGCTTTAGTGAAAAATGAAAAGCAATGAAACAGATGTTTGAAGTGGAGGACTGTTCATTTTGTTTTCTCTTTCCTTTGTGCACAATATCAATTTTATTTTCTGGTGTTGTTCCTTTCAGAGAGTGAATCTGTCCTTCGATTTTCCATTTTATGGCCATTTTCTACGTGAAATTACTGTGGCAACTGGGGGTAAGTGGCTTTCTAACCGTTTATTTTGAGTAATATGAGAAGAGTTTCTTGCAGCTATTTAAAATATCTTTCTTCCCCTGTATATGTCAAGAGAGAAACTGCAGCATTTATTTAGGAAATTTTGCTTTCCACAAAAAGAAAACTACAAAACATCGTTATGATGAAAAACCTCCAGCTGCACAAGTTGAACTCTTGTAAAACCCTCTCAGGGTATGACTTTGTAGCATTAATCGTTTTCAGTTTAGGCATTGCCCCCCAGAAAGTCTGTGTGCATATCTGGAGCGGTTCCACCCGTGGAGATAGTGCTGGAGCCAAAACAAGGAGGGAAACAGGTTTTGCCTGCGTGAGGGCAGAGGATTTACTATCCAAAGATAAGAAGTGCTGCTAGAAGTACCTAATTTGTCACCTATAAGGCAAACCCATGTGAATGTTTTGCCTTAGTGTGGTACTGTGTCTGCAACAGTACCATGGTGTTTCTCCTTCTTCTGTTGAGCTCACCCCCAGTATCCTCTGGTCCTTGAATGTGTCCAGCAAGTCCATGGACCCTGGCTGGTGGTGTTCTGCTTAAAGGTGTGACAGGACAAGCAAACAGAAATAGGGGCCACCACCAGGACCGATCCTACCCTGTCCCTGGTCAGGGTTTCTCCTTCTCGTGCTATGGGTGACCAGCTGGCCAGGATCAGGGGATGCCCATGTCCCACTGGAGCTCTGAATGCAGAGGGTATGACTAAAAGACAGTGTCTCAACAGGATTAGGAGCTGAAACAGAGGGTTCTTCATGCCCTGTGTCAGAATCTCCATTTTGCTACCAAAGCAGAATACAAGAGAGGGACAGAGGTGCATAAAGGCTCACATTAAATGATTGATTTGCAGTTGGAATGATAAAAAGGGATGCAGTATTACAGGATGACTTCAGTACCAGGGTTTTATCTTCTTGATCAGCAATGACATTTTGCAGCTGATTTGGATCAGATGAGCTGTGAACTACTGATTGGGATTTTGAGACTTTTCCAATTTCCATTCTGCTTGCCTTTAGTTTCCTTTTGGCACTTGATCATCGGTGTCTAGTTCTGTAGTCTCTTATTTGGGTGGTACATTTGATGGGGTGCCAAATCAAGTGCATGATCTGTATAGCATGAAAGAACGGGGTGGGATGGATCCTGCACAGTTAAAACAGCAGCAGTGGGACCAGTGTTCACAGCAGCAGTGTTCGTTCTATAAATGCTCCTTATTCTTACTGACAAAGTTGGTACCTTAAAAATTCACAAAGTTCATAAGTAACTCTTGTGTGGTCAGTCTGCTGGGCCTTCACCTCTAGTAGAAGCCCTGAATTTTCACCACTGCTGTCACCGGTCTCTTCCATCTGCCCAAAAAGACTTGGGAGTAAAGGTAAACTCCCACGGAGACATGTGTAGTAGCAATTTGGGAGGGAAACATTTTTCTTTTGGTGTAGTGCATTTGCAGAATTTAGGTGTTTTGACTTTGGGGTAGCTGGCACTCTGCAGCACTCTTTTTTTTCTTGCTATTAGTAGAACACTGAATGCTAATTCTGCTCTTTATTTTTTTGCTTTACTTGTAATAGATAAATAATACTGGTGAAAATAGATTAGTGGATTATAGTCAAGCTAAATAGGGCCATAGCATCAGTCCTACTTCTATAGGCTACTGATATTAGCACAGAGAGACTTGCCTTTCATGTGACACTTCCATGATTTTCAACCTCATAATTAAGCATGAAAAGGTAAGATCTAGTCAATAATGGCTTTAAAAATATTATATTAACAAAGCCCAGCAACTGTAAGTCATCCTGTCAGTCCAGGACAGGATGCAACCTTTGCCATAACTTTAAGACTACTAGATAGGTTTAGTGGAAAAAGAAAGGTCCGTTTCTGTTCTAACTCTCTGATAAATGTTTGGTTTTGGCTGTATTTGCAAATTTTGTTAATAAGTCATTGGTGGTGCTTAAACTATACTGTAGCTTATAGCCTAGCAACAAAGGATAAAGACAAGTTCCAAGTTCATTTTATTCTGTATGGGCTACTATTTCTTAGTAAGCAAGATTTTTACAATGGCCTTACTATTGTTAGAGATCTGGAAAACCTCCAGAGGTTATTCCGAGATCAAAAGAATGACAGAGTTAATATGTACAGGAGTCCCAAATGACAGATGTCCACTTTCTGGAGAGCAGGGTATGATTAATTATGCTAATAACAACTCTACAAACTGTTTTTACCTCCAAATCGTAGATTAGGTAACCTTGTTAAAAGGAAAGTGGAGGACAATGTCACATTAAATCCCTGTCGCAATAAAAAAAAAACCATCTACCCACATGGTTTCTGCCATTTTTCATGGAGGTTGTATTGTGATATAGTAGGATTTCCAGGTTACTTAAGATGACTTTGAAATTGCTGAGCTGTAAACCTCAACTTTTTCTTCGGTTTAACTAATACTTATTTCCTCTTCTAAATCTTTTTGCTGAGCTGGTTAAGCTTGACTAAATAAAGGAAGAGCAAAGAGTGAAAATAACTAGTTTGAGAACTTTATTCACTGTTGTCCTTAGTTTGTGTTTGACAAGGCTGTTTAATTCATAACTAGGAGATAAAACAGTTGACAGTATTATTAGCCTAATTAGTAATTTGTGGTTCTTTTGGATATGGGCACCTATCTCCCCACATTTAGAGAGAGTTTTTAAAGCAACCTCAGGAGAGCTCTCAAGGCTTTAATAATAGTAGATAACAAAAGAAGCAGCTGAGTTTTGTTTTTTATGAAGGTTTCTAAAGTTTGTGCTCTACAAGCCCCAAGCGTGGTTATTTCTGTAATGACCAGTCCAGGGTTATTGAGTCACGTTGCCAATGTCAGGGAGATAAACTCGTGAAGTCTGGTTTGTTGCCTGTCGCTGATATCCCTAACAGAGCTCAGTGTCTGTGGAGGTGGGAAAACCATCTCTGTGCTATGGCTCTCCAGGCTGAAACACAGCCTTTCTACTGGAGTCCTTGAAGCTCTGTCACCCGACATCCTACTCAACATGTTTCATACTTGGTTGTATTAATTTTCCGTGCTCATGCTAATAAGTCGCACTTGCTTATTGTCAGTGCCTTTTCTTTTGCTGTTTATAAGTCTGTTTTCTAGTGCAGCCTAGTATCAGGTACTGTAAATTATTTAGGAATTGTTCTTCCTTGAGTGGCATCGCTCACTGATGTTACATATCTCAATGGTATTGCTATGTCTGCAGCAGGGTGGCAGAGGAGGGTGGTAACTAACCCAAATTATTATGGATCATCAACCTTGTCTTTGTTGACCAGCATTAATAAAGGTTTAACTTTCTCTTTTTTAAATTTCTCCTGATGGTTTGAATGACCAGAGGTCATAAGGGATCTTAAAGTAGTTTCAGTCTCTTTTCTTTCCATGGAATAACTGAATATTACTGTCTATAACCTGTAAACCAAGAACACGTAATAGAACCAAACTGCTGAGAAACATAAAAGATACTTCATTTTCATATTTAATTATAGATATTTGGAAGCAGCGAGGGAAACAGCAAATAAAAACATAGTTCTGTATTATCATATACTGGGAAAACAGTTTTTTGGTCATGGAAGTTTTCTCTAGAATTACCCTCTCAAGGAAGAGAATGGTGTCTGTCTGACCCCACTCAGGTCATGAACTCCACAAAAATCATGTTGAATATCTGCTCGCTGGGGCTAAGATGAGTTTTCTTCTATCCTCTGTGCTCTCCCGGTTTTGTCTGTAGCAGGAAGGATGCAGTAGTGAATATTGCAGTGAATACATAGAAAAGGTGTTTAAAATTTGACCAAAGTATCTGTACAGGTGAAAAGAAAGCAAAAGTTTTCCTCAGACATGTAAATCTTGGGGTTAATTTGGGGCTATTTTTTACTAGAGACGCCTGTAAGTCTATGGGGGCAATAACTTCCCTCATTTTGACAGTTTCTTTACTTCCCCTTTTGTTTGCTTTTTTTTTTTTTTCCCCTGGCAGTGCAAAATCTGGAAGCTCCAAACAGAGGAGATGATCCTGCCAGTCAATATGGCCTTTGATTTAACCAATCTTTCAGAAATTGCCATTAAAATGAAAACCATGTCTGCATCACCTAAAAATGTTAGTTTTTTGATAAGTAACTGTCATCTTGGTTTCTGTTGTGGTTTTTGTTAAGGTTTTTCAAAGCTTGTTATTGTTAATTTTTCTCTACATCTAGTGAACATTTCTAGACCAATCCAGAAAATTTGATCACGAGTAGAATTTTCTGACATTAAGGTTGTTTGCTTTGAACCATCCATCATGTTTTATTCCCAAATCCAGTAACTGCTTTGCAAAACAGAAGTCAGTGCAACTATTAACATGTTAATTATAACCATGCACTTTAATGTTTTGCTAGCAAATTCATTTCAATTAATTATGATATCATTAATTAAATGAAATTTTCAGATTTGAAAGAAACTCTTACTCCTTGAACATCAGTCCCAAAAATGTAGGAGTAATTATTTTCAGCAAACTTAAAATGGATGTTAGGTCTGTGAGCTAAATCCTGAAGTCTCTGGTTAATTTTTCACTCAGTCTTAACTCAGGCAAGTAACTACTGATATTCAAGCTCAAAGGGAGAAAAGAAGGTCTGAATCTAGGAGAGGAGGAGGTGAAAGGCAGTGGAAGGTTGAAGCTTTGTTTGCTCTGAGACATGACAGAGTAGACCTCAACTAGATGGACAGTATTGGGATAAGAGGATGCTGGCAATTAGGGGCCAGGATGAGTGAGAGGAAGGAGTTTCTTGTTGGAGTTGCAGTGGTGTATTAAGGAGCCAGGAGACTTGTGAGGTAAATGAGCTGAAAGAAGTTTATACACTGAAAAGGTAGAGCAGAGCTGGGTGTGATTTCATTCGACGGGGAGCTCTGGATTGTAGCAAGGAGATGGTATTATCCTGAAAAAGTTTGAGGGAAGCAAAACTCCAGGAGAAATGGATGGAGGGGGAAATCAAGCTGGAGGTCACTACTATTAGGATAAGTAATAGCCCTTTAACAGACTGGCCATTTCTGGAGTAGCTCCTGGGGGGAAGCTGTTGTACTGGTGTGAAGGAGAACGGATGAGTGGCACAAAAGAGAAAAACAGGTGAGAATAAAAAGATGAAAGTTCAGTGTTACACCTCTCTGGTGCTCTCTGTTACTCTATCCCGCAGGTTATTATGTTGGAACTGGTTTCTGCAGGTATATGAAATTGGAGACAAGAATACTGTAGAAATGACAGGAGGATACAAAGCAAATAAATGTGGAAAAAATATTAAAACCAGCATGGTTAATAGTAGGTAAGTTACATTAGGAAAACCACAGAACTGTAGGGGGGTAGGTTATAGACTGAACCAGGTAAGAGCAATGACCTGGTGACCTCTAGTAGGTGAAGACCACTGTCTACTCTAGCAGCCTCTGAAGATGTCAGGAACAGCCTGGACATCCCATGAAAATTGATACAAAGAGGACAATTCATCTAGCTGTGCCGACGTCCCTATCCATGTTTGTCAGCCTAAACTCATACATAGTCTGTAGAGATGGAATCAATACAGGCAGCAGAGTCTATGAACGCTGAAGGCAGACGTTTAAAGTAGATTGAATAAATTGCATCCTGTGTCTAATTCTCTCTCTCTGTCAATATATATATTGTTACAAAGAAAACCTGGGTTGATCGGCTCAGATATAGGTGTTTATACTTTTAGATTTATACAGCTGGGTAAGTTGACGATTGAGACGTTATACCAACTAACATGAAGAAGGCTCCAGAGATATCAACTAACCCGTGCAATAGCAAAGGCACAAATACAAATCAGGAAAAAAAAATGGAACTCAAAGATGTTGCAGGAAGAAAACATGAATCGGAAACGTGCTGTGTGGGTAGACATCTTATATACCAATTACAACAAGGAACTGCTGTTAGAAAGCTTCCAACTGCTAAACCAGTCAAAAGATAGCTAAAATGGCATCTTGTAGGCAATCAGATCAAAGCACTGCAAATAAAATACTTTGGATGTTTGAAACAACCTGGAATGCCAAAGACAGCATTAATTTGCCAAGTACAACTAAGGGTATTAGAGGGCTGATGGGACTGTATGGGGAGAACAGCAGTAAGAGCCAATTAAAATGTGCAATAGCTTTTGAAGCAACCTCTTTTTTTGTTTGTTTTAAGGGATGGGTCTTTAAAAAGCAAGCCATGAATTACCTCTTTGCTGTAGCTTACTGCTCAGAGATCTGGAAACTAGACAGGCTGTCAGAGGCTTCCACAGCAAGCAATAGACCCAAAGCACTGACACGTTTCAGCAGAGCAGTAGGATGTTCAGCCTGAGACATTTGAGGCATTGCCTCCCAGTTGTCCTGAAGTGAGTTTCTGGCATTTGTCTGAGGATGGGACATTCAGTCACATAAAGCCCTGCTGAAGTTGGAGCAAGCAGTTGGATTTGTAAAACTGTATTAAAATCTGGTGAGATAATAGTCGATAAATCATTCTTCAGGAGAGGAACGTTCCTGAGCAGACAGAGGAATTATTTGAAATGATTCTTATGGTGGAGATGCTGCCTGAGCATTTCTACCACTGTTGGTAATGGAAGGAGTATCCCAAAAAAAAAAAAGAAATAAAAAGGCACCCCAATATTTAATCCCATTGTGATCGAATTAAAGTTGGTAATTTTCTGAAACTGAAATCAATAACGCTTTGTATGATTGTGTTACTTCCTAAGGTCAGATCTTGATCTAACTAAAAGATATTTGTAGTTATTAAAGAGAGGGGTCTTTGTACATAGAAGACACAGACAGGTTTTTGTCAAAACTGCAACTGTTTTACCCATTATTGAACCAAGATAAAATCACAGGTGTTGAAGGCGCTGAAATAAATTTTCCACTGAAGTCTAATGTTATTGGAACCTGATGAGCAGATGTGAGGTCCCTGAGCATTGGTTTCTAAACACTGATCAGTCAGGACAACGGATTCAAAGTCATCTTTTATTCACACAAGAAAGAATCACACTTACTCTATGCATATAGCTTGTGACAAAGTAACAGAGACAAAAATCTTGGGTGGGTTGGCTGGCTAGCTGGTCGGCTGCTTAAAAGTTTAAGTTCTGTACAGAGATAGCATATTTTGAATTCCCATTTTGTACATTGAATGTGTAAACAGCATTATAGGATTCATGTTTATTTGTACTGTTTTCAGTACAGCGGGAGGGATATAAAAAAACATTAGGATTCTCTGCACTTCTGCTTGTAATTTTGAATCACGTTTTGCAGAGAAAGAGGATCAATGAAAGAGGAGTGGGGAAAGGGATAAAGCCTGATGTTACTACACTGTCTTAAGCTGCTTCTTGCTGTGTTTGCAGACAGAGCAATACCTCTGAGCAGGAGAGAAATCTGACCACCTGGCTCCGAGGTGCTAGGGAAAGAGAAGGATCCACAGGGTGAGGACCTTGTGAATTTGTAGCCTCTGCTTACTTGAACATCAGCTGGAGATTTCCAGTCCTCAGAGGACAATTCCACTTACATGCATTTTTGCCGCATCTCATAAATTTGCTTTCTTAAACTTTCAAAACCAGTGGATAGGGGGAGGAAAGTTTGCTTTTCTGGTTGAGTTTGAGGCTTTTCTGGTTGTTCCTCCTGCTCTGGCCCCTTCGGCACAGAAGCCAGTGGGAGATGTGCTCATCACACTGTATGAAGAGCTCTTTGATAACAAAAAAATTACCCCGTGGACAACATCTGTTAAAAGGCAAAGGTGGTATCAAGTCGAGCTAGTGTTTCTAGCCAAAATCAGGGACTTGGGCTACCCTGTGTCTGTTGCAGGGGATCACACTTGTCCTCACCGGTGGGCAGTTCCCTCTGTAAGGACTAGAGAGGTCTGGCTGTTGGCTGGCAATTATCAGCTCACACAATTGCCTTCTATTTACATCCTCTGTTTCTAATGCCTTATGTTGTCCCACGGCTGTTAAAATGCTTTTCTACCTGTAAAGCTTCCTTCCCCTGTCATTCCTGCGTCACGTGTCCCTTCTGGACCCGACTCTCCTGTTTCTGTAAGCTTCTGTCAGCTTTCCCCTGAAACTCTGTTTTGTCTTGTTTTCTGCCAGTCAACTCTTACAACTCTTTCTGCTCCTGCCTTTTTGCTTTATTTTCACGAATTGGATCAGAAACTCTTAGGGCAAAAAGAATGATAATTTTTTTTGGGGGGGACGACCCCCCTAAATCCATATGCCTCAACATGACTCTGACCTTCGTGTAGAAGGGCATTTGTTGACTTTGACTGCTGGGCTTATGGGGAGTAGTTGCACAGAAGTAGCAACAGGATTTAAAATTACCACATTTGTGTTAGTCTGTAAGGTTCTGTTTCGTAGTATAACAGATAACTAGCCAAAGCGTTTGCCCATGTGTAACGTCAAACAAGCACTTAAATAATTTTACAGATCAGACACTTAATAAAAAATTAAATGGCTTCATGTTAATGCAAAGAGCCTTCGGGATAGCCAGCAACTCCTTCACTGAACACCAGGAAGTTGTTGGGTATAAGCTATGTCTAAGATAGATCCATCACATTTTATTGTAGAATTTTATAGTAGGCCTATATTTTATGTTCAGCCTTTATAGTAGCATTGCAAAGCTTCAATAATGTTGGGCTTTTACACCATAGTAAAGTTTTTTTGATGCAAGACAAGTCTTCATTTTCTGCACCGCCTACAAAATATAATGGTTTTCTGGTTTTCTGCATGCTTATGAGTTAAAAAATAAACTTCAGTCCATTTCTGCCTTTTTATCAACCGACTTTTTAAAAGCTACTATGTATGTCCAGTCTCATAAAATTTTATGTGGTTTTATTTTGTCTTTCCTACCTTATAACACAATTTTAGCTCCTTTCTTCAATGTAAAAGATTGAATAACGGAACTCTGCAAAGGCCAGTTGAAAAGTCATTTTCTGAGAAAAACAAAAAATCGATCTCAATCCAAAACTAAGGAGCTGGAAGATGATGAGAAAAATGGATAATATATTTAGTTTCTAATTAAAAGAGGAAATTCCTGATAAAGAGTAGTGCTGTAAGGCAGCACTTCATAAAAGTGATGTATTAGTGTGGAAGTCCTGAGCCTAATGAGATGCACCCATAAATTTCTAAGCTTTGTAAAATAGTACTTGTATATATCTATTTCATAAAGTCGGAATAGAAAACACGTTGGCACTTGGTTACAAACATTTTAAAAAAAATGAGTTCTCTCAAAGTATAGAGCTTTTAGAGACCAATCAGACTGGGAAATGCGTTGAAAATTCAGCTGATAGTCAGTATTCATTATGAAACATTACTAAATTGCTCTAAGTTGTAGTATTTCTAATAAAAAGTGGTGTCTTGTTAGTTTAGATTATCTCCAAATGTAGTCGTCCTTTTCCAAAAAGTTAATGTCTAACCTTGGCAAAAGCTCTGTTCCCTATCCTCTTAAGAAAGTTTTTGCCGTTTTTTTTTTTTAAATGTCTTGAATTCCTAATGATATTGATTTAAATGCAAAGGGCTAGTAAAACCTTTTCACTCAGTTGGTCCCATGTGCATCTTAGTGAAGGCCCGTTCCTTTCATCTTTCAGGGGAACTTGTTTTAGGCCTCAAACCAAGCTTCTGGAAAAGCAGTAATAAATTCTGGATGTAAACCCCGGCACATTATGGGATACTCTTGCTGTCTGGTACCATAGGACCATGTGCTGTTGCTGATTACTCGTAACCGCCAGGGAAACTGAAGGCTTCACCTCCTTCACATGTCATCACCCATATCTGTAAATGTCAGATATTTATGTTCTTATTCCTAAAATACTTACAAAATTCACTTTGTTCCTCGTATTTCTGCTGAAATCTAGAATCCTGCCCTGACTGATGATTTGGCTTCCTTAAGAAACGACCATTAAAATAACGGATCACATGAACGATGTTCTGAACTTGCTGCTGGTAAAGTTCCTCATGTTGCCACAGGTTGCTTCCTTAATTGCCTCACATTTAATTGTATTTCGTATCAGGGCAACTCTCCAATTCAAGGTAGCTAGTTTATTAAAGACATATTCTACCATGGCAGGTAGCCCCAATGCTCACCACCCCTGCTCCTCTTCTAAAAGAGCTGAGCATAGATACAAGTTGTAGCGGAGCAACAGTCAAAGGGTAAAGTGTCAAAGTCTGTGGGGTTTGGTTTTATTTTTCCCACTTATGTGGATAGTATTAGATACAAGAAGTACCAAACTGGTAAGGTTTTTTCATTATTTTAATTCTGTCAGGAAAGGATATTAGAAATATTATATTTGGAAGAAGTCATAGACTGCTCTGTCAGTTCAACTAAACAGTGGTTTTAAAACTATGATTAGATGACAGTCCAATCCAGTTAATAATGTTTTGTTCCAGCAACAAAGAGGTCTTTCTCCACTTCTGTGCTGTGGGGTTTAATACCTTAAATGGTATTTCAACAGCTCGTATGCTGATGTATAGCAAGCTGGTTAATTTGGTGCAACATTAGTACAACATTTGTGCGTTTTTACCTTTGTAACTTAATGCAATGCAGAGGTATTATTAGATTAGTTTCAGTATTTCTAATAAGATGCAGCAATATATAGTATAGATGTGCTTATAAATAAATAAAATAAATAACCTCAAGAGCCATCATCCAGAGAACTAATTAATAAGGAAAATAAATTGTAAGAAAAAAAGAAATGTAAAGCCTTGAAACAGCGTTTGCAACCCATAATATCTTGGAAGAGAAGCTTATTTCTTCCCCTTTTGTTTCACTTCAAAGCTTACTAATTCGTTGGGCCACTGGCAACGTGTCCAAAGCAATTTTAGTAAGTGACAGTAGGTTTGGTTTCCAGCTCCATTAGCGAGTGTGGGGTTCTCAGTTGTTGTGCAGTAAGCAGCTTGTTGTTATCTGAAAGAAAAGTTTGGAAGCTTATGCGGGCTTAATTAAAATCAATGAAGGATTTTAAAGCGAACACTGAAATTATTACTGGAAAAATATAATTAACAAAGTAAATTGCATCCTAAAATGGTTCCAGCCCAGCCCACGGGGACCCAGTGCCAGTCTTCGCTGATGAGGCAGCAGGAAATACTCTGTGGAAGCTGAAAGAAGGAGCAGCAAAGACAACTGGAACTGTCCTAATGATGGAACAGCCTCCCATTAAGGGGCTATTTAGTCATTTCGTTTTACGTGTCACCAGAAGCAGTATTAAAAATAGATGTAATTCCTCTTTCTTCTTGCTACTAAGAGTACCTGTTTTTTTGTATCCAAAGCTTCTGATCATCCATAATTTCCGTTTTCCTATCTGTGTGTCTGAAGAAAGACTGCTGGAGATTATGAAAAGCACATGAATCAATCCTAGTAAGCCTTTTTATGTTTATTACTTCAGATAAAGTATTCTAATTTCCCTACTTGGTATCTGTCAATGTCAGAGGAAGTGTCTGCACCTGGAATTTCGTTAGCATCTCTAACAGACAGTGTAGAGGATATAGACTTTCTTATTAATTCTCCTGAGCTGCAATGAGGGTGTGATGACTGTTCCCCTCTGACTTAAGGAGAGCCTTAAGAGAAGCAAATGCTGCTGGGTGGTTTGTGTGATCAACAGTTGGAAACCAGAGTGCATGCAACTGCTGTCTGAGTCACGTTTTGAAAAATCACTCGCTCGTTGCCAGCTTCGTCATTATAACACCATTCCTTACTTGGCAACAACCTTGTTTCAAGCCAGTCCTTGCTAAATTCACCAACCAGTCCAGATCTCAGCTCTTAAAAAGCATGGGAAGGAATAGAGAAGGGGTTAGGGCCATCTGTGCAATCGCTGCTTCTCCTTCAAGAGCTAGTGGGTTCCAAGCTGCCTCGTGTTGCCGGAGACAAGGTTGGTATAACTGAGCAGGCAGGGGCTGCCCTGCAGTTCCTCTTAGAAATCTTTTAACTTCACCCATTGTGATACTACAAAATCTGTTCAGGATGAAGTATAGACTATAACTCTGCTTTTAACCAACCTGAAAAAAGAAAGCCAGACCTTGTAAAACTCCATCCTGACCCTTGGTGCCTGGGGTCACTTACCTTCAAAAATCCTTTGGCAGCTATTTGCTGGAGTAGAAATGGGGACTTTGGATTTCAAGATGCTGCACGTACCAGTCTGGTGTGTGCCTGCACAGCTGAGAGCAGAGAAAGTCTAAAGGCTGTTGAAGAGAACTTGAATGATGGCTGTTTTAAGAAGCAAAGGGCTTAACTGGCTTGCTAAATAATGAGAGTGGTATTATGCTGTTGTTTCTTCGAAGAAATAAATTCGTATTAATCAAAAGAGTTTATCAGTTGGAGTGAGCGAGGTGCATAATGGTCATATCCTCAGCTGGAGGGCAGTAGATGTGTGATATCGTGTATCTCGTTAGGTGTAACGAAGCCAAATAAAATAAGGCATTATTTGGCAATGGCTTAGTAGTGAATAAAAGTCCATTTTTGCAAGGTCATTCTTTTCTACTACAGTTGATGTTCTGCTGTCATTCCTTGCCTTCTGTGGGGGAGGCATGAAATATAAAGGAATGAAACTGTATCTGGAGTGTTCACTAAGATTCTTAAGTTACGTTTCTTTGAAGCCTATACATTAAAATGAAGACTCTCCTTCTTTCCAATAGATTTCTATGAAGTGTGATTAGGAGACATTAAACTTATTAATACATTTTATTTTCAGATACCTACCCTCTAATTTCTATCTCTCTCTCTCACAAAATGCACTACAACCGGTGTTTCGAGGGCAAAATTGTGTTTCTTAACCAATAGCCCACTTTTGTTCCCTGAGGGCAATCCTGTAAGCCGTTAGACCTGGAGACTTTGGGGCTTCCTTAATGATCAGAGCAATGATTCTGAGAACTGCCCACCGAACCGGAGCGGGGTTAGGACAGTGAGGACATTACTCTCCACAGTTAAAATGATCTACATCCACGTTTTGAGGAGAAAAAGGGTCTTTAGGCATTCTTTGAAAAAGAGTTTTGTTCTTAGCCATCCTGCTACATTATTGGCTTCTTCTTAATAGTTATGTGAAAGAGAAATAATTTTTTACTTTGGAGAACACATGCTTGTGCTGCCTACAAACAGCCAGCCAGCAGCTTGGTTAGACACATAAAAATTTCTCTTTATGGAGAACTGAGCTTTTACAAATACTTTTTTCATGCTTCTGCAGTTATAGATTTTATGAGTATTTTATTTGTTAATTCCAACTTCTGATATGAACACAGGCTTCTGATAACACAGAGATGAGACAGTTATGCATTCAACTGTGAAGATGTCCAAGGAATAGTATTTGTCATTGCTTCATGTGTATTAACTCAACAAATAATGAAAAAGTTTGGTGGAGCAACTTGCATCCTCTGGTACTTCTCAGAACTCAGAGTGCTTTAAAATCTAGCCCAAGGTCTCCAACTCCAAAATGCATTTATTCTAATTTTTATAAATATTTTTTTCATTTATCTCCATTGCGAGGGCAGGAACGGAACAGGTGTTTGTGAGGCATCCAGCTGGTTTTACCCTGCGAGAAATGTAACTCAAGTATTTTTTGTCAAGCACACTGGACATTTGGAAGAAGTAGCTGGGGTCATTTCATCGTTTGAAACACACTCTTTTCACCGCTAGCTCTGGGGAGTTTATTCTATCATAACTGACGTTTATTGAGAAAATACAATTTTTGTGGGAACTCAAATGGAGCACAAATAATACCTATCCATAAATGTGCATCTTGAAAGATAGCCGCCGATACATTACAGCAGTATAATTATCATTTATTACAGTAGGTGCAATGGCATTTTATGTAGACTAGAAAACAGTGGTAAAATGTGGATTTTATGTAGTAAATGGTGTATTTGGTTTACTGTGAAATAAAAAAAAAAAGGAGAAAAACCAAGAAAAAGATATTTTAAAATCCACGTAGTAGGCAGTTTGTAGTGTGGAGGGAGGTTTTCATGTATATGGTTTATTGACAGAAGCCTAACCTATTTCTATCACATATTCTTGTTCAGACTGGGGAGATGGGAAGGATTAGAATTTTCATGAATCTCCTGCGACATGTTTTCCTTTCACAAGTGTTGGAAATCACTCATTTTTCAGGCAAAAATGCACTACTGGCTAGATAGTCAAGAAGATTCTCAAGTATTTCTGAGGTTGAAATGTAGTTGTTGTGAAGTATAGCAGTGTTGGCATTTTGTTTTCTTTTAAATTTAGTAGTTTTGGCAGTCAGTATAGATAGTAAAGGTCAGCTTCACTCCCAAAAGGACTTTAAACTTATCAAATATTTGAAAACTAATAAAGGCATGCTTTTTTATTCAGTGTTTCCCATTCAGATATCTATTTTTTTTCTAATACATTTATGGTCAGGGATTTTTGCCTTGTAGTCATGTTATCAGGATGCCACAGTCGGGTAGATTTTTTCCTGGTTTTGTTTTAGATGATGTCTTGTGAAATGAAAAGCAAGCAACGTTATTGACTTGTCACTCCTCTTGGGTCACTCAGAATCTGCTGAGTTTGGCATCATGAAGCTTATATAAAACTGTTCCCTGGGAAAGACTTTTTCAGCCGTGTGCCTTTAGATGAGTGATGATCACTGATGAGAACATAAGGTAGCTTTTGTCCCTTCCATAGCAGCTTGGGAGGCATGGCCTGGTTGATGTGGTCGGCATGACATTGCCCATCTAATAGAGATTCTTTTTGGTCTTGCAAATCCAATAATTGTAGATGGCTATGAGCCATGTTAAAATTGTTCTTCCTCTTTTACATAAATAAAAAATGTTCCTTTTAGAAAAAATAGTGTGGTTCTTAAGGTGCCAAAAGGAAGGATTGAAGACTCTAATCCTTCAGCTCCAAAACAGAGTTAGTGTCTGCTGCTACCAGAGACCTGGCGTTAACAAGGCATGGTTCAACTTTGAGAAAACTTCTGAAGTGAGTTGTCTGCCTGTTGGTGTTCCTGCTGGAGGACAGGTAGTTGGGTGGTCAGAGGGTGCTATATGTGGCTTTTGTTGGGACCATACTGACTTCTCTTTGTTCTTCAGGGTTGCTTTAGTGTTGACCTCAGCAGTCAGTTGCCTTCCCTGGACTTTCTGGAAGCTTGCTTACTGCAAGAGCAAACACCAGCACAGGGTTGGGAGGCAGCTTTCACTAATGCATAACTGTCTGATGTGCCCGTTAATTGTATTGCAACGGAACAACACTTCTGTAGGAGAATGATGGGTTTATTGCAAAAATTAAGCTAAGCATTTTGATAATATGGCAAATAACTTTTCCACCTTTTTACATTAACGTAAAATTGGGACAGTGTGGAAAAAGATTCTGTTCAGTGAGCAGTCAGGTTGTCCTTTAATCCAGCAGGCACTCAAAGTATATTTCTTGGACAGCAATGTTAAACAGGTGGTCTCTAAAGATAACAACGTACCAGAAAAAGCTTCAGTCAAAAGAAAATATAAGGAGTAGCAGAAAGGAGAGCTCATCTTTTCATCTCATCATTTATTTTTTGTGGCAGAGTAGCACTCCTATGAATATTTTGACTTCAAATAATCTAACATCATTCTGTCAGTATGTTTGGCAGTATTTTTTTTTTTTTTTTTGTCGCTGTCTTTCTTAAAGCTGATGTCCCTAGGTTCTACACAACGGGAACTGTGCACTTAATAATATTGTGATTTGGAGTTATATATCAAAAGATCAATCAAAAGACAAATATTTTGTTGTCACATGTTTCTGTGTGTGTAAGTATTAACATGCATTCTTTGGTCTCATATTTTGGAGTAATGAGATGAGTCCTGGCATGACAGAAAGTCGCATAACTGCATAACTTGGTGGAACCCATCCCTACAGGCCAGCCAGCACAAAAGCCTCAACCATCTCAACCAGCATCTCTTGTGCATTGATACACAGAAAATGGAAATCCCTTCACAGTTCCTAAAGGTGAAGAACTAGGTGTGGTCAGCATGTCCTGAAAAGTCTACTTGACCTTAATATTGAATGGCCATCCTTTTGTGGAGAAAGAGGCCAGATAGCCTGTGTGCAGACATAGCTTATGGGCATTTCTAGACTAAGAACAGTATTGAAATGTGTCTTTATGGGGTCGCAGTAAGACTATAAATTAAAAAAAAAAAAATCATTGATTTGGGCAATTATTTTGCCGGAGGGAAAGAAAAAGGAGAAATAAAACCCAACACAAGTATTCCTGGGAATGTGGGGAAATGCATCTGATCGAGCATATCCTTATATGTCTTTGTTTATATGACATCAGGATTATGAAAAATGTAACTTGTTTAAATTGCTATAAAATCGTGGTAATAAGCTGTATAAATATATATTTAAGAGAATTACAATTGTTGATGTTTGACTAGACAGAAAAAGGGTCATGTTACTAGATTGCTGCATGTCATAAAACTATGGTGAACATTTTCTGAGTATTCTGTTGAAAGATTTTATTATTTTTTTCCTACTCCATTTCCAGTAATAATACCTAATTGTAGTTGCACCTATAATTCTGTTTGTGTTCTTTGATGACCTCTCCTGGAGATCCTGGATGTTTAGAGTTTTTTGCTCTCTGGAAGTAGAATCAAGCCATTAGCTTTTCAGAAATTATTTTTTTTCTCTGTTGGATTTAATGACATCAGTATCTCAGGCTTGTATTTGCTTTCTCTCCTTTAGTTTCTTCATAACATACGTATACGTCATTAGATTTCCATTTCAGAAAGATGAATCAAGAAATATATTCTTGATCGTATTTAGAATCATAGAATCATGGAATGGTTTGGTTTGGAAGGGACCTTAAAGGATCACCCACCTGCCACGGCCAGGGACATTCATCTCTAGTCATATCAAGTTGTCTTCTCCTGTTGACAGTCTCGGCGCTTCAGCCTGATTTGTCTCTTCTCCTTCTTGTCTCTAGTCCGTTCTTTGTTTTCTTGCTGTTATTTTGGCTTCTTCTCTGTATTGTTTTTATTTAACAATGCTCATTCTGGAGCCCATTTCTGCCTATATTTCAGCATATTCTCAAGCTCTGAAACAATGGTCGAAACAGAATCTTTTAGCTGAAACCTCAACATCATCTCCTAAAAAATCCTTAGGAGATTTGTTATTGACTTGGGCAAGAGTGAAAATCAGTGATGCAGTTTAACCTCATCCACCTATTGTGTCTCATCATTAACAGACTGAAAGCAGTTGGATGACAGAGCAGTTCTGGTTTTGGAATGTTATGCTAAGCCTTCACAAAAAAATACCTGAACCTCTGATTGTGGACTCTGCGTGCCATATAAATAATCATAGAAATGTTGAACAACTTCAAACTGAGAAGAGCCTTCAGATGTCACCGTGTCCAATCCTGTGCTCCAAGCAGAGGGCTAATAAATTAGTCTTGCCTGAAATATTTACTTTTTCAATGTATTTAAAATATGCTAACCATGTAGGTAGATACTTAATTTAAAATCAATATTAGAGTTGCAATAAAATTTGGAATTAGGTACTTAAACTTTACTTTAAGCATTTCCAGTAATATTAGGGAGGCAGAACCACAGAATATGCTTAAAATAGGGATCAAGAAAAATTCCCTACTACACCGATCGACAAAAAGGAATTTTGCAACATGAAAGGAGCAAACCATGGGCTGCCTGTAGATATCCCTGCTTCATAAATATTCATCTGACCTTCTGGTTCAGCTGTAGTCAGAGGGTAAAAGCCCTTGTAGATTCAGTGAAGCAAGGCAGATCACAGTCATTCAGGTGAAGGACCCATTACATTTCTGTTCCTGTTTGTTCCGCTTAATTTCCGTAGGATTGCAGGAACTTCTTTATCCATTAGACTCATCTTCATGTTATTAGCCTAATTCACTGTTTTCACCTTAATCAGATGTTACGTGATCCTTGGATAAAATTAAGGAGCTGAGGATAGCTGTGTGAAGCTGTTTTCATAAACACAGGAATTTTCAGGTGATCTGTTGTGATTTTTCTAAAAAGAAACAAAAGTATCTACTGCCTTTTCATTCCATTTATTCTGAGTATATGTTGACTGGTCCTTACCATGGAAATAATTGAAGCCTGACTGCTTCCCTGATTGACTGCATGAAAGCAAATGTAACTGCATGAAACATTTTTCCTTTCACCTGCTCAAGAAAATGAGCGATTTAAAAGCACTGGCCTAAAAACCATTTTGTGTCACAACACCCAGAAGCGGGTTCTAGCCCAGTGGTTTCACCGCAATAAACCTGAGGAAGCAACAAATAAACGGTTGCCTCTGTAATGAATGAGTGGAGAAACTTTAAGGAGACACTGAGTAGAAGAATCTCATTATAAGAGCTGATTGATATCCATGGAAACCTTCTCAACCTTGTAAGAAGGTTGAGAAAATAAATAGCCATAAGAAAAATTACTGAATAGGGCTCAGTGCATTGTTATCAGTTAACTGGATGATTAAAATGAAGGAGTTGTTTAGATTTGGCTCCTCCTGTAACCCATTAACAAAATGAACGTGGTGTATGTATAAATTTGTAATGTGATGTGCGGTTTTTTGTGGGGAAAGTTTCCATGGTAACGCAGCAGAAAATCGATAAAAGAGTTGTGGCGTGATCTAAACGGTGCCTCACCTGCAGGTAAAGTTTGAAGCAGTCAGAAAACAGTATAGTCATCAGCAAACCCCAGAAACTGTGTGTAATTCAGCTGGCCACTTAATTTTATTCATGGATGATTCGAACTTCATCCTGTAAGACTTCCCTATCCTGTAACTTCTGTTTCTTCAACAGTACAATTTAAGAATGGAATTGTTGTGCCCCATGGGGAGGGTGATGATAACTTTAATAGTTAGGCAATAAATACAAAGGACCAATTTAGCTAGTGTTTTAATGACTTTGATCTCCATTAAATATTCTGTTTCCTAATATATCAGCTTGATCTCATTAAACTACTGAGGTTGGAAAGATAATTCATGAAATGCTTATTTACAGAATGGTGGTTTTTCAGGCAGAATTGCTTATAAGACTGAAAATTAATGTCTGTGTCACAAAATATACGTGTTATAGCCTTGCATGCATTTGCCTTCTCTCAGTCATAGAGAAGGTAATTTGCAAACAGAAAAGAATCACAGAGCGGTTGAGGTTGGAACCTCAACCTGCAGAGGTCATCGAGTCCAACCCCTGACTCAAGCAGGGCTACCTAGCACCGGTTGCCCAAGACAGAGTCCAGAAGACATCTTCTGAATATCTCCAGGGGTGGAGACTGCACAAGCATTTATGTAGCTTGATGAAATCCACCCAGAGCCTTGTGTTCTCAAGATTAAACGGTCTCTTAATCATCTTTGCTGGACTATCCTTGATGGAGAGTCTTTCACTAAACTCTCACCAGTGGCTCCATATGTCTGTTGTGCTTGGGAGCCCAGAGCTGGACACAGCGTTCTGGATGTGTCCTGCCATTGCTGGCTCATGTTCAATGTGGTGTCTACCAGAACTCCCAGGTCTTTTTCTGCCAAGCTCCTTTCTAGTCAATCACCCCCAGTATATACTCTTAAAAAACAAACAAACAAAAAGACCCAAACGAACTAATAAAACCCATGAAGTCTGAACTGTAACCAATATTCAGATTGCTCAATATCTCATAAATGCTGGTTATGTGTCTCTGTGGTGGTGTCACCTAACCTTAAAATGAGAGCTTGCCAAACTGTATTTATCTAATGTTACAGTCTTCTACTTTCATTCAGAAAAATCTAAAACGGATAAAATCGGTTACACCACTTGAATGGACCTGTGATTTTGGACCAGCAATAACAATTTAATTGTTTAATTTAAGATCAAATTTCAATGTGAATGGCATGCTATAAATCTATCTGCAGGCTCTTGTTGTTTTAGAATTTGAAGGAAAGACACCTGACAACATCCAGCTGTGATGGGAGGGATCTCACAAAACTTTGCTTCAACTGTTGGTGCTTTCTTGCTGTCACAAAGGTAGTACTACATTCATCTGACTTTCACCAGCTAATTTTCTGAAAACAGACAAAAAACAACTGGCAGTGGAATGTTATAGTATTTCTAGGTATATACTTCAGTGAATCTCATTCCGCTGATTTTATGCACATAGCACATGCTCTTATGATATTAGAATTAGAAAGACTAAAAATTAAAATCCATGGAATTAAAAAAGCCCCCAAAGTTCAGAAAGCCTTTTTTTTATTTTTCTTTTTTCAAGAAAGAAAATTCTTGCTTTGTGCTTGTAAACGGCTTTTTGGCTGAGTTTTGGTGTTGGTTTTTTTTTTTCCAAATGGTGTTGATTGAGGATGCCTTTGCAAAACTGTTTAGTTTTGTAATATATCAATATCTCAACACAGTCTGGTTTCAGTGAGTTTGATTGCACTTGGAAAGGTATTCCTCATGTGAGGTCCTGCTACTGGAGAAGATGTATCACTTTCATTATTATACATAGTAGAGGCTTTGTTATGCAGCACTAATGTAAAAAAAAAAAAAGAGTGCAGAGCTAGCAGGCACTTAACTGATTAACATTTGGTGAGGATGGAGTATGTCACATTGAGCAAAGATCGTTTCCAAACAAACTAAAGCTCTAGGAACAGGTTACTTAAAAATGGATTCTCCTTAGCCCGCGTAATGAAGGAAAAGCTTGGCACAGTGAAAAGCAGCGTGCAAACCCAGGAGAGCTTTCTGTGAGTCTCTTTCTAAGAGGGTAAATACAAGGTAGTGCCTGAATGTGAGAGTATGAATTCTTAATGTCCCATCAGCTCCCTTCCTCGGGTAGTCAAACGATAACGTGGCAGGGAGGTTTCTTATGCAGGTTAATAACAAATATCTTACCCAGTAGGACACCGTTTTTCTTCCTATTTATCTGCTGTTTCAGAAGTCATAGTCCCTGCCTGAAGTCAATCTTGGTAGCAGAGCATTGTAGCACTCCAGCACATTTTCACTTTGCTCCTGGTATGGGAATTCACTGGCGTTAAAAGGCTGTTGGTGAGAAACCAAGAGCTGGTGATACCCGACGAACTAAAGCAATATATTACCATGCGACCTTCACTCCAAGAAATGGGGTAGGAGAGTGAGTTAACACCTGTTGAAGTTAAATGATTTCTCTCAGCCCTGCGAGCTTCTCAGATGTCTTGAGAAGTAGAAAAGACTGGAAATGTGCCAATAAAGAAAACAAGCAGGCCTTTGTTGAAGCGCGGTGTCAAAAGGTGCGAGATGGAAGATGCCATCAGCAGGAGACCTAGTGGGACAGGGAAATGCACAGCAACTGGACGTGTGTTTGGGGCAGCAGGTAAAAGCAACTCACGTGAACTAGTAGTCCCGTGCTGTTCCAGTTACCTTTGGGAGCGTGCTTGATACAAGAGGTGAAATAGTCATTAAATTGTAAAAAAAAACAACAATTAGATTAAAAAACTCACTGTATTGTAATACTGCCAAAAAATTGGTGAAGTAGGCAGGCTGCGTAACACAGATAATTAGCTAAAATCAAAAGAGTTGCTCTGTTAGGCACAGAATCCCTTGCCCTGCACTTTTTGCAAAATCCCTCTGATAGAAATACGTAGTTAAAATTAAGCTGTGAGGTGCATAAAAAGTATTTAAATTCTTGCAGAAAGTCAGTAGCAGAAAAGGGTACGATTCTAACCGGGGAATCATAAAAAGCCTGTTTCATGGGGAAAGACCCAACGTATTGAAAATATGCAGCCTTGAGAGAGACGAGAGGACTTGATTACAGAGTTTAAGTATTTAAAAGACCAGTGCAAGTGCCTCAGGAAAGACCTGCTCAGATTAAGGAGGATGGCAAAGAAAAAGACTTTGAAATGTGATATGCTGAGAACTGACAGTAAGGGAAAATTTATCTTTGAGCACAAACGGATCAGTAGCAGTGAAAAGTCAAGATGAAATATTCAATATATGCAACCGAGTGGCGAGTGGTACCCTGCAAAGGGCTAAATCTGCAACATTGGTGTCTTAAGTTCCTTTCATCAGCACTGAAAGGAAGGAAAAGCAGGGAGTAGCTTGGTAAATCCTGCCAATTTTTATTAAGGTGTCAAAAGATCAGCTGAGTACTTTCTTTTCTGGCACCTCATTCAGAAAACATTCGGCTGGCAATGCATAAAATTAAAGGGTGTAAACCCAGTGAAGAATGGCACCCGGGAACTGCATGAATTAGACAAGTCAAATATTACTCTTGCCCTGTGTTCTGTCTGTGCGGTTTTGCTAAAAGCGGGTACGATCTGCTGGGAATAACAAATGCGGTACCTGCACGTGCAGATTTTCCCAAGGAGACCCTATGAACACAGCACAAACAAGTTGGGTTTACATATGGAATTTACATGGAATTTTGGGAAAGGGCCACTTTTCCTCTGTAGTCTCATGGAAATGAAACACTGATTTCGTGCTTGGCTTGTTTAGACCAAAAGATGTCATTTCTCAATGGTAAACACCCATGAGATTCCAGCCTTTTTTTTTCTTTTTTTTTTTTTTTTTTTTGTTAGGGGCCTGGCAAAATTGTGCCTGGGATATCAAAGAAGAGTTTTTTCACTGATTAAAATACATTTCATTACAGCTTTCTTGCTAACATGTGATAGGAGAACTTGTGCTTTGTATTTCACATTATTAACTTGATGGGAGCTGAGCCCTACTGTACCTGTGCGTGCAGTGTCAAGAGAGCATCCTTCTGCTGCTCAGAAGGATGTATCCATCAGGTCTAAAGTTGTTTGCTGAGCTTGGCTGATGTGTGCTATGTATGAGGTATATATGCATGTTCCCTGCATTTAGAGAATAAAAAAAAAAAAAAAAAGCAACAACAACAAAAAAGAAACACAGTAGTTTCATTTGGGCTTCACCCAAGAAGTGCTCCTTCTAGCTGATATTGGCACTTCTTCTAGAATGTATGAGTTTTCCTAGCTCATTAATTTGCAGGTCAAGTGAAAGGGCACAACTCACACGTTGTATAAGAGGATGAAATGTGCAAAACCAAGCAAATGGCACATTCCCAAATGAAAGGTTAAGTGTGGCTGAAAACAAAGTGTCACTGCAGAAATATTTTTGACTGTGCATCTCTACTGAGAAAGTGAGATATATTGTACTGAAGGGAAAATGTGCAGATAAGTTTTGATATTTAGGTTTGATATTTAACATAAATTGAATGGCTGAGGTCCCTCTTGTTGTGATTCCGTCTTGTGGATTCATCAGTCTTATTTCGATAGGGATTTTTAGTGGGGCTTGGTCCTTCTATTGTTTCTATAGTTTATGTAAGTGACTAGAATTAAAGAGGCATGCCTGCTTTTTTACTACTGCAAAATAGCTTGGCATTCATTTAAATCAAATTTATAAGCCATTGTTTTCAACATGGTGGGTTTTAATGAGTTTTCAAAAGCTGAAATAAACTGCGGGGCTATGATTTCTTAAGAAACAATGTTGTTTCCACCATAGAGAAACATATCAATGAAAGACAGGTTTATGATCCTCTCTAAGTTTTCTAGTTGAGTGTTTTTAAGTATCCTGTTATAATATTCCTTTTTTTTCTTTACTGGCTTACTTTTGTGGCTGATCTAAAGTTAAGCATTCAGGACCAGAATTTTCATACTATGTGATTGCTTCCTCGTGCCACGTCGCTGCATCTGTGTATTTGCCAGTAAGAAGAAAATCTATCTCTAGGGCATGTCTCTTCTACTGTCAGGAGCATCTTTCAGTCACTATTGAGAAAGGGTTTCGAGCTATCTCAGAGCTGCAGGCACATGATTTGAGTTCAGGAAGAGGTCATTTGGTCATCGTGGAACTGAAGAAAAAGGTAAAGACTAACCAAGTGAAAAATTTTTGTTAGGTGCAATTGAGGCCAAAAATTTTAGAAGTTTGATTAGCCGCCTTAGAGTCTCAAGTGGAAATTGAAGATTCAAGAGGTTTGCAAAGTAACCTTCAAAGACTTTGAACAGGCCAAAGCCTGCACAGCCAACAGAAGAACCAGTGTCGCTCGCTGCTGACCCTGCCTGCTGCTTTTAGGGCACTGTCCTTATGATAGCAGAAGTGCTTGGGTTGCAACACAGTGGAGTAATAAAGCTTTTCTTCTGGTATTTTTGCTGGATTTTCAGTGCCCTGGTAGGAGGGGTGTGTGGGAGCAGGGCAGTGGTTGGACACGGGATGTTGTATGAGGATGTGGATTTACGTCACCTTGGTGTGTCCATTATTAAACTTAAGAACTGATAAGCTGCATTTCAGGAAACGTGAGTCTAGTCTTGAAGATCATTAGTGCCAGGTCAGTGACGAACTCTTTTAAGGTTATAAACACATAGTGGCCAGCAACTATGGAGCAGCAACTATTAACTATCAACTATAGGAGCAGCAACAGCATGGATCTATCTATAGTTGCACTCATGCTATGGGTGGGGTGGGGTCTGTATGGTTTTTTTATGGTTTTCTTTTGGTTTTTTATCAGAGCTAGGTTGATGGTTGGACTAGATGATCTCGAGGGTCCCTTCCAGCCTAGACGATTCTATGAGAGCTTCACTGGCATTTCATATAATTTTCTTGAGCACACATGGATAGAATCAGTGTAAGTCACGAGTCACATGGGTAGAAATTCTCAGTAGTGATTTTTTTTTTAGGTGTTGCCCATTCTGCATAGTACTGGAGTTTGTGTGAAGAGTAACAAGCTGTAGTTAAAGTTCATCTGCAAAGCCTATAGAGGAAGATGGGCAGCGAAGAGAGAATTCAGGGAAAGAAGTAGGACTTGTCAAAAATCTGTGTTGAACTTGCCTCTCATGCAGCGTTTCAGGTGATAGGAGAAGAGAGTGGACATGGCCATTTGGAAACTGCCTTTCCAAAGTTTTTCCTGATATACCAGGGCTTCTTCCATGCTTTTTTTCTGTGATGTAAAGAAACTATCTGGAGGTCTGGGATGAGGACATTTGCAGAGTTTTTGCATCAGTGTATCTCCTGGTAATACCCAGACTTCTCACCACTCTCACAGCTCTGGCTTTTCTGTCAAGAGGCAGAAAAATTTTGTGCCTCTGTTGTGTCCTTCAGGTTGATTGACACAGCTACTCGTGGCTCCTCAACTCACTCGTCTGTCTAGAGAGCCTGGCTCTACCCTGCGGCCCTGTGTACCTTTCTCAATCTTATTAGTGTCTTCACTAAGTGCATGTATTGTTTATCAATGCAACTGGTGAAAGTAGCAGCTTTTGGGGTATAACATTTAGGCAAGAGTTAAAGTAATGATGGGTTCCTTAATGAAGCCATGGCAGCCATGACAGCAGCCAGATGGATGTCAAAACATATGTTTATATGCTTTCAAGGTAAATAAAGAGAACCTGCATTTTTTTGTACAAGCTAAATGACTTAAAATAATTGATAGGGTCTCCATTTTTCCTCTGCCACCATTCATGACCTCCAACAACGAAAATAACAGTGAGTGCAGGTGGCATCTGAAAGCAGTTTTGTTCCTTCATCTGCCTGTGCATGCTTCCTGAATTTAATCTTTCAGGAACTTCATTTCTTAAAAAAACAACAGAATGTGAACAAAACTGTATTTTACCTTCTGAGATTTCATGGGAGGCAAGCTTTTCTTCCTGCATCGTGACGGTGTAATCTGTACTCTCCATTTTGTTATTCATTCAAAAGGAAGTGGGTAAAGTGGGTAAAATGCACATGGAAAAAAATGCCACCACTCTTCTGTAGCTGTCATCTGATGGAAAGAGCAGGCTATTGTGTAGCACAATAGACATTATACATCACATAGACATGTTCCACCGCAGCATGATGGAACAGCCTTATCCTCATTACAGCTAATGTCTGTCTGAGGCTTCATACATTAAGAGTAGGCTTCCAGCTCTCCTGCCATAACTTTCATCTTTTGGATGGGTGATGAGTCATGGGGCTACAGCTATGCTTCACCAGCTCCTCATGTTGAAAGGAATGACTGTGTTTTCTTTGGGCAGAACCTAAATGGCTTTTTCGTGGCAAATACCATCCAGCCACAAGTGATGATTACTTTTCGTAAGTCTAAACATACTTAGGTTGTAACCTGCACTTTGGTTTAGGAGGCAGGGATCACTCACTGTTTATGTTCCCTGTAATTACATGGTGTTTACCACAGATATCCTACTGCTGCTTGTAACTTACCATATGATTAAATGACCAACATTTATCATCAGAGTGAAGTGTGTGTTGCATGATATATCTCCCACAAAGTATAACAATATTGTAACTTAAGATCTCAGCCCTTTTAAAATTAATTTTTTGTCTCCTTTAGTCTAAAGACAGTTTCTGTTTACTTCTTATGACTCTTCCTCCAATTGTCATATTTAAGCTCATGAGGTAATTGTTGGAAGACTTATACAAAACATTTGCAGTCTGAGTAATTCAATCAGAGTTGTTTTCAGATCTTTTAGCATGCTGTACTGACTTTATGAAGGGTGACCCTTCCAGTCATTTGCAAATGTCTGAAAGACATGAACCACGTGTGGTTTTACATGTATTATACTGAGCCATGGAAACACAGACCCAGTTTCGTGCTTTTGTTAGTACACACTCTCATGCTTCCAGGCATTGGGATCGAATTTTTACTCATTAAAGGCATCTGCCTGGCAGGGCTGATGCTAGTGTGCAGTAAAGTGTCCAGAGATCCACAGCTACTCATCACAGCATGTCCATCCCACTGGTGACTCTGCACTTCAGCCTGTTAAAAATGTATTAACAAATGGAGCCATGAGACTTGGCAGAACTGTATCTGCTGAAGGGCTTTGCAGTGATTGCAGGCAAATCAGCTTCCTACTGATGACTCTTTCTGCCTATGACAAGTGAACTCTGAACAGCACAGCTACATGCCACCAACTGCCCAGCCATGGCTCATTTCCACATTCTTACTGTATGGAACAGATGGGTTATTACGCTTCTGAAGCCTTCAGAGAGGAGGATTCATTCCCTTGTGCTCCTAAACCTCCAACACAGGCTCACCGCTGCTAAGGTTCTTTTTCTTTAAGGGGCAACCCACATTTTAAAAAACATTAGTTGAATTGGAACCAAAGACTTCCCCTGGTGTGTTGCTGTTGTTGTTTTTTTTTTTTTTCCTTTTATGACCATAAGAGAAATCATTTCACCCTTCTCTTTAGAGCCCTTATTGACACACAAACCCTATTTTAAAAGTTACAACCATACTGCTCTTACTTTTACTGCCATCTTTGTCTTCAGAGTAGAGGCTAGTATGCATCCCAGGGCAAAAGTTTGTCATCAGCTGGTGCAAACTGATATTGAATATTTTTTTCCATTCATTCTTTTTGATCAGCTTATTAATACCTTGGACTTGGTGGAACTGTGGTAGAGCACAGGTTTTGTCCTAATAGGAAGACACAGAAAAGGCTTTTCTCTGATTAGAAGAATTAATTCTAAAAGAGAGTGCAATTACCCAGTTTGACACTCCAGATTTTTCTGATACCTTTATGGTTCCTTTGTTAAGGTATTTTCTTAGAGAAAATTTAATCTTTCTGGATCTGAGTGGATATTTTCCTTTATTAACTAACACTGAGACATTTTGCTTTTTCTGTCACCATCATGTATTACTAATTCGTATATGAATATCTGTATTTCTCATTAGGGTGTTTTGCATTGAAATTATGTAAAATCTTAAATATAATAATGGAACATTTTATCCAGGCAACATTTGCCTTTATCGAAGGCAGTTTGTAGAAGTTTTGTTTGTCTGCTTTGAAGTACAGATGAATATAGAGCTTTCATGTAATGTAATTTGCTTTAATGTAAACTAATGCAGCAAAAGAGAAACCACAGGGGAATTAACTGATGATACCAGACCTAATTCCCAAACTCTAAACACTGAGACTAATATATTCTAATTTTTACCCGCTTAGATTTTTGCCTGTTCTCTGTTTTGTTCTGCTGGTGTTGCTCGAAGCCAGATGTTTGCATAGATTCACTCCACAATGAAAGAGAGTGGCCCAAAGGGATAACGAGGTAATGAGTGGAGAAAGGAGGCAAAGAAAGGACAAGCCCAAAATCGGTAGCTTCAACTTCAGGATACAGTGTGTCTGTTACAATTCTGTTTGAATATTGGTTTCCCCATTTGATCTCTGTTCCTCTTCAGCTCACCAGCCCCCCGACCCTCCCCTGCCCCTGCAACCTCCCTCTAGTTTGGTAAGAGGGAGACCGGCAAATCAATCTTGGTCAAAAAATGCTTTTTGGTCTGGGATGGGTTCTATTTATTTTTGACCCAAGGTAGAGCTTCTCTCATCAAAGCCCTACCTTCCAGCAGTTCGCAAAGTGGGGAAATAAATTGGGCGGTGAGTTCTGATGAGGGGTATCTCCAATTCCAGCCATCGGGGTTAAGTCATGGAAAGGGGTAGAGCCGTCAGCCTTCCCTTGCAATGGCTGCATCAGAGAGGTCCTCCTCAGGCAGGAGATGAAGAGTTGAGCTAGAGACCAGGTTAACACGCTCACGTACACCCAGCCTTTAACTGAGAAACAGGCGTGAACATAACCTCCTTCTGAATAGATACACAGGACCTTGCTCCCCTGAAGTCCAAGTTGCACGTGAACATCTACCAGCTTCTGTCTTGTTGTTTTGAGCTGTATGTTCACTGCTGACCAGTCCTGCTCGAGGCAAATGCATACTGTGTCCCCTCGGGACTCTGTGTCCAGCACAAACAGACGTGGTGGGCGAACAAGGAGCTAGAGAGAGCACGTAGCTATGGCAGGATGTTGGCAGGAGAAGAACACGGAGCTAAATTCCCTTCTGAAAAGCTTCCTGCTACCGTAAAAACTCCTTCCTGCCATGCTATTTCAACCTTAGTTTTTATGTATATAGGTGAAATGTAATTTAATGTCTTCTTTGAAACTTCTCTAATGATGCGTGCTGCCCCCTGAAGTCTTTCCTGACGTGTTCTTTGATGTTGGTTCACATGGATAGATGTGAATATTATATACATAGGATTAGCTTGAATAATTTAGGAAGGATTAATAGAACTAATATAATAGCATTATATAACGGGCGTGGAATTAATCTAATACTTAATAATCCTAAAGTTGTATTTTAAATAACAGTGATTTACTACAGTAGGAACCAGTTATGCATTAATTTTAAGCATAATAATCTTTCTCTTCTGCAACATTTTCATTGTTTTCTTTTTGTTGTAAACTTCTATAAAATTAATGAAAACCATGCAACGTTTTTCTAACTTATTATTCTTTTCTTAATTTTTTGAAACTTTGGAAAATAATGATTTCATCATAACCTGAAAGTCTTTCATTTTTCATTAAATTCACACGATTCATGTGATTAACATTTCAAGTGATTTTTCCAGGCAAGAGCTAGCTTTAAGACTTAGAAGGAAGAGGAGAATAAACAGGGCAAGCAGAAAAGCTTATGACAGTTATTTTTATTAGACTCTGTGGCAATATAGGAGAGAGACACAGCAGCAAAAGAAGAAACTCTGTATTGACATTACACCAGCTTGATTCAAAGATGAACCATTTTTTATTTAATGCTTTCAAACATTAAAAGACTGTTTTTCCTCAGTTCCATTCAAACTTTTTTTATTGCTGGCAAGAGCTGTTCAGGCATGAGGATATTTTACCCAACCAGTAGAAGAGACACTTATATCAGAAAGAGACTGCAAAATTAGATTTTTTTTTCCCCCAACAGATCTATTCAAGCCTCATCCTAGGATTTAGCAGCGCCAAGGTTACTGCAGTGACACAGCTGCTAAGATATTCGTCCCAAGCAAGATAATCCTCCTGCCAATATCTTTTCCCTGGTTCCAGCCTGTCTAGGACCCGCGTTGGGCTTTGTTTGACCAGAGCTGAGAGGCACTTGGGAGCTATCGCATAGCGATATCGCACCGAGTAGATACTGTATTTCATGCCTCTCTCCAAGAATTTCCTCTGGGGAGGTATGCGCCCGATCAGACAGGACCTGATGCAAGTCATTAGGCTCTCAATCACCTCTGCGTTTGTTTCTCCTGAGCTTGAGAGCGCTCACGATTTAGAGTCATTAAAAGTTACAATTAGATCTTCGAGTTGTTTGCAGTTCATCACGGTGTCCTTACTTAAAAGTGCTTCTCTTGCTCCTGTACTCTTCCTAGTGATATCTAACAACCTCCTGGCAAGGGGTGCCTTGTGGCATGTCAGAAGAAAAGCCTCTACTGGAAGAGTTTCATGATACATAATCCCCTAAATCCCTTTGCTGAATTGAATAGGATAGTCATCGGAATGGGTTACATTCCACCAGATCATATACTTTTCACAACAACTGTGAGTAGTGGGGAAGCCACAGCAAGCTGGGAAACTTCTTGGCATTGACTGAATGACACACATTAGGCATTCTCAGTTTTTCCAGATAATGCTTTCAGTGTTAACAAAGCAGCGGGGAAAAATAATGGTGAAAAACTGATCTTCTGGCCTTTAAATATCTATATAAGATAACACAGAAGTGCGGCCAAGAGTATGAGGATTCTGGCTGGCTTTTCTTATTTCTTTCGTGCACAGACACACAGAAAAAGTCCTTGTAAGGTTCTGTAATTAAGAAACAATGTTATTCTTATGCCTTCTGAGGTTCAGCTTTCAGATAGCCCACTTTGCAGGCTGAAAGGAGAAATGGGTCGGTGCATTCAATCTAGTCAAGCAAAAGAAAAGCCAAAAAATATGTATAATCTGTCTCTAATACATCTTCCCCAGAAGGCTGAAAAAATATTATAAAATAGCATGAGAGATAGATTCATTTTTACACTGATCTTGAAAGCCCATTAAGGTATTTAACTTTCATGGATTGTCTGAGGAATCTGGAGTTGCTGTTATCCTTTTGTTTAATTACACTAATCTTCATGCAATTGCAGTGATGATAACGTTCTTCTACAGACATAACTATAAATTAGCCATCTAGGGATGAATGATTTACTTAAAGCTTACTTCAGTGAAGTATCAAAGAAATATTAATAAGGCTATATAGGACAGAGTTTGAAAGTAAATGATGTTATCTGTTTCTAGAAGTAAGCATTCCAGGATAGTTTACAGGCTTAATAGCATAGCATATTCCTGATTTTGCTTCATCATGTAATAGTTGGTGGAGAAATATCAGGAAAAGAGCAGAGAAAACATTTTAGCATAGTTTAAAAATATGCGGTGCAGAATTTTGTGAGCTTCCCTTTACACACCTATGCAATATTTGTCAGCTTCACCAAATAAATATGTGAGCAACGCTATTTGTGGTATGTTTTATTTCCCCCATGACACATCTTGCCATTTTTCCAGTGAATGTGAAAGTGTCTTTTGAGTCCTTTTGTAGTTTAATTCCAGAAACAAGAAGGGATTCATTAGGTTTTTACTGTTACTGCTGAAGAGAAAAATAGAATGTAAGATGAAAATAAGTGGTATGTCAGAAAAAGCAACATGGAGAACAAGAAACATGCTGAAAATAAAATGCAAGTCAAAATTTTGCAGCTGTTGTCAGCAGCTCTAATTAAAATAGTTACCAAAAAAATTAGTACCCTACTGGGCTTTCAATGAAAGATTTTGCAGCTCTGACCTTTCCCAGTTGAGGTATTTGATATGTACATAAATTAATGAAAAATCTTTCTATATACTTTGAAATGGATAAAACGTTTGACAACTTTAGAGAATTCTACTGGTTGATAAAGCTCTAATACCTTTTTACTGGTTAGGGATCTGGTCTGCTTATTTTCAATTGATTTCTATCATGTTGGTTATAATTGCACTAAGGTAAATTAAAGAAAAGAGTGGAATTAAGCTGATGTAGTAACTATTTCAAGAACATGTTTATATAGTTTCAGTCCAAACAAATTTCTTTAAACCTAATGAGATGATGCATCTGAAGTAATACTGTTTTATCGCCCTGGAGAAGAGCAGCTGCACAAAAGGGCTGAATCTCACCCTACCGCCTAGAACTATTAGATTTATTAAAAAGAAAGAGGTAGAATCATAGAATTGGCTAGGTTGGAAGGGACCTTTCAGAGGTGTTCATGTAGAAAAGTCTTTAATAGGAGGAGTCCGGTTTCTATAGTCTCATTTACATGTGGTACAAAACATAATTTATTCTCTTGTTTGAACAGAGAAGAGGTTTTTGCAAATGAATCGCTTTGTGTGCTGCAATGGAAATGAATTTTCCTGAATGACTAATGAATAAAAGGGTGTTGGGTTTTATTAGGCACTGATTTTTGATAAAGCTTTGTTTACAAAAATCTCTTAGAAGTGAATGACTGCGTGAGAACCAGTTGCTTAAAAGGTGGTGTTTTCCAGTCAAGGAACAATTTGGAATTTTTTTGACGCATTGAAAACACAAATTAATATCTTCTTGAGTTAAGCTCGTGTCCTCTATCTTATATTGATCTCAGCTGATGGTTATATGTGCTAAGTAACAATACTCCTAAAATTTTCTGGCCTTCCTACTAGGGAAAGCTTGGTTGTTTGTGCTGAAGGCAGATGAGGCCATGGCTTTCCCAAATAACAGCTGTGTTCTCCACCATCTCACTATGGGAAAAGTGCAGTAGGGAATATCTGTGAAATTATTAATTTATAATATATATGATGAATTTATAATATTTATAATATATATCATGAATATATATTAAGGAATATACAGTGAAAGATTTTAGTGATTTGATTTTTGGTTTGGGGATTTCTTTCTGTAGGTACAGGTGCAGGTATGTTTCACTAACTCTTATTTCACTACGTAAATGTGGGTTTCCTAACTACAAATAGCAACAAACTATACTCTGGTTTCCCTACTTGATTTATTTGCAGTTTTCTATTTGCAAATGGGAATATCCAGAAATTGCTGAAATGGTCTTTAAGTCTAACCTCATGCAGATATGCTGAGGAGTTGCTGGGTAGAATTAAATACAGTAATGTTTGTCTCTGAATGGGCTAAGTCTGAGAATTATTTTAATTCTTGAAATTACTATTAGAACCTTAGTCTTACGGGATGTTTATATAAATTCTCATGTCCTACTTCTCAGTCCCCATCTCTGGTCTATTTTTCCTAATGCCATGGTAAATACTAATTTAATAAGACAAATGAATGCACCTTTTTGCATTACCAATGATCACAGTCAGCAAATGGGAGAACTCAGAGGAAGAATTTTTGATCCACTTTCGAAGTCTTTTTCTTTGCCAAGACGGTATCTCTGGCAGCTGGAGACATCAAGATGGCATATGAATCAATTTTAGAACGTCAGGGTTTTTTACTCCCACGAAGCTGTGAGCAGCTTAGCTTCATCTGGCCAGTGATACCCAATTCTGCTCGACAGAAACCAGGCTTTAGACACTTTGTGGCCTCACAGCTGGTTATGGTGGTTTTTTTTTTAAACAAGTCCAAGGTAAGTCTCTGATAATTTCTCTCATACTATCTTCTTCATCAGGAGTGGGGAATTAGATCCTCAGAGGAGGTAGATAACATACCCTGGTTTATGTCAGTGTTTCAACAATACATAATTGCTAAGTTGTGGTAAATCTTAATCTGCACAGTACTATACTTCTGGTTTCCATCAAAAATGGGCAGTGTTGTGTCTAAGGTGGTAAGGATGGAGTAGATGCACGGCTACCCATCGAGGTAGCTTTGAGGCCATTTGAGATACCACCAAAAGCCTCAGGGTAGGTTCTCTCAGAAGGCTTTGATTACGCTCAGACCAAAAGAGAAGCAGCCAGAGAACCAAGAAGCTCCTGCCAGATCCTCTGCAGTTTTCTCTCTTGGCTGCACAAACAGTTTTCAGAATGTTTTGGACAGCAGAAGTCACGTACCGTCACCCTGCTGAAGTAAGAAAAGGAAAAGAGAGAAAGGAAAGAAGGGATTCCTCTGTGCGACGGGACATTTTGGGGGAGGTCAGAGGGCTGTGAGACTGTGTTGTTACATCATTACAGAGCTTGCTGCGTGTGTGAATACACGAGCTGGAATCAGGACTTTCCCTTGGGTGACCTGGGTTGGAGCTTGGCCCCGTAGGGTAATGGCTTTCCTCTGGTTCATTCTATGGAAGCTGCTCTGCTGTTTCCCCTCTGGTTTATATGCTGCGAGGGTGCTCGAGTAAACTGAGCTGGGCACTCCAAGAGCATCTCTGCCTCTGCCCAGTGACAGTCTCATGCAAAACCTTTAATTGTTCAGCCACTGCTGGCAGGCAGTCCCTTTTCCAGTGAGTAACCACAGCTTGTGGGATTACTAAGGGTTTTAACGTAGGGTTTTGCCTACCGTTCGCTGCCTGATACAGAAATGAACTTTTTTTTTTTTTTTCCCCAAAGCATTTGGAATTCCAAAGCTTTATTTCTTTCTCCATTGAATATTTTGTTCTTTGTTTTGAGATCCAGGTTCTTTTACCACTCCGTTTGTGTGGGGTATTTTAATGCTTATTTTTCATTTGGTCTTAAATTCCAAGTATCGTCTTTTCACTTCTCTGATCTGGAATTAAATAAGCTCTCTCAAGAAAAATGTGTTATCATGTGTCTGAGTCAGCATTTTGAGGCAGAAAAAGCCTTCACTGGGGACTCCCTGACACACTTTGGATAATGTCAACCGAGGTGGAAAGGGAGCAGTAAGTTGCCTTTAGAGCATATCAGGCTTTGGAGATCCTAAAAGCTATATTGACTTCTGTTCCTGAAACATGAAGGCTGCTGTACAAAAGGTACACGAGCCAACTTATACCACGATGGCAGAACCGCTTGAGAAGTGGAGTTGGTTTCTGGATCTTTGGTGGGACTCACCCGCCATTCAGTCAAGCTCTCAAATTCTTCAGAAGAATGAAAAGAAGGGAAAGGTAATTACAGGGGGGGAGGGTTGAGGCGTGTGTCAAACTGCTTATTGGCAGCCACACAAAGTGGTTGTGAGCATTTCTGTTCTGTCAAACGCCTTCTTTGGTATTTCAGGTCGAAAGAAGTATTGCTTCAGGTATTTATTTCCAATATAGATAATTTTGGAGAATAAGCAAAATTTTATACGCTTTTTATGAAAGCAATGTTACGGCTATTTGAAGGAGCTTATTTCAGTGCTGTTATTTAGCACCATTAAATTTTTTACTTTTCAGCCTATGCAATGATTTTTCTCTAGATCGTTTTCTGTTTCCCAGAACATTTTTCCCTTTTTAGAAGACAAAGGGTATTATACAGAGGGAGTGACCTGACCTGGGCAAGAGCTAGGAATTGCTGGGTACCTTAAGTGCTCTGTTTCAGCTGCAACTTTCCATCTATCTTCCACTAGAAAATCAGTAGACTTTAAAAAAAAAAAAAACCAACCTCTTAGCAAGACACTAGAAATTCCAGTCATTCAGATAAATAATATTATTGTTGCGTATCAGGTAAAATAGGTGATATATAAAATAAAATATGAAGCAGGTAATATATAAAACAAGTAAAATATTAGATTAAGTCTTAGGTTGTATTAGGGATCTGTGGCAAGGTTTCGGTAGTGGTGTGGCTGCCTCTGTAGAAGGAGGTGAGAGGCTGATCCTGTAGATCTACATCTACACAGAGACAGATCCAGACAGCTCCAGTTGACCCATTGCAGGAGACAGCTGAGGCTATCAGCCAAGCTGATGGCACCTCTGGGAAAATATGTTTAATAAAGGGTAAAAAGTGTTGCATAGCAGTGTGAAGAGCATGGGAAAAAGCATGAGAAACAACCCTGTGAACACCAATGTGAGAGAAGTAGGGGGAGGAGGACACCCAGGCACCAGAGCATCTGTGAGGAAACCAGGCTGGAGCAGGTATTCCTCTGCAGCCCGTTGAAGAGCCCACACTGAAGCAGATATCCACACTGCAGGCTATGGAAAAACCCAGCCTGGAAATGGGGATGTGTCCTGAAGGAATCATGGCCCTTGGAGGAACCATGCTGGAGCAGGTTTATTCTGAAGGACTGGAGCCTGTGGGAAGGACCTACACTGGAGCAGAAAAAAAATTGTTAGGAGGAAGGAGTGACTGAGATGAAGTGTTAGGAACTGACTGCAACTCACATTTCCCGTTCCCCTGCACTGCTCATCGGGGAGGAGGAGGTAGAAGGGTTGGGAATGAAGGAGTCACATCGAGCCTGGGAAAATGGGAGGGGTGGGGAGAAGGTATAGTTTTAATTTGCCTTTGTTTCTCACTATCCAAACCTATTTTATCTAGCAGTGCATTAAACTAATTTTCCCCAAGTCAGTTCTGGTTTGCCCACGACAGTAGTTGACAAGCTCTCCCTGTCTGTGTCTGGAACCACAAGCTTTTTTATCTTATTTTGTCCCTCTGCCCTCCTAAGGAGGGGGAGGAAGAGCGGCTGGGTGGGCATCTGGTGGCTTGCAAAGGTCAACCCACCCCACAGGTAGAGACTGAACTGTCATTACAGCTTTGAAGACGTATTGAGCATCTAAAGTATACGTTCTCAAAATGGAGCCTACTCATCACAAGCACACAGATGTATAATTCATTTATATCCTGTATTCAGTATGCTGCTTTTAAGATATGACCAGTTTCAGATTTTTAAAAACAAATCACACGTGAAATTATAATCTAATGTGGTTTTTTTTTGTTCTAATTCAGCTAAATGCTAAAGTGCAAAATTAGTGTATCTTAACGTCACATCTATAAAACCAGGGGCAGGTATATTTATGTAACTTGTTTATGTAGGGTCTTATTAGCAACAGATAGTTATCAACCTAGCTGTTTCATTTTTATGTTCCCTGCATATCCCATAACCTTTCATATCTTTTTAGACCCAGAATAACACCTTCAAAGGGCTCATTGCTTGTGCTTCTTTGAACCCGTATTCTGTTATTCTGCACACTTGGCAAACATTGTCGAAAAACTTTCTAAGTCATACTAATCTTGTGCACAGCTGGGAGTAGAAAAAAGAAACCACAGAAATTTTATGTGCAGGTTGTTGTAATCTTGTATGTTAAATCTTATAGGTAAATCTAATATGTTAAAATGCAACAAGTGTGAAGCATATTTTGGAATGGATAAATTCAGATGTAAAATCCATTTTTAAATCAAGACAGCATCAGGCATCAAATGGAGTTTTGCTTTCATATTTAAGTAGTTATATATGTATATTTTTTTCTTTTTCTCTGTTTGTGTGAGTGTGCATTTGTACGCTATCAGGACTAGGAGTACACCCTCCTTGATTTACAATTGGCTTTGGTATTACTTCATCCCTAGTTTTAGCTAGATTTATATATACATATAAAACTTACAAAATGCTAAGCACTCTTTCCTATTTGTCTTCATTCCAGTATTTAGGAGCACATTATGCTTCTAGGTGTAGTACATGTGGAGAATTTTGGAAAAGAGCTTTTACCAACTCCTTCAACAAAAGAGAGATTAAGTGGTTCAGGAAATTACAGGTCTGAAAAATTCTTCCTTGACTAAATGAATCAACCATGGGCATTTACCACTGTCAGAAAATTAGGTCACGGATCGTATAAGCCAATTTTCTGCGGAAGTCCATTCTGGAATAAGTTAATTTTACATGCTGCTTTCTTTAAGTTGTAGCGGCAATGATAAAACGTCCATGCTCAACAGTGGCTTCAGCCTTTGAATCTCTGGGATGATTTGAAATGACTTCGTGTTTCTTTTCAAGTTGTTCCAACACATGCCTGGAGTTCTCATTAGAATGATCTTCATGCAAGGCCTGCCTGCTTCCCAGCTATCATCCACCTCCTGCTTTCCATTTTTGTCTAAAGTAAAGCTGCATCCGGCAAACACTTGGAAATACGCTCTGTGGTTACTAATTACCTGGGCTGATTTACTTAGTTATGTCTTCCAGCACAATTAAGTCCTTTCTTTTCCTATTGTATCTGCTTCATTATTAGTTATAATGGTGACATTTGTACTGTAAAGGAGATGAAAGCATGAAAGGGAAACTGTGTGTAAAGATAGGACCATTGTGCAGGGGATGAATAAGTACTGAAGGCTGATTAAGGCTGATTGTAATACATGAATATGGATTCAAAGGTTTTATTTATATTGTCTTCAAAATATTTTTGAGGAATGGTTTCAGGGTTATAGACCGACCCAAGATTGTGTTAAAATATGTGGATGCATGACCAGAGAGATAATAAGCGACACAAATATCCTGTGAAATTATACGTATTTAAAATGTCTAAATAGGCACGAGAAAATACTTCTCAAGCGAATGATGTTTTAGAAGCAGTCAGCAATAAATAGGAAATAAAGAAAATGCATTTCAGGGACCATACTTTGGCAGGACTGTTGGCTATCCTAAAATGATGAGTAATAGAGGAAAATTACAGCCACAGTTGTATATTCTGAAGGTTCATGTTTATACATGACTTGTAAATATGTGTGGGCAAATTTATTTTTTTTAATTGGTGTTTCTCTCTCCCTATCAATTAGCAAAAGAGAAAAGTGGTATTTAAATATTTAACTGAACGAATCTCCCCTCTCCCCGCCCTGAAAAAAAGACAGTTGTAATTTAGTCCTAAGAATTAATTTAGTAATTAGTAGGAGTCCAAATATTAAAATACTGTATCATTTGAATGCATAGGTGTATACTAAAAGAAACAAGGCAGCTAGGTTCCTAGCTCACCCCTTTGTCAATGTCACATGTTTCCAACTGAATATTTTATTGTATTTTCTCCACACCTGTCTTTTTCTGAGGTCTCCCATCACCTCCACTTGAATTGATTTTATGGTACTTGACCTTAACTGCTAGCAGCCAGGCAGAAAAATTATTCCAAAGAACAACCTTTTTCATTTGTTTATAGCATCTTATGACTTGTAGAATTAGCTCCGTGAACAGTTAGCAAGCATTTACCAATATGTTTCAGGAGAGGACAGGAGTAAAAGGATGCCTAAAACACTCCAGAAACTTGTGTTTTTTTCACGTTCTCAGAGGAATGTCACAATGATTAGGATGGAGATGCTACTGTCTAGAAAGTGGGGTTGCACACTAATAGTTTTTTAATATCATATATTAATCTGAAGTTGGCTGGAATGGAGGGTAATTCCAGTTGTTCAGGTTTGTGCTTAGTTCTGGAATTTCACAATCACGTTTTGGGCATAGATTTATATGCTCCTTTATCATGTGTTGTAATTCGACGATACTAAGTGTGAGCAGAAAGGACCTCTTGGGCTTGACAGTAAAAGGGGTTGTGGAGAAAGAGAGACTCTCACTATGACTCAAGGAGGAAAAGAAAACACAAACCAGCAGAAATTATAGTATCCACTCCCAACAGTATTTTACCAATAAAGACCTGAATTTCTGTGAGACATCTTCCAGATAGAATTCTTTTTCTGTTAGAAAATTTTCAGCCACCTTGAATATTCTTGTTGTTATTGGAGTGTTTGGTGTTGGAATATACTTCATTAAATCAATAGAAGGAGAAAAAGCAAACACATTAGCATAAAAGGAGAGTTGATGTGCGAACCTTAGTTTTGAAGATTTATCTGTAACTCAAATCAACCTAAAATTTGTCAGTTTTGACCAGCAAGGCAAAAGTTAAGATAACCTTAAGAAGGTACTCTCTAGGGCAATGGGAGATTTTAAGTCAGGCTTTAGGTTGAGGCATCTGAAGAAGTTAGTCCCATTAGTCAGTTGGAGTTGGCAAACCTAAACAATGCAGGTTTATTTGTAGATCATTAATTGTTTAAAATGGCAAGAAGTTCCTGCCATTAAAATACACAAGTTTTGCTTTGAAGAGAACTGCAGCATTACTATATTCACCGTAGATGACTGTTCTTCCTTGAAGGAAGAACTCCAGTTCTAAACCAGTAAGAGGTTTTGGGTGAGCACTTCTGATGGAAGAAGCCATTGTTCATCTAAGGATTACTGTGAATTCAGGGAAGAACAGGAAAAACTACTGAGACCTGACACCACAAAGAATGTAGCATAAATGCTGCTGGGCTTATAATCACGAAAAAAATCTTACCTGTTCAACTCTTCATCTGACTACTTTTTTTTCTTTTTTTTCTTTTTTTTTTAGAGGTCATCACCTCTTGTCTGAAATAGTTCTCTTAGTCTGCCTCTCTAGAAACATGAAAAAGGTTTAGATTAACTTTTGAAGAGGTAACAGTTTGCAAAAGTAAAAAAAATTGCAGATTTTTTGAAGGGATAGAAAGCGGTATGGAATATGCATGGTGGTAAATGGCTCATTTGATAATGCCACATATCTGCATTTTGTCCATGACTAGAGTTATTCTTCCTTGAGTTTGCCCTATCTTTATTTCTGTATGAAAATTTGCATCTTGAAATAATTGGTTGCGTTGTTCTTTTTGGATCTTGTTTTTCTGGCAGCCATCACAGACGTTTTCCTGAAATTTTAGCTCGCTCTTAATTCATTATAAAACTGGTGGTGGAATTAATTTCTCTCAAATGACCGTTTAATGGTCTGGCAATGCCTAGTTCAACCTGCTGTTATATTAAATCTTGTCAGAAGTTACTGAAATGGTCTCAATTTTATTTTTTTTTTTTTATTGTAGGTTTCATATATACTGGAGAAGTTGTGCACCGAATGCTAACGGCTACACAATATATTGCACCCTTAATGGCAAATTTTGACCCCAGTGTGTCAAGAAATTCAACAGTCAGATACTTTGATAATGGTATGTAGTAGTTGTGATGGGTCTGAATGAATGTGTCTGATGAATGTGTCTTCATATTTTCCTACATAACTATTTTTGAAGGCAAAATTGAAGATTTTTTAATACTTCTTTTGTTCTTTTTTTTCTCACTCACAGGCTGTTTAAATAATGTGCCTAGACAGCCATAAACAGCTCTTAATTTCGAGCACAGTTAAAAGGGTCATTCTTTTTTCTAATTGGACAGATATCTTCTGGATGTTAAAGTACACAAACTCAAACTATCAATGTAGTTTATCAGTTTTTAAAGGAAAAATCTGTCTTGTATAAAAGTGTAAGTTCCTGTTACTTCAAAATATATATAGTAAATACCGTCCACCCTCTAGCTAAAAAGAAAACAGCATTTGTGGAATGCAAGAGCAAGAATACATAGAAGCAGGGCAGGTATAAGGTTAATAAAGCTGTCAATGACTAAGTGTGCCTGGAGTCCCAGGATTGGAATCCAAGATGCTCATCCACACCACGAGTCCTCCACGGTGCCTCGTCGAAGAGATTGAAAGGGTAAAAGGCAAACTGCAGTGTTACACTTGAAGCTCTGTGAGATATTTCAAAGGCCTCGCATGTGTGGATATTTGTCTCATGAAGTCAGTTATAATCAATATGTTTTGAAAACGTGACCTATGTGATTAAAAAGCATCTAGAGCCTTTCCTCAGGCCTTTAGTGGTCAAATACAATGTCTATTCCGAATTTAAAACTTAGAGAGTTTAATATCATGACTTAATGTCATGAGATCAATGATTATTTTAAATATTTGTGGGTAAGCCTGTGCTAGTCTATGTATGTTTATTTATAGTGAATTTAAGCATGAATTATGTCTAAAAATGTGTCATATTTCCAACCAGTTGTTTTAAGTTTTGTTCTTTAGATCAGGGAGGATCAAAATAACCTTTGCATCTAGTCATAACCTTCCCTTTCAATCCAGTCATTACTTGCAAATAAATTAACATTGGTTTGTTAAAATTCCAATAAAATAGACTTAAGTGAAAAAATCCTACTCCTTGCATGGAAAATTTTCCAACTGAAAAATATATTTTTTTCAGTTCATACATTATTTGACATTATAGCCTGAGATTTGTCAGGTTTACTGAAAGAATCTGAGGTTTCTGGAGAAGACATTGCTAGTGACATGGCTTATTCTCGTTCTATTCCTGACTTCCAGTCTTAATACCAGGTGCATTGGGCCGTATCTTATGGCTTTTGTGACAAGGTTGAATACTTCTTTGAAATTTTGGATCCCTCTTGATGTGTAAGGCACATGAATCTTTTAGACCTCGTGTGCTTTAGGACAAAGAATTTGCTTTCTTACCCCAAATAAAAAGGAACTGAGCAAATTCTATCTTTACCTCCTTATTTCTTATTCATCTGTGTTTTATCCCTGTGAATAAGTGTGCTGCTTTAGAACTACATCTGTAGTAAGCAAGGACAGAGTGTGGGGACCCATTGAAGTCTCACTCATGGAGGTAATTTCAAGGACCTTAGGTACACACCAATCTCCAAAAAGGCCCTGGGAATGAGAAGGCTGTTTTGGAGGCAGCTAACTTCCCCTTGAGCTTGGGGGTCTGAGATGCATATAGATGCGAGGTACTCAAAAGACTGACCTCAAGAAGTTCTGGCTATTTTTCCTCCAATACTTTTAAAAGTCACTTTCAATTCCTTACTTAATACAATCAAATAAGAATTCAGAAAGCAGTTAATGAATGCGGTCGCCAAAGGGCAAATAAACTGTGTGTACAGTTAATGAGCGTGTGACTTAGGAAAGACACGTGGGACAACACTGTGGTGGACTTAGTGCAGTATTCACCAAAAATTTGCCTGCTCATAATTTCGTGACATCCCCTGACAAAATGTATAAATGAAAGGTACAGCACAGAAGACCTGGGACAAAAGATATTTCAAGGATATATCAAACCTGCATTGAGCTGGGTGTATACTGATCCACCTCAAACACTCCAGGAAAAAAATGAAATTAAAGTGTTGTGAATCAAAGCACATAACTCCCATTAGTGCCAAAGAGAGAAATACGTTGAGGAAGGCATATAAATACGAAAAAGTCGTGTTCTGTAAACACAGTTTTAGTGATAAGTGTCTTTCAGCCAAGCTCTTTGAATGTGCCTATAACCCTCAACAGCTGTAAAACACGCTCACAAGGTACGCGTGAGGCACATTTTTACTGAGATAAGTGGATATTCAGCCACAGAACTCACATGAATATTAATGGGCCTCTTGCAACTAAATCTCTGCACACCAGACTCAATATTTACCCCATCTATGAATTTTTAGCGGTTTTAATTTAAACTACATTTATTTATTGCCAACGCCTAATATTTTTCAACTTGTAGAACCTCAGCAAGGGCTTGCACCATGCAGAAAAAAAAATAATAATGCTATTTATATTAAAGCGTAGTTAATGGAAGAATCTGAATTCCTCAAATAATAACTTTTACTAAGCAGGTAATACTATTAGCACTTCACTTTTCAAAGTCATCAGAGTGTGTGTGTGTAAATATATATATATATATATATATGATGTAGTGTAAAAAAAGCCTTTGCAGCAGCACACCTAAACTCTGCTGGATCCTACCTTTAGGGGTGGTTGACTCCTTGTGCAATACCAAACAAGTTACTTGACCACTCTTGCTTTAGTGGACTTTTGTGCAAATACTTGAGGTAGTTTATTTGTGACGCTGTGGTGTCTACCTTTAAAAGGGTTTCAGTTGCAACTTGTGTTTATGGTATCAAGCGTTTCAAGATATTGGATGGAAAGTTGCTAAAAAGAGACAAATCACTGTTCTTGTTTCAAGGAACAGCAGTGAAGTTTTTCTTCAGTCTATTCCTACAGTCAGTTAATATTTTTCTCACATTTTTTTCTTTCCTTTGCCTCTCTATCCCCGCTCTGGGGTTCACAGGCACAGCACTAGTTGTCCAGTGGGACCATGTACATCTGCAGGATAATTACAACCTGGGCAGTTTCACTTTTCAGGCCACCCTTCTCAATGATGGGCGTATCATTTTCGGCTACAAAGAAGTAAGTTGGGTCTGAAAATTGTCATTTAAGTAGACAAATTACTTTATACCTGGCAGGAATTTCCCTATTTTTTTATTTTATTTTTTTTTGGAGGGGGGGAGGGTTCGGAATAGTTGATAGTTGAGCTATATAAAATAATTTCATTATATGGCTTCAAAGACCACTATTTTGCTGAAAACGTCTTTTTATTGTAAAAGTGATGTTCATGTGATGGACTTGAAAACCATCAAGGTGGCTCAAATGTGCTACTCCTGGATTTCAGCTGTCCTTTTTTGGAGTGTTGTAAGTGTTAAGTACTTAGTAAATTCTTGATTGTTTAGTAAATTCCTCTTGGGTTTTGAAAGGTAGGGTCTAATTTGCTTGAGTAGTTCACCTAATTTGGGCCGGTTTGAAAACACTCGAGGACGAATGACTAGTACCAAAAGGTCACCTTTCTCCTGCAGCTATCATTTCTTGGCAACCAATACATTTCCAAGTTCAGGTATTTCAAATGAGAAATAAATGGTTTGCATGTGTAGCTCTGTGAGGTTTTCCATCTATTTGGTGATAACCCTGGTGAGATTGAGGCCGTTTGTTTGCCTTCATAGCAGCAGTATGTTCTTGTCTCTGTTGCACTCTTTTGCATTCTCCAAGTGTTTCAGAATTTCAGTTTATACTTTAGGTGATTTTCTTTTCTTGCTAGAGTTGCTAAAGTCTCTAAAGTTGCTAAACTTGAATTTCATGCAAACCAGAATCAACTCAGAGCTCAACTCATGAGCTCAACTCATGCAAATTCATAGCTCAACTCTCAAGGGACAAAAAACAAATTATTTCTTTTTATGGTAATTTTAATCTCATTTTGGCATGCGTAGTGTGACCTTCTCTTCAAGACGTAAGTTTCTCTGTTTTCCTCCTTATATTAAAAAAAAAATATATATAATGAGTTACATGACTGATTGTCCAAACTTGAAGAGGGTTTTCTTCTCTCTCTGCAATAAACTAGTTGTGAGCCTTTAGGCTTGTTTTTCATGCCTGTGTTGAAGCTGTGCACCTGAATGAAGCAGAAATAATAGTATTCCTCTCCTATTCATTAGAAAGCTGGTGAGAACATTGGTTATTCTACTAGCTGGAGTCATATTTTCACCTAAGATAGATGTCTTTGCACCTTGCAAACAGAATGCTTTTACTGGATTAGTTTTGTAGAGACAAGAAACTTCTGATATGCCTACATCCCTGAATTTCTTTATTTTATAAAAGACATGCTGATTCAAGGTCTGCTTTGGCTCTGTTTCTGAGTGTTATGTACAGGTTAGCAGCCTTAATCTATGAAAATGCAGTTTATTTCCCTTTTGACACCGTCTTCATGAAAGTTTTTCTCTGCTTAGCACAAAGAAGCCTGTACTTGATTGTGCTCCAAAGTTTTGTTTATCTCCTGTTGTTGAAGCCTTTTGAAAGAAAAAAACAGTATTTTTAAAGACTGCATAAAAGTTCCTGCCTTCAAGACCCAGGGAAGTGGGTACTTCACTTTGTAATTTTAAGATAAATTTGACAAGAACTGTACGTCCATTCTGATATGAAAATTGGGACATTTTCAGGAGACTCCTATTCTTGGATATGAGATGCTCTGCCCTGTCTGTTACTGTGCAGCCCTGTGAAAACGAAGCTAATATTGGTGATAGAAGCTGTTGCTCTAAATTGGTAGTATCTTGTGTTCATTTTGCATCTGTTTTACAGTGATTTACACTGATCACGCTCTGGTGATGCAGAGTGCCAGGCAGTGGAGAACTATATTCATTTAGGCAGAGAGGAGGAAATAAGCTACCTCATTAATCACGTCTGTATCCCTAGAATTGCGGGCAAGTATGCCATTTCATCTGTGGATAAACAATTTCTGTGCTTCAGTGGTGTAGGCTGCTTACTCTCACTGTGCTACTGGAAGCTTCTTCCAGAACCTTTTGTGGGGAGGAGCCATTAATGTTCTTCCTATTATTCCTGAGACAGAAAGAATTGGATTTTACAAATGGGATAATCTGCATTTTTAACACTGTAGGGTCTTTGAAATCCTCTGTCGTGAGTTATTCTTGTCCTGAATGGTATTACCAAACATCACTTTAGAACTGTTGCACGTAGTTAAGGAAAGGTAGTTTTAAAAGAAGTGGTAATAGTGACACGCTAGTAATCTGTAAATCTTTTGACAAAAGATTTTTGTAAAATCTTAGAATATTATAACTAGTGTATTCCATTGGGAACTACCTGGGAGATGGATTTGGAGGCTGATATTTCCAGAAGTCTACACGCTTTATCTGCAGCTTTTACTCCGTTAAAACTACCTACTCCATTAAAACTCAGCTTTTCATTTAAAAGAGGAGAATTGAATAAAATTTCCAATTACTGATGAGACACATGGTCTGAAAAGAAAAACTAGAGTCTTGTAAATTTAAACTTGACACTAGCGCTTACAAATCTGGCTAGAAAATCACTTATTTTCCATTGCTGAGTCCATTGGTTTCTGAGGAAGTCTGTCCTTCTGGAACCCTTTCTCTTGCCAGTGGGTCATGCTGTCAGGAGCCTCATTAACTCCAGTAAGATTACTTGGGTGAGGGCTCACGAGCATGAGTAAAAGCTGCACAAGAAGATTTCTACCATCTTTTTGGTGCCATTTCATTTCAGCATCATAGTTCATCAAAAATGACAGTGATGTATGGCAAATATGCGAGGTCTTCATTGCATTGTCATCGGAAGTCTCCAAGCTGAAACACCATCTACGAAATACAGCAGAGAAGTTGCCTGTAACATTATAAAGCATCCCACAGGGGTTCTGCATGAGTAACATCAGGCATCTATCTTGAAAAAAATACTTTTAAATTAAACGCTATTACACATTTAAGGGAAATAGAAATAGGGACTTTTATATCTAAAGGACTTCAGGTAAATTTTACGTTTTATTCCTTATTTATTCAGACCATTTGAGATGCTTTTTTCCCACCTGGTGGGGTGTGTGGTTTGTGGTGGTTTTTTTGGTTGTGGTTGGGTTTTTGGGTTTTTTTTTTGTGGTTGGTTGTGTTTTGTTTTGTGTTTCTTTTTTCCATTGGTTGGACTAGATCATCTTAAAAGGTCCCTTCCAACCTAGGTGATTCTGTGATTCATACACCTTCCATTTTAAATACAGCTTTGCTTGCAACTACTGTTAGTGTTCTGGTAAATGGTCAATATTTCAGGAAACATCAGCTGGCAGGAAGATTTTACTGGTACATCTCTGCTGTGCATGAAATACATTACAAAGGAAACTAGCCAATAGAACATAGTAATAAAGAAAATTTTCTGCAAAGGCATACTTTTTTGTGTATTAGTAGTGAAAACTCATTTCTTTTGTTCTAAATTTCACTGAAGTTCAACTCTCAAGAGCTTTACTTGTTTTTGAACAAAATAACTATTCCATATAGTCTTTTCCCATTAGTGCTTATAGCTAATGTTCCTTACTGTAGTGTTTTTCTGTCCATGATTAATACAGGACAAATTAGGCAAAGGTACCAAAGGCTTTGTTAATGGTTTAGGATATTTTTCTTAATTTCGTTGGCTTGCAGGCTTTCTTTGTTCATTTAAATAGTAATGACTATTTATGTAGTCATCCAGAAACCATTATTAAAGTTGAAATGCTTGTTCAAATTCCCCAGTATATGTGAAGTTGGAAAATAATTCTAAAAGAGACTTGTAGTAGAATTTCTTTCTACTGTGAAAGGAGGCAGAATTGAATGGAACTGATTAAGTTTTAGCACTTACAATAAATGTTCCTGCTATGCGTGATGAAAAATACTCTGTTTTCAGTAACAAGACTCCAAACCTTGTGATTGTTTATTGAAAATAAAATAATAAAAAAATGCACAATCTTCATAGATGTTCTGCCTGCATTATAAATGCCTGGCGTTTCTTTGCTTCTGTTATTATTATGACAAATATTAACATGGAACAGGATCTTGGATTTTATAAACTGATCGATGTATGCAGTTTAAAATTCCTAATTAAGTTTTGTTTGGCCTGTAGAGTAATTAATAACTATTTAGGAAACTGACAATGAAAACCCTATATAAGTACTATTGTGTTCCTAATTATTTTGCAGAAATATATCACATTCTCCAATAACTTCCATTCTACAATAGCTTCTAAGTCACTTCTGTTTTTCATGTTGGTTTAAAATCATTCTCTTTATTATACCAAAGCAGATCATGTGTGTAAGAACCCTTAAATAAATCAGCTAAAGCAGTCACTAAATCAAGTAAAAGAAATGGACATTTATGACACTATTTATTCACCACAACTCACTTTTTCTATTAATATTCTCAAATTTAACTTTTCCTAGACAGCTAACAGTAAAGCTGAACTAGTCTCTGGCTATCTAAGTCTTTTTATTTCTTCCACCCAGATATTAGCAAGCGAGCATTTGCATTTTTCATGACATTGTTTTGTTTCTCTGCTATTCCAAGACATATTAAGCATGAATATCATTGGGCCAAATCTCTCTTCAGATAGAACTTCAAACAGTTTTCAGGGCAAATTAACTGAGCCATAAGCTTTTAAAATGTTCATCTCAAGCTGAACTTCCACAGTTTTTGTGTCCAATAGTAGCCAGAGGTATTACCTCCTTCTCCTTGTCTGATACTAGCACATCATCCCGCTTTTTCTTCAATTGGGGGAAATACATTACTGAAAATTACTGCCCTTTTCTGTTTTATCATTAACAGTTGCTACACCTCTAAGTGTTGATGTGAATATTGTTATATAAGAAACAAAACAAACTGGGATAAAATAAAAATTTGATCTTCAGTAAACCCTTAGTCGTATTATGCTGTATTGTATAAAATATTTGTTCAGGACTTTTAATTTACACTGGTTCATTCTGGCGGTGCTGTTATTTTTATTCTGAATTTTCTCACTTCAGTGTATCATATATATCTTCCTGTTTTGTCTTCCAGATTCCTGTAGCTGTGACACAGATAAGTTCAACCAACCACCCAGTGAAAGTGGGACTCTCAGATGCATTTGTGGTCGTGCACAGGATCCAGCAAATTCCCAGTATGTAGAATCGTAGTGGTGCTAATGGTCTGGAGCCTGAGAAATGAGTGTAAACTGATTTCATCAAGGATGATTAGCTGCACAACAAATCACTTAGCTAATTTCAGCTTGTTAATTCAAGTATAATTTTATTTGCTTGATAATTCCCAATGTGGCTTTCTCTGTCATTGTTTCTTTTGAGCTGATAAATTAGGTAAATAAAACTAAATGGCCAGCCAAATAATGTAAAATTAAAGTGTCAACCAGCACAATTTGGTATTCCATAAGATACTTTATCTGGAATATTTCTCCATATCCGTGGTGGGGAAGGAGCAAACTGTTCAGAAAAATCATCTGTTTTCAAAAAAGAAAAATATCCAGGCTGGAAGTTCTTGAGGCTATACATTCTGAACTTCAAATTCATATATACATTTTAGTGAGAGAAAAGAAGAGGAGTTACTAAATAACATCTTGGGCTCATATAGTTGTGGCAACTGTAATGCAGGTGACATTTAATTTTCTCTGGCTTTAATTATACTTTGTATGGCTTGACTGAAAATGAATGCTTTGTTTTAATGAACTGTGTACACAACCAGAACCCTTTGAGGTTGTTTAGCCGCTAGAGAGTATGCTCATTTTCCAAGTCTGATGGTTTTATTTATTTGGAGCAAATTTACTAAGTTCAATTTTGGATGATCCCTTAATAGCGGGATGTGGATGGAAGGATCTGTGCTTGACCCAGCATCCCAGGACTAAGTCCAGGGACATGGGGCAGATGGGGCTGATGCTGAAGTTGCAGGTGCCTCTCAGCTTGTGCTACCCCCTCATCACATTTAAACAGTCTTTGGTATGAGGGAGTTTTACGTCTCTTTGCCATAGGGAAGATGGAAAATTTCCATACCATCTATTGCTTGTTGTGAATTCAGATTAGTGTGAAGGAGGTTGGCATGTCCAGATTACACTTACGAGATCAGATCTGGGAAGAAATTTGATTCTGAAGTATGATAGATAGCTGTGATGTGCCTATGGTCTCATGGATCCTTAGGAACAAATAAATCTAGGCAACTGACTTCAGCAATTTAAGTGATGTTTGTGAGTGAATGATCTGAATATTTTTGTGAGTTTTCAGCTTGTAAGAGCTCCCAAAATGGATTCAGGTGCAAATTAGGTTGATTGACTTGTGCAGGTGGTTTATGAGAATAGTCCCACAGAAATTCAAGGTAGGAGAGGCAAGCAGTGTGGAGAGCTTTTGGCACCAGGCCTCCATCATCAAACAACACTAAAGAACTTATTTTAGAATTGCATATTCTGTATGTAAAATACGTTGTATATGTGAGTCTTTATTCTAATTGGAATGTCTCTTTCTGTAGCAACGTTTCAGATGTGCACCTTGTTTTACCACCACTACCTAACAGTGGTTTTGTTGAATACACAGTTACTTACCAGTCTTCAGGTTTTAGCATCCCTGTACATCTTTTTGTCACGTGACACTTTCTGCTAAGTGAAATGACTGTAATTACCAGAAAATCGGTCTAGTGTTTCGTCTTAAACTTACTCTGTTCATTCAGTTGCATTGAGGAGTGGCAGGTAAGAAGAATAGAATGTGGGTGAAGAGTCTAAAACGTGCCACTGCATTATTTCTGTATTACTGCCTGTAATGCAGCACTTTTCTCCTTAATGGCTGGTTCTCTGGATGGTGGTAATTCATGAGTATTTCTGCTAGTTTGCAGCTTACACTAGAGCTCGTATTAATCAAGGGAACCATCAGTTTGCAGTAGATTTTCCTGAAGCTAAATTGTGCTTTCAATGATACAGGTTTATATTAATATGTACAGGCAACATAATAGCACCCTGACAGAACTGGTAAATGATGTTGGTCCATGGAGAGCCACTGTCAGGTGCTCTTAAAAGATGCATGTTCTTGCATTCTTGTTTTTCAGAGGTGTTAAATCAACCATGGCTCTAGTTAATTACTGAAAAAGTGATATGATAGAATTGTTGGTTTAGTTTATTTGTTAGCTCCTAAACAGAAGGGAAGAATATAAATTGCTGTTTGTTTGTCCCAAAAGAAGGCAAAGATAATATAGCTATTAGTTCTTGCTTACCAGTTTAGCAAAGGCTTTTTCATCAAGAGAACCCAGTTTCCCTTTATGTTCATGGCTAGTTATAAAAAAAAACAAAACCAAAAATCAAACAACAAAAAAACCCCAACTCTACTGCTTCATGTTTGGTTTTTGTCAGTTATTTTTGTATACATCTTGTATTTGAAAAGGAGACACTAAGTGCAAAACAAGTCTATTTGTACAAAAATATCCTGTCAATTTTCTGAAATGCTGAGTGTTTTTGGTGTGCTTTGTATGCTCACTGTTTTAAAATTACAGTATAATAGTCCCAGTTTTATTGAATTAATTTTGGGAGATTTAGATTTTATCAGATTTTTTCAGACATACTGTCCAAAATTTTAGTAATAACTTTTTTAATATTTGTGAAAGGGGAGTTCTAAAGCCAGGCAAACCTATTCCATTCTGAGGAGAGAAAAACATGCTTTTTGATCAGCCATTTCATTTCAAAAGTGCATTTTAATGAGTGCTGAAAAGGATCCTCTTCAAGAGCCAAGAGCAAAAAGAAAGGCTTTTCTGAACTTTTTGAAATGGAGGACCTTGAGTGTTTCATACCTATTCTTGTTAATGTACTCCTACATATAAAGGCATTGCAGGATTACCCTTTTTATCTGTCTCTAAAAGAGTATAGGTACCTACATATTTTCACTTTATCTTTAAACAATTCGAGCATAAGAGGAGAGATTTGGGGCAGATGGCTTTCTCCCAGTTTTCTATGTTTAATTTTTTTTCTTGATCTTCTGCTTATATATAGACAATGTCTTTATTTTTTAGCCTATGTGTGGTACTATTATATTGATGCAGATTGGCCACTATTTTATTTTATATTTTATTATATATTTTTTATATTTTATATTTTTTTCTATATATATGTATAGATACTTATGCCTGTATATACTCTAGAGGTGCTTTGGAATGCATGGTTCCAGGTGAAGGGAAGTGAATTTTTGCTTAACACCAAGGTTAAAAAGAAAAGCCCTAAAATCTGATTTATATGGCAGCAAAATGGCAAACTAAGTCCATTGAGTGATTTTAGAGGAAAAGTTTCTGCTTCTTCCAGGTAATTCCAAGTGATGTGAGCCAGGCTCTGGACCTCTGCTTTCGGTCTGTCTGATAAGTTAGAGGGACCACCCTGATTTCTTCTCCTTCAGACAGGGTGAACACTTGTACATTAACTATTTTTTCTTTTCTAACAAAGACAATAAGAATGTTTGATGGATGTCTCGCAGTTAGACAACACATGGTTAGTGAAGAAAAAGCTAGGAGAGAGTTCCTTCAGCAAGTCTTGTCTCCTCCCTTTATTTCAACATCTTCACTGCATCAGAAACCTTGGACCTGTCCGGTTGCAACCATGTTCTCTTCTATGTTCCTTCTCATTTCTTGTTTTTTTTCTCAGCCATCCTTGGCATTCTGTTCTTGCTCCTTCTTTCAGTTGCCTGCAGTGTTCCTTGCTCTTGCCTTCTGCAGAATCCCAAGATCTATCTCTAACTTCATTACTGTCTTTCTTCCCCTACATCTTTCCTTCAGGGTTACCAGATTTCTCTCCTGTGGTTCAGTGCTCTCTTCCCTTTTGTCTTTCAATTAGCTTTTTATTGTGCACGAAGAAGAAAAGAAAAAACATTTCCTCCAACCCAGGAAATTTTAGCAATCCCACCAGTAAGAGTGCCCAGATTGTGCTTTGTTTTCCATGATAGCATGAAATTCACTGGTAAAATGAGAGAGTGCCAGATTCAGGGGGTCTACACAGTGAGTGACTTGCACTTTACAGATAATGGCTGGGTTTTTCTCCACGATGAGACGTGGTTCTCCATTATCTTGGCCTCTACCGTATTGGGTACATCTCTTTTAAGAAATCCATACTTTGACAACCCAACATTTAATGACACTGAAATTGCTCAACAACACTGGGTACACAAATGAAATAGCTGAGCTACGTGTTAGTAATATTCCAGTTTCAGTGCAATTAGTGCCACTTAATAAGTAGTGTAACTCAAGCATATAATTAAGTGACAACTTTGCATGTTATAACTGTTGGAGGTTTCTCTCCAGTTCATTTACAGTGGTGAAGCCCCTGAAAGAACCTTAACATTACCTTCCTGAAGGGTAAAAGCAGACTAGCAGCTTATGGTGTGCTATTTATTGTATAAAGGTGCGGCACCATCTGGGAAATCCCAAAGTCTAGTTTGCTGCTGCCTTACTGGTAATGTCATTTACCCCTGTGCAAAGCAGGCCCTGAAGTTACTGCTCTAAATTCACAGTATTTATTCTTGCTTTCCACGGGCATAACTCATCCAACAGAGTGCAAACACCTCCAGCCCTGCACGTTTATCTACTGGCCCAGAAGGGTTTAGCCAGGCAGCTGCCTTCCCTGATGCTACATGCCCCATCAGGAGCAGTGTGGGGAAGAGATGGGCATGCTGGCAACCTCAGGTGGCCTAACAGCACTTCAGGGACTGGCATGAGGTGGCTAAACTTTAAAATGTTCTCATTTTAACCAAAGCCTTAACCGGCCGTTGACCCATCTCAAGAGTTAGGCAGCTCGGTACGTGGTGGCTGAAGGGGATAAGACGTGTTTTTCACACCTAGATCCTGTTCCAGGAGCAGCTCAGCTGGTATCAGGAGTTGGGCTAAAACTGAAAGGATATGGAGAGTTTCAAAGTAGGTGATGATGTGTGCTAGGCACAGAGCGTCAGTGGAGAACAGGTTTTTTCTATAGAATGCAGAAAGCAGGTATTTTCAGAGCCTACCTCGCTGGTTTGCTTATTCACAGACTATATATCTTTGAAGCGCAGCTTCCAGGTTTTAAAGGATTTCTTAGTAACTTGTAGGAGAATGATAAAATCAATACAATTAGGGAATCTGAGTTTTGATCTAGATTAAGACATGTGCATAACAGCCCGTGACCAAGAGCAATTGTGGTGGTGGTTTGATTACGGGCGTGTTTGATTTCAGTGCCTCATGAATTAATTAGTTCAGGTTGATAAATTTAGCAACGTGAAGCTGTTAAAAACAAAGAACGAAGATTTCTTTGACATTCTGATTCCCTTACATTTTGTGGCGATGACAATCAGACAGACACGGCTGGCAAAACATATATTTGCATTACAGTTTTATTCGGCCAGGGGCACCAAACAAAGTCCCTATTAAGCAAAACCAGTGGGTGTATCGTACAGCCCAGCCCTTCTGATTTTCACCCTTACATTTTTCACAAATTCCTCGCAGTGTAAGCTGGAGATCTTTCATAAATTGGTTGCTTCTGCATAATCAAACGCACCCGTCGACCATTTGTGTTTTCTCTATCAGCTAGACCTCAAATGAAAGGGCAGTTATATGAATACATATGGCCTTGTTTAGCAGGTTTTGCTGGCTTTATGGCCGATCTCAATTCCCTCGAAGTCTTTCACTGACAAAGATTTTTATTTGTGTGAGCATACAATGTAAAAAAAAAAAACCAGACTGACTTCTTCAATATTTTCACGTTTCACTGGGTTGCAGGTTTTAGCTGAGGAATGCTGTGTGAGGAAAAGTGATTATGTGATGGAAAAGTACCGGAGAGATGGTGCATCTGTTGGACACATATTTAGAATGGTTTATTACTAGCTACTGGCCATTCAGGTTTCTTAGGAAGTCACTGGTGCTCTTCTGGCAAGGCTCCATCTCCAGAGCACTCTCTCTGTTTAGCATATTCAGTTAGCTCTGGAAGTTCTGTTTCATAGAATATTTATATGCCATTATTTAGTTTAAAACTACTGTGATAAAACTACATAGAAATGTTTTGTCGCACCAGAATCTTGCACATCTATAATTTACTGATCCATTGGTTATTGCCTTGAAGGGATTCTTTCAACTGGCCTTCTGACCCACCACGTTATCTCTCCAGGTCACTGAGGAATGTACTTATCCTCGAGTAAATACTGGTGTTTTCTTCAGCTTTTTCTGCTGGGACTGTACCTTTGGCCTTGTATTCAGAAAGAGCACATGAACATGCCACAGAAACAAACCAAAGAACAATTTGGACCATGCTGTAAATTAAACCAAATGCAAAAAAAAATGGACACTATTATTGAAGAACCAAAAAAATAAAATAAAAAAAATTATATCATTCTATTAAAAAGGGTATTTCATATACTCAGACCTACAGAAAATTTAAATATTTTTATGACTAGGAGAAGAGTACATACATATTTTCTGAAATTCAGAACCAGGAATGGTACTTCAAGAGTATATATGTATGCAAAAAAGTTCTTTTCCTTTTCTGCCTTCTCAGTAATGCCTCTTTTCAGTAAAATACTTACATATGATGGTTGCATTTTTGTCTGTTACTACATCATAAGATCTCACTAGTTCCTATCAAGTTAAAGTGTTTGTAAAAGAGCTAAATAGACAGCATAAGACAAAGAACAAGTTCCACCTGAGTGAAAGGCAGCGTGTGTCTCAGCTTGGAGCAGGAGTGCTGTTTGGAGAAGTTGAGGGGGAAGGTGTCAGGGGAGAATATTCATTTTTGTTTATCTTGTTGAGTGTACCTTTTCTAGCCTGTTTTGTTAAGGGGACACAGGCTCAGAATTCTAAATCAGGAGGAAAAAAAAAAAAAAGTGCATTTTGAGGAGCCGAGCACGGCATGTTGCAAGTCACACTTTCAAAGAATCTCCACCTGCATTTTTTTGCAAGCTGGCCATGCAGATAAATTTGAACATTCGTGTTTCAAACCACCTGCTTGCAAGTATATACAAAGCTGTTAGAAGGTTTGCAGATGTTGCTGACTAAGCAAATATCTCTCTGTGCCTAGGGTTCTTACAGGAGATGGACCCCTCATATGCAAACTCACCACCTGCAGTTTGCACAGTTTTCTTCCCGTAGAAGAAAAGATCAAACCAGAGTCTACTAGGCAGGGAATTTAATGGGATTGTCATGTCGAACTATGCCTGATTACAAATGATTTTTTTTTTTATAACATCCCTAATTCTCTTAAAATCACTGTTTTTTTTAGAAACTTCATGCACTGGGTGAGATAAAAGCGCCAGTGACTTGAGTCACTGATTCTTACTAGATTTTTGGAAAGCCAGAAGCTCCTTATTTCTTGTAAGCCCTGTGAAGAGTCTGTTAGGAAAGGTTTAGAGTAAACAGTGTTATGGCATGCCAGTTTATACCACCACTGATGAGATGAAATGGAGTTCAATTAAAGTGCCAGCACTTGCCATTTTAATTTATGTATTCATTTGCTTATTTTTTTGGACAGGAGGATGAAGATTTCTGTGGAAACAAATTACAGCCTTCAGCATTGGCAAGAGTTCATTTCAAACACATTTTCCGATCTCTGTGATTTGGCAGCTGGTTTTATGGGACTTAACATCCTGGGAGCATAAACCTCTCACTGCTGGCAAGAGATTTTCCCCATCCCAGGACAAGATTAGCTTTGTCTTGAAAACCCTTTCTGACCCATGGTTTTGAAAGATGTGACTAAGGCATTTATTGGGGTAAACATTTGGGACATCCCTGTGTCTAGCCTTTAACTTGTCAGAATTACTTTGTAGGTGAAACATAAAACTACCTCAATTATAGGCGTGTTTCATACCAAAAGAAAAATTTGCTATCAGGAGAGTGAAGCCGTGGCAAAGTCAGCTTCAAATGAATGGAAGAGGAACTGCTTGGCAAAGGTCCTAATTTGGAGCTAAATAGAAATTTCATGGTCTGAAAGCCAGACATTGCCTACCTGTGGCTGAGAAAGGGCAGAGAAGCTGCTTCCTCCCACGGGACCCTGGCTGATGCAGGCGAGAGTTATCCCAGGCAGAACAGCCCCAGAACAGCCCTGCTTCTGCTTCCCCTCCCTCAGAGATCCCCGTTTCGTTCCATCTGACATCGGTAGGGTGATGGTTATTTGTCATGCGGTGTAAGGGGGATTCCCTTTTAGAGGTTGGCCATCCCCCTTTCTTAGAAGGCATCATCCATGTGAGCCAAGAGGCAACTTAGCCAAGGGACAGCTTAGTACTTTCTCTCTTCCCTTAAAATTGCGTATTTATTCCTTGATTGGTTTTAGTTGAGATTCCTTTTTCTGTCTGAAAAAGTCCTACAACATCTCTCCTAACAAGAGATTGTGAAAAACTTCGGATTTAGAATCACAGAATGGTTTGGGTTGGAAGGGACCTTAAAGATCACCAAGTTCCACTCCCCCCTGCCCTGGGCAGGGACACCTCCCACCAGACCAGGTTGCTCAAAGCCCCATCCAGCCTGGCCTTGAACCC
>JAOQGH010000012.1:19367119-19378954 GCA_025769975.1 Gallinago jamesoni | reverse complement strand
TGGGCAGGGACACCTCCCACCAGACCAGGTTGCTCAAAGCCCCATCCAGCCTGACCTTGAACCCCTCCAGGGATGGAGATTTCGTGCCATGTGATTGCTGAACAACTGGGGAACCCACATGATCCCGCTTCAACTTGCAGAAACGCAGCCTCGATCCCAAGCAACAAGGTGTGCCTTCATCCCGACGGGGCTGGCAACACAGAACGCTGACTGGGATTGAATTTGTGGCTTTCTGCAATTCCTTATCTTCCGTAGGCTCAGACCAGCCATTGACCAGAGTAACCCGTTAATCCTTTGTATGCAACCCTTTAGTCCTCTCTGGCATGATTCCACAAGGTCTGCGATTATGTTGAGCATTCATTGCAATTAGTTTAGCAGGCTTTCAAAAAGGACACAAATTTCAATCCAGTGGACCAGGAAATCATCATTATTATGTCAGGTTGCCAGTGTAGCCTGTACTTTTATTTTGCAAATATACAAGCTTGCCAGTTTGCATTGCAATCATGCACTTGAAATCTGGAATATTTGGAATACACCATAGGATATTGATTGGGAAACTAACAATTATGTGATTTATTTTTTTTTCACACTTATCTTCTGCTTGGGTCTTACAGTCATCTGTGTGTTCAAAGCCCATAAGTAGAGTATATTGACTATATTGAATTTCTGAGAAACTTAGGTGCAGTTAGCCTGTGTAAATATTATGCATAGCATTGGCTGTTTAAGAAGACTTGTCTCCTCTAATGTTATAATATGAAAAAAAAAAAAAAGTTCTAGTGCATTCAAATGTTAGGCAGCTTGTAGCTAACAAATTTGATTAAGCAACGAAATCAGTTTTGTTTGCTCATCTTGACAGCTGACAAAGTGAGCATATAAAACATTTCTCTCAAGTCTGTAAGCTGAGAAATGTCTTAGGAAAGCAAGCATCTGAAATGTACCCAAAAATGCCTGACTGTTCTCTCTACAATTTCTGCTTAAATGAATGACTAAGATGCCTGAGAGCATACTCAGCATTTTCATAATCCCTTACTGGGAATAGGGACCTACTTTGTCAGCTCTGATGGTTTGTCAAGTGAAAAATTCTGTCTGTACCTTTTACATGTTCCCTCATGGTGTCTAAAGTTAAAACTATATTATTGAGGCAAATTGGTGTCATGTGCATCTAAGGAGCTGTGAGCAACCGTTACGTCACCTATATTTCACAATCTACAGACCGCAAAATAGTTAAGTGTGAAAATATATTTATTTTTCTTTCCTGGTAGATGTCCGTAGAAGAACAATATACGAGTACCACAGGGTCGAGCTACAGATGTCAAAGATTACCAATCTCTCAGCTGTTGAAATGATACCTCTTCCAAGTAAGTAAAACATAACATGGGCAGGAGCCAGATCTGGGGAGGGTACCCCCTCCCCACAGAGGAGGAGGGACACAATTTTACATATTTTGGTTTATCTGTGGACTTGGAGTCATGGACGAATTCACTGATGTCCTCTCAGATTTATTCCCAGGTGCATGATGCATTATCCAGTGCATCCTTATGTATCTCAAGTTTGTTTATGGGTATATAGCTCCCTGTAGGCTTTGAATGAGATCTGTGCCAAATCACTTTTTCAGAAGAATGATTATATTGACTTTAAATTTGTTTCCTCAATAAAAAAAGAACAGTTTTCAACAGTTTCTTGCTTGCAAGGCAAACACAAATTCTTCTGTGCACTGTGTTTCATGTTGCATAGGAATATCCCCCAAACACATTTTGCAGTTCATCTTCCTCTTTTGTCCAAGGTAAAACTACATTGTTTAGAAATCTCTGGGTTTAAACTGCCAGCTGTACTACCATGGGGAAAAAAAAAAAAAAAGAAAAAGAGAAACAGCTATTTTTCTTTTTTCTAATCCAATTATAGTTCTTGCACACTTGCCTGCCAGTCGTATTATCTGTGTATGTCTGAATGTTAGCAACACCAAGGAATACTGGAGCCAGGGAAGAAAGAGATTTAAGGAAATACTTAATATTAAGCAAAAAGGTGAAAAATATAGCCATGAAGCTGAGTGAACAGATGTGGAAATGGGATTACACTTACAAATGGAATCCTACAGATAAAAAGTACCTCTGAGTACAAACGCAATGCATTGTAATAGTCTGGATTTAGTGTTTTATTTTGAACACGTGAACCTGTTGAGTCCCTAAGTATTTATTATCAGAGGAGATAGCCTTCATTTGTGTTTTTTTTATAAAAAATTATTTGTGAAAGTAATGTAATACTTTGTGATTGTTTATCCATATCCCAGCTTGTCTCCAGTTTACCAGCTGTGGTCCCTGTGTCACTGCCCAGATTGGTTTCAACTGCAGCTGGTGCAGTAAACTCCAAAGGTAAGGGAAGAGATTTTTCATTTTTGTGTGGGTATGCAGCTGTGCTCAAAGGATATCCAAAAACATTGTCTGTAGGTTATTCAGCACAGAGGGTTGTTCTTTTTAGGTCTTATATACATGCATTCACACAAATATACACCTCAGTTGCAATTACTAGCAACACATCATTGTTCCATTTCACTTCAAGGAAAAAAAAATTAGGCAGTGAGTTGTTTTGGGACTTAATCCCTTGTTCCTATTTTCTTAACCCTACGTTCAAATCCTTTTGAAGGAGAACAAGATGTAAAAATTGTAATAACATTCAGATTTTCTGCCTATACCCCTGGCTTCATCAGAAATAATTTAACCACATGGAGATGTGGGGTGGTAATGTAACTGCGAATGACATGCTTATTGTCTTAAGAGTAGGAAGACATACACATCCAAAGACTCAGAGCCTTCTATCTTTTAACCTCACCTTATACTTAGTGGGGACATTGGGTCTCCTCTGCCTCTCACTGCCACATTGATGAGGACAGTCAAGTCAGTAGCAGGAGCGATTTGGACTGTGGGTCAGCTGGAGCAGAGACAGCAAGATGGAAACTGCTCTTTTTCTTTTCCAAAAAGTTCTTTACTGACCGACCTTCATGGACCTTATCACAGCAAGAATTTATTTAACACCAGTTCTGTGACAGAAAAGGCAGGTTCTTAATGGATATTTATCGTTGTTGTGTTTTTCAACTCTAGTGATTAGTTTCTGAAGTATTATGTATCGATGGATGCATAATGAAAGCAGAAAATGTTATTATCGGTCTAAAACAGTGCAATAATTTGTTGCCATGCTGAAGAACTGATAAATAGCTGAAGAACGCTGTACAGAATTAGGAAAATCAGATCACATTTATGATGTTTTCTTAAGCTTCTACTCCCTTACTAAATGATTTGAGAAGTCACTCTGTTGACAATTTACCTTGCAAAAAACTCTTGAATGAAATTAGAGCTAAATTAAATCAGTTCACAGAAAACATATCAGACATCTTCAAGAGTAAAGATACTTGTAGAAAACTGTTCCGAACAAGCATGGCGAGGTCTTGCTTCCTTTAGCCAATTTCTTGCTTTCAAGCATTGCTTGATTCTGCTTCCATTCGTAAATGCTGTGGCACTGAGAGTCTGTTGGCTTTGGTTTGAGCAAGGTCTATTACTTTGTGGCCAGTGGTCTCATTTCTCTTCGGATAAATTAAATTCTAGCAGGTAGTATTTGAAGAGACGGCATATTTCAGACCTCTTATAAAGAACAGGCAAACCTTGAGATCCTTTGTTGTTTCTGAAGAATGGAGTTTCCCAGGTTCTGGAATTGCTGAAAAATCTGTTTTGCTCACTGAGGCGCAGATTCCCTGTGCAGAACTAAAAGAGTTTTATCCTTCACCTTTATGAGGAAGCAACGCTGCACTGTATTCACTTCCACGCATTTAGGCGAATTTGTGGCTGCCCGTTCTCAACCGGCAAGTTGCTGCTGAAAAATAGACGGTCTCAACACACCAATTTCTATTCAATTAAAGTTTGTGTGAAAAAAATGCTTTTCGTTTTGCCTGTGAAGATCGTACTGCAGTCAAAGATGAACCTACTGTGAGACAGTCCTGCACTTTTTCCCCAAAACAGCTGGCTCCGCGCTGCAGCACAGTTGTGCCTTTGACAAGCTGCAGCAGATAGACTGAACAGTTTTATTGCTGTTAATTAGCCCATTACTGGCAGTAGCAAGGCTGTCATGTCACGTAAGCTGTGTTTGGACATTGTTTGACTAGCAGCAAAAGCAGGAATTGAAGTCAATTCCTTAAAAAAAAAAAAAAAAAAAAAGGATAGATCCAGAAAAGATTAGGCCTCCACACTGAAATTTCAGCAGTTTAAAAACAGTCATACCATTCAATTTGTATCTATAAAGATGAGTGGTATTCAGCCAGATTTAAGCACATGGAGAATTGTGTATAGAATCATAAAATATTTCAGAATGGAAGGACCCACCAGAGGTCATGGAGTCTAACCTGCTCAAAGCAGGGCCAGCTGTGAGATTAGACCAGTTTGCTCATGACTTTGTTCAGTTGGGTCATGAAAACTTCTGAGGATATTGTCCAGCCCCCAGAGTTTTATACTAGATTTTACACGTTATTTTTTTCATTCTTATTTTCTGCAGAAACATGGTTTTGATGATGATGGCTGGCTTAGGCCCCAAGGGCCTTGCTTGGCCCATCTCCTCCAGCTTCTGAAATGGGCAGCTTATTTCAACCAGTTCAGTTCTACAGAGAAGCACATCTGAAATAATAAGAGGATACATATGTTGTGAAAAGAGGCTTTCCAAAACGTGAAGACTGAGCATTTATTTAGTTATAGTGCTTTACACTGCAGAATCATCGTGATCAGGACTCCTTCGTGTCTCAGCTGTGACAATTTTCTGCTCCCTACCAGTTCTAGGTATTCTCACTTTCCTTCCAGTCCAGTTCCTGTCTTTTTTTTGGCTTGCTGTTCCTCAGTATGGTTATTCATTTTAGGGAGATGCAAAAAAAGGCCTTATTCCATTCTCAGTGGAGAGGACTGGATCACAGGAGACTGCTCGGAATCATTCACTTCAGTACCACGTTGTGGTTTTGCTCCCCTCAGAGATAAATTCACCGTGTTAAAATGTTGGGGTTTGTTTTTTGGGTTTTTTTTGCATGTGGTAAAGAAGCACTTCCTCAACAATAAAACCTAGAGTGTCGTGGCTAAAAATCACAAAGGATGGAAAGTTCTTTCATCGCAGCGCTCCAGCTTTTTTCTCTGTGTCACCGCTCTTCAGCCACCAGCCTTGTCAATCAACCTGGACTTTTATCTCCTGGTGTGATACACACTGCTCTGCTGCAGCAGAAGGAAATCTGCTTGGAAAAACAAGAGCAAAGCATTACATGAAGCATTAGCGTAGACATTTCAGAAGTGCCTAGAATACAAAGAAATTTCATATTTGCAGTCTGCTTTCAAATGAATGCTCATAGGGGTTTTTGAAGTAAGCAGAAGCAGATGTTTAGGAGTAATGCCTGGGTTGTTTCTGCAGCAGTGCTTCTGGGTGGTGAACCTGAGTGGACACACTGGTCTCGGAGGTGAGAAACCAAAATCTGTCCCTCTTGGCTTTAGGTAAAGCCCAGAGTGCAGAAGCAATTAGCCTTCGGTGCGAAAGCCTGAAGAAGGCTTTGAGCTGACAGTGACAGGTTTCCAGTGTGGCACTAATCTTCTGACTGATCTAGTGCTCCAGTTTCTGCCAAGAGAGAATTCCTGTTTGCTGGTTGGGAGCAATGAGGGTCAGATTTGGCTGTAATAGAGTGTGATGTTCCTCCTGCGGACCTGCAGCAACACATCAGTATTCTGAAGTGAATCTCCCAGAGCAGACAGACTTCCATGTGGATAAAAAGCCAACACGTATCCAGGGAGAAGCAAAACTAATTCTACAATCCTTTTTTCTCAACAAATTATGACCCCCCTTAGCCAGAGCAACATTACTACTGAGAACAGTGTCTTGCATATTCTTTTTCCTTGCATAAAATTTAAACCATATATTACATCATTCACACAACAGAGTATGGTTTTTTGGAAAAACAGAAAGTGTATATAAAACCTGTAACTGTACAAGGAAAATTGTCCAGCAGAACTATTGCAGAATAACAGTACTCCCCCATGTGGGCAATCTGTGTTGGAAGGAAAATAACTATTCTACAACTGTTTCCCACCTGTAACTTCAGCCAGCCGTTGTGCAAACTCTGCAATCTTCAGAGGGTCAAGTTCTTCTTGTAGGTCATTCAGAGCAAAACCCTCTCTTCCTGTCACTCTCTACAGGCTTAAATCACAGTTTCCTTTTTCATAAGGGATGATCAAACTATCCACTCTGAAATCCAATATGACATACGTCATGCAGTTTCATTGTGACTAAAGCAAAGACACATCATCTTCATTTGACTTAAGCAGATGGATGCCCCTAGGAGCTAATTGTTTTCAAAACTATGTATGTTCCATAACTATTCCATAAGTAAAACTGTTCCATAAGTAAAAGAGACTAACTATAAGTATATAAGCTAAGATGGTTTCATAGCTTTCTCCTGCACAAGGATCTATATCTATAAAATGCCAGAAACACTTAGCATCTGTCTCAGAGCAGTCACCTGTGGCTGAAACTTGGATTGTTTGCTCTTCGTTATCTCTGACTTCCCACTATGTTAAAATTGGGAGAATTCATTAATGTTAGATCTGTTTATATCATCTTTTCAGGCTTCTGAAAATGTTTATATACTTTAGGCACTTGGTATAGCCTGCATGATAGAGATGTCATTTTCTAGGGAAGTTTTAGGAATCTTTAAGGCAACTTTGCAGTTATATTCTAGGTTTAATTTGTACAACTTGCTGACATTATTGAAATAGTGAATTCCCTTGGAAATATTTGAAGCTGATTCCCCAAGAAATAAGTTGTGTTTATTAACTTTGAAAGAGTTGGGACTGAAATAGAATGGAAATATGATGCTTAAATGATCAAGACATTTTTAAAGGCCACCTTTATACAAAGTTTTGAAAAGATTTATGTTCAGATTCCGTAGATATTCATGTTTTGGTTTTGATGAACTTCAGGAAAGTCTCAGATTTTGGCAGTGAAGTGATATACTGATATTTCAGTGAGTCCAGAAATAAGCAGGCAAATAGCACAGCCTCTGCTTTCCAGACTGCAGTTTCTGGTTTGAAATCATACCAGGGCATGGTATTGACCTGGGGGGTTACGAACCCCCAGTTTGAAAAGTGTCTTGGAAGGGGCTGCACAAATTCCCCTGTTGGACTTTCTACGTGTAGTGACAAGCCAGGATACTCCATACCCTCTAGGCTGAGTTATTCTGCCCATGTGTATGTGCACAGCTCCCCAGGCTTCTTGTACTCTTAAAACTAAAAAGAGGAAAGAATCCCATTGTGATATTTCACTTCAATGCTTAATCCTGTATGCCGGCTACACGCTACTGCTGGAAATGAAAAGGTTACAGCTGGTTTTTGTAGACTGTGTTCTGAGCAAAGTGAGAAATCCAAAATGTGTCTGGGAATAGCAGCAATAATGCGATTTAAGTCTCGATACTTCTAATCTTTTATTATGATAATCACTGTTCCCATTTAAGCAGGTAATAAAGAAACAAGTTGTTTTGCATTCCATGCTGATTAGCTGGAAAGCAGGGAACGGAAAACCTTTAGGTACTTGCAGTTCATAAGAAAATATTTTACAGTTGAAATATGAAGTGACAGTTTTCCATGGTTCCCTTATGGTAATTGAGATCAAAAATGGTTGCCTATTATTTGTCTTCTGAACTTCTGGACAAGCTTGAAGTGTCTTTTTTGTTTATTCTTCCTTTAGAAAGAAATTGGAAACATGTCGAGTTAACTTTCCAATCTGAATTTATATCTGGAAAGTTTTAATATCAGCAGGAGGAAAAGGGCTAGGGTTTTTGTTTGTTTTTATGTATGTCCCACCTGACAGTACCTGTTTTCATAAGCACTGTGTTGAATCAAATATTGTAGCATAAGTAACAGTCATATGTAATCTAAAATATTTATTGTCTAAGCAAGGCACTAGCCATAAAAAAAAAAGGACAAAAAGAAATCTCATACTCTGACTACATAAAGTCCTTGCTTTATTAAATTATTTATTTGGATTTATTAAATAAATCCTAAGAATAACAGGAGTTTTCTCCACACATGGCTTACTGTTTGGTATCTATGTTTCCCCTCACCCTTTATTTTGTCACTGACACCGTAACAAAGGCTGTAGATTCCATTATGGAGCAGGGAAAGGCAGTGGATTGGGGTCGAAAATACTCATCAGCTGAGAGTGCAAGTGCATTAGCTTAATTGTGCGGTGAACATTAGTGAACTGATGTGACATCCTTTGGTCTAAGCCCTTCAGCATATTTTACAAAAACTATGAATTTCTTTAAAAAAAGTTATTATGCAAAGAAATTACAATAAGGCATAGAACTGAAGTTACTGTTGGTTTGATGGGTGAGATAACAAGCTTGGGCATTGCAGTGCAGGGTGACAAAACACTTAGGACAGTGCAAGGAAGGGAGTGTTACCTTCTGAACCTGAAAATATTTTTACTGTTGTCCCTACATTCATAAGCAACCATTTGCAGAGCTCTATTTTTATTCACAGAATCACAGAATGCTTTGGGTTGGAAGGGACCTTTAAAGGTTACCTAGTCCAACGCACCTGCAATGAGCAGGGATGTCTTCAACTTGATCAGTCTGATCAGAGCCCCATCCCACCTGACCCTGAATGTTTCCAGGGATGTTTGCTTGGTGTTTCCTGACCTCTCTGTAAAACCTGTTCTAGTGTCAAACCACCCTCATAGGGAAAAAAGAATAATCTTCCTTCTATCTAGTCTAAATCTTCCCTCTTTTAGTTTAAAACCGTTACCTCTTGTCCTATCACTACAGGCCCTGATAAAATGTCTGAATCTACCTTTTTTTATAAGCCCTTTATAAGAACTGAAAGGTCACAATAAGGTCTTCCTGGATCCTTCTCTTGTCCAGGCTCAACAGTCCCAGCTCTCTCAGCCTGTCTTCATAGGAGAGGTGTTCCAGTCCTCTGATCAGTTTTGTGACCCTCCTCTAGACCTACTCAAATATGTCCTTCTTATGCTGGGGGCTCCAGAGCTGGATGCAGTCCCCCAGGTGTGCTCTTATGAGAGCAGAGGGACAGAATCACCTCTCTTTACTTGTTGGCCATGTTTCTTTTGATACAGCTCAGAATGCAGTTGGCTTTCTGGGCTGCACGTGCACATTGTCAGTTCATGTCCAGCTTTTCATCCCATAGTACCCTGAAGTCCTTCTTTGTGGGGCCCCTCTCAATCCCTTCAACCTCCAACCAAGTTTGTCCAGGTCCTTCTGTATGGCATCCTGTCCTTTGGCATGTCAGCTGTACCACTCAGCTTGGTGTGATGGGCAAGCTTGCTGAGGGCGCCCTCAGTCCCACTGTCTGTCGTTAATGAAGGTATGAACAATACTGGTCCCAGTACAGACCCCGGAGGGACACCATTTGTCACTGATCTCCATCTGGACACTGAGCCATTGACCACTACCCTGTGGAAGTGACCATCCAATCAATTCCTTATCCACGGAACAGTCCACCCACCAAATCCGTATCTCTCCAATTTAGACAGAAGAATGTTGGGGGGGGACCATGTGAAAGACCTTACACAAGTCCAGATAGATGGCATTCATAGCTCTTCCCATGTCCACTGATGTAGTCACTCCATCATAGAAGGCCGGTACGTTGGTTCAAATGCTCATTTTTAAATGCTTCTTGGTTTTAACTATATGAAGGTTTAATTTTACATGTTTGTTTGCTTTAGGGATATTACATATTTCAGTTCCAAATTAAAAGATGGGAGGAGGACTTGCTGATTTATACTCAGACTGTTTTTATCCCAACACTATTTAATCGACAGCAGCGTGCTGTTGTTACAGAATTGGCTACAGTATCTTAGCCATTGAATTACAAAATAAAATTTAAAAAATTAAAATTAAAAATTTGTATGGATTAAATAAACCACCAGAGGGAGCGTATATAATCCAATCAGTCTAATAGATTCATATACAAATGACATGGAAGATCTCATTTAAATGCTTCAGAAGGGGTAGAGGTTTGAAATATAGCGTATTCTGTAAGATATATTCCATTCTATCAGTGTGTATAATTTCATGAATTTGCTGATCATACTGCTGCTTCAGGCAAAGGATAAGAAATGTGCCCAGATTCTGCCTGTCCCTAAAATTTGGATTCCACTACAGCAGGTCTTTATGCTGGAGTAGTTTTATATGAAACCATGGCAGAGACATAACACCTGGGTCCTAACACCAGATTATTGAGTTAGATCAAATTTACCTTGTGATAAATGAAGAGCAGCGTCAGTGCTATTTTTCTAACTTATATACTATTTCTTTGCCAATTATGGAGCAATCATATCGAAAATCTGAGAAGTAGAAATACTGGCCCGTCGTCAGAGTTTGCTCTGATTAAAACGCAACATATTTTTCTTCCGTTCTGAAAGTTGCGTTGAGACAGCAAGTGGTCTTTTTAATCAAGTGCAACGAATGTATCGAGAATGAATGTGTAAATATTGTCAGCCCTGATACCTTACTGATAAAATGCTACGATAACTAGATCCATACTTTATTGAGCAGAAAATTCCTCCACACCCAACTTCTTAAAATCCTTTCCAAGCTGCTCGCTCTTAATTTGACAAGCTAATTTGAACACATGGACTGCAAGAAACTGTTAGGAAATTAGCATTCAATAATTGAGAATTTTATATGCATGGCGAGCCTGATGGGAGTAAAGGAAGAAAAGAAAGTTGCACCAAAGTGCTTAATGAATAAAGCGATTTCTCAAACCAGAGTGAGTCCAGGGATGGTATTGTTTGATGAAAGAAGCATCATAACATCATAGTAACAGGTCTTCTCTAGTGGGATGGCAGTTCTATGTAGAAGACAGTGTAAGCTTCAGTGAGCCTGAAGGTATATTTAAAAATACATAGCGGTAAAGATGTACGTATCAGTAAAATGTACATAAAGGTACGTTTTAAAGTACTGTTACGGAACATAGATGATCCCGAGCTCTTAAAATGTTTTTATTGAACATTAGCCTGCAGCCAGATGAACTAACTCTTCACTGAGATTGATATGTGGATAAATAACAGATAAATAGCCTTTCTAGATTTTTTGGTAAGTTTGTGGAATTTGTTAGTAGCTGGGTTCTGTGGAATTGTTGTGGAATTTCTGTAATTCCCCTTGAGCACAGATTGTCTGGAACAGTTCCTATGATTAGTCCAAATAAACCTAAGAAGTTCAGTCTCTGAAGAGAACTCTAGTGAAGATACAGCAGCTCTCAGGGGCCTAGGACATGTCAGAGCAAGACCAGCCAATTCCCTAGGTAGGGTGTGGGACTCTTTAGAGTAGAATCATCTGATGATGATGATGATAATGATTCAAAGCTGTTGTCTTAAAATGGACAGATACTGCCTGAGAGCTATGTGAAATACTTTTTCGGGGCAAACACTTGAACTTTTTCCTGCATAAGTAGAACTTTGTCTTATGAGCTTCATTCCTCAAGTTTCCTTTCTCTACGTGTTCTTCTGCAGTGTCCTCCTTTCTGCTCGCTGATGTTTCTCAGCAGCCCCAAGCTAGAGAATAAAACTATCTCTATCCTACCATTAATAGATTTGATATCAACCCAACTGAATTTGCATCCTGCTTTAATACACAAACTAGACAGTTTTCTTACAGCTGCAGCATTAGTCACACACTTTTACATATGTATGCCTGCTTTGTTTTCCTGAATAAATCAGAAAAACATGAGGACAACAGATTTTTGAGAAAGGCAAGGCCGGGTTACAAAACTTTAAATTATTTATAGGAAATTATTTATAGGCAAAAGATTG
>JAOQGH010000012.1:19319876-19367019 GCA_025769975.1 Gallinago jamesoni | reverse complement strand
CAGATTTTTGAGAAAGGCAAGGCCGGGTTACAAAACTTTAAATTATTTATAGGAAATTATTTATAGGCAAAAGATTGCTACAATTCTAATTACTCTAAAATCCTAATCTTTCTGTTGAAATATTTTCTATGAAATCCTGGATCTGAAGAAGACCGGGAAGCATTTTGAAATTTCTTCAATCTGGATATAAACACAGTGATTTATTTAAACCACGTCACTCGCACTACTCGTATTGTGTACTTGTGCTTCTTACCGTATCATTTGCCTTTCAAAATTTGAGATGGGTTTCACTAGCCAATGGGTTCCCTTGCCAGAGACATTGCTGTGTCTTCTGGGGCTTAGAGACTCTGTTCATTATTCACTCTTCAGGTTTCTGTGGTATCCAGTTTTGCCACACAGCTTGGCCATGACATAGGTATCACAGTCGATACAAAAAGGACGGCTGTCTGGACTGTTTTAAGATCTTAATGCAAATTCTGTCTCATGTAGGTCTATCAAATATATCACATTCCTAAGGAGGTTTATTATAAATGCAGGAAGTAGTTATCAAAGATACAGAGGACAGATAAGTACTTAAATCCTGTTGAGAGGAGGGAAAATAGACATCCATCTGTTATTTATACCTTTGAGAATATTTACTTTTGCTGATTTAATTTGGAAGGAAGATCACAAAATCTGTGTTTAATTTCCATGTTTAATTTCACAGATGGACTTAAGATACCACAGTGATAAAACACTAGATAAATAGGTAGGTAGCACAGCTCTTTTCTGTAGAAATTTCTTTTGCAATTGTTTTATGTACTAGTAACTTTTTGTTCTTCATTTGTTGAATTAGAACAATAAGACAAAACCCCGCTCCGTCTTCGATGAAGCATTTATAACTGGATCTGCAAATTCTGTGCCAGCCATAAATCTTTCAAATCAGGACGGATTTGAGATCAGACTTAATTCTGCATTTTTTGTTTATCCTGAGTGTTATAGCCATTATAGTGGGTATTGCCCTGCTTTATTAAACAGGCATTAACTCTGGGATTAAACAGTCATTTGCTGGCAGAACTGCATGATGGTCAGTCACACAGCAGCCTCAAATTCTTCTCTGCTTTTTTTTTTTTTTTCATTTTGATCTATTAATTTCTTACATTGATAACTACTACCGGAAAGTTTGGATTTAAAAATGTTACTATTTCACTGGTGAAAGCTGACAGTTGCCTATGAAAGGGCTCCACAGACAGATGCATCAGCAGGCAACCTATACGTGTCCTAGACATTTCAAGAAGCTTGACTCAGACTTCTGGCCGTTGTTCTATACCATGTGGTGGGCTATCTAAGGACTGAGTTTCTATACCAGGCACTATAGTCCAGCTGATTCCCAAATAACGTCTCAAGTGGTGGTCTTATGCCACTATTAGACTTCAATGGTATAATCAGAAGAGTGCAAGGAACACGGCTCAAAGAAAACAGGCTTTCCTGGTAACAAACGAAAAGATTTCTGCTTAATGCTCATGCTTTGTGCTGGGTAAATAAAGTATAATGCAGAACAGTTAGGAAGTTGATTTGCATGGTACAATAACGTGAGATACAGGTAGGTGATGATGAAGTGAATACAGAACAGAAATGAGAACAAAAATAGGATAGCTAGTTAAAAGTAAAGATTACTTCAAAACCACTGAGAGGGGAGTTACCAGATAAGGCAGAAATTTTACCTACTTTACCTGAATTCAGAGGCAGAGCTTCAAGAAGGTTTTGACACCTGCAGGTCAGAACCTCCTCTGCAGGAGCACAAGTTCAAAGACAGAGGAATGAAGTCAGGGTCTCAAAATCCTCTTTGGTTGTCTCACTAGAGTGTATCTTGACCTAAAATAATCAGATATCATCTTGTCTACAGACTCATTTTTACCCTGCTTAGGTTGTCTTCTCGGTCTTCAGGCTGTTTCTTCCACTTCTTGTGTGTGTAAAGTCCTAACCCATTTCTTTTTCAGACTTCTGAAATTTGCTAACTCTTCCTTAACCTAACTAACAATAGTTTGTCTGGAAGATTTACCTTTATTTGCTAAACTACTGATATTTTTCCACTTCTCTCTCTGTTGACTGTCATATATAGTGTTTTTTATTATTTTATGCTACCTACTATTCCTGTGCTACTAGAAGAGTTGGAATTTGTCTGGTCTCTCCCCCTAATGAAAATAGTGAATTTTTAAGTAGTTCATGGTCACTACTCCTGAAATCAAGTACAGCAGGATATAAGGAGTTTTGACTTTCGAGACAAAAATGCATCAAAGTTCTAATATGGAAACTAAGGGGGAGGAAAAAAAGGAAAAAAAAAGAAAACTTAAGTTGGTGTTTAGTTTCTAAAGAGCGCAGTTAGGCCCTACAACAGCAGTTGTCCTAGTTTATGAGCCAAATACATAAGCAAGCTACTCCTAATGAAATGTATTATTTTTTGTAGTCCTAACTGATTTCTTAATCCTAAAAGGTAGGATAGTACTGCAACAGGTTAGTTCCATTATCTGTAATTCCTCATTTTGTAATACTTTTTTGCATCCCTATACACAGCAGTGTATAGTGTACAATATAGATACTATACACATGTCTGTGGAGACGGGCAGCCCACGGTATCACCCTTGACTCTAGGATACTTCATAGGATGATTGTGGAATCTTCTTTTGTGGAAGATTAGTTTTCTTTCCCTCATATAATCCTCTAACCCACTGCCTTACTGTGGAGAAATCTGTTTTCCACCGATTTTGTGACTGTCACTCTTTGTTTCCTCTCCTGTCATTCCAAGGGAGATGAAAAAAAATAAAGAATTAAATAAATCAAGTATTTTTAATGGGATAAATTGAGAATTTTTAAATTGAAATTTAATTTTACATGATATAAAATTTTCTTTTTCTTTACTTTTTTTTTTGTTTCACTGAAATATAATGCAGAATGGCTGTCCCAGTCAGATATTTTTAATGGCCAGTTCAGCATTTGTCCAAAACACCTACTTGTACAGCTGGAGTTCATCTTCCCATACCAAATATTTTTCAACATAGAATTACTTGCAAATTAAACAGAGCCTGAGAAGCTTCCTGTGCATTGGAAAACTATTATGTGTGCCATTAAATAGTTATGATGTTCCTTGATGCGATTTCAGTCCATGCCCAGGAGCAGTGTCCAGAACAGTTCCCAGGCATGGTGCAGGAGTTGGATGTTCCAGGGATTATTCCCAATTGGCAGTTTATGTGCAGCCTCCTTCTTTTCAAGGTTGAGAGAGTTTACTTGTTCAGGCGTAAGCCGTTCTGTGCCAGCAGTCTTCAGTGCCAAGGAACATTTCTGGGGCATGTTTATTTTACTAGTATAGAAATAACCAGAATGGTCACAATAGTCTTAACTGCCTTCCAGAAGGGCTAGCCTCTGATGGTTGTACTCCTCAGTATAGCTTGAGCATCACTGAAGTCTCCTAGCCTTCCTTTAAGGAAGGGCCATGGATGAAAAGTCTCTTTTTATTAGCATAATATTTTAAATTTTACATATTGCTCTACACAGACTCCTGTGTAATGTTGCCAGAAATTTTTATTTAGACAAATCTGAAATCTGCATGTCCTTCATAAAATTTGGACAAAGTGAGATGAAGACCTGCTAAGGCAAACTGTTCAATTTCTCAACATATTCTATTGATTCTCTATATGATTTCTTTTTATCAGGCTTTTCAGTCACCTAAACACTGGGGACTCTAATATTTTTTCTGCAAGAGGTATTCCCAGTTCCAGGGAAATAAACAAAGTTTTCTCAGTATTCTTCCTAAATATCAAGGTTTTTCTGTGCACCATTACATCTTTAGTCCTCTTCTATTCAGGTCTATTCAGTCTTCCAATATCTGCATTATTACATAGCATTAATGAAGCCACTTGTTTCCCAACAGATATCAAAATGAATATTAAAATATATACAATTAATGAACAAACTGATGAGCCCTCGCTGTTCTCTAATTCTTTGGTAATCTGTTTTGCAGACTGTTCTTGCTAAATGTTGACTTCAGAATTTGACTCATTTTTAGAGAAAAAAATGAGATGCAAATACAATACTAATTTGGGAAACAAATAACTTTCTGAACTTTAAGGTCCTTTGAACATAATCAGGAACAGGATGATCCATGCCCTTCTTTTCTTCTGTTCCCTAGCTGAAGAATTCACTGAGCCTTTACAGAAGGTGTTTTTCTTAACCCTAATTCATCCCTACTTTCCACAAATGCAGTAGGTGAATACGCAGTTTCCAAACTGTGTTACGTTCTTTGTGCAGAATGTTCTGATTTGTTGGCATACCTTTACAAGCACGTAAACATTGGCTTATGTAGAGTCAAGTTAGCACATTATGCCTCCTTCTTCTGTCATAGCTCCTGCTTCCCTTGACTTCTTAGTCTTTTTAGATTTGGGTATGAGATATAACAGGAGCAGTAACCTAGCCTGACCAAAACATCTCTCCACTTTTCTTTCTATCAGCCCAGATGCTGATGTCCATCTAGTACTGAAACAGCCATGTTATGTATCGCACGATTGCTGGGGCTCCCTGTGTGATAACAGGGATGTGAATAGCCCTATTTCATACTATCTCTAGGCACCAGACCACTTTCATCCTGTCCCAAGGACTCTACTGCTACCCAGTTCTACAATTCATATGTCTGGGAGTACTGTGGGAAGCGTAGGAGCTACGAATTTAGTGTATGCTTGTCAGGTTTTCAGAAAATCTGGGTTTAACTTTAGGTTCTGTTATGGAATTTTGTGTTACCATCTCAGCTGAATCTTTTCCATGTCCCCTATGCTCTACTTCCTTATCTCTTAAGTGGAAAAGGAAATATTTTCTCCAAAGGTGACCTTCATATTTTTATTTTAAAAACAAGAGACAAAGCAAGGGATATGTGGGGCTAACTGTATTTCTGAATTTGTCAGTATAAAGCATTATAAAGCAGTTTTCAAAACACAGCTGGTCCTTCCCTTTTATTTATCTAACCAGCAGGAAACGTAACACGTAATATTGGGGAAAAAAGTGTCAGATCGTGGGAGCATCTGCCGTAAAATTGAAGGGGTCATTTTGAATATTCAAAGATAAGAAATAGTTCAAACCATGAGGTAAAGGTGTGCAAAGCAGGTCAGTTGTGCTCACTGGGATCAACAACAGGAGTGTGAAGTACACCCAGGAGTGCTTCAGAGATCTTTGCCTCGAACCCTGAGTAATTTCTGGTGTGCAAAACAGGTACCGATGCCAACAGATCAGAATTCTCTGCTAATTTCTGTTGCTATTAGCTCTTTATACCCACTTTGTGCAGGTATAAATGCGCTAAGTCAAAGGCAGTGGAGAATGTCATCTCCTATCAGGGAATAATTTCAGCGTGGCTCCTTCCCAGAGAACGTTTGGTTGCTATTTTCTGCTGATTCTATTGGAAATTCTGATACCATAATCTCAGAGATTTGACTCCAGGGCCCTCCTCTTATACTTTCTTTGTCGTTCTAGTTATCCAAAGCTGAGCCTTTAGCAAAAGCTTCTTTTTTATTCTTTATCTGCTTTTCAGCATGTTTCCTTTGTTGTTGTAACTGACATTAAGATTATAGAAAATATCCTCCTATTCTTCTTTAACCAGAACTCTGCCAAGTCTCACTTTAACTTGATTTTTTTTTGTTCCTAGCTGAATTGGGAAATACTACTTCATTTAGCCCACTTTTATTCTTACACTCTTCCAACTGCTAGAATTCCCCGTGGGAGTCCTTATGTCTTACTGCCTATTCACATGTTGTGTCGGAGCTACCAGCACCGAGTCTTACTCGTGTTCAATCTCTTTTACTGTAAAAGAACAGCTTTTTTTTTTTTTTTTTAACATCTTTTCAATTCTCTGTTTACGTGATACTGCAGGAGTACTTTATATTGTACAGAACGTGTCGCTGTATTTTTTACCAAACTTTCCAGCCCTTAAAATTGTGGAACCATCATCAGGTTGACAATTGCCAGCTGAAACATGTACCACCTTGATCCTCCCTATCTCCACCTGAATGGTGGAAATTTTGGGAGACAGTGATGGGATTCAGCACTGCAGACACAGATAGGCCGCGTCAAGTATTAACTAAGCCTTAGTAATTATATTTGAATTTTTCATAAACAATAAAATACTACAGCCTGTTTGCAGTGCTGCATGTTTAAAATCTTAGCTATTCTTACCTTATGAGCAAATCATCTTCTAACAATTCAAATTGTCATCCTATTCTGAAGTGCAGTTTGATTAAGCAATATGTTCAAGTAAAGGATAAATACAGAAAACACGTTCATGCTTGAATTCAGGTCTAAAGTAGGTGTATTGAGCTCAATGGTAGGCACAAACACCATTCAAATACCTCACAAATTCATACCACAGTCACACACAGGGACACTTCACATGAACTTCATAAGCACTTCAAGCTGTGACAAAGTTCTGTATTTGTGACAAGGGAAAGTGGAAAATAACAAAGGGAGGAAAATGCAGTCTTTTCCCAGACAGTTCAGAGTGACAAGTGATATTCAAAGGACGGAGGAACCAAAATGGAGCCTGTTCTGTGGTAAAGAGAGGAAAAGCCAGACCGAGCACAAAGACAGTGCTTTTTTCCTCCCAAAATTGCTCTGTGATTAGGTTGGGTTTTTTTCAGTTGGAAAGATACAAAGTGCAAGGCTTCCAGGTTTTTTTTATTTTTTTAATTACACATATATATGTATTTTTAATATATTTATGTATTTTTATATTTTACTTCCTATCTCCCTCGGCTTGGAAAGAAATTCCACTTTAAAATGTTCTAACTTTATGTTTAGTGATTCAAACTACCCAGCCAAGTTTCTTACTCTTTTCTTAATGCGATGTGTCCTCCTTAGTGGTTAAAGGCAGAAAAGAGTTCTGTCTGTTCAATTTTCTATTTAATTTTCCAGTTTAACCTTCTGTTTAGAGGAGTTAATAAACATTTTAACTGAGCTGAGTAATTACACGGTATTTAAGAAATCATTTCAGATTTCTGGAATGCCCTTCAGTTCCCAAAAATCCATTCTTCATATGCTGTTACAGATATCCCAGTAGGGGGTGGGGGAACAACCAACAAACAGAAAAACAAACTAGGGAATAGTTGGTTTATGGGAGTTGTGTTGTGCATTTTAATGCTCTTGATTGTTTTATGCCAGCTCAACCTGGTGAAAAGATTTTTCCATTGAGATTTCGTCCCTTTCCTTTGCAACAATTTTCCATTTTTTTAGCTTTTACAGGTTAAACCTTGATGAATTTTCTGTATACACAGTATCTAATTTTTTATTATTATTATCAATCCTCCTTGAGCTCTCTTAGAAGTAAAGCATGTCAGCTCATAGACTGAACGGACGCTTCATTCTCCACCAAATAGTGGTAAATGGCATCTGGTAGATCTGATGATGTCTTCATCTCCGTAGAGTTCACTGAAAGGATTCTGACATCTCTCTTGTTACCCAGACTCAGCTGCATTAGTTGTACCAAATCATCATTGCTACACATGCAGAGATTCAAATTCTGCCTTTGCGCCCCAAACTGTTATTCCCAAATTCCACACAAATCCTGGAATTCCTTACAATTCATGAATTTTGTGTCCTAGAACATGTTTGTTATTGCTTTGCTAGGAGCTGATTTCAGTCATCACTTGAAAATGAAGTTGTTATAAAATGGCCATGTTGACAGATGGCATAAATGGCACAGCCAATCAGATCTGCCCCAATGTTTTAACGGCAACAGGGAATTATCACCATGCTACTAGATGAAGGTCTTAAAAAAAGCAGTTGGTAGCCTGGGTGGTGCACTGAAATGACAGTTCCCAGAATTCTAACTTCACAATGCAGCAATGGTAGTATCTGCTACAGCTGATATCTCATTGACTCATGCCTTAAAGGAAGTTCACTAACAGGTTTGCTTGGAGCCTATCTAGTTCCTGATAAAGCTGCTTTCTGATAATATTGTTTGGACCCAACATTACATCAATAGAAAATGTTAAATAAACAGTGTCCAGGGTTTAATGTATTTTTCTTTAAAGTAGGGTCATCTGAAGAGTGTCTCAGATGTTTCAAAGAGCCATCCCAAGTCCTTGTGTGTTGTATTCAACTTTTGGTGGTTTGTTAATTCCTGGATAAAAATCAGGACTAGCGTCGTTACTGCCACAGCATTTCAGTAGTTTGTCAGAAAAGGCTTAATAACTGTAAATTGATGCACCTGGGATAAGCTTTTATTCACTTAATCTTCGGAGCCTTAGGTTTGATGCAATTTAGATACAAGATAACATCTAAGATAGAAGTCATTAATCCTTACTAGCCTAAGTACAGTTGGGTTTGAATTAGCATGGATATGTAACTGCAGTAATTGCCTCTACTGTAGAAATTTACAGGGTGGCTTGATGTGATATCTAAATGTCAGGCTTGATTTTCAGACGTAGAGATTAATGTCCACATTATTAGAATTAACCCAGAGCGGTATGACTGAAACACAGTGGGTATGTGCATATTCGGTACATCTGAAAATTAGTCTGGTTCTCCTTCAAGATAGGCACATAAATTGATAATGAAGTTCTTTAAACTTTAGAGAAAAGTAGGAGAGACTGAGACTTCAAAAACAATATGTTGTAGTCATAACTGGAAGGTCACATCATTTCTTTCTGCTTAGCAAGGTCCTACTTGTTCTCTCAAACATTCATGGAGACAGAAGACCCCCAAAGATGGGGAGGCAACACTCCCCATCAGCAAGAAGAAAAAATTCTTCATGGTGGCCTTTATTCCCTATTCCTGTGTGTTGGGAAGGAGGTCTCTGTACTCTGAAATATATTTGTGGTTTGGGCATCTTTTTTCTTCACTAGAGTGGGTTTTGGAAAAGTCGTTTGCTGTAGAGTTCACCCAACAGGTGATCGGTGCGAGTGCAGCGACTAAGAATCAACATTTTCTCAAACTCTTTTGTCAAAGACATCACAGATTCTGCTTGGAATAATTATGCAGAGAAGCTTATAATCCCGAGTGAGTTGTTAATGTTGTTTACATCCTATTGGAACATCCTCTTCTACTTTCAGAATAATTCTGCTGTTCTAGTCTTCCAAAGTGGATCCCTATTTACCTAGGTTGAAGTAGCACACTTGGCACATCTTGGTATCTTTCCGTTCATTGAGAACAAAAAAATTACCCCATAAATAGAGCTAACCATAAGGCAGTGGCCTTATTTGCTTTCCCAGTCTTATAATAAGAGAGAAGGTTATTTGGTGTAGTGTCAGGTACATTATGACCATGGATGCCAAACGATACCATCCTGTCTTATAACAAACTACTGCAGAAAATGAATGGAGAAAACAAAAAAAACCCCAAATAATAATAAAAAAATACCTAACTGGGAGAATCTCTTTCAAAGACGGGCGTCATAGTTTAGTTATTTGCTTGCTGTTTTAATGTTGCTTTCCATTTGTAATTCTACGTGTTCTCTAGGAAACTCTAAGTTCCCGTACAAACGCTGATAACACGCGGATTGCCAGGGGAATCATTATATTAAAGTGTTATGAGCTGCTTTAAAATTTGTTACATATTGCAAATATGAAAGGGTATTGCAAACAGGTTATCACACAACTTGATAAATATACATGCAACATAATTTTTCCAGCTAATGAGGAGGTGGAAGCAGCTGTATATTATTCTCTAATTGTGATGAAGGGTGTTCTAAGGAGCTGTTATCTGAGTCTGTGAACATTGATCGCATCGTTATATGTGTATCGTGATGTCTCAGATCGCCTTGCCTGACCAAAGCAGTGACTGGTTCACTGCATTCTTGGTGGGATTAAATTTGGATGGCTAAGAAGTTGGACAGAAGTAATTAAACCAATTTACATCCATGTGGCTGACATCAAAAATGCCATGGCTTGGTGCGGTTTTTAAGAATAATTATCCGGTGGAAGGAAGATATTCTTATTTAAAAATTGTAAATTAAAAAAAAAAAAAGAAAAGAAAGGTTCATTCATTGAAGCACTTTTCACTGAAGTGGATTAAATGATTGATTCATATTGCAAGCAACAGCATCTTGAATAAAAGTAATAACACATAAATCATATGGATGTTAAATTAAATCACATCATTTACTTATTCTCTCTGTCATTCTCTTCTCTTCATCTCCCTTTCTTTCTGGTTCTTGTTTGCCTTCTATTTCCATCCCAACAACTTCTATCTATTTCATCATTTAAAGATGCTCCAGTGGATTTGACCGTCACCGGCAAGACTGGGTAGACAGTGGCTGCCCTGAAGAGGTATGTGAACCCCTCCGAGGCCATTTATACACTTATGATGCATTTGTTTAAATCCTTCAGATTATGAGGCACGGTTTCAGCACCAAAGACATGCTGGATTTATCTTTATCATTCAGTGGAAATGCCGTAAGGCATAATAAAGAAAAATAGGCTGAGCAATTTCACTCCCCATTTGAGGGAATAAAATGGAGACAAAGTAAAAATTTTATCTCTGAGAAAATACTTTAAATGAAAAGTAAAAATTCCAGAAAGCCTGCCCCAAAACAGTGTCCCTGCACTATTTTTCTCTTAGATCTCTGACTTCTGCCAGAAAAGGGGATGTTCCACAATTTAGAAAACCCACTGCCAGAGTAGTCTCAAGTTAAAAAAAACAGACATTGCATTTTGATTATGAAATCTGGCCAAAACATTTCATACAGAAGAAATTACATAGATGAATTCAAATAGATTAAAAAAACCCACACAAAACAAACCAAAACAACAACAACAAACCAAACAAAAACAAGCAAAAAAACCCCCAACAAATTAAAAAAAAACGTACAAGTTCTAAGAGAGTTACTCCGGGTATTCCTGGTACGGAGCAGTTCATTTTCAAGACACATGTATAGATATCTTGCTGCTGTTTTTTTTCCCAGTGTCCTCCCTTTAGAAGGTTTTCTTAGTTTGGGGATTGGGGTTTTTTGGGTTTTGGGGTTTTTTTTTGTATGGAGATTGTGGTGATAGGAACGAATTAACTTACAACACTTTTGATCTCCTGGTGGCCTTTAAAAAGCAGGTACTTTTGCATTTTGGCTGAAAGGACTAAATTCTGTCATGATTTTCAGCAACATAGCCTTTCTGAAGCGTAATGCCAGGTGAAAGTGAGGGCAAAGTGTAGCCCCAAATGTCTAGCTAGGAAAGCACATTCTGGTTTATTCTCAGCAGAAGCAAAGAGAAGTCATGGTATAGATGACTTCAGCAGCAGCGATGGGAAGAAATTGCTTTTCTTAGAGCAGTAATTGCAAAATAGCTGCATTTTACATACTGCCTTGTTGCATGGGCTTGAAGCTTCAGTTTTGTAGTTTATAGCCTGCTGATTTAAGAAATGAATTTATGCGAGGTTTATTGTCTGTGGAGGACAAACTCTTCAAGAACATACAATAAAAGTTACTGGGAGTGTTTGTTATTATAGTGCTCAAATTTTGTATCGCTTTAATCCAGATTATAATTTAGCTAGGACTCAGTTGTGCCTCTAGATGAAGTTATCCAGAAGCTGCTCTCTGCACAGCAGTAGCATCCCTTTCTGCTTCTCCCCCATTTGAACACAAGTGGTGCTCCAAGCCTTAGTGTGTGACCCGAGAGGAAGTTATAGATACACTAAGTGTATCTGAGAAACTGATAGTTTTGAAACTGATAGATTTACCAATTTGAGGTTTGCTTGGTTGCTGCTCACAGTCCAGCTTTCAGGCTCCCTGGAGTAGAAACAACAATTTATTTAGTATCTTCCAGAATGATGCCTGAGCTGACTGCTGGAGTTCAATGAAGGATCAATAATTAGCACACAAAGGTTACTTGTAGATGCATTCCTTGAAGATGATGAGTAATGAGGATTCTTATAATAATGTTTCCTTCTTTGTAATATAGATTTTGAGCTAAATTTTGATTAAATTGCATCAGTGAAATTAACAAACTAAAACGTAAAGAAATTTAAGGAATAATTATACTGCAAGTACTGATACTTTTTCTTAATGTAATATATTGTTTCTGGTAAAATGAAGGACAATAAAATACCATACGTATTAAAAGAAAGACAACATCCACTGGCTTTTGACAGACAGATCTCAATAAAATGAAGAGGCTTTGTGGGATCCCACTTCTCATTAAGTTGAATGGGGACAGCAGGAGTTTACAGGCAGTTCCCATATTTTCTGCTAGCTAATTGGATGTATTTTCCTGCAAAACTGTGTGTTCCATAGAAGAAAACATTTGTTACACCTGCAGAATCTTTAAAGTGTGTAGAAATGAGGGGGAAAAAAGACCTGAGATTTTTATCAAAATATTGTATTTTTATTATTATAGTTTTTATATAGTTTATATTTTATAATACTTATATCTTATATAGTAATTTTTATATTATATATACACATATAATACATGCAATTTTAATATTATATAGCATTAATAGACATATAGTGAATGTGTTGGTCTGTAGTGTGGTATATACATACTCTATAGGTTTAATATGTGCACACATTTTACATATATATGCATATTCTTTTGTGATAACTGCATGTAAAGCCTAATTAACTGTTCCAGACAACTACACATTACTCACTATGAATAACAACAATTTAATTCCTGCATATCTTTTTTAACAAGTGTTACGGCACCCAGAGCAATGTCAGTAATCATTTACAATCGAAGAATGAAAATTTAAATTAGAATCTCAGTTGTTAAAATCTGATTGGGGGAGATAACATGTTTGACATTCAGAGATGACTTTGAAGCCTTGTCATTAACCATTGAGTATTGTAAATTTTGCAGCTAAATGAAAAATATATGATGCTGAATGCTGTGTAGAGCACTTCAAAACAAAACAAAAAAAAAAAAGCAAGCTCTTGAAATTCCTTGATTAAGGGTTTCTCTTTTCATTCCTTTTGTTCTGCAGCTTGTTCATGCTTAAATTCTTCATTCAGTGACAGTCTCCACTGAGAATTAATTTTCTCTTCATTTTTTTTTTATGTCCTAACAGTCAAAAGATAAGATTTGTGAGAAGAATATAGATACAACAGAAACACCTCCATATTCCATCACCACCCTCATGCCAACCACCACAAGGTTCAGAGTTTTAACGACTACCAGAGGATCCACCACTTCCCACCTGCCAACTAGCCTTCCCACAGAAGGTGAAGTCTATAGATGCATCATTCTATAGTGCAACATGTCATTTATAAGTCTGAAAGTAATTTAATTTATTTCCTTTCTCTTTGGGCCAGTGGAAGGAGTGGGGAATTGCAGTCAAGGCAATAGATGCTACTGCTTTTACATTGCAATTTACTCTCGTAAGAGTTTGGTGCAAAGGGGATGGGCGCTGGGGGAGCGTGGGCAAACCGGGCAGACATCTGGAGAACTTCTGGTTATAAAGAGTTTTTTTGTGTTCCTTTAACTGTCAGGCCACAGTCCAAAACCCGTTGAAATGGGAGATGGAGAGGGTCCTGCTAAAGTTAGTGAAGAAACTCCCATTTGAGACTTAATGAATTTTGCATCCCTTTCAGTATTTTATTTAGCCAGGTGAAAATTAGAGAGAACCCAAATTAAAAACCTCTTTGAAATTTGCCTGTTTACTTTTTTTCAGTCAGTTGGCACTTTTCTTTTCATGTAGCGCTCACAGTTGTGAAATAGTTTCTATAGGCTTCTGAACTGAATTAACTGATTAAGTGATGGCGTGTCAGTTCGCATCCTTCTTCCACCAGCTGCTTAAATCTTGCCTTTCTGCAGTTGAGACACCCTGCTTTTCTGCTTCTGGAGAAAATTCAGCTATCCCAGATTAATCAAATAGAACCTATAAAATAGAACGGGGCGAGAAGGAGGTTTCTGTTAGAATTGTGTGGTGTGCAGATTTTTTAAGTGGCCCGTGGCAGCAAAATGTGAGCTAAAGGCATTATAAAGTGGGAATCGTGGTTTTGTTTGCTGTAAGCGTTTAGGAACTGTCAGTTCAGGATTTGGAGTGCATTAGCAGCATTGTTTCCTGACATTTTATTCATTAAAGCTCACAAGAAGAGGAGTATGGGAATAAATAGGATTTAAAACTAGTAGACCTTTTCATGTTTCTTAGAAGAGGAACTAAGTCGTTCTTTTACTTTATTGTCATATGTTCATTCATAATCTTTAATGTGATAGAAAGCTCAAACTATGTCTGAACATGTAGCATAAATGAATTATCTGTAAGTGTTGTGAGACAGACTCTAGTACCCTTATTTACCCTTATTTTGAATCCTCCTTTGCGTTGTAACACTTTCGAAAATGTTTATCAAGTAGTAAGAAAGTAAAGCGTTGCTCGGTGTAAGTAAGAACACCGCTGTCTAATTCTCATTGAGTTCAGTCACAAATCATTTGCTAATTGTGGAATTCCTTTGACATGAGAAAGTCATTCCTAAAATGACTCATGACCTGGAAAAATGCATTTTCCTACAACTAACTTTGATTTTTCTTTATAGATGACACCAAGATAGCACTACACCTAAAAGATAATGGAGGTAAGAGATTAATTTTTTGTATGTAAATAATGTCAGTAGTTTCTCAAATTATACCCCACTGAACTTCATTAATCAAAATCAGATCATAGAAATAGTTTTTACCAGACTTTCAAAGAAGTTCACCCTTCCACATCTATGTGGAAGAACAGCAGAGCCAATAAGTATATCAACTGCTTAGCAAATTAAGCATTTACAATTATTTTTAAAACTCTTTTATGAATCAACAGGTTTAATTAACTTCCAAATATGGACATGTTAGGTAATTTTTAACTGTATTAATACAATTTTAACTATATTATAATATTACAGTATTACTTAACAGTACTGAGAGGATATGATGCTAGTTCTAAATAATAATATTGTGTTATAAATTCATTCATAGTAGTGAATTATTACATGATGGTTTATTAATAAACAAATCCATGCAATATCTGTATTTCTGTGCTAGCAGAGCTCCTGTATTGATCCATGCACATTCCCCATGCGAGTTAATAAGATCACCTTGTCTTTCTGATAAAGGCCTCTGTTGAAAGAGGCTCTGCAGGGAAGTGCTTTTTTCATCTTCTTTGTGGGTTCAAGGACTGAGACCTGAAGTTTGTTCCTTCTCCCTTTGAAGCTCGTGAGAATTTTGCTATTAGACTAGGACTGGGTCATTAGATGTAGGCAGCACTGGTGGTCACTGCCAATGTAGAGCTTGCTGAGGAGAAAGGAAAGATTGGGGTTGGTTTCTGTGGGCTTCAGAATGGTCTATCAAAGTGGGGATGATTTGCTGAGCAAATTGAAATAAATTCTATATAAAGGGGTGTATTTTCAGCTTTGGTCGCCTTTCCTCCTGCAGCAAGCATGGCAGCGGGCATGGGTAGGGTGAGGCCGGCAGCTCAGGGCCAGCAACTGGGGTCAACCCCAGCCTAGTGATCCTCAGCTGAGTCTGCAGTGAGGAGGTGAGCCCCGGGGTCAAGGCAGGGGTGGCAAGGCAAGGCTGGGAACAGTGATGGGGCAGGTGAGGCACAGCTCTGCCAAGGACCAAAGGAGGCAACTGCTGTCCACGGTCCCACAGAAGGTGAGATGATAAACCAGGTCCGTACATGGAGTCCAGCAAGCACCAAAAGGAGACATGGCCACAGTTAAGGCTACAACACAGCTCCCAGGTCCATTCGAGGAGACACGGCCAGGGACAGGACTTAAGACAAGCTACTTGCAGCACAGATCCAAGGTTGGTCCAGGAAACAAGATCAGGGGTGGGACTGAACACAGGTACCCTACGGTGTAGCTGAGGATTGCACTTGAGCTTACGTGGAGTCCCCAAGGGCAGGGCTCCCAGGTGTGGCTGATCAGGTCAGCTGAGACCTAGTTGTGGTCTCTCAGGGCCCTCACAGAGAACTGCTCAAGTTTTGAAAAAAAAAAAGTGTGTGGGTGCCACTTAGCATTTTGGTCTTTTTTCCTCTTGTTTCTCCGTAATATTCAGCCGTTATTTTATCCGTCCCTCAAATTAGAGATCTGCTCACTCCACAGGACGCAGTTGCCGTCCCCTTCATCGCCAGTTGCTCCTCTGTCATTTGACTGTCACTAGCCGTGGCATAGCCACTCACATGCTGTACTGGGCATCGAATTTGTTGGCAGTGGTGTTGTTTGACGTGGCTTTGACACAGAAATAATCCCCTGGAATAAGGTAAACTCAGGGCGGTACCCTTAGGTGTTTTTTTTTTTCTACCAGCAAGTCCCAGCACCTACTTTCTTTTGTTCTTCTTGAAACCAAGTTGCTTTTTATTTTGTGAAAAGTGCTTCGGTGCTCTTCCAGATGAACAGACGAGGCAGATCAGTCAGCTCTTCACTCTCCTGTTTCACGTCTGCCCTGTCCATGAGGTGCATTCCCAGCCGAGCTGCACCCACACTCTCCCTCACCAGACATCGCCCCGTGGCAGGGACCGGGCAGCGCTCCGTCTGGAGCATCCTGTGAACAGCTAAGAATAATATGCTGTTAAATAATTAAAAAAAAAAATAAAAATCAAAAGGTGGGCTTTAGACAATACATCCAAGTTTCTTGCAAGATTATTTTTCCTCTTGTCTAATCTTTGCCCGGGATCTGAAGAGAAAAACCCCGTAAAAGCAAACAAAATGTTGAGTATTAGCGCAAGTGGGGGAAGGCTGTGACCTACTTGGTAGATTGAGGTGATAGGATTAGTGGCATCACTTATCTTAAATATAGAAAGTCCATTTCTGTGCAGAAAGCTGCGGCATTTTAGGAAGATAAACCAGCACCTGATGCAATTATTCATTTTCCTTCAGCTGTTTCTTTTATTCTTGAATTTTTTAAAAAAAAGAAACTGACTTCAAACAACACAGAAGCAAAGCAGCACACCAGGATTTCTCATTCTCACAGCAAACGTGGCTTTTAATCTGAGAAGTTCTTTTTGATGAATCTTCAATTATGCATTGAATTTTCCAGTGACCCCTAGATTAGGCTCAGATAAAACCTCTGCAGCCACAGGCACGTTCTTTGATTCTCTGTGATTTGTCAGCCTTTCATAAAGAGTAGATTATTTCAGGTCACGAATGCAGGGTCTTTACTTTCTCACACTAGATCCTTTAAAATTCTAATGAAAGGGAACCTTTTATAATGGAAAACCAAAGTTATATTAGATCAATGATAGCCTATAGCTTCATGTGTCCTTGGATGATGGCAGTCAATATTGGTTAGGTTAGGTACAACAAAAGCATTGTATAGAAATTCTGCATCTCACCTCTACCTGCAACTTTTGAAGCCAAATGTTCTAAAGAAGGAATTAAATTTACATTCAGTTTCATCAAACTGCTTTGACCTTTTAATTATATGAGAAAATCATTTACAAGTCAGTGCTCTAATTCACCCAGTCTTCGGTGGCCTATTTTAAACATACATTTTAAGTTTGCTTGCTTCTGGTTCTTCTGTCTTCTGTCCATAGACACATGATAGATGCCTAATATGTACATGCCTAAACCATTTAAAAATACAGCTGGCATGCTGTTGCAACTTTTGTTAAATTTAATTATCTTTAAAATAACAAACATTTTATAAATTTTAAGATGTGTCCAGCACTACAAATGTATATTTTTTGTTATTAATTGCAAATTCTGTTGGGTTTTGGTTTTTTTCATTTTTTCTTCTAGCACAGCACAGCTGACTAAACAGTTTAAAAGCCGAATTTTTCATAAAAAATGTGAGCATTTGGCTGTGGCTATACAGTAATGGAGTATTTTCCTGTTGAGGTTTCTTTGGTGGATGATTTAGCTGATTGCCCAGCACATCTAGACATTTTATTTGACCTTTCTAGACACCTTATTGTGATGATTTGATTGCTATGAGTCCCTCTCAATCCCTCAGCTTTATAACTCAAAAGAAAAGTAGGGGGGGGGCTTGGACAGAAAGCATCAGAGAAACTGCTACCCTTCTCATTCATCAATATGTACAGAAATTACTGTTAAAAAAAAAAAAAGCAAAGCTATACAAAAAACATCTGCCTGAGGGAGAAAGCTGTTTTATATATTTGCGAACATATATAGTGCTAGGAAATGTCTGTGTCCTGCTACTTTCACTCTCTGGTGGACTTTTTCACAGATGGTCTAGATACAAACATTAGTAATCTGCAAGATTAACATTAGTGCTGTACAGATCTTAATTTGAGAGGTTAGGAAACTCTGTAACAAATGACCGAAATGCAGACCCAAGTTTTGAAAAAAGAAACCAATTTTTATATATCTTATATACAGTGATAAATTCACCCAAGGCTATTTTTTTAATAGTCCCCTATGCCTGGAACCCAGCTCCCATTAGACATCTGTTTCCTTAATTTCCCTTAAAAATTGCAGTCTGAGCTCTTCCTACCATAGGAATTCTTGACAAATTATGAAGACGTCTCAGCCCTGTTTTTCTTGTGTACCCTGAACTTTAGCTGCAACATGTTTACCACCAGTTCATGTCTGCTAGGATTAATATTATTTCTTTCTAATATGTTAAGTTTCTAAATGATCCAGAAAATGAGACCTATTTCAAGAAAGAGACGAGCCAACTTTGTGGCTAACTCAGGCTAACAAGTCACTACAGACTAGCTGAGTTCTCTCCAATTTTAAAGTAAAACACATTAAACAATGCTAAACCTAATCTTTTGTGTTGATTTAAAGTGGACCTTGTTTGGGATGAGATCCACAGGATACAGCTTTGTTTTATCGCCAGATCTTGGCCTGGTCACAGGATGTGACCTTCCAGAAGCTTAATCTCAACTGGTGTTATCCAGAAAGCCACAAGTTATTCTTTTTGGCCTTTCTCATAGCCAGAGGCAAGCAAAAGGCAAGAGGAAGTCTTTTAGGTCACGGTAAAAGAAGTACCCAAATGAGGATAAGTTACTGTGTAGAGGTGTCTGTCTCTATCAGCTACGGAGAAAAACCCGAATTACATACTAAAAGTAGATATCTTACTTGTAGGTACCCAAGGTTTTCTTACATTAACTCTCTCCAGAGTGTTCTGTTTCCATCCTTGTCCAGAAACCCGACAGACCAAAATTCAGACCTCTTCTTCCACTCTTCTCTCATAAAAACCAGAGGATTTAAGGTTTTTACCATTACTGCAAAAATCCTGTTGAGACTAGGTTATGGATAATATAATTATATGTTTACTTCTGTATGTTCCCCTTACTCAAAACTGCTGTTGTTCCCCTAAAATTGTGTGGTTTGTAAATTTTTAGGCAAGCAAGGATTTCCTTGGAGACAACTTGTCATGAAGTTTAATTTAGCTATGCTGTAATATATGCTGTGCTTGTATAAAAACATTTTGAACAAGGAGTAGCCTTGGGACAGTTTCAATAGTTATGGAAATAGAAGACATAGAGAGAAGTTCTCCTAACACAGAGATAAGCAAAATCATAGAATGGTTCGGGTTGGAAGGGACCTTAGAGATCTTTGACTTCTAACCACCCTGCTGTGGGCAGAGACACCTTCCACTAGAGGTGGTGATGGATAGAAATGTGTTAATAGGATAAGAATATGAAGAAAGGTAGATTAAAGGAGAACAATTAGCCACCTTGTTTATCAAATAAGCCAGAAAGATCCTTGTAAATGAAGTTTATCAGACCGTTTATCCTTTACACTTAGGTAGAGGAAAATTCCAAAGGGAACACATAGAATATAACTCTAATAAGTCAGCGAGTCTTCCCATATACTCTATTTCCCACTGTAGATTGCAAGCTAAGAGATGCTGATACACCTCTGCGTTTTATTCTCTGTTTCTCCCTGATCATTTCCAGGCTGCTCCTCCTCTATCGTTTCGCAGGAGTCTATTCTCGGTACTAGTTAGAGACAGGTCTTAAGACACATGAGAGGTCTCTCTTGTTTTCTTCCGTATGATCAAAGCATGATCGAAGTTGAACTTTAGACGCCAAGCAATTTGCTAAATTTGCTGCTCACCGCTTTCTGCAAATTCAGCTGTAGCGTTCAGAATAGGAAAACATCATTCTTAGGGAAAAAATCTGGGATCTACCATAGCATGTTGCTGTAAGAAACAAGAAATTATGTGCCCAGTGTAATTCCAGTTCTTCCTTCTCAGGAAATCCCGAGACTTAAGGAAAGCGTGTACAGTCTTGTGGGTGTTCAGTGTGATGCTACATCAGAGCCCACTGGCAGGTATCTTATAGAAACAGAGCTTTCCAAAGGCAAGAACATAAGCTTCATAAAGCAATGGCCTCTGATAAATATTGCTATCTTCCTTGAGCATCAGAAACAGAAAGAAACATATTCTATGTACTATATGTAGTGGGTAGTGGGCTGCATGCATGGTTTTTAAAGCAAATACAAATGAAAAGTGCTGAATTCATCCATTCTGGGTGAAAAATAGAATCATAGATGAATGGCCTTTATTCCTAGGTCATTTAAACTGTTAGAATTAATAAATTGCGTTATTTTCTGTTTCCTTCATGGTACACTGGATTGTACTTAAATGTTACTTGAACAGAATTCCTTGCTTCTCCACTGTATCCCAATTTTGCTGTCAGCACCATCTTACAGCTATCATCACAGAATATGTGAAAAACGCCAAACCGATCTGCAGAAAGTCAAACAAATAATGACAGAGGTTTATCCAAAGCAGTGGCTCTGGAATGCAATCCCCCAGAAATCATTTTTACATTCCTGCATTTTTACATCATATTAGGCATTATATACCATACAAGGTTAAAGCAGCGTGATGTTAAAACGGTTCAGCTAAAACAGAACAACTATGTGTAGACCTTTTGACTTATATTGAAGTCTGACTTACACCAGTGTAGTTTCACTTTGGTTTCCTAAGTATCTACACAGTATCTACCCTTAAAATTGTCATGACTCTGCTATAAAGGCATACACTTCGCTGATTTTGTTAAAATTAGATAATTTGTGCCAGGTCAAAGGATTAATGTGAAAACCACATGAGGATTTCAATGGAAATCTTATGAAGGGCTAAATCATAAAATCATAGAACAGTTTGGGTTGGAAGGGACCTTTAAACATCCTGTAGTCCATACACCCTGCAATGAGCAGGGACATCTTCAACTAGGTCAGATTGCTCAGAGCCTCGTCCAACCTGACCTTGAATGTTTCCAGGGATGGGGCACCTACCACCTCTCTGGGCAACCTGTTCTAGTGTCAAACCACCCTTTGAGTGAAAAATTTCTTCCTTATCTGTAGTCTGATCCTACCCTCTTTTAGCTTAAAGCCATTACCCCTTCTCCTATTGCAACAGGCCCTGACAAGAAGTTTGTCCCCATCTTTCTTATAAGCTCCCCTTAAGTACTGAAAGGCCTCTTCTCCTGGCTGAACGACCCAAACTCTAGCAGCTTGTCTTCACAGGAGAGATGCTCCACCCCTCTGATCATTTTTGTAGCCCTTCTCTGGACCTGCTCCAGCAGGTTCATATCTTTCTTATGCTGAGGTTTCTAGAACTGGACACAGTGCTCCAGGTGGGCTCTCAGCAGAATGGAGTAGATAAACTTTTAAGACAAGGCTGCATTACTTAATCTTTTAGCTTATAGTCTGTTCCTGTTGCTGTCCCAGTGCTGCGGATGTATGACATCTAGGACACTCGAAGCTCCTCTTACCTTTTGTCTTTTTAACTACCTATTCTGTGTGGAGTGAACCCAGTAGTTGCAGTCAGCAGCCTCCTGCAATCTCATCCTGCTCGTTCATCTTTGTCATCAGTGTGCATGGGTCACTGTGAAGGATGATGAAAATGGAGGTCAAGTGAAAGAAGACTAATATATAGATGTACATTTTGCATTTAAGCTGAAGTATCCGAAGTTGTTCTGTCTCCACAAGGTGAGGGGGTATGAAGGTAACTAACTTTGGGAGCCTTAGACACAGCTTTATAGAGGAACATCCTGCTTGACCCAATGTTCTGTTAGCTTCTAGTAAGGTTAAGATGAGTCAGTGGACTGATTGAATTGAAATTCTTGTAATCTGGTAACTTGTTGTTCTTCTGGATTTGACAACAGTCAGTAATAGAACACCGAGCTTTGTGATGGCCACTGCTTGGTGCTATGAAGTGTTGTAATTGTTTTCATGGCCTCAAGTGTCTCAAACTAAAATTAATGCTGATGACAACTGTTGTAGTGTTAGGTGATATTTTAGACCAGACGAATGAAAGTCCTTAGCTAACATATTTAGAGTGCTGTCATCCTATAAACAGAAGGATTTGATTTTAGTGCACTCTCATCCATTTACTGCACTAAGCAGTTGATCACTCAGACTTACTGAGTTGCCCTGGTTCCTACAGAAAATTGATAGCAAACCAGATATTGAATTCAGAATTTGTGGGTTACAGTTCGTAATATTTGCAATCAAAGACCACCTTTCATTCCTTACATGCAATCGGAAACCAATTTTTAAAGCATTAGCTGAACCGTGACTTTATAAATCATCATGAAACCAAGTAAAGTGTATCAATGGCTTAACCTCAAAATATTAACAAACGCTAAGGGAATGAACTCACAAAAGCAAGAAAATCACACTCCATTACCATGAAGAAGCTGAGATGTCCAGAGCATGCTGTTCCTAAAAGAGGTAGAAAGAACACTTTTATGCAGATTCCTCTAAGCCTCTGGAGAATCCTTCCAGTTGTACATTCCCTTATTCCCTCCCACAGTCACTACGTGTAGGTCATTAATCATCTGTTCAGGAATCTGCATTATGTACAGGAAAAAAGCTTAGGATTGGAGAACCATATACCTGCCTCATAAAATAAGCAGTCTCCTGATAGACTCACATTCCAGACGTAAATGGAGGCCCAAAGAGGGGAAAAATCCAGTGGGTCTGCTGGGCTCACTGTAGGCTCTAACCCTGTGTGCTCAGCTGTCCTAAATTTTATGCCCTCCCTCTCTACAGGAGCATATTAGCTCAAACCCAAATAGGGTAATACAGCTTCCAGGCTAGAAATGACATATATAACATGTTCTAGAACAGTCCTACACCAAAAGAAGGTAGCCCAACTGTAACATGAGACATAACATAGTGATACAAAATAAAGTATGCTGTAGTCTTTATGTGTTTGACATGCAAACAATGAGAACTTTTTAATTGTGTTTTCAGATTTTTTTTTAAACAGCATTCCAGCAGGAGAGCAGTTATTTCATGTTTGTATTATGTGTCTTTATATTTGGGAAAAAATGGTACTTGCTGTTTCTGTCTGTCATTCAGCTCCTAATGAGAAGCAGACTCACCTTGGTGATGTTAACATGTTCCCCCTGCTTAAACGGTTTATGCATGTAAGAATTCGGGAAAGAGTTATAAAGAGAGCATATTGTAGGTAACAACTGGTTTTTTGACCACAAGAAAAGCAAAGTGTGGGGAAAGTTCTGCTGGGAGAGCTCCTTATGGAAATGATTCGTCATAAGACAAATATCTTCCCATGGGTTTAGCCTTGCCTGGAACAGCAGATGTGTTGTGATAATCGTAGTAAGATTTCTGCACCTGAAGAAGTATAGGAGTCTGTTTTTTCATCTATTTCCTTGGTGGGCTTTTAAAAAGAACTGGTGGCTTTTTAAAAGAACTGTCAGTTGATTTTGCAGGAGAGAGTATTTTCTAAGTTGACAACACTGTTTATTGTTTCTGTGCAAAGAGAGTGAAATCAATTTCTCATGAGTATTTGAGCCCTGGGGTCAATGAACCTAATTTCGATTATGGAAATTACAAGTTACTTACACTTGTTGTCATTTAAGAAAAGCATTTCTTGGATTTCATTGCTTTTGGTACTCAGCATTCTTATCGCTGCACTGATGTCCATGCCTTGCTCCACTCTAGACTAGTAGAAATCTGGGCAGGCACTTGTCACCTGTGTTATTTGGAAGAGAGATGGCATTCTCGTTTGCAAAGCTGGGTGCTCAACACTGAGAAAGTATCAGCTCAAAGGGGATTAATTTGATGGCCTTTATGAGTGGTTAGGACCTTTGCCGAAGTCCAGCATTTTTTAATATGCAGAATATGATGTTCTGCCTTCAACTGTGACATAGTAACAACACAAATTACTCATTTAGTGCAAATTGGCCTGAAAATAGGTACAAATGATAAAGTAGTTTATGATGCACCGATGTGGCCACTGAAGGGAAGAGTTGAAGAGTACGAAGCTGTCGAAAAGACAATTATGAGACTGAAAAACTATGAATCCCCTGCTCCTTCTGGGGAGCGGTTGCTCCTCAGTAGGGTGACTCACACAACCCACTGCTTATCATTGGGAATTAACAGCCCAGCCCAGAGCACGTACAATAAAGCAGGCCTTTCCTGATGGCCTTTCAGTTGCTTAATTTGCATTTCCTTGGTGATTTGAAATACGTGTGCAAGTGCTAAATATTGTTACAGTGCACGAACAGAAATTAAAACTGGAGCTTGTATACACTCATCTGTTCTCTGCTGAAAGTGAAGAGCTATTGAACAAAGTATTAATGGTTGAGTCAAGTGAAAGACTCTACTGCACAAAAGTTAGAGGAACCTTTTTTAGGGTCACGTATCCTTTCTGTCTCCTCCATGAATCTTGTATCCTTTGCTACACAGTGCTACAACTACCACGAAGTGTTTTAAGTGCCCTGTGGGTGAGAATACTTTTGAAAGTAGTAGATTTTCCGCATCCTAGGTAATACCAACCTTTTCACTGCAATCTAAAGGATGGCCTGGAAATTTTCCCTGTATGTACTGTGTTTAAAAAAAAAAAAAAAAAAAGAAAGAAAGAGAAAATAGGGCTGACACCGCTTTTCTTTTTTAAAAGTGCCAATAAATCTGTGTGAACTAAGCTTTAAGAGAGCTAAGTAAATCTCTTTGTAGGATTTAGGGAGAGGCCTGATTCTTGGATCCTGTTCATGCCTAAGCTCAAACTTAATGTTCACACTCAGCAAAATTAAAACTGAAGTTCTTATGTCAACTTTTCAGGATAAAGAAAGATACCTTCAGGATTCGGCAGTACCTGAGTGAGGGTTCATACTTGCAATTTTGTATTAGGTTCATTAATGCCTCCCGTGTTCTAGTTTAGCCTCTCCATTTATTGGGTTCTTTTTCATTATCCTCTGATGCTGTTACTCATCTCCTTACTCTGCAAGCTGCCTTACTGACTTCATGGGAAAGAGCAGAGCAACGCTGTGGGGTTTCAGCTACCTTGACTCAAGATTGAGGAAATATGAACAAAAGCATGGCAAATTTACGTGAATTTCTTCACTCTCCCATAGATTCACTTCCATATTGTTGTTAGATATAGCTTGGGCTAAGATAATACATTTTCCTTTTCTCTCTATTGTCACGATGGTGCCGTGCAATCCACTGGGCCATGCAATCTTCCTCGGTCTGGTGAGAAAAAGTGCTGCCACACATGGATGAGCTGTTACACTGAGGTTAAATGTTCCTGTTTTCTGTTATTGCTCCTCATACAAGGTATTTAACATTGTATAAGGACCTAGATCAATTGTTTGAGGACCTTTCTTCTGCTATTTCCAGATCTCTTTTTTTAATATTAGCGTGGAGTGCTCTGCTCACAATCTGATAAATGGTAAAAGACCATGCACTGTTATTGGTGTTGTTACTATTAATAACAATAACAGTAACTTGTTTCTAATTGGTACCCGTAAATCAATAGCTGTTTTCCAAGAACAAATAAAAGGACAGTGCCTCATCTCACAGACCATGACACTCTAAGACCATGACCCCAAACAAATAGTTCAGGGAGGTGGCACAATGAAAAGGATGCCTGTAAAACCCAAAAATTTTCATTAGCTTGGAAAACAAGCATTTTGAGAGGAAATTTAAAAGTGGAATTGCAAGAAAATTTCTCATAAGCGAGATCAGAGGCCGTTTTTTTATGGAGTAAGGAATGGACGTGACTTTAAGGATTGACAGAAAGGCAGAAAGCAGTGGGAATATTGGAATGATGTAAGTTTGTAAAGTCAACTGGCCGGCGCTCTGATGGTGTTTCTTAAACCTAGGGCTTCTGAATCACTCTTTTGCCTGCAGTGGTAGGGAGAACAGCACTTCCCCTTCTGTCTTCAGGGATGCTGAAGGAACCTTGCTTATCACCATGTTTGTACTTGCTGTGATACTCCCGGTTGTCCAAAGTAGACACCACACCTGAGCACAAGCAGTTCTACGGATGTCGGTTAATTTATTGAGAGACTTTTTCCACAAAGTTACAGTTTCTCTCACTTATTTGGAAACACTGCTGGCAAGTCATTTGTGTGACAGAGATGGTCCTCTTTTCTCCTGATGGGACCATGGCAGCCTTTAGGTATCTAGTTTAGTAAACAGATGGTCTTCTGTAATACTTTGTGATGATGAGTGTGCCATTCAGACCAAGATTAGAATATTGCAGAGTCATTTAACATCCGTTACACTTTTGACTGATTCAGTTGCACAGGGTGGTTCAAAACCCCTCTCCAAGCTAATGAATCAGGCTTTCAGAATGTATTTATTAGCTAGACCTTACAATGGTTTGCGACGTGTCTCAACTTGAAGCCTTAAAGAAAATAATTCAAAATATATTCACTTTTTGTCTGTAGGGCAACTGCAGTAGTTTTATGGGAAAATCAAAGCAAAATTCATTACGAAGGTAATTAGGAACTTCAGAATGACCAGATTGCATTAAAAAAAAAAAAAAAAAAAAGATTATTAATTCTGCTTACTGACTTAGAATTAGTAAAACATTTGGAAATGTCTGTTCATTAAGATTATGAGGGTATTCAGTGGTGGGAAAGAGACATCTATCATCTTTTTCTAACTTGGGCTGTGGAAAATGAGAAACATGTAACAGAAAGAGCAAATGCTCCGCTGCCAGCTGTGAGGTGGAATGGATCTGACATAACAAGTGTGCCATTTCTGCAGCTTCCACAGACGACAGTGCGGCGGAGAAGAAGGGTGGAACTCTTCATGCTGGCTTAATCGTTGGCATTCTGGTCCTGGTCCTCATTGTGGCTGCAGCCATCCTCGTGACCGTCTATATGTATCATCACCCCACGTCAGCAGCTAGTCTCTTCTTTATAGAGGTAAGGCAAAAGTAACATGTCATGTCACTAACCTCGTCACTCGGGTAGTTTAATTGGGCTCTCCGGGATAGAACATTCTTCACTAAATCTGGGAAATATCCTTGTGTTTGTAGTGTAAGCTTTGAAGAAATGGACCTACCTCACCTATGAGGTGCTGCTGTTTTGTTAACATGGTTGTCACTCAGCTCCCTCTTTAACTGCTGTTGCTATTACTTTTTTTTGTTGGTTTTCACACAGGACATATATCTAAAAGACATATCTCAGATACCACACTACCTCTCTTTCTTTTCCTTCATTGTCCTCACCATAGCATTTTTCCATTAACTGTCATGTGCACTGTCGTTTTGTTTTGGAACACTTTTTTTTTTTCAATTAATTTCCTGTGGAAAATTAAATGTTTGCATTCATTAATTCTCCAGAAAAGCTGACTTAAAGTAAGTTTTTAGCTGGAAACATGCATTAGCTGTTCCATACACTTATTTGTAGAAATCTTTTTTAACACTTGGCCACGGAGTGCGGAAAAGATACTTTTCACCTAATTTTAACATCTAAATTTAATATAATCTCCCTTTGCTCTTTTTATTAGTGTGGAGAGAAACAAACTCTTTTAGACCAAGACTCATCTCACCTATTTGAGACATCTCCTCAAGGATTAGATGAATTAACATTTTTCCCCCTCAAATATAGCTAGCTACCTCAGGTACAGACATCTACACTGCAGATGCTGAGACTTGGTCAGCTCAACTCCACCGTACGTGACAATATCCGAAAGGAACACTTTCCATAGGAGTTTGATTCCACAAAAACCAGTGAATACCTAGACTCACTTGTGTTTTCTTCAACTCGGCAGCGTTCCTTTACCTTATGATAAGTATAGAATTGCGAATCATGAAGGAAAATGAGTTTTCATAACCCCCACCTGAACTACTCTCTTACTTTTAAGAGCCTGGGCGCTTTCTAATGGGTAATAGTGAAGATGCAGAACCACTGGAAGCGTCACCGGGGAATTGCTTAGGAAAGAGCCTGGACCAGGAAGATAGAGATATTCATTCTTAGTGACAGCAGTGTGAGGCATGAACATGAACAGAATGACTGATCTTTAAAATCATACTACAGTAAATATACTGCTTAGATGCAACGGTAGTGACAGAAATCAAAATGAATTGTTTATCAGTATGCCAGAATCAAGTGGTGTAACTGTGTTAACCATCAGGGAACAGCATCCACGTAATAAAATCAATAGTTTTCTTTCATGTCTATGTGACATTTCAAGCCAGGTCTGTATTGAGGTAGGCAAACAAAACTCCGCGGAAGGCCTTGTACAAAAGAGAAGGATTTGTCTCTTCTTTTTTTTTTCACACACAGATTAAACTGCTATTATTTCACTCTAATAAAAACAAGTTTCTTATCTGTTATGATGTGACAGAAAAGGATAAATAAATAGCAACATTATTATTATTTAAGAAGGAGAGCAGAATACCAAATTAAAACACACCTGTTAATTTTTTTTCATTCATAGATATCATGCTCATCATGCAAACAGTGGTGTCCTAATTGCTTTTGTTAAACCTCTTCCACTGAATTTAATCTTTAGGTGGCATTAATCAATCCATGCAGTCAAAGCTAAAATGTCTTTTAGCAAGCAATGTAGCCTTTTAGAAAAAGTAGAAAAACATAGTTTTTCTGTTTAAATTAAAGAAGAAATAACTGAATAAGGACAGGAGGAAAGAAATCAGTCAAAATCAAATTTATGCAAAATGTGGTATAAACTACATCCTCTTTTGGCTACTAGGAAAATTGTGAAATTTGTGAAGAATCAGCTATTGAGCAAGAATTACAAGAAGTAATGTAGCCATGAAGGGGTGGCCTTTCTCTGGAAGCGGTAAAACCACTGATGCAGTGGTAAAACCAGCAAGGGTGGAGAGAGGGAGTCCTCTGTATTTCAGAGCGGTTCAGCACAGTTAACGCAAGAACTGACAGATGGACAGGCAGCCCCCTCATGAAGTTGTCTAAAAAATTACTAGAACACTGTATTCTGCCATCAAGTCTCCTAGCCAAATCAAGATCTGCATCAGTATTCTCTATCAGTATTAACTAATATAAATCTAAGGCTGGGCAAAATGAAGAACAGGGACCTGCCCCATTTATATTTTTATTTATTTTTTATATATTTGTATTTATTATTTATATTTATATATTATTTATATTTACTTTTAAAGAAGCTACTTTCTAGAGACATTATATTGACATTAACATTAACATAGCACACATTCAAAACTAACATGACTAAGAGAGGAACTACTTTTTACGTCTAAGATTCTAGGATGCTCTCGTGGTTTTGTAGGTAAAGCATCATTTTCAGTCAGATTCTGTTGGGTTTTTTAGATTAAGGGCTATGTAAGAAATTTTGGGTTGATTTTGTTTATAGCTGTGACTGGTTACTGAATAAAGAAAAGTATAATAAACTGATCTCTCTGCAGATACCACCCAACATTCACTTACCACCTCGTTCAGGTTTTCACATAGCTCATCTCAAATCCTGCTTGTGATGCCCCTCATGTTTGTCATGCAGTCCCTTTTCTCACTGAAATCCCCCGGATAAATACACCCACGTTTTGACTACACTGTTTAACTTTGCACTATTAAATGCAGTCCCTTATGACACCTCTGAGCACCATTAAATGATATCCTGAGTGCACTAGTTGGTTTAAATAAGCGATACAGAAAAGCCAAGGAAAATGCCATTTATTCCAAAAGCAACTATTGTTTTAGAACAGTAACATTATTCTGTGGTGGGTTTTTTTACCTCCAAAGCCAGAAGGAAATGTTTCCTCTAGTGGCTTTTTTCACAGCTGTTGTGCACAATACATATGTGCAGCCCCACCTGGAAAAAAATAGCTATTTTGAACAAACAGCTTGAGAAGTCTTGAATGCCAGTCCTATTCAATTTGCCCATGATAGTGTATCATTTTGAAAGAAAGCAATCCAAATAGTTCAATACCTTTTCCAAAAAAGTTCCCCTTTTTGTTAAGCGTGTAGAAGATTCAAGTCAAAATGCCATGTTTTCCTGTTTCTTCCAGCCCCCACACTATTCAACATGTGTTTCACTGTTTGAGTTGGACACTTCGCTGGTGACGTAAAGACAGGATGAATTACCAACTTTTAAAATGAAGGGGGGTGCCAGACAAAGTTCCAATGAATGCAGGCTGTTTCTAAAAGCTGAGAGTAAATATTGATTAAAGATTATTTTGCAGGGTGACAGAAGAGATGTTGTAGGCTTTGGTCTTTTATTTCTTTATGGTTAGTTAGCCCTGTGGTATTTTCTCTCCCTTGAATTTGACTTTGTTGCAAAGAATTTCCCCTTTTGAATCAAGTTGCATACCTGCTGTTACTTTGAGGAATCTTATGCCTCTTAAGTGTACTTTGAACTTATATGAACTGATTTTTTAAAAGTAGCATACAGTCAAATACTGCTCTTCATGTCTTTTTAACAAGACAGAAGCTTATGTCAGTAGTCTAGCTATAGCACATATAGCTACACACTAGCTATACCACAATTAAAAGTAATTAGTTTATTCATTATGTAGTATACTTGCATTCAGGATTTGAGGCTTGGTGGCCAAGAAGCCAAGCACAATGTCCCAGTTGTAGTGGATTGCGTGCCTGTGATATAGATCGTAGCAAAAGGGCTAGAGATACCTGGAGCTGAATGTAAACAGGAGTAAAGAAATTCCCGAGTCAGATGGATTTGCTCAAGTGTCATTGAGTTGTGGGCCAAACAGAAGCTTGAATCGTGTTTTAGATTTTGCTTCTTCCCTTGTTTTTCTTCCTGTTCTTTTTTTCTTATATTCTGAAAGGCGTTAATGTCCAGGGGCCGTTTAGCAAATCGAAAAGCTGAGCAAAAGGCAACCTGTCTTTTACTCAGTTGACTTTGCACCCAGTTATCTGCGGACAGAAGGGTCCAACCTGACACAGCAAGTGTTCACGTGCATGCTTCCTTGTGTTTTCTTACCTTTCTTACTCATGCATTGGTCCAAAGCCCTTTTTCATCTTTGAAGTTCACCTCAGCTGTCATCCCAGTGCTCTGCAGAAGACAGCAGAGGAACTGCTGGCCAGTATGAGGGCAGGGAGTCAGACATGGGGGTGACTTTCCCCAGCTGGACACAGAGATACCGTTGCCAAACGTCCTTACGTAAGGCTCAACAACAGCAGAATAAACTTTTCCTGTGGCAGTTCTCGGCGGGTAGGGGCTTTTAAGAAGTCCAAACTAACATTGCAAGTTGGGACCACCTTAGCCTCAGGCAAAGAGCCATTCTCCTGGATTTAGCTTACAGGTACAAAACCCAATTCAATTTATTGACACGTGCAGACTCTGAAGCTGCAGGGATATGAGCGAATTCAGAGCCTGTGTGTTTCTTAATAGCAGCTGTCTATGTCTTAACAGTAGTTAATACGTCACCCACTGAAGAGAAGTGTGGGTGTTTGTGATTACAAGTTATCATTCTTTTGAGTTAAGATCCCATTTTAAAGGTCGGAGCCTTTGCCTTCACGTTCCATCCCACTCCTTCCTGGAGGTTTTCCAGAGCTTTATTAGGCTCATTCAGCTGCTTAGAAACACACATGTACACTTGCACACACACGTGCACGTTGCTATGTCATTTTTAGTTGTTTGGTTTCCTTCGTGTTGGATGTTTAAGCTGGATAATTTAACAAATCTGCTTTTTGAAACGGCCACATAGAGAGTTGAACTGGTGGTATGGAGCCAGGAGGTGACCTTGGGGAGAAAGAGAGGGAGGGAGGAGGGAATGAGCAGCTGCAGATCTTCAGCAAATAAAATAATAGTGAGTGATCAGAGCCTGGAGGATGCACCTCCACTCTTCCTGATTTAACTTGAATTATGCCTTTATTGGTAAATTAAATAAGCCTGCTTTTTAGCATAGAGACCAACCAGCATGGAAGGATCTGCATTCCTGTGATTTAACTCTCTCAGCCTCACTGTAACGTGACGGCACGCAGACACTTAGTGTGGACTGAGGTTGGTTCTTGAGTCCTGAGCCCTCGCTGGGGTGGTCTGAGAAAAGAGTAATTGTTGGGTATTTTTTCTAACAACTGAGCTGCAGAGTGGACTGTGTTGCAATGTATGGAAACATTCACTGTTTCAGTATCTGGAAACATTCAGATCTCGCAGTAGATTTTCATCAGATTTTGACCTTCTTCTCATCCCCTGTCTGCTTAGAGGAAGGAAGGAGAAAGAGAAGATGGTCAGAAAAGCCAGAGATGGTTCTTGATGTGTCAGAGCTCGGGGAATTAATGAATATTTCTGGCTCACTGTTAACATCTTTGCTCATAGCAGCACAACACAAATAAGAGCCGTCATTTAACAGCCAGCCCTGTCCTCCATGCACCATTTCCAGGTTTCCACATTAATGTCGCAGATGCAGCGAATCAGCCCAAAACAAATGAGAATTATAATAGGAGACAGAGTGAAAAAGAAAAAAGGAATTTTTTGAAAAAGTATAGGATCTGTAGCTGGCTTGGACAGTTGATGAAGCTCACACAGCTCTGCTGATTTCTTTCACGATATGGCCCATTGTTTTTATTGTGTATACATTTTACAGGGGATTTTCCTTTTAGTTTGAAGAAGGCTTGACACAGTAATCAATTTGGTTTTGTCCAGAAGTTTGGGCTGGATTGCATTCCATGAAAATGATGATTTAAAAGAAGAGAACAAGTATTTTTCTTCCCTTCTTTCAGAGTCCTGCAGTGTCCTGGCATTTGGGGTGTTGTCATTGATCTTGCTGTCATTGTCTTGTACTGTAAAGTTATTTTTTCCAAAGCTTATCCAGTTCAGCAGGAACCAGCAGCTCAGCCAGGGAAACCTAAATCGGCCACAAGGGAGAATAAATAATCAACACTGACAATAAAAGTCAAAGATGGGAAGGAAGGAGGCATTCTGTTTCTCGTCCATCAGCAGCCAGCTACTTAGATCGACCTAAGACTGCAAAAACACTGTTATAACAAGAAGGGGTTTAAATCACAAAGAGATAGTTTAAACAAGCTCTTCTATCACAAAGAAAAATAAATGAAGCTGGTAAATGATCAGACTGCATTTTAAATCTGAAGCAATCTTTATTTCAGAACAGTTTCTTCAAAATATTAATTTAACATAGTGTCAGGCAATTGATCTTTTCTTATTCCTGGAAATGCATATGAGAACTACAGTTTCAGATATTTGAAGCCTCATCCATTTCTGACTGTGATTTGACAAATAAATTGGGTGTTTCTAGGAGAGATTAACGACTGATGCACAGTCTTAATGACATCATACCATTCTGATGGATAAAAGAGGCCTTATAAGGCTCAAAATTCCCTCGTGTTGAAAGATGTCAAAAGAAGAAACTGGTCAACCACAAGAGCACCTTAGGAGAGCTGTCCATGCAACAACGAGAAGATACTCCAGTCTCCACCCTTTAGTTAAAATGCATTGAATGCCCTCTTTTTTCTTCTCACAAGCAAGACAAATAGTATCCATTCTGCCTCTATGACAAGATTTACCTAAAGACACTTATTCTAACCTCAGAATTGCTGCAGGCAGTCAAATAGACTGCACAGCCAAGAGAAATGTAGGCAGATAAGAAACGTGAAAGGTAGATCTTGCTCTCTAGTCTCTAGAAACTGCTAGTTTCTTTCATTTTTTCTTAATGATCTTCAGTAGGAACTAACTTTTTTTTTTAATGTGTATCAAATTATTCTTCTGCACCTGATGGACCTTCTCGTTCTGGTCATAGAAGGTTACAAGTACTTTTCCCTCACCCTTATTTGCTTAAAATAAAGAATCCAAGGACGCTTCAATCCTGGGCAAAAAATCTAGTCCCGCTTTCTTGGTTTGTAATACGTTGAACGGAAGAGTTATGACACTCCAGCCCCACATCAGAGGGTTTCCTCTAAGAGAAAGAAGCATTTTTTTTCTTGTTTGGGGTTTGGAGAGGGGTTGTTTGGGTTTGATTATTTGGGGTTTTTTTTTGCAGAGGGTAGTAGGGTTTTTTTTAATCTTCTTATTACTGTGTTTCACAGAGAATAAAAGGGCAGAATGTACTAGGCATTTCCTGAGCTGCTTCAGTAACTCAAGGAACTTCGTATTTCCTGATATCAATTAAGTTACTTTTGGTTTTATCAATTAAAACTCTAATGTCTCTACAGCTTTCTGGAGTCAACACATAAGTCAGTGAATTGATAGCTCGGCAGTGGTGTCTTTTAAGACTGGCAACAACTTGCACACAAAGAAGTTGAAATTAAACAGACTGTTGGTAGGAAGGGAAAATCTCACCTCAATCATGAAGAGAATCCACAGAAAGCTGTAATTGTAACAGCTGGAGATGACCTTTGAATCTGTTGGTTTATTTCTGGAACGACAGCTGATGTTTATGTGAGGCATCATAAGAATTGATACACACCTGTTCTATATTTCATCATCTGCTAGGGTCAATTAAAAAGAGTAGCCTAAAATGGTAGATATTTCTAACAGCAACAGAGCAAGGAAGTAGTGACTAATCACGGGTACATCTTAAAATGAAGTTAGGGAGCAACTTAATAGATTAAAACTCGGCTCATCCTTATATGCTGCCATTTGAGACTGTTTCTAATTATTTTCTCCTGATAGTTTTCCAATTTTTTTTTTTTTAATTTTCTCTTTTCATTAGAGACTTCTCGGTCAAATTCTTTACTTATTTATACCAGTGTAAATCTGGAATCAGTCCTTTACATTTAATTGAATTATTCTTTATTTGCTTTAGTGAGTCTGAGAACATAATACGATCCTTTTTCTTTAGCAGTAACCACACTGTCCTTCTTAATTTGGAAACCATGCTGAATCAAGCTTAGGTAGAAAAAAGTCTCCAAAGTTTGAATAGACTAAATTTTCTTATTAGGAAAAGACATCCATTAAAGAGAACAGTCTTCCTGCTTGGTAGAAGGTGTTGCGCTGAAAGGCCTGGGATTTTAAATTATCTGCCAAGTAGAATTTAACTCTGGGTGCCTCAAAAGTGATCTGATCCTGCAATGGGAGGAAAAGAAACCAGTTCCTTTTATGCTGTGACTGCCTAAGAGTGATCACTGACTGAGGAAGACTGCAGACAGCTGTGTGCTTTGTAGGTAACAAGATTCAATGGTCCCTCAAGATTTCTTTGGCGAGTGATGCCCGACAGCACCGTGGGTCCCAGCATAATGTCAGGGCTGTGGCTGTTCTGTGGTCCCCAGCCCTGCCCCTCAGCAGCATGAAATACCCTTAGTGATCAGCAGGCCATCAAAGCAGGGTATTATGGGGACAGAAAATCAAATACGATGTTTATTTTCAGAAGAAAGATCATAAAGTAAAACCGTTCAGATTTTGATCTGTCGGTGGAAATACTTATCTCCACTCTTTGTCCACATTTTCATGCAATGTTTCCATATAGGTTACTATATCTTCCAGCCCTCTTTCCAAGCAGATTGTAACTGTTGTCAGTAAATAAAAAAGAAATATGTGCCAGCATATTTGGCAGATAAAGTTTTCGTTAGGGAATAATCATTACAGGAGAGCTTTTTCTGCTAATGGACTTTAAAAACTTTCCTGAAAACTGTTCCCTTTGACAGAATCTCAGTTTGATCATCCAAAGTCTGAGCCTTCCCAGACATTATTGGTTTGAAAATGCAGGATTATTAAAGCACTTTTCCTTCCTAGAGGTATCACAATCATACAGGAATTGTTTTATCTTTCCTAGACAAGATCTACTTTTTTTCTCTGTTTCTAGAGCAGGCACCAAAGATCCTAATGAAAATTGCTTAGGACCTCTTAAGACCCTTGTGCCCAAAGGTCCTAAGAGTTTAAACAAAGAGATTGCTTCTATTTGAACCATCAAAGTAAACTACTTAAGTAGAAATTATGTCCCTTGAAATAGAAAGTCCCTATTTTGGCAGTCCTGCCAAAACATGCCAGAATTTTTTTCAAAATAATTTTTAAAAGTGCAGTTTCTGTGGACTCTGCTACATGTTCTCCCATGGAGTAGAGTATGTCAGCATGTTTCTGTGCAGAACTAGGAAAGAAGAGCAGTGAACGGATCCTTTAGGAGGTGGTGGATCAGCAGGACTTTATATGACAAAATCCAGTAATCTACAGTGTTAGACAGGACCTATTTCGTCATCTTCATTGCTAGGACAAGTGGCAATTATTTAGGTCTTGGAGAACAGCCAGCGGTGACAAATTTAGAAAGAGTGACTAATTCCTCTGACTTTTGCTTCTGAACCCTTCTTCTCCACACCCATAACAACTACACAGAGTGGGCTTGTGCGTGAAAGAAAGACCAAAATTACAGGGCATCGTTTTATTATTAATTTCTTGTTGTACCCTTCATATTCCGAAAGTTTTATTTTCTTATTCTTGCTGTTACAGCGACGTCCAAGCAGATGGCCAGCAATGAAATTCAGAAGAGGATCTGGACATCCTGCCTACGCTGAAGTGGAACCAGTTGGAGAAAAAGAAGGGTTCATCGTATCAGAGCAGTGCTAAAATTTCTAGGACAGAACACCAGTACTGGCCTACAGGTGTAAGACATTTACTTTGCCTCTCTTTAAAGAAAAGGAGCCCTAAGCTGCTGTAGCCTGATAGAAAGAAGATTTTGGATAAGCTTTGTCCAAGAAGAAAAACTATCTAAGATACCAGATTACCACTGCTCAGTAGTTTTTGTTAGTGGACTGAGACACAGTGGTTCGTGCAGAACACTTGTCAGTGGACACCTACGGTATCAGAACTGGGGCACAAGGGCCATGTTATTGGCTTTAGGTATGGGGATGCACAGTAATCAAAAATATAATAAAGCTTTGGTGCACAAGGGTATCACCCTTTGCTTCAAGTGTTTTTCTCTGGTATCGCAAAGCCTCAGTGACAAATCTGTACCCTCTCAGTGCAAAGAGCACTGATCAGTGTTCACAGGTGATTGAGAAAAGTATGTCAATGCAGGTGAATTTTCCAGTACTTCTGCGGGTGGAATAGCGGATGAAATACACTCACTTTTCAATTCTAAATTAACCCATCTGTACCCACCTATCTGAGTGACTCACGATATATACGCTTTCCAGGAGTAGGACAATGTTTCTTGTACATTGCTGATTACTGTCCTTCTAACCAACTCATGATATACAAATCGGTAAGAGAATTTTCACAATGGTGAAATTATTTTGTTTCATGGGAGTTCGCAATGAAATTGGGCTGATTTTCAGTTTCAGTGGTCACTAAAAAATTAATTATCAGGCCTGTTTTGATGGTTATCATTCATTTCTGAGCAGCGGCAACAGATGCTTTTAGCTGCCAGAGATCTCATGGACCAGTTCTTAGGCAATGTGATATGAAACACAAGATTTTAAACAAATGGGTTTTTATCCTTCACCATTTCATTGTGAGTCCTTACTGAGAAGCACCACAAATTTCAGTGCACCCCTTCCAGAGATGCAGATACAAGTGTTACTGAACCCTGCTGATTCATACAGTGATTTTGTTTAATGCACATAGTAGTTGCATAAATATATATATAAATATATTTTTTTTTATAGCTAACACAAGGCAGGCTCTTGTGACTGTTAAGACTGCATTTTTGTCATCCAGACAAAGGAAATGGATTGCATTACTGCATATTTCCACTGAGTTGTAAAATAATCCTTAATATTAGAATATTTTTATGTTGTGTAGGGAAGGTGGTTCGTGTAGTTGCAGTGCCATACCCTTTCTGCCTATTGGAACCACTCTTTCTTAAATATCGACCCTTTCCCTCCCTGTATAGGGAAAGACAAGACTATAAATTCACACCATCAGAAACAGTTACGCCTTTCATGGAAGGGATTAATATACACCGAGATCCAGATCTTCCTTGAGGGGTGGCAACCTAAATACTTCAATGATCTGGGCCTAAGCTATTAAATTACTAAATTCAGGTATTGTATGTACATTTCATTGTAGTCATTGACTCTAAAATTTGTCACATGCTGTATAAGGCACTTGAATAATTTTAAAGTGAGGTATACAACATTTGCAGTTTCGGATCTCAAGCAGTTAAAAAAAGTTGTAGATACCACCTTAATAGTACAGTTATTTACATTTCTTGTTGATGCTTGTGTGGTCTAAATTTGATTACTTCATACTGTTTAAGAACAAACACAAACATGATTTTTAACTTGTTATTTTGTTCAGTAAATAATACAATACTGTATGTTCTGTATTCTTTTATTTTGTGTAACACGCTTTTATTTTCATCTGTTTTAAATCATCTAGCGTGAGATTGAAACTGCTCAAAACATAACTGGTATTCATCGGAAGGTACTAACAAACACATTGTCTTGAAGCCTGGTGAAAAGCCCCTGGCAAGTATTCATTTCAATTTGTCTGGGTCTGCTGAGCCCAGTTTCCAACAGAGTGGGATTAAATAGCAGGCTGTACATTCCAATAGCAATAACCAAATGTATGCACATATATACCTGGTGACACTCGTTTTTATTGAATAAAAAGGTATCATCAGTGCACATCATCTATACCCGTATTAGTTTTTCTAGGAATCTTGGAAATCATCAGCTAGGGTTCACTGGCCACACGAAGCAATTGTAGAGCTTCTATTTGAAGCATGCTGGAATCCTGTTTAAATAATTCCTATTTCAGAGCATATTTTGGCAAATTATAGTAAGAGATTTACAAAAATCTACCCAATACGTTGAAGGGATATTTCATATAAGTAAAGAATATTTATATTATTATGGGTTGACAGGTCTGCACTTTGACTGATTCACTCCCGTTTTTCACATTTTTATCCATGTATGTAACGCAAGTCATGCAATGGAACTGTCAGAATGTTTGTGACACGATGAGACAAACACGGTAGCAATTTTAAAAAACAGTATTTTTGATTGCTTTTGTTCTACGGCCCTCTTGCACAGCTGAAGGATGGTTACTAGCATTTGCAAATTAAGTTAAATTCCATACGCCTTCACAAAATAATAGCAATTATCTTTTTCACTCTTTGTTCACCAGCTCTAGTAATCTGGTGGCAGATTTCACTGGTCTATGGGGAGCATCACAGCGGATTTCTTTTGATTTTTGCCATGATGTTAAATGTATGGATTATAACATGATGAGTTGCTTGGGTTTACTTAATAAGATTGATAGGCGTATGCTTATGTCTGATAACAACTGATATTTGAAGAGAAAACCTCCTGCATACTAATGGATGTATAGTGTCTCATTGGTGTCTGCTTTGATATATTCTGTGGTATGTTCTATTTATCCCAGTAGGCAAAAGTTAATTAAGTAATCTGTTGCTGTTTTGTAAATCCATCTAGTTTTCTAATTTTTTAATAATTAAAATTGCCACATTAAAAATTATACAAATATTAATCTAGAGGTGTGATGAAATATTAAAATTAACTAAGAAACGGATTCTTATAATTTTATGAAATCCCAGATTAATTTATCGAGACCAAAAAAAATCCTGTAACGCCCTCTCAGAACTCCAGGTGATCTGTTCATCTGATTCATAAAGAGATTTCCATCTAGGTCTCCAAAACAGTGTCTTCACTAGCGTTCCCACTGGTCCTTCATTTGAAAGTACTTCAGAATATTTCATTTGCTTAAATCCTTCCTTACAGAGTCATTTATTCTAATAGTTATTTTAACTCAAACTTTTCTGTAAATTTGTGTATCTAACAAACACATGTAATGATTGCAAGACCTCCCAAACTTATCATGTGTTATTGTTTTCCATTTTAGTGTTAAATGTTCCATAACATCTAACATTCTCAGTGCTATGCTTCAGCTCACCCTGATTCACAGAAAAAAAGAAAAAAAAAAGGAAAATTTGAACTACGAGGATTCAAAGAACTTTTTACTCTTTAAATCTCAGTAAGATGAAACTACTTGTATCACACACAGAGATTGTTGAAAAAAGACCCTTAAATTTGCAAAATTAAGAAATTCTGGAACAACAGAAGAAGTAGAACTGTAATCTCACTCCCATGTACCTGTATATGATGCCTGCCACGTTCCTCAGTGCACCCTATGATGCACTGGACGTAGAGAATGGAGGCTGTTTGTAAGAAGCAACTAATCTCTATTTTTCTCCTCCTTATTTTGAAAAACTGTGGGAGCCAAATTAAATTCCTGCAAGCTGAACAGAATATTTGACTTTTTGCAAATTTCATCAATTTTCCTTGGTCAACAGAGTTCAAACCATAAAACTCACTAACACAAGTATCTCAGCCAGCTGAATAGGTGAATCGCTCGTTTGCCATCCAAATGGGAACAGCGGTGGAAAAGGAAGCGGTGAGCCAGTCTGCCAGTGAGCAGGGAAGAGATGCTCTTCACAGAAGAGTAATAAGACTTCCAAGAAAAAAACCATGAGCATATTCTATTAGAGCACCTTTTGGATAAGCAAAAAAAAACTGTAAATGAACAACATCCATCTCTTTTCTTTGTAGAGAATCTTTAAACGAGATTCTACAAGCAGTTGTCAGGAGCTGGCAGTATGTCACCTAGTTGGTGGATGACTAGAGTGTGCAGATCACCTTGTATTGGGTCACGTTCCAGCTCACAGACCATCAAAGGAAAAAAATTCACTTTGAGTGCCCGCAGTCACTGAAGAAATGACTATGTTATTGTTTTCTGACACCAGCAATGAAATTTGTATAAAGACAAGATTTGTAGTGCCTGCAGCATAAGTATTAGCCATTAGGAGAACTGGAATAGAGCACAAATTCAGCTCAGATCATTTTTTGATTTTGGGGAATGTGTTGCTTCCAGTGAGGAGAAAGAACAGCAGCAAGCACTGTTGTCCAGAGTAAGGTCATTGGAGTCCCTATACCCCATGTACCTACTACTTGAAGAACTACTTGGAGCCTCTAGCCTGAAAAACTCCAGAAGGAAATGCTACTGAGTGAAAACGCAGCATTCACCCTAATTGTCACATTTTAGAGTCTTCAGGAACTGATACCTGCTAATGCTTTTCTTTATGGATGTAACGGTAAGTTGGGTTTGGATGTTGGGGTTTGGGATTTGGAGTAGGAGGAGAAGGGAAAGGTGCAGGAGAGGAAGGGACGGGTGCCAGCATTCCCAGATGTTCTAGAGGCAGGGCAAGAAACCTTATGTACACCCTTGACATGAACCAGTGGCACTGAGTAAAAACATGGACGTCCAGCTCCGTCTTTTAAAAATCAGAAATGTCACCAGAACCACCAGCTTCTAAGTCTTCAGGAGTCCATATTGCACCTGATGGAAAGTTCATGTCACTCCAAAGCAAAAATAGTTGGAACTGCAAACAGTGTAACAGTGTGCTTCACCAGAAGCCAAATGTGACAAAGCAGGAGGCAGCTTGCATAAAAGTGAAATGGCCGAATTTTATCCAGAATAGCTGATACCTTTATGGCTGGAGGCCTGATAAAATATTCAAGTCAGCAGGCTGATTTGACGTGATTTTGGCAATATCACGATCCTAAAACTGGCCTTTTACTATCAGTTTATCGTCAAATCTTAGAACTCTTTCTTGACTTCTTTTTCATTTTGTATGGAGATGAAAGCAGCTGAGACTGCCAGGAGGAATAAAGTATTCTTCTGAGAGAAGAATCCCATCTCTTGGCATAGTTTTCTCCTGACTAGAGTAGGGACCTGTGCACAAATCAGTTCAGCAGGTCTCGTGCTGACTCCACTGTCTTTCTCAGGTCGTTTCGTGCTTTTCAATGCAATTCTTTGTCTCATGCAAGATTTTTGAATATCTACCTCCTGCCTCACTTTTTTATTCTTGTCTTTGGTTCTTCTCAACTCTGATCTAACGCTGCTTTCTCACTACTTTCTTGCACTCCTGTAAGCCCTGAATTTCATGCTGAAATGACCGCTTTCAGTGTCACTCAAAATAAGCATAGTCTAAGAAAGGCCTACTTATTTTTCTTTTGTTAATAATACAACTACCTGAAGGTAAATTTTCCTGTTATTGCCTGAGTTCTGTCTACAGGAGTTAGCAAGCTAAATTCTTGGAAAGTTTTTGTTTAAACATTTTGTTCAAACATGTCTCTCTCTCTCTACTAGTCTCTTCAGTGAAAAACTTGTCCCAGACAATTTTTTAAAGCAGCAAAAGGATTTAGAAGCAGCCTCAAGACATTACTTTTAATTACATCCATTTAACTAAACAGATATTTTTGCCCAATTAATTAATATAGATTCCTGCTTCTTTGTTGTCTCTCTAGGAAGATAGTGTTTAGGGATATTAATTAAATCCTTCCCATGCAGTTTACATTTTTTTCATTAGAGTAGCTCTTAATCGAAAAACAAAAAGGCTGTTTTTTTAATTGCTAATGTTAGTTTGAAGGAGACTTAGTTTATTGACTGCTTGGATGGCACAAGGTTTCCTCAGACACCTAGAAGCTATTAGGAATAAATATCACTTGAGCCTGTCTAGCTTGCTTTGGACTGCTGGTTTTATTACTAGGTTGTTTGGTGGTGTTTTTTTTTCAATTTCCATGAGACTCATTAAATTTTGCTGTGGGAGACAACAGTTGATACTGTGATCTGATTGTCACATTTGACTACACACCGGCGACGGGGTCCTTTTATCTAAGCTTTTCAGCTTGAAGCTTTCCAGCTCTGCCTTGCCTGGGCAGACATCAGGGTCCCACCACACACCCCTGTTTTAGTGACAAAATGCTGCTTTCCAAAGGAAGGAAACGGTGTGCCTTCCATAGACATGGGGGGGATTTGTACCATGGCCTGTTTCCAGAAGGAATCCTGTTCCTAGAGAGATGAGTCTGGCAACCTAGATCACAAACGGAGCGTGACTGAAAATAACTCACTCTGCAAAATATAAACCCTGTGCAGCTCCGGTGTTGCTGGATGAAAATCCCTCCAGCCCTCGTCGGCCTCCGGGCTGGGGCCTCAGGACAGCCACAGCCCCTCTCCAACATGGGCTGGGGGCTGAGGAGAAGACAGGCAGTTGGTGAAGCCGGTCGGGGAAGAAAGGCTGACAGCTGGTCATCGGCACGGCCAAAGGCAAGAGGCTGGGCTTCAGGAGGAGGGGACACGTGCCACCAGCTTGCTTGCCTCAAGAATGCGGCACTGCTGAGGCCACCAGTCACCTCAGCTCTTGTCGCCCCAGAGTCAGAAACCCAAAAGGCATAAAATGAGCTCTTCAAGAATCATGACAGAATCACCTAAGTTGGAAGGGACCTTTTAAGATCATCTAGTCCAACCAATGAGAAAAAAAAAAACAACCAACAAACACCCCTGCCCAAAACCCACCTAAACAATAAGAAAACCTAACCCACAAACAAACAAAAAAACCCCGCACAAACCCAAAACACCACCAATCCACTACTAATCCATATCCCCAAGCACTATGTCAGCTCGTCTCTTGAACACCTCCAGGGATGGTGCCTCAACCACCTCCCTGGGCAGCCCATTCCAATGCCCGACAACCCTTTCAGTAAAGAAATATTTCCTAATATCCAACCTGAACCTCCCCTGGCGCAACTTGAAGCCATTACCCCTTGTCCTATCGTCTGTGACCTGGGAGAAGAGACAGACCTCCACCTCTCTACACCCTCCTTTCAGGGAGTTGTACCAACATTTCTAGAGGTGGTGGTTTTACTGGAAATTAATTTCCCACTTCACCACTGGCTTCAGAAAAACCAATGGCATGGCCATGCAAACTCCAGGTCCTGTCGCTAACAGTCAGGACTGAGCTTGGCAAGACTTGGATCCCTGAAGTGTGTTTCCAGTATCAAGATAATTGGCAGTGGAAAGAGAGAAGAACAAGCAGCAGAGCATCCGTGGACAAAGAAAGCACAACAAACCATGGCTGTTCTGCAGAGGTGGAGGTGGTTCTCCTGCCTTGCTTGCAGTATCTTTTCTCTGACTCTTGCTTCAGTGTGAACAAGCACAGAAATGCTCAATTTGAGAGAACGCCCAACACAAAAGCTCATATATCCTTGGCCTTCTTAGTAGATAGTGGATAACACCACAAGTAAAGCCAAAATATCAAGTGGAAGGAAGCCTCTATCTGCTGAGCTGTTACCACAGAGCCTCTGTAACCAAGTCCTTCATAGGAGCAAGATTTCTACCGCAAAGCCCGAGCTTTCCAGTGCTCAAGTTTATCTTCTCTGCTTTTATGGGACAACTCTACAAACTTAAAGGAACGACAAAGGTACATAGCAGTGTCTGATTCAATACCAGACTCAACCATGCAAGTGCAATTTGAACACCACCAGCAAATCTGAGCGTTCTCCATTTCCATCCTTGCCACATGCCAGGAAGTAATGAGACCTCCAAACAGGAGAACAGCCCTGGGAGGAATCCTGAACTACTGGCTGTAAACAGAGCCAGGCTTTCAAGACCCGTTGGCAATGTATTTTATTGTTAATAACTCAAGGAACTCTTTTTCCAAACATTGTAATCCAAGGATTAGTCTTCTATATCTCAACAAAAAAAAAAAAAAAAAAAAAGTTTCCTTGTAAGATTTTCCTAGTATCGAGCATATACTGACCAGCAAGTGTCAGTTTATTTCCACCACTCTCAAATGAAATTCAAAACTCAGTGTTGCCAATTTAATTTTGTCAGAAACACTATTTGGGTCCAAGACAGGCTGGTTAATACTTGAATGGAGATTATCTTGCAGTCCCGGGTATTGCAGAAGTTGTTTCCAAACAGTGGGCCATAATCAGACTACAAAAAAATAAATGGAGAGATGGACTTCTGATGCTCCAGGACTGCTGCACTGATGACAAAGGGGAATTACAAAAACTAATCCTCTCTTCCCTTCCATTTCAGTGGAATCAGAAGTGAGATAATACATCTGGTACATAAATTAATAATAAACAGGGCAAAGAAAATGCTGGTTTCATTTATGGACTTACAGATAGCTAGGTAAATTTCTAAAATAGTTAATTTACCATAAAGTAGAATCTCTCACTTTTTGGTTAAAGAGAACAAGAGAAGAAACTTTTCTAGGAGGAATTCGATGTAAGCTCTTGAATTCTGTAGAAGCTTCTGTTAAAAAAAAAAAAAAAGAAAAAGAACTTGTAACTCTACAAATATAAAATACATTAATAAAAATTATACCTGTTTTATTATGTATTGTAATCAAGTCTTTTCATCTTTTGATGGAAAAGTCAGCCATCACACCGAAAGTCTTTTTTCTTTTCCTCTGCATATAAATGAAGCAGTGTTGCATTTCTATTCTTCTGTCCATTTTATTTCTTACTTTTTTTTCTCTTTTTTTTTGTTTTGCTTTTTTCTCCCCAAGGCTGCCAAAAGTGTTATGAATTACTCTTTTTAAATGCTATATTAAACAAATATATGACACATAAAACGCTGTTTCTTTGTTGCTTAGTGGTTAGTTATTTGTGGAAAGAAAGCACCAAAATACAACCTTGTGGACTCCCAGGCTGGCATTATTCTCTGATGGAAAGCTGAAGGCATATCTATCTTAAAATTTCCCCAAAAAATATTCAGCAGCATACCAGGCCAAACTCATATTCATAAAAACTCACACCATGGATGAATATGACCATCAGTTATGTTGCCAACTTCAAATGAGATGTGATGATCCACACAGCTGAGGCTCTGAACCAGGAACAAGAAAAAAAAAAAAAAAAATCAATAAAATTCCCTTTAGAAATTATCATCCTGAACTAATGTAGAGTCATAATACAAAGCATCTGGTAAAAGTGTCATTGTGAGCATCCATATCTTTTGTCCCTGGTAATTCCAAACATAATTACTTTGTTTTATAGGATATGAACTTAATTGTATCCTTGACTAAATATTAGCCTGGAAAAATCATAGCTGGACTTTGAAGGCCAGTACAACAGCTCCAGTGATACGTAAGGTCACATAAGGCTAAACACTGATGTCAGAGGTCTGGTGGATTGTTTTCCTTTTCTACCTTGAGTGCATTTTGAATGCCCTCGGTGGATTTGCTGACATCTAACACTCGTCCAGGAACTGGTCTGCAGGCAACAGTCTGCTGATGAGCTGTGAGCAGGAGTACAATCCAGATTGTTCTTTTTACTGCCTTGGCAAATTGTGCAGCCTGGCACGAATGGATTATTACAAATCGATCCTACTTAACCACATGTATTAATACACAGATGAACTAAACAGGGAACCAAATCTGTTGAATAAGGTGGGGTCATTTTTACACAAGAGCTTATCATGATCCAGCCTTACTTGAAACGATAAAAGTGACAGGAAAAGCATTATACACTGTTAATAAGGTTTTCAGACAAGCAGAAGTAACTGGAATGTCCCAATGATCTGCTTCATAAATTTCACTCCTTGCATATAAAAAGTCTAATAAATGTGTGGAACTATAAATTCTCCTTTTTTTATCAATTCACTTCTATTATAAGCAGCCATTTCAGGCTGAGCATTTCATGGTAATGATATATTGCAATTCTCAGGTGGGTAAAGTCATGGGGCTTTTAGTGTCATGTCTGTTAAAACCTCCAAGTTTGCTATAACTAGTCTGAAATAAAAGGCCTATTACTGTTCAACTATTACTTAGTTGAATGGTATGAGCCCCAGAAGATAGAATGGGTTGAGTACCCTGGATTCCCACACATACTGCCCAATGGGCACTAAACTTTTCCCAGCACTAAGTTCATGGGTCGGTAACAAAGAAAATACATGCACGTCAATGTAGAGATTGGTCTTGGTGTAAAACAAAAGTTGTTATTTGTTCTTCCGTTACAAAGCAGCCTGAGAGGGATTTACAATTGCAGTGTAAAAGGGCTGCACAATATTTGCCCCCACGCACACCTTTCAGCTCTACTTCAAGGCATTTTCTGGCCACAGTCATTCATGGTCACAAACACTCTCAGCCCCAGTCATTAACACTAGCTGTGATTAAGCTTGGGGTGTCACAGGCCTTTTTGTGATTGCTATATGTTGCTCATCTCAGACAATTTGGCTTTGCTCTCAAGGTTATTTCACGGTTGCGGTAATTGAGCTATTGCAGACACGCTGATGATTTTTAGTTGTTCTTCCTACCATAGGCCTTCATTCATTCCACCTCCCACCAAAAAAAATCAAAACATCCTCTTGTCCAGGAAAGATAAA
>JAOQGH010000012.1:19307670-19319776 GCA_025769975.1 Gallinago jamesoni | reverse complement strand
CTTCCTACCATAGGCCTTCATTCATTCCACCTCCCACCAAAAAAAATCAAAACATCCTCTTGTCCAGGAAAGATAAAATTTGTAATTGCTATGGTAGAAATGCCCCTCACTCCTATGGAACAAATGCCAAATAGCTGTGGAAGACAAGAAAGGATACCAGACACTGGGATTACAAGTTGTCCCAGGTAGTGCCAGAGTCAGTGTTAAAATCAGAAAATGGAGCATAGTCTCTAAATCCCATTCTAAGAGGCCAGTAATGCAATAACACTTTCCCTTTTCACTCTCCTGTGTTATGGATACTGGTTTTATCTTTCATAAACTTATTTAATTTTTATTTGTCCAAATAGGATGGTGCACCTAATTTTTTATTTGTTTGGAAAAATAGGAAAAGTCACTTCTTAAATTAGGCCTATAATGCATATTACATATCTCAAACACCACATGTAACTACTGTTATTTACAGTTATAGGATCAGCCTCCATTATTTTGCAAAGAGCCAGTTAAAATTGAAGTCAACTGGCGTGGGAAACTGCCTGATGTAGGAATGTTTAGCGCTGTTACTAGATGACTGGTTATATCTTCAGGCAGAAGAAGTTAAAGCTCATAGAGCCATAAGAGTCTTCATTATGTTGTGGTTTGGTGGTTTTTTTGGAGTTTCCCAGAATTGTGTTTAAAGTCTTGGTGCCATATTGCGAACAAATCAATTGCGGGATGAAATCAAAGCTTGAGCAAGTCACTTAAAAATTGAAATCACAGTTACTTCTAAAAGCTTCGGACATGTTGTTTAGATATGTTATATAGAAAGCTACAAATGCCAAAGCAAGGCAGTCTTGATCATTACACAAATAAAATGAAGGACAGTACTAATTTAAGGTGGTTTTTTTTCCAGTTAACTATCTATGTATAACAGAACAGCGGTTGCCCTGTTATCTTACACAGTTTTTAGTATGTCTCCTTTATTTTTCTGCTTTTCTTCATGCTGTTTGCAGAATTCAATATAAACACCAGGGCAATGTAAAGTAGCGTATCACTCTTAACCTTCAATTTCAGAGGAAGATGGAGATTTCATATCTTGGACACTATAAAATGAAGATTCATTGAAATTCAATCATATATATGTTGTAACACTGATTTTTATAGCTTTCTTCAGGCTTCTGCTAGAAGATTTATAGCGTGTGCTATACTATTTCCCAGTCCTTCAATGTTCTAATGTTAAAAAGTTTCTGACCTTTAAAGAGCCAAATTTGAGGGGTTTATTGACACTTTGTCATTCCAGCTCATCATTGTTCCCATACTCATCACTATTCTTCTTCTGGAAATACCTACATGAGTATGAAAATGATAGTCAAGGTTATTTTATTTCCAAATGTCCTTCACAGACATATTTATAACTCTTCCAGAATGTCAGGGGGTTTTCTTTGCACTACAGAGTTGTTCCTTTCTTCTCCCTCTGGTGCTCCCCACATTCGTACAACCTGATGGATGCTGAATTTCCAGAGAAGTTCAGGAACTGCAGTCATTCATATTTTCTTTTGCACAACAAGAAAAACCAGAGTGTGTGGGTAATGATCTGAAATGCTCACACGCTTAGCTATTGGCGCCTTGCTCATAGCCTGTCCAGATTATACACCGCTATTATGTTCCAATTAATGTGATTGCTGATAGCACAGGTATAGCTCGGTATAAATGTCTCTTACAGCCAAATGCTTAATGATTTAGGATGAAATTAAGAACTGTGTGCATCTCAGAAGAAGAAAACAACACAAAATAAATCAGTCTAATGTTCAAATCATCCATCCCTCACCTTTAGTAGCCCCTGGACAGCAATCTAGAGTAGACAGACAGATGTAGGGGGCAGCATTATATTATATTCTCCCCATCAAAATGGTCTATAATAAAGACAACTTCCTACAGCTGAGTCATGGTGGCAAACCTCATTGAGCAATACATTACATATTACCTATGATGTCTGATTAAGGCCACTACTTTAGACCCAAGCAAACAAAATATTTTCAATTTTAATCGTAATTGGGGGCAAACTAAAAACTTATATTGACTTGAGTTTTTGTACTATCCTAAAAACCTAAAAAGACTTCAATGAAGCTTGAAGGAAATAACTGCAAGAAATAGCATGACCTCAATTGATTTGTACACGGCTGAACTGAGTACTCAATTTTGACACAGTTATAGCAATGAACTTTTTAAACAGGCAATGGAAACCTTTCAAATGGCAGCATATTGTCTAGTGTCAGTCAGAGCTCCCATGTTCTTTAGAATTAGGGAGTTTGAGCCTGCATTAAAAAACAAGCTGAAACTTCAACATATCCTATTACACATCAAACTTACCACTTCTCTGTAGTATTTCTCTGTATCTATTCTCCCATACAAGATCTTTTGCTGCTCATAAGCACACCTGCCAAATAAAAAAAAATATTTGAGGAGCCTTTTCTTCCTGTCTCCTCCCACAATGAACTTGAGTTAATGGAATTTTAAATCCCTGGAAAGCCTTTCAATTTAAATAAAAATATTTTATTCCGTTATTTTTATTCCTCTTAAATACATTTGAATATTGCTTTCAGCCAAAGGAACATATTACATAGATTACTGCTTTTTACCTTCTAAAAAGGAGTGGCAATGGGCTTTCTTGTTGGAATAAAGAACATTTTATTTAATGGATGCATTATGAAGGCTGGTAAAGAAAAAATGACACCTGCTTGTAGATCATTTATGCTTGATACCTGCTGTAAAGGGAAAACTTAAATACTGAAAAACTGAAGTCTTAGTTAAGGATTTACTTGCTGAGGCCATTTATTTATAAAACACAGGACTGCGAGGCTTATAAGTTAAATGTCAAGCACCACACAACGCCATCGAGAGTAAAATCTTACGAGCCACATTGTTCTGCGTTGCTCAAGCTGAGGGTGAGACACTGACTTTCCACCAGCAACAAGCAGTGTCAGCATTTGACCTGTGAAAGCCAGCAGATGACAGAGGACCCATCTGCCCTAGCTTTCTGAAAGACCAAATGAAATGGGTTAAGGAAGATAACCAAGCGGACTGCTAGGGCACGTTACTTAGGCATTTGAAACCTCACCTTCTTGCCTAAAACCGAGTTCAAAATCAGAGCAACAACCACCAAAGCATCCTTACTTACAGGCTGTGCAGAAATAGGAGAAATATATTTCTTCAATCTCTGCTAGCATCAGCAGCCAGCATACTTTTCTTCCTTTCTGATTCTCTATTTCACAACAGTCAAAATATTCTTGCAACTGAAACCAAATACAATGCTCAAAGCCCAGGGTGGGAGCTTCCAAAGGCTCCAGGTGCCCAAGAGAAAAAAACCTGAAACTGAGCCCTTCAAGATGGTCTAGATCTCTAACGCAATATGTTACATTTTGTTTATGAGATGTTATAGCTGTATCTTGCTTCCTAAAGACCAAAGTACATTTTTATCATTTTAAGTGGTGATTTGAGCTGTGTTCTCTCACTACTGTGGCACGAGTTGTGTAACCTGTGCTTAACCTGGCTCTCTGGGCGAAACAGGAGAATTAATTATCCATAGCTGTCAGTTTTTTACTTTCAGTAAACTCAGTTAGAAAAGAAAATTGGACTAGATAATCTCAAAAGGTCCCTTACAACCTAAAAGATTTTGTGATCCTGTAAAGCCATCCCATTCTTCAATCTTCTCAAAGTTCAGGAAGCTCATTAATTAGTACGGGAAGAAAAAAGAGAAATTTTCACTAATGGAAAACCATCCTGAAAATAAGCATAGCTTTCATATGTCGAGGCTGGGATTGCTGCATATGAAAATGTCATTGATAGTAGGGTATCCAAAAGAACCTCTTTTATATTTTTATTAGAAAAATCAGACTAATTTGTCCTGCTGGTCATATCTAGTAACTCTTTTAAAGTGTCGAGTACTGCTGGCACTCAAACTACCTTTTATCATTACAAATATATACTGTCAGTGACTTGCTTTGTGTACGTTTTACATCTGCTTTCCTCAGGCTATTTCACTTGGCAAATAGACCCGTCAAAATCAAACATACATGCATGCAAACACATATTACTACACAAGTTTCATTCTTATTTACAGCCCTTGCACAGGTGATAGGCTTGATGGGTAGGGCAACTTTGGGACATTTTGTTGTCTTTTTTACATCTATTTTTCTTTTTCTTTCATCAGTTGGGCATGTGGCACAGATACTCCTTTCTAGTTAATCTTCTCTGATCTGTCTGATGACATTTGTTTTAGTTAATCTGCATTCTGATTGCTTTAAAATTGCTGTGATGTAAAACCATTCATGTTAACTTACACAGGACTGTTAATAGTCCATTTATTCAAAAATAATCAATTATTTGTCACACTATGATATAATAAAACCAGCACCATAATCACAGAATCTTCATGGTTGGAAGGGGCCTTTGAGATCATCGAGTCCAACCACAACAAAAAAAAAAACCCAAAACAACAAAACACCACCCACAGCACAACCCAAACCAACACACACACCCCACACACACTCACAGAGAGACAAAACCCGACAATCAGGCACTAGAGCATGCCCTGAAGTGCCACGTCTAGTGCCCATCTCCAGATACTTCTGTGGGGGTGCTTTTGCAGCAGCCTTACGAGTACCTTATTGCAGCAGTAATTTTTTTCAGTTTGCTCAACCTGCTGGATGCACTGACTGCAGCATCCTGGCAGAGCTGGTCCCAGGTTGCCTAACGCTGCTAAACCATTCAATAGCAACACCATTTCTGTGTGTTATGGAGCAAAGCAGCTCTGGCCCTCGTCCTTCACAAGATAACAAAGCCACAGCTGATTACAAAGGTGTCTCCCCTTCTGTCCACTTGCCCGTGGTATCTCACATGGCAGGAGAGGTGATAGGGAAGGACTGTGGGCCACAAAGGAGGGGGAGAGCCCGAAACTACACTGCAGCTGAAAAGCCCACTGTGAAGTAGGCGTTCTTGGACCAGATAGCCTCATGGGATGTACTGCTCAGCTTGTATGGCCCCAGAAGCCCATAGTTTGGGACATACCAATGCCTCCTGCTCAAAAGGTTGTGGCAAAAAAAGGTGACTTGGTAGAGGCGCAGCCTTTACTCCTGTGCACGTATGTTGGTTTCTCACTTGCTTTTCTTTTCCTTCTCATTCATTATCATTTCACATCATCTTGCCGCATTAGCTCCCAACTGCTTCTCTGCTCTACGTTACATAAGCTTGTAAGGCCAATTCTCAGATCATAAGTCATCTGTGTTGAATTGTTTCTGCCATCCATTAGCCTTTAAATAATTCATGCCTTTCTCTATTTAGCTACATCCTTTCTCCATCACATACGGCATCGCTTTCATCTGGTTTGTCTGACTTAAGAGTAATATAACGCAGAACATTTAAAATCATTTACATTGATTATTTTTTTTCCTCCAGCAATATATTCTTTCTGCTTCTACAGGCAGCAGCAGTGCTCCTTTTGCTATTAAAGCAGAACTTGCCATCGGCACTGAAGGAAATGGGTTTTTTTGTCCTTGTTCCTTTTCACTCCTTGCCCTCAACAGTTATATTAGAACACTGCAGATACCCATCAGCTCAGTGCCTACGTGTTTCTGAGTGAAAGTGCAGAAAAAGACGTGTTTGTCAGCTTCTTGTGCACAAGGCAAAAAGGGAGTTGTCATTGTTTTAAAAAGAACAGGGTTTGTTTTGTCAGCGTTACTTTTGTCAGCGTTGATAACGAGATTAAAATGGTGGGTTTGACCTCTAGAGTCACATATTGCTGATAAAAATAGTTAGAAGGCAAGTACATTTAGTGGCCACTACAGATCTGGGAGATTTCCATGCAATTCCCTGATTACCTACCTGCTTCCTCCTCAAGTCTGGGCAAATCACTGTGGCCCTGACTCTGAAGGGGATTCTAGGACAGAGAAATGCTATCTTCGCCATCCTGTGATGATGGCAGCACCTTAACTCTAGGAGCTTGCTTTAGGAAAGGGGGTTCACCAACCCCTGTGAAAGAACCCAGCTTGGCCATAGTGTCTTACTTCTGTAAGTGCACTTAGATCCATAACAGACAGAGTGGAAGCAAGGCTTAAACTTCTCACTCATAGCATCATTTAGGATGGAAAAGACTTTTAAGACCATCAAGTCCAACCGTTAACTTAGCGCTGCCAAGTCTACTACTAGAACAGGTCCCTCAGCACTACATCTACATGTCTTTTAAGTACCTCCAGGGGCGGTGACTCAACCTCTACCCCAGGAAGCCTGTTCCAGTGCTTGATAGCCCTTTCAGTGAAGAAATTTTTCCTAGTATCCAATTTCAACATCTCCTGGTGCAACTTGAGGCCAATTCATTTCATCCTGTCACTTGTTACTTGGGAGAAGAGACCAACACCCACCTAGCTACCACCTCCTTCCAGGTAGTTATAGAAACTGGTAAGTCAGGAAGTCAAGGAGAGGAATGTGTCAGAAATACTCAGTTTTGGCAATAACACTAATACAGCTTTGGGCAGACACTTGATGGGAAAAATATACTTGTTTTCCCTCATGTACTTAAATAACCCTCTGAGTACCTTTCTTCAGTGCATAACTTTGCTAAATAATGTTCATTCCTGCTGTCTCTGTCCACTCCAAATTTGTTAAAGCATTTCAATTAGTATCAAAATGAAAGATTCATCTTTTTTTTTTTTTTTTCCTGAGAATGAGATATTTAAAAGCAGTAGATTTGCGATATCTTGAGGCAAAATACTCTTTAAGAGCTGGTGGCCTACAAAGCAGAAGATACCTTTAATGCTTATTTATCCATTTTCCATCTTGAATGTTTACTTATCACATGTAAAGAAGATTCAAGAATTTATTTTTCAAAGTAATCAGACCTTTTTTTTGCTTTTATGAATGAAGCTTAGCTGGAATGAGCCCAGAAGCTAAATTTAAGGGTCACTGTTGTCAGCTCTAAAAAAAATTCTGCAGTGCTCAGAAAAAGAGATTATTTTTCGGTTGTGCCCTGTGTACAGTAATCAAACCTAACTAATGATTAACCATTATTTTCTTGCTGTTAAGTGAGATTCAGACAGTCCTCTGCTGATTTCAAAACAGGTAACCTTGGGTGAAAATCACCATGCTGGCAAAAATGCCAGTGCAAGTCTCTTGAAAGGATATATTCATAGACAGATGATAGAAAAATCATGGACTTCACAGTGTTTTCTTAGTAAATAAGAATATTCAAATATGCAATTTAGCATAAAATGAACTAGTAGCTCTGACAGACACTGCCTTTTTTTTACCATTATGATTTGTCTTCTACTGGAAATGTAGGAATTGCAACTGTATAGGTAAAGAGGGGCCAGCTTATGAAGGTAAATCTCTCTAAACTGAGCACTAAGCATCACTAAAATTTTGAGCTATGTGCTTTCTCCAACACATTTGAATTCCCTGTGTTCATGACGAATTTGAAGTGGATGAATAGATAACAATTTGACAGCAAGGGAAATGAAATGTTCCTCCCCAGGATTTTTACAAGCAGTATAACTCACAGGTCTCAGCAGCAAGCTCACGAGCGAAAGAGGTCCTGGAGGTTATCTGCTACAGTGAGATAAGGCACTATTCCTCCCAGTGCAGCAGATGTAATCATATAAAAGGTCTTACTACAAGTTTAATCCTTTTGCTTGATTTTTCAAACTCCTAAAATCTGAACTATAGTATTTTACAATATTGCAAAAACTACAAAGGTGCCTGAAATTAATTTCCTTTGCCTGTTAACGGAGAAGAATGAAGGCACGTACCCTTTAAGTTACCACTTCAGATAATCTTAAAAGAGATGAAAAAGCTCATATATCAATGAATGACCATAATTGTAACTAAAAGCAAAGGCTACACACAAAGGGCAGGATTTACCTCACGTTGGTTTTTCCTGTCTGAAAATACAGAAGCGTCTCTTTCTATTAGCTATCTAAGGACAAAGTACAGCTGGTGAACAGCAACTGGCACTTCCAGAGACAGATTTTCCTCATCTACACCTTAGGATAAACTGAAACAAACTCTGGAGGCATCTATCTCTTATCACTTACTCTAAAGGACTTGCAGTTATCAGCCTAGTAGGAAGCCTGTCTTTTCCCAGTCAGATGAGGTGAATACTGCCCAGCTTATCTGGACAATCTTGCTGACCTCAGACCCGAAAACACTGAAGGACTTTAGAAGACAATGGGACTGGATGTATGCTGGAGTACCCCAAGATTCATCATCAATGGAAAAACAAAAATAATTCTTGTCAAAACCAGACTATTTCAAAGAAAAAACACACTGTTTTTTATTATAAGCAAGGGAAGCAGCGTGTAACTGTTTCTAACACATCACAGTGTGTTTGTTTGCTTATAATGGTGAGATAGGAATTTCTGGGTTTGTTGAGACATTTGATGTGGTCTTATGATTTGATTGCAAGGGGTATAACGTGTCGTGCGTGGCAAGGTGAGTCACAGGCTCTGCTCAAACACTATGGATTACAGAGGCTGCAGAACACTTACCCTATCAAGGTTTATGTCATCTGAACTGGTTTATTTTCTCAATCAAAATATTATTATGTGTAATGGCCAAAATAATTCCATACTCTGGTCTCAGATAGTTAAGTCTGAGAGCAGCTGAGGATGGAATCATCAACATCCATCCCTTCAGTTGTGCCTGAGAGTCCTCCTTTTATAAGGGAGGGCCAAAGCCTTTAGATATTCACTGTGGGGTTTATCTTAAAAAAAAATAATGTGCTTACATAGGTGAGGTTTTAAATAACCTATAGGTTTGTATACTCAAAGTGGAAATTCCTACCTCCCCAAGCATGAAAACATCCAACTGCCTTAAGCTGACATTTAACACTGAAGCTGTTGAAAATTCATTGGGTGCTTATTTGTGATCCCAAGGATGCTCAGTACACTTCAAGGTTAGCTTCAGTGATTGCATCGGTCTCACCACCCAAACTATAAACTCCTGTGCCCTCTTCGGACATAGAAATCAGAGAGTTCCTAGGTTACTTGACAGACAGAAGACACTTAGCCTTTGGAGATGCTAATCTAACTCCCTACTGGGGGTGCAGCGGTTTGCTATATTCTTATCTCAACCCATAAGTCCCCTAAATCAGGTACCTAGGTAGCTGTTCCAAGGCCAGGATGCCAAAAAGATTTTTTACCGTATCCTTTATAGACAATGAACAATTTAATTGTTCCTAGGAGAGTTATTTCCCATAACAAAAAACTATATCCTTCATAGGGAAAGATAATTAACAAACACTGTCAGCAATATATATTATATCCTTTGGTGGATCTCCTTCAGGAGCACATATGTCTAAAGTAATGCAGTATTAAGAAACAATTCATCATGGGACATGGAAACACATCCGTGCCTTTGGATGGGACAGCAGTGACCTTGCTGTCTTGACTATGTGTGACATTATAATTATGGTGAATAATTTTTAAAACTCTGCCTAATTTCATATATATATTCTTAATAATTTAGGCATTAATTGCCATACATTTTCAAAAGCTTTCACATGAGCTGTTAATTCCCAATGAAAACATATATTTTCCTTTCCTTCATGGTGCTTATATGACTAGGATTTTAGTAAAGTAAATGTATTTTCTCTTGTTTTTCCGAAAAGAAAAAACATCCATTTAGAAATGAAAGTTCTGTGCTACAAAATGGTTTTGACAGGGTCAACACAAGCTTTGAAATGTTTTCTCTAAATGAAATTATTCAGAATTTTAGCACCCTTAGGGTCCTTTACTATCAGGATTTTTACACATCTGCTAATTTTGATACTCTCAAGCAAAACCAGAGATAGCTGAAAGTGCATTATTAGCAGGTTACTGAGAGTACATCTTTAGTTTTCTTTATTTAGCACTACATTAAGGCAGTGAATTTGAAAATGTACTAACACTACACTAATCCAAACAGAATCATTCCAAGCAGCTTTCTAGTCCTTTTAGTTTTTACAAAAAAATAATTCCAAGAGAGAACCAACTACATTGCCCATATAATTGCCTTTAAATATCATCTAAGGAATATTGGTAAATAATGCAGAGTTTAAAAAAACATTTGCAGTAATTTAGCAAACAGATTTAACACACTGATATCCTACTTGTCATTACCCATCGTTCCAAAGACAGTGAATGCTAAATAAATTTACAGATTAAGAAAAAAAGGACAGTGGGAGCTAACAAACCCAAGCTGTAATGAAGCCATAAGAAAAGACTGTCAGTGTGTTTGCAGGCAATTATAGCTCCCTGGTGGAAGGCATGAGGGCACCAAGACCAGCAGCTTCAACCACCGGTGAAAAGCAGCAACCTCTCTGGAAGATCAGTCTTGAAATTATTGCTCTTATAACAGAAATTTCCTGTTTTCTCTGTTTCTGTCAGCTGAGGTACCATCTGGTGTCCACAGAACAGAATCAGCCAAGAATCCAAAGCAAGGGTGGAGGGATGGAGATCACCCCTCCTCCGCCCCTCTCCCCCTCTTGGTACGCTTACCCATCCCTTCCTACCAAAAAAAAAAGTATTAAAAAAGTATTCCTTGCTCAGCATTTACCAATAATAAGGCTTGTTTGTTTATTTGGCTGTTATTTGAATTAGTTAAAACTATTTACAAAGCTGTTTTATTTAGCTGTTGTCAATTAATGTATCTGCTTTGCCTTTGATAAATTGATTCTCTGTTTTGTTAGAGCCACAGGTTTCCTGTTCTCCTGTCCCTGAACATTTCACACACCTATGGTATGCCAAATTTGTACATTCTGATTGGGCTTCTAGGCTGCCCAAGAAAGTCCACGGTTTCCAAGAAAGCATCAACATAGCAATTAAATTGTTGTTTTATGGTCTCCTGCATAGGCTGTGTTTCAGCACATAGCCAAAAAAACGTGCCGCACAGAAGGGAACATACAAAAAACACCAACAGTAGCAGCAGATGTTTTTACTGTAGATCACTGTAAATAAGGGAAACCTTAGACTGACTTGCCAAGTAACTTCTGAAATTTCAGTATTTACCAAACTTAATGCTATAAAAATAATCTAAACCACCAGCTCCTATGAAAGGCTTGTTTACAGACAAGTGTATTTATCATTGCTACAAATTAAAAAAAAAAAATTGAATTGTAAATATCTACTGTAAAAACTATTTTCCCATAACCACTTATCCAGAAGATGTGTTTGTTCATAGTTCCTATGGTCTGCTTTAAAAAATGGGTGACTTGGGGATTCTGAGGTTAAGAACAATGAAGTGATGATCACCAGCTTCTTTCTATGTAGAGGTGTCACCAAGCAAAGACGTTACAGCAGGTATTAGCTGTCAACTGGCTGTCAGTCTTGGCACAGGCTGAGATTTACAGTCTCTCACTGATGGAACAGGTCAGAATTGCTCACGGCCAGGGGCCACGACTGCTGATGCATTATCAAGGTGCACAAAAAGCAGATCTGCTGCTCGGTTGGGCAACTGAGCAACACAGGTACGGCAGGAGAGCAGTGGTGATTTTCTGGTGCTAGCCTAGCCCTGGAGAGATCAGCCTTCGAGGAACCAGGGGGTGCATGAGATAGCAAGTCTACATCAGCTGAGGAAACCCGCCACCAAGGTAAACTGTAGGCTTTCACTTTCCATCAGCAAAACAACGTTTTTTTATGAGAGGAAGAGAGTACAGAGAGATGCCAGTCAAGGCTGAATAAATAACGTTCTTAGGAGTTCCACTGTCCATGATGCACTCTTGACTCTAATGCATTTCATTGCATTGCTGGAGAGAAGCACAAGCACACTTTGCATCTTTCATCTCTTGCACTTTTATTGTTTCCTGATCCAGTGTTAAAGTCTGTTATATTTAAAGCAGAGTTAGCCTGACGTCAGCTATATGGATGAAAATAACAAAGTAATTCATAAGCACGAAAAGCACTCAAAATTATATAGTTAATAGGAACTAGCACCATGAATCACAAGATCTTTTAGTAAAATGTTTTATAAATCTAAAGAGGGGAGATTATAGGATATTAGGAAGAAATTCTTTCCTGTGAGGGCGATGAGGCACTGGAACGGGTTGCCCAGGGAGGTCGTGGATGCCCCATCCCTGGAGGGGTTCAAGGCCAGGCTGGATGGG
>JAOQGH010000012.1:19242848-19307570 GCA_025769975.1 Gallinago jamesoni | reverse complement strand
GCCCAGGGCAGGGGGGTTGGAACTGGATGATCTTTAAGGTCCCTTTCCAACCCAAATGATTCTATGATTCTATGATTCTATAAATAAGATGGAATTGAGCTCATAAGTCCCTGGAAAAGATCTTCCAAAAGAAAGCAAAATTCAGTAAATTATTTTGCAAGAATAGCAATACCAATGATGAGAGTAATAAGCTGAAAGACAGGCGTTAGCTTCCAGAAAACTTAAAAGGTGAAAATTCTTTCTCATCAGTATGCAGGCCTGAGTCAGTAAGACAGCATGAGGCTTCTCTCTGAGCTGTGCTAATTCCCTGCAAACAGAAGTTTAGCCTCAGCTAATACGAACATGCTTCAAACAGATAGGTCAGTAGAGAGGCCAGATATACCAGCTGGTCTTGGAAAGGAATTACCCAAAGTTTGTACTCCAAAGCTGTAGGGCAGGCTCCCAGCAGGACACTGCTCAGACCATAATACCACAAAGAAGAAAACTCCAAGGTTTGTTGTGTTAAATTAAAGCTGGTGGCAAAGAACATTTCTAGTTCCTTTTCTCTAGTTGTCCTCTAAATGAGCTTTGTTCAATAAACTTTGAGAGAGAGGAGATGGGAAATATGTTGCAGATCAGATTTTCAGCTGGAAAAGTCAGCATTGTCCTTTTTACTTAGGTGATTCTCCTCATTCATACCAGGATCTCATCCTCTGGGTTTGAGCAAAGGTAACCGAAACCCTTGGGATTCTGAATTGGACTGACGGCTCAGACTCTTCCTTCACCGCTCCTTCCCTTCTGCTTTTCCTTATTTCACTGCAAAGCTAAATTTTACATCTCAAATCTCAACCGTGCCTTAAAATCAGCTACTAAGGTGTTGCTCTGCCCTCAGCCTGCAGATAGACCTTTGTGGATACCACTCTGGAGCCACACTGGGGTTGGCCAGCAAAGGAGCCCTGCTGACCTGCTCCCCTGGGATGCCTTTGACATCTAACTCATCGTTCTGGGATGTTTAAGAGCATGAAAATCAGGAGATGAGTTGAGGAAATCATGTGACAGAAGTGTAGTTTTAAACTGCTCTTGTTTCTAACTCTTGGTTGTCTGCTTCAGCGGGGCCTGCTGTCTAAACCCAATTGCTAAATATCACCGAGACAGCTGGAATAATTTGTGATGGATGATGGGTTTGGCTTACACAGAGGCGTAAACTGAGGGTGGCTATGGACACTGATACGCCTGGGTCCTGACCATCTCATGAACCCACTGAAAGAATGGAGGAGAGTGAATTTTATTACTTCCAAAAACTCATGTCTAGAAAAAGTCACCTACAGGAAGTCCACCAGGTGAGAGGAAGGGCTTTTCCAAACCTTATCACTTCTGTTTAGTGAGGAGACATGTGACACGTTCTACAACTGAGGCAGCAGAGGATACTAAGAGCAACACAGTTGTTTGTTTAAAATAAGTGGTTTCAAGGCAGCCTGCAGTTCTGCTGGGACAATTCGATGTCCTGAATTAACTGTGCAAACATGCCCAAATTGAAGACTATTTCTGTCATTAAGGACAAATGTACAAGTCTATCATATAGCATATTATTATTTGAGAAGATGACACAAACATGCTGTTAGAGCTTTCATTGAGACACAGGGGTTCATGTCCAAATAGCTTGAAACTTATCAACTGGACAGAAAAATTGTATATTTTTAAACTCTAAAATGCTGTGTTCTTTCAATTACATTGTTCTGTGCTCTGAAATAAACATAAAACCACTACATGCTATTCTAAGTTCGAGATCTTATTTCAGCTTTTCAATTTCTTTTATTCATGATCAACTGGGCATTGAGGTATAAGGTTTTGTTTTCACAGAAAGGAAATGTGATTCATTATAAAGAAATCTAACAGCTAGCAAAGTTTTCCCACTTTCCCTCTTGCCATTTGTGATAGTCCCAGGTTAAATATCATAGTGACATGTGATATCAATTTTTTTTTCCCTTATGATGAGCTCCTAGTTTCAGACTTGCAGTGCTTTTTGAAACTCGTGTGTCTGTTTCAGTTCAGACACCACCTTTATCAGAATGTGGCTGAACACTTTAATAAGAATAAGGATTCTTCAGCAGACCAGATGACATTACACTTTTGGTGAGAAGGTAATCCAGCCCGCCTGAAGGAATTGTGGATTTACAGAGAGAAATAAAAGTAAATGACAATTTCCTTGAGAAGGGAAGGGTATCTGTCAAAGGTTTGTCCTCTTATGAATAACTTATTAACTTTGGGATAATATATATATATAAATGGCTACAACATACATAAGGATTCCTTCAGTCTGCATACTGTTTATCAGTGGTATATCGCCGAGTTTGGATCTGAGAGCTTAGCACCTACAGAACAGCAGATAGGAGCTAGAAATCCTCTTTGTGCCTGCAGTGCCCTCTGAAATTTAATCGGGAAGAGAGTGGAAGTTTCAATATTGTGTAGCCAATATATGACTTTTTACATAATTTAATTACTCTGCATTGCATCCCATTCATTATTGTTGTCATGCTTCTGTTCACATAAAAACACAACCAGCTATTTCACATGAAAATTAAACACAATTCCTTCTCTTAGAGTGAGTAGGGACATTACAGGTAGGGATTCAGAAACCACCACACTACTCTGAAAGTATGCTAAGGATATGCTTCTGGGACAGTACTGGATGAGGCAAAGAGGAAAACAAAATTAAAACAAAAGACTGGAAATATTTTTCTTTTTGCTCCATGACCAAAGTTCTTCAAAACATTCCCTGCTTTTTTGGCAAAAAACAAATGGCAAAATGTAATACTATACATCTTCTTCTGAAGCCAGTAAGCACTAAAGGTTTCTGTAAGAAAAAATGCAAAGTATTGGCAGAGGCTGTATTCTCCCTCTGTTCTGCTCAATTGAAAATAACACTACTAGAAATACATAAAGCACCCTCTAAAGTCCACGATGTAAGTAAATGATGATAAGATCACTGCTGCAAAATTGATCCTTACCCTGCAAGTGGCCTCACTCTTTCCAAGGCTTGTTTGTGAAGCGAGGTACAACTGAGCAAGAGCGATGCTTTCGGAACCTGTGCTGTTCAGATTGCTCACTAGCATTTATTTGGAGAGAGTCACTCTCAATCTAAAAATTTAAGCGACTCGTTGCCTGCCTGCATGTTTTGGTTTTATTGCAGTCAACAGCTAAATTGTCAGGACCAAAGGAATTTATGTGAACAGGAATACGGAGTGATTCAAAAAGAAAGAGGGGGGAAGGTCAATGCCACTTACTTGCATTCCTTTCATTCATTTCTTTCTCAGGTATCTTGGAAGAAATATCAAAAATATAACTTCTTTCCAGCCCACTGAATACTGGGAAGGTTAGCAGAGTAAAATACACAGCCAGGTGTGCACTGGAAATCTTTAATTTCTAACATGGATCTGCTTATGTTGTAAAACTAACCACCTTTTTCTTACTTGTCAAATGTAAGCACAAGTTTCTAAAGAAAAGCATTTAAAAACTAATTTTTAGAGGTGTCACCTCTAGAAACTTAGAGAGATACAGGAACAGGCACCTTATGTACAACATGCCCTTTTTCTGTCATTCACAGCTGAATTTAGAGACTAAGACCTCTTATTGCTTGTCTAAGGAGTTAATGCTTTGCATTTTTCCCTTCTTCTGTTACTTGCACTAATTGTAACAAGCCATAATTTTTAAGATGATAAGAGAATTTCTAATCAAAGAATCATTCTGTTCAAGCTTCTTTTTTGGCATAATTCAGTGTCAGCTGTATTTGAAATCTACCAGAGAACTTGTTTATGGAAGGAGTACCAGGAGAGAGAGGTTTTGGCTCAGAGGTTCATGGTTCTTGGTACATAGAGGCTTGCCTAGAGCCGTGGAAAAATAAAGGCATTCCTGGATCTCTTTCAAAAACAGTTGCTATTAGTCATCTGGGACAAGCAGCTGAAGAGACATAGGGTAGGATTTTGGTCAGACAGTTTGGGATTGTTAAATAATTAACAGGCAGTCAGCAAATTCTGGGCCAGTTATTACATTACTAAGAGGTTTTGTGTTGAATTATGCGCTCCTCATAACAACCTTCAGTGCCAAGCATCACGCGCCCCGATGTGGTTGCCAAACTCCCAGTTCCTTTCCCTGTTGTCACTGGGCTCCTTTGGTGACACCAACATGGAAAGCCAAAGCATGGCGTTGTCCAACGCTGGTTTCTCCATAGAGACTTGGCTAGAGAGGGCAGGGGAGCCTTGTTGAGAAAATGCAAAGGCCCAGCAGATGGTAACTTCATCTAGGGCTTCTTGCCAGACCACTTTCTTCAGTAAGCAAAGGCAGGCAGGCATGCTCTAGGTCGTGTAGGCTTTTGTGTATTAACGCAGCAGGATGGCAACCCCTACTATTCTTTGGCAGTCGTGAGGCTGGCAGAGAAGCAAATCTTTCCAAGACTCAGAGCCTGAAGGACTCTCACATACCATTACTCAAAGAAAGAAATCCTTGAATTCTGCGTGCGTGTCTTCTTTTAAACAATACCAATAGAAAAGATCACTGCTGATGTATATTTACTGTGCTCACAGACAATGACAGAAAGCAATTTCCATATGAAGAGGACTTAATCATTGCTTGGTAACCAATCTGGGGAGCCAATATCATTCCCAATTACAAATTCACACCTTTCATCTCAAAACCAAATTGAAATAATAAAATTTATTTTGAAGAAGGGCATACTTAAATGTCAGTAATATTATGATTATTACAGCTTAAATGTGGGGACAACCTTCCAGATTGCTACTAACTTTGCTTATAAGGATGATGCTTCCACTAAAAAAGCAGTTTGTAAACGAAAAGGGGAAATTGTGTGGATGATTGAAACAGATTAAAACACAACTACAGAAGAAAAAGTATTCTTGGTTTTTTGATTGAAGGGAAACAAAGACTTCTTTGAGAAGAGGATATTATAAACAAAGAGCAAATAACATAATGTGGGTAATCAAAATTAAGTGCATATCACAGATGAGGACATTCATAGAGAATTACCAAACTGAAAAGCAACGGGGAATGATGGGAATCTAAAATCAAGGGGGTTGCAAACATAAATCTGCTCAGAAAATGTATGCAACCAGGAAAAGATGTGTTTAACCGAATGGCGTGATGAAAGATTTTTGTTAATGAAAAATACTGTTTCAAAGTAAAATGTTCCAGCTAAAACGCAAAGTCTATATTCTGCTTTCCTGAGATTTGGGTGTAACTGAGCTGCATTAACTGTATTAACAGCAAAAAAAATGTCAAGCATGTTGAAAGTAATGGTAGGATTCCTCGAGAGCAAGCAAGATGCCAAAAACTTCAGGTTGTAAAGAGCCATCAGATAGCAGACAGAGATGAATGGAAAGGAAAGTCTTGCCAAACAAATGAGGAAAAGCTTGCAGTTTAGTCAAGTGAATTACACTGCAGTCCACAACAGTATCACTTTGACAGAAATTTGCAATAATATGTTTGAATCTTTTAATGCTGTGATTAGGATTTTAAATAGGTTGGAGATAAAAGGAATGGATTGCTACAACATGAAGATGAGTTTAGAAAAGGCTTACTTTGCTCTTGCTTGTCTCCTTGGGGTTTTAAGTTGCAAACATTGAAATGGGTTTTAAAATATACAGGTTTTCCTTGATATTAATTGCTCAGTGAAAATTTTCTGAGACTTGAGAGTTAGTATTTAGATTTAACAGTGACTTGTGATACCGAAAGGAAAGAGGCATAGGCTGTCTGACAGTGCAGATGAGACAGCTTTATATAGGAGTTCAATAGAAGAGAGATGCGATAAGGAAATGAAGAAAATAACGAGCATTTTTAAGGGAAATTCAGTAATGCTTAGGCTTACTTAAGGAGCTGCAACACAGCACCCAATTAGATCATATGCCTGGGATTAGTGAGTTGATGAAAAGTGGATTTAAGAGAATTTGACAGGAGCAGCAGGAGGAAGTTAGCACTATATGAACTCCGACCTGAAGTGACTTTACGTTGGCGTGAAGCGTACAGAAGAAAAGATGAGATCAGTGAAGGATGTCAGGGAATACAATGAGTAATGACAGGAAACTATGAGAGATGGACTTACTGGATCAAAACCAAAACTAGCTGAGGGATATACTATTTCTGACAAGAAGTCATTAGACAACAGGAAAAGATACCCAAGCAGAAAGAGACGGAAGAAAACCCACATGGAGTATCTTTTACAAAATCTCATTGAACAAAATGGAAAATTACAAGTGACCTGACAAAGGAGGAAGGACAGAACAGACTAACGTTTTCAATACGACTGCTCAAAATAGGTCATTTGCATAAGATACGTTAATGCAAAGACAGAAGACAGGGAAAATGTGAATTCAGACAATAAAATGTGTAACTGGGCCCCATTAACTATAAATCACATTTCAATTGATACATCTAACTGTCTGGAGATGAGTATAAATTACTATATCAGAAACTTGGCAGCAATGTGCAGCAAGTAAGAAAGGAATGTTATCTTCATAAGACACTAAGATGTAGAAAATAAGACGTGAAAAAGTATTGCCAAATTTTTCAAATGTTACTGTTGTTGGAATTGGAATATATGTGAAAAAGCCAGATGTGGCAACAGCAAGGAAAGGCAGAGATCCTTATCACATTGACAGTACAGAAAATATTGAACAGCAACAATCAGCAATGATAAGAATTGGAGAAAATATAGGGGATGGAAAGCAGAAATGGAATAGCAGTCATTTGTAGTGCACTGGGATTTCATCATAAGGAGAACGCATCAGTACTGTGTAAATTGGAATCCAGTTTTACTGTAGAAAATCTTTTTAGAGCTGAGGCCAAAAAAAAAGTGCTAAATTTGTCCTCACCCATAGTGTGTGTTAAACACATCCAACTAGCAGCTGATATCTTAGTATTAAAGGTATGGTCCATCTTATGCCTGCTCAGTAAACAGCTACATTGTCCTGATGGAAAGGTTTTGTTGTTGAATAGAAAAGGGCGTGCACACACACACACATGCACATACACTATTTAATTATTTCTTTTAATAGGAAAACGTAAAGGGAGATGGGAGTTATTTTATATATAAAAAAAAAAAACTTAAAAATGTGAAATACATTGGCAACAGTGACAGAAATTGCATGAAATAGTGCAATTTTGCAAGCATTAACTCTTACCAACTGTGACATTCCCTTCCTCTAGGGAGAGAGAAAGGAGTGATGTGTGTAAGCGCTTAAATCGTACTGTGGTATGAAATCACACCAGACATCAGAGCTCATGCAGGTTACCCCGGACTCTGATTCACTCTTTCTTTCAGAGACTGTAGCCAGATACAGGTTAAGACCACAATGCACTGGTCTTTTAAATTTTATTTATGGAAAGATTTTATTTTCAAAGCGGAAGGAAGCTGAAAAGTGGAAAAGGAGACAACCTCAGAGAGAGTAAAATAAGAGAAAGAGAGAAAGAGCGTAGATCGAGTGGGCCGTAGGCAGGAGCCAGAGCTTCTGCATTGAGTTCCAGTGAGGCTAAACTGGACATGGCATGAAAATCCACTGGAATAGACTGGGGAGGTAGGTAGCTTCCAAAAGCAAGCAGGAGAGTAACCAGTACACATTGCCTGAACACACTTACATGACCCTGTGGGTGCCCATCCCAGGCCTGGTAGCACCAGCATCTGTCCCACACGTTCTAGGAGTGAGCTTCTGAGGTGATGCATCATGTGGCTTGCTACAAACGTTTAAGTGGGTGATAAAAATTGCTGAAGTTTGTCATCCTTAGCTGGTACATAAAGTGACGTAAACGCATGCCAGCCCTGGTGAAGGTGCTTCTATTCCAGAATAAACTCGAATGAACCTCACTCCATTGCTTCCTCTGGGGCAATGTTCTCAGAAGAGGAGACGTGCCTCAACACAGTAGGACTTTTTGCATATTTCCTTTGCTTAGCTTTTCTAGTGTTTTCTGAATTATAGATGCTCCAAAGGGAAATGTGCTTCTAAGTTGAAGGCTTTGATTATCTTTGAAATTTGAAATGGATAATCCCCAGGAAATCTAGTTTTCCTCTTTATCAATCTTTCTATGATGTATTTGCTACATCTTTCCCATTCTCCTACTAATGGTTTCAAGACACAGGACTTTTTCTACATTTCAAGTTTTAGAGCTCATCAAAGTCACCAGTCAGGGAGATTTTCCTCTCAAAATTGAGATTTTCTATTCTTGTTACTTTGACTGCATTTCTCCTTATTGTTAATAAAGCAAATTTCTAGCAGCCATGCAAAGTTATCAACCAAAACTAGGACAATAGCGGACAGTGATTATTTCAACAGAGCTAATAGACTCTTCTACACAACGGGCTCCTATCCAAGAAGATTTATACTTTCTTCACTTTCATTATCCTAAAAATTTCTATCACTTTTCTGTGTTCATGCCATTAAATAAATCAGAACACTTCTGTCATATTTCCAGTAGCCATTAATCACTTGTCCAAGCTACCATACATGCATGTGGCTCTTTGCCTTCTCTAGGAAGTCAGTCTCTTTGTCTCTCTCATAATTATAATTGCTTTTCTTAGATATCCTACCAATAATTTACATAGAAACAAGGTGTTCAGAAACGAATGCAGTGTTGCAGCACAGTTGTTTTGAAAGGGGATGTTCTTCATACAATGTCTTTTCTTATGATAAATAGACCCTCAGATCCTGTTATTTATCCAGCACAGAGAGCAGTGAATGACCTTTAAGCAAGAAAACTTTTAAAGAGAATCCACTTCAGCACATGGGGGCAGAAAATTTTTCAATCATTTAATAGCAAAGACTTCAGAATATACAGGACTGAACCAGTATTTTTATATATATATATACATATATATATAAAACTTTCTCTATACATTCAGTTTTAAGTGACAAAACCATCATTATTTTAATTGGCAAAACATGCCACAATTGCAGACACAACTTGGAATGGTTTAAGTTGACCACATAGCCTTTTTCATTCTCATTACCTATCGTTCATGCATTTTATTCAGATTTCCAAGCATGATCAGAGACTGTGCTGAGCACCAACGCAAGATTTTGAAAAAATTGAAGGTCTTTTCTTGCACATCTTGGTCAAAATATGCCCTAACCATTCACCTAATAGCTCTAAGCTTTCCACGGTAACACGTAAAGAAACAAAAAGCTGATACTTGCTTAGTAATGTGATGGATCTCCTCAAATCTCAGTGGAAGATGAGTGTCTATATTCCATGCTTTTGCTGAATAAATGTGTGCTCAAAGATTCGAGTGGCAATCTGATGTGGAGCCACAGCTTCTCCATACTCTCTGTTGCATAGACGTAGGTATTTAAAATAGTATAAGGTGACTGATACTCATTTTACATTCACAGCTACTCACCAATGGCTACCTCAGAGTCACAGTGCCCAAGTCAGGATGGCAAAATTCTGTGGAGAACAGACTTGCCTCCTCCCTTAGATTTGGCAGGATACTTAGGGATTTCATCACCCTGAATTTAAATACTGTCGATAATACGGTATTTAGCAAGATTTCTCTGGAATGTTATCACATCCCAGAAAGCATGCAAACACAGCAAGACCAAGAACAGAAGAAAAACAGCAACTTCACTGAGTTACCCTCTTTTTCTTTAACTTCAGTTTCTAAAAAAATTTTTTTTTCTCTCCAAGTTCAGAAATTCTATGCATTTAGAAGGTTCTGATATGGCTGTTTCCTGGTATGTCGTCATCATCTCCGATACTTCCTAGTTACAACCACAATAGAGATTTCCATTTAGAATATGAACCTCAATCAAATATAGCCTCCAAAAGCAGGAATTATAGATTAATCCAGGAATCTCTGTCGTCCCTGAGGAAACACATGTACCTTCAGAGCAGTGATTCATTCCATCTGCTGATAGCTGTCAGAGGCAGACAGGACTGAGGCTTTAACTCTTTCTTAATTTTGGGGAGATCTTAGATGCCTAAATTTTCAGAAGCCTATTGCTGAGTGAGGTGAATCTCACTTTTATCCATTATTATTAAATTATTAAACATTTAAGAGCACTACCAGCCGCTTCACAACACTAAGGACAAGGATGGACATGGCCTTGTATTTGTATGTGTAGATATATATATATATATGTATACAAACATGATCAGGAAGCACTAGAAATCCCATTTTACACTGGAAGAACGGAGCCAGAGACAGTTTACTGTATTTCTTAAAGAAATTTAAGAAATGACTGTACAGCCAAGAGTAGCTTTAAGATCTTCCCAGGTATCTTATCCACTAAACTATCCAGTCCAATTTATTTCTCATGGCTGACTGCTATTCAGCTTGGTATTTTAGGTGTTTGTACTAGGGCTTTGAAATCAGTGGGCATATCTGGAGACTATAAAAGACTAAATTCTATGACTATCTACCCAGAAATTAGCAGTATGGTCATTAAAAGCCCTGAGAACTTATTAAGGGGGGTGCCAAGGGTGCTGCCAAAGTTTTTCTTCATTGCTAGCAGCTGTCAAGTAGTAAAGCTAGCCTAGACAGCACAAATCAAACTATATTTATGCAGCAAAGATTTCTAGCCTAAGAGAAAGGGTGTTTAGAGAGCACATGAGAAAAAGACTTTGGCACTCCTTAATTATAATGGACAAGAATTGATAAGAGAGGCTTGTTCTGACCCTACAACATCAAAGAACTACTGTGATATGGATGGGCTGTTTACTTGTGCAGTGCTTCTTAGGTAGAAGATTTTAAACACAGTAATTGCCAGGAGTTTTGCATACCTCCACGTACAGAGTTAATGCAGAGAGGAAGAAAGAAATGAGAGTGTGTTAACAGGATTTTCTTCTGAAGTATGGCTACTTTGTAGAAGTCACACTTTGTAGAATTATTTCTATTTAATTATGTGTTTCACACGCTACGCTTGCAAAAGAGCTGACAAAGGTAGCATAACAATGGGAAGAAAGAATGTAAAACAAATGGTAGGCAACAAAATAAATCCTAATGTGGGAAAAAAACTTATTTCTCACCAAGTCACTTCCAATATTCAAATGTTGAGACAGAAGTGATGAGGTTAAGTGCAAGAACACCACCAACACAGAGATAAAATAATGGTTGATGTAATTTGATTCAGACTACACTTGCCCTTTATCTGCAAAAGAACAGATGCTCTAGCTAGTTCCAAATTATGAAACTGTTGCTTCAAAACACATTCCTCTCCCCAGTAAGCAGATTTAAAATTTAAAATAGTGTCTCTATATTGTATGCAAGTCATCTACTTTTTTCACAGGAGGAACAGACTCCCATGTGTTCTGTCAAGGCACAGGTCACAGAAAATACATTTTACTTACAGTGAGTTGTAAGTGAGCACATAAAAATAAAATAGGTCCTTTACCATCGTGCAGATAGGGGCAACATTTATCAAGAGCATAGAAACTCACAGTGTTAAAAGAACATGCACACTTGTCTCTCTGACCAATTTGCCAGATACTAATACATTTAGTGTAGCTGGTTTCCTCATATGTGGTAGACCATAACGTTGGCAATCCTGAACTAAATTACATGGTCAGTCACTCACTACAACAGGTTCTAAATTTTATTCCCTAGTTCAGAAACAAAGCATAATGAAAATACTGATTTTTCCAAATTAAAAAAAAAAAAAAATTCTGATGTGCAGAAGAGCAGAAAACCAAACATTACATCAATTTTTCTTCAAATTCTAAAACTTTTCATCAGACAGCATGATAGTTGTCACTTTGAGAAACCTCAGCTTCCAGTTGACACGGAAGTTGTGAATGAAAAGCCATAGGAATTCCATCATGTTTCTGATCTATTTCATCCATTAGGACAGCAGGGGAGAGAGAGAGAAACGAATATATTGTGGAATTTTGTGTCTTAGTTGCTTACTTTTAGTGTGAAACATAGCATTATATATGCATTTATACAGTAAGCATTTCACCTGGGGAAGGAGTGAAAATTCCTGAGGGAATGGGAAAAGAATCATGAAAGACTCCGATAGTAGAGTGTTACTTTAAAAGACATAGCCATAATAATAACGAGATCTAAATAGGCACGATGCTGCACAGTTTACATTTTTGAACCTGTTCCATGTATAAAATTATACTTATTGATTTATAGGCACAGCTCCATTTCATATCCACCCTGGACTTGTCCCACAGTGTCTACAGGAACATGGTAATGACAGTGGCTTTACTTGGTGTGACGTGAATAAGGGGAAATTGAAAAGTGAATCAATACCAATGCAATCACGGGGAAAAAAAAAATCTTAATTTCATATCATAACATTGCACGAGTTGAAGTGGAGTTGAAGGAGAACTTATTGATACAGATAAGAGAACTAAACTAATACACACACAAACACCACCATTACCAGTGAAGTGGAGATGACCAGAGAAAATCTTTCAAACTGTCAGGCAGAAAGATGAGAAGAATACAGTGACAAATGAACTAAGCATGACTGATTTTTGGAAAGAACAAGGGGAATGGGAGGCATCACACAACCCTTTGGCAAAGCAGATCGAAAAAAGGACATGCGAATGGAGTGATGTGATTAATCGAAGTGAAGTGCGGATCACAGAAGAGGAAGTTCAAAGAAGATTGAGAAAATTACCTAGTTGGAAAGCACGAAGAAAAGGGACAGAGTCGCCAATCATCAGCTAACAAGCTTTACAAACTAGACCCTCGATTCCAAATACGTATATGAGAAGCTAGGAAAAGGTGTGTGTAGCGAGATAATGGCAGGAAGGATTCCATTAATTAAAGAGATGGAAAACATTATACACTAGAATGGGCTCACATGAGGCTCCTAGAGAATGTACACAATACAGGGATGTCATAATACATTGTCCCATTGGAATGGACCTGCACTAGACCATGGACTAAGACGACTTTCTTGGTAGCTAAAAGCAGGTCAGTCTGCTGTAGCCATAGCAGAAACTTGATAATTTCTGGCAAACTAGTTCTTGTGTAAGAGTAAAAGAGCCTGAGGAAAGAAGGCAAGCCTGCCAGCAGGGCACAATAGCCTTTTCCAGGAAAAAAAAAAGGGAAATACGTGTTTCAAGACCTCATCAGAGGGGATTTCTCCAAATGTTTTGAAGCAGTCTTTAGAAGAAATCCATCTTTAGAAGAAATTTAGAAGAAATTATTTAGAAAAATAGAAATAGCGGATCAATTTGAACAGGAGAAAGCTGGGGAAAGAACATTTTTCGTACCTTATAAGACCGGTCAAAACTGAGCTCAAAACCCATCTGTGTCACAGTCACCCATTATTGGTCTATTATTTCATTTCTCTATTCTCCTTTCTAGCTCAGCTTTCTCTTTTTCTGTTTATTTCAATTCATTTTCCTTTTCTGCTGCAAGTAACTGTCACCATGTGGTTCAGTAAGAAAATACCTATAAATTCAGCTATTTGGGTCAGACAGTTTTCTGGTATGACAATGTGGTTTTTTATGAAGCTTGGACAGTGCTGCCAGCAGAATTCAGGTCCTGCAGGATCAAAACATTTTGTTCAAATGGAGAGATCCAATACAAGTTTACAAAGCTAAAAGAGCTCATGAGATTTCAGAAAGTTTTCTAGTTTTTCTCTTGAATATGCCTGCTCAGTTTGCATATTATCAAAAACGTCTGGAACGTTCCTGTTATTTACAGTCAGGATACACAATGTAGATATGTCTGAAAGTTCGTAGCTTTTGCTTTGAACTTGAAAATTTTGGGCAAATATTACTTTGTATCACTATGCTAGAATCAAATTGAGTAGACTTCTGCTATTTCAGATGATTAATTGTGACGCTGAAAAGGCAGGAAAAAACCCTGTGTGATTATTCATGTTGTCAAATCATTAATCTTTCATTTGCAGCTGTCCAAACTAGAGATGATGGGTGGTTTGGGCATTGTAGAGAGAAAGTATTTTGAGGATATAAATGGTAAATGTCTTTTTTTTTTATTATTGCTACCAATTCACACAAGGAATCTGGCAACAAGTGAGAGGCTGCATTGCTATTTAATTCCAATATAAAAAGTTCTGGCTGACTATCTGAGAAACCTTTTTTCCATATAATCTAGCGATAGGAGAGGAAACAAAAAAAGGTAACAGTTCAGCCAACTCTTGTTAATAGGAATTCATTCAAGCAATCAGGTGGTCTTCAATTAGATGAATGTTTGCAACACCTGGACTGATAATATTCTAAGCACATGCTTGTGCTCCTCGCTACCTGTGAATTTGCAGAACAGATGGGAATAAATTTGAGTCTTCAAAATACCACTGCTTTTTTTTTTCTGACTAGCGAAGGATTAGCAAAAAGCAAGGAAACGATAAAGAAAATAGCTCGCAGCACTTTTTTGTTAATACAGATTAGCCATGGACACAACTCAACTACCTCTCCACTTCTCCTCTGCTCCAGAGCCAAGTATCCCTGGAATACAGCGACTTTGCATGAATTTTGACAATTTCATCCCCACCTCTTCCACACAGCAGTATGGACACACTGCTTCTCATAGATATTCACACACCAAAGGAAGCTTAGAATATGTATTAAATCAGGATAGTCTAATGTCTCTTCTTCGCTCAAAACTGTCATTATCAGAGCAGACCTTGCAGACCTCTTAGCAAATAGCTAGTTCTAGGGGGCTGTAGCTTTACACTACCAGCCCCCCATTGATTTAGGCAACTGGGATGCTAATTCACATTTGAAGGGAGTTTAGACATCCACGTCCTGCCTTCATCCCAAAAGTGCTACAGACTCCACGCGTATCTCTGCACAGACTTGTTTTACATCAAGTTAATATCTGGCACATTCCGTGTCCAACTGTCACTCCTTTTCTCTCTCACTGGTGTTTCACTAGCTGTGCTTCTGATGCATTCAAATGAGGAGACACTCCAAATTGCTTCTCTGAGCACGTGAGTTCCCACGCACAAAGTCCTCCAAGACCCATGTGTAAAGACCCTCAGAAGGAAACCTCTATCAATGGAGATATAGGCTAAAACATAATTCCTAAAACCCCAGACCCCTAACAGATTAGACCTGTTCTCCAGAAATGGCAAAAACTGACACAATTCTGGCATCTCAGGACCGAGGGATGAGTGAGGTCTTAGCTGTGTTTTATTTCCTATTTACATGGAACAATACCACCTTCTTCTCCATTTGATTTTAATTATCTTTAGTCTCCCCACCATCTCCAGGTACCAACTAGCAGCATAATAATCAGGTCCCCATTAATTAATTACATATCAACAACTAGACCTCTTAGTATGGCAAAGCAAGGAGAATGCTTATCAAGAATGAGGTCTTCAGATCAAGTCTGGAGTATCAGCTACAGCATCCTGCCAGCTGAGCTCAGGAAGACTTTTCTCCCAATCACTCACAGGATGCAACACAGCTGAAAAATTAACCAGAGCCTTCCTGCCAGCCCTGAGCAGAGGAACGAGGAGGTACCAGTACATCCACACAAACTGATCCAGAACTATATAGTTCCTATGCTGCTTCAGCTTATTGCCTTCTGCGGTCTCTTCAGATTTAAGATTTGCTAATCAGAACATTTGCCACCACTTATTTAACCATGAAAACATTTATTGGGGCATGCAAATTTAGAAAACAGGTTTCTTTTTCACAAAAAATCTCTGGATTTCTTTTACCTTGAATGATATGCTGCTGTCAGTGCTCTGAAAGTAGCCCTTTGATTTTCAGGTCATCTACGAATACTGAAAATAGAGTTTCTTCTAAAATTTAGTGCTCTGTAGATTTCAAAGCTACTACAGATTTATACCAGCACAACTGAAAACAAAATTTGGCTTCCCATTTGTCATTACCTACTGAGTTCATGGATGGCCTGGCTAATGTGAACCATGATTTATGACACAAAATATTGCTGTATGCAGACAAATATTCAGAATGCTCTGCCAGTTATCACTGTGCTGCACAAATGGCAGTAACATTTCATCCAAAACTGATACAAAAATGAATCTGAATTCTTTGCCAAAGAAAACAAAATATATTATTTTCCCACCTTGTTAATAATGTGTGGTTTTCCGTTGTCTTCAAGCCTGCAAGTTAGCTGTGGCTATGTGAATGACCACCTCTATGAAATACACTTTTGCATTATTTACCGCCCACTCTCCCCAGAATTGCATACCTTTTAGAAGAGTGATGCTTGTGGATCATCAAACCAAAACACCTTTCTCATGCTCTTCTCTTCATCTATATTCCTACATCTCCAGAGTAACTCCTCAGTAATTTTCTCCTTGTCCTGGATGCTCTGGCAGTTGGCAGCAGTGGGAAGTCGTGGGGCAAAACAAAACAGTTCTCAGCAGCTTTCATCTGTAACATTGTCACGTACAACACCCTTGAAGAAATTCCATCAACTGACCAGCACAGAAATTGTCCTTTGAGAGATGCTCAAAAGAGCATCTGTGGTCTCTCTACACCTGGAAAAAGAAAAAAATATTAATTATGAGGAAGATACAGGTTATTAAGGCTCCCTGCTAGTGATTTGATATCTCGGTTCTGGTGAGAGTTCACCCAGATTTGTCTTAATCCACTAGCAGATATTTAAGGAGAATATATACAACATAAGCCAGTCATTCTTTGGTCTGTGCCCAGCACTGTGTTGCAACTCTCTCCTGAAAAGCAAGCAAATGTAAATATCAAGTCTTTCTATTCTCTCTTGCCGGTTCGTGTTTTCGGGTGTCAATGAGATGTGATTGGTACAAACAGATATGGGTGTTTCAGCAGACATGTCTGAAAACCCCTTCTTTCCCATTATACTGGGTCCTTCTCTGTGCTCTCATATGTTAGTCAGGGGTTATTCCTGCTAGACTGACAGTTTGCTATGCGGAGCAGGGCTGTCTCCATGGATTTTGCTTTGAAGGTGTAGTACTGGGCAGCTGGAAACAGACAGGTTCTCTTGAGCTCCTGATGGCTTATTTGTAATTGCAAGAAGCTTCGCGACATCTCCTAAAAAGGATTATGGTAAGAAATGTTGTTTGGAGAATAAGTCACTATTTGTTATTACAAAATAGGAAATAAGGGAAAACAACACTCTATAAATAAAACCACTTAAAAATTCTAGCAGTTTTCCACCTCTCAAAAAATAATCTTTCATATAAATGTTACAAAGGAGAACAAATTAAATTTTCATTTGGCTGAGTACTATGTATAAAGTGCAAATGCTCTAAGTCTATTTATCAGGCTGACTGGAACATGACAAATAATAAACTGAGAGACCAGATTCGTGTTATTACAGTATAATAAACAAAAATTCTTTCTTGCCATGCTTTATGCTATTTTTTATGAAGCAGAAAGAAAATACATTTTCATATGGTTATCATTCCTTGTTCCCCCAATCTCTTCTTTAAAAGCTTATCAGTATTTCAGAGGAACTGTTGAAAAATTGAGTGCTTGGAAAACTAAGAGGAGATTTATGCCAGGAAGAGATAAATCGCCCCCAGGTCTGTGCACTTCACTTCTACAGGTTTTTTAGAAAAAAATCCACAGGTAGTCTGAACATCTCAATAAAATATCACATTCCTTGGATAGAACTTTCCTTTTTTAAAAGTTTCCATGTTGTTAATTTCTCAGAGGGAGTAGGGGGTGGTGGTGTTGCTTTTAGGGTTGGGGTTTTTTTTTTATTCACCTTCCATTTCCCTGCCCCGTGACCAATCTCAAGACGGATCCCTGGAGTGGAGCTGAGGAACTGCAGATGACTCCCATAGCTTTTGCGTATGACCTTTTCTGTGCTCCTCGGTCTGTATGACTGCAGGTGCATTTTGTTCCGTGCACCTGGAGCTGATGGTGTGTGCACAACATGACCTTGCACAAACAATGCAATCTGAACGTTCCCGAAGGACTTGCTGCAGCCCCCCTATGGAAATAAGCACAGATTAGGCTATTGGAGCCTATCACTTTAACACACTCTATTTACTGCCTGTGATATCTCTGACCTACCAGCAAATTGCTCCATGCATCTGCTTCTCACTTGTTTGCAATGTGCCAAACCCACTCTTCAGAATTTTACAAACTCAAACATCTACTCCCATACCGTCCTACATTCCTTGTTCTCTAAAAAGTCCTGAAAAGCAATTGCAAGGATCTAGGGGGTCAACGTCCATCTCGTCTAGAACTGAATTAACCTCTCCTTATCTTCTGGAAAAATAGGGCATACGCACCTCTTCCAAGGCTTTGTTTTGTGTTTTTATTTGCTATAACTTTTAGAATAAACATCTAAGTGGACTATGCAACAGCCACCTGGCCTTCTAGACATGGAGTTGAATCCACGTCCATTGTTTTTTTGCCTCCTTCCTCGATCAAAGAGCAGTAATTTTTTATTGACGTCCTCGCTTCAGCTCTGCTTCTAGGCAAACCAGAGTTTAGAGATGCCAACACATGCCATCAAAAAATTTATTTCACTGTGATGCAGCAGCAAAGAAGAAGTATAACAGCCCAGCTCAAGTATATATACTACTTTATTTTTCAAGGAAGACAGACCTCTGTACAAAAGTTCATCAAGTCAAAGTGTCACATTTCAGAGGGAAGGAAAGATTCTAGCTTATTATATATTCTATGCTATAGCTGCTATGTGTTCCTGCTTGGCATACTCCTGATAAAGTAAGTTACACTGGAAGTTTACTGTACCTAAGAGAATTCACCTTGGAATTCACCTAGGCTTGGAAGCACAGCAAACTGCTCAGGGGATGTATTTTAAATGTACTAGATTTCTCTACACAAGAAGATTATTTTATTCTTTTAATAATTACACTAGCATTATGTCCTTTTCCAAAGTGACATTTTTTTCCATATGCTGTCCCTCTTTTAAATCAATGTTGTTACCTCCTGTGACAGCAGCCAATGTGTCTTGCAGTAAATGCTAAATCTGTCATGCTAGAAGGCACGATGAGTACTTGCTAATAGATAACCAAATTATTTAAAACATTATTTTACAATGTAACACATCTTCTTTACAAAATGAGTTTTTCATAAAATTTTCCAATGCCTTTCTACCACAAGGAACTTTCTTAAACAGTTCTGTGATCAAAAGGGCCAGAGCCTGGGCACTGTGACTTCACCCCCGGGTGCCAGCTCTCAGATTCATCTTGCTTTAAAGGAAAACTGAACCCTCCGTTACTCTTATGAGAGATAAATCGGGTTTGAAGCAGGCCTTGTGCTGAGCTCGGTGCTTAATATTAAAATAGTAGGGAGTGAATTTTTTAAAAGTTATTGGAAGGTGCTAAAAATGTCTTTGCAAATTTGAAAAAATCAAGTGCTCTAGTTAAAAAACAGCGCAATTAAAGAAATCTGTTGATAGAGACCTTGCTACAGTTTCTTTAACCACTTGTTAACCAATCATTAATCTTCCTCTTAAACACTTCTCTACTTTTTTTTATGTAAGCTGTGTTTCCTTATACAACTGCTGTCTGAAGGCAGAGGAATTTAGCCTTATTATTTAGCCTTTTGTTCCTAAACACTATTATAATCTTCCCAATCTATATATCATCTGGATTTAATATCGCCATAACGTAAAAGGAGGCAGCACAATATCTGATATTAAGAAACTGTAATAGTAAATAAACAATAGTACACAACGCAAGAGGTATTCTGACAGCAGAAATTGTTGGGGAAATATTTTTCCATTTAGTTCGTATTTCTTTTTCCATCATATATCTTATGAACCTGAGAGGAGCAAGGCCAACAGAATTTGTACGTATTCTCTGATTTTTGATTTAACTGTCTTCTGATAAGAGCATAAACAAAGTATCTGTTCTCTCCGGTACATTATCCTCCCATTGCTCGTAGCTGCATTGCACCCTCTTCCAACCAAAGAAAATGTAAACCCCTATATTTTAAAGATGACTTTATCTAGGTGACAGCTTGAGTGACTTCTGGTCTGAAATATCTCTCCTTGTCAATGCACCATTGGCAAAGGCACTACTCATTGTCACACTTAAAATACTGCTTCTGAACAAGAACATGCCCAGGATTAAGGCCATAAGAGGTCAGGAGAAAATAAACTCTGATGGTCAAGAAACTGGAGTTTCTTATCTAGCAAACACATTTTCATACAGTTAAATAACCCATTCATCTTTTCTCCAGCCTTTTGTATAATTGTTCTGTGATGCACCACCTCTTCTTATCAAGGGATTTAGGAGGGCTAAGGGACATTCGGAAGTTCATGTTATCTCCATCTGAGGATTTTCCTGCTTCTGTAAATGCCAAGGTCTCTCTCCATATATCTTTCTGCTGTAATATCAGATAGTGTCCTGTCTAAATGGCAAAGGAGAAATTTGCAAAAACTATCATTTCCTACAAAGGAATGATTGTGCTGAAACAAACAGAGTTTAGGGAAAAATGGTGTCTTTTATTAGCCTGGATGATAAAGCGGGAAAAGACAGATATGTTTGGGGACTATCAAGCTCTGAACTATGTTAGTTGTTCTACTAAAGGATACTATCACCCTAAAACCTTGTACATATAATACATTAAGGCATGGCTAAAATTGAGACCATTTTTGCTGGAAAAGATTGAATAATTCTTTGGGCTAATGTCCTGAAACAAAGGATATATCAAGGTAATTTAACAGTTCTCATATGTAATTTGAAGTATTTTTATTTTAAAAGCTAGAGTTTATTTAAGGATATACTTCAGGTTCCCCAGCTTCAGTAGAACCAAAACTCTTCCTCTGTTGAGTTCCTGAATGCATTAAATGCCTTTCTAAATTGAAGCCTCTGGATGTCTCTGCAGTCCTCTATAACTCAAAAGTCTTCCTCAGATGCACGTAGAGAAACACTGAACCAGCTGGAACATTCCAATGAGTTAAAAGAAACTTCATTTTAAAAAGGTATTCAGGAAAGGCTAAATTTTAAGTGCTTTAAGACTCCCTCCGCCAACAGAGAATTCAAAGGACCAGCTTCTGGTTTGCAGACACTGGTTCTCCCTTAAGAGATAACAGAGTAGAGACTTTGCAAACACCACCGAATTTGTCAGCGTGTTAAAAAAAACAGAATAGAGAAAACTTCACCTATAAACATTCTGGTTGGTGAAGTTTGTCACAGCAATATCTAAAAATGAAGACATTTCCCAAAGTTTTATTAAACTCTGTATTAGATTACTGAAATAAAGCCCTTTTCCATTGAGGAAAGGGGTTTATTGACTGTAGTGCACTTACACTAATAATACTGCCCAGTTCCTTCTTTAGAGACTTACTCCCGCTCCTCTCTAGCCCTTGGGCAAGAAAGTTTGCATTTATTTAAACAACCTTCTTTCTAAAATACATCTTTGATCAGAAGTCACCCTTGGCTACAGATAGCAATGCAGTACATGCAGTCCTAAAAGCCTTTCCGGTATCCTTTCTTACAGGAAATTAAAAGAAAGAATTCAAAGATCTCTTTGTAGACTTTCTTCTTTATCCTGTACAATAAAGATCCGAGTGTGCAATGAAATAAATCTAACATAGTTTTCCTGTGTTTGAAGCTTGTGGAACAAGCATGAAATCAAATGATGAGCACTATTTCTCTCATTAGCTCCTTGCCGTGTGTAACACTTGCAGGGGGCAACTTTGCGTGGTAAATTTGAAACTATGTCCTTGGGAAAAGAAAAAACCTTGTCTGACTTTCAGATGAATGTTACATACGGCTGAAAAAGTTATTTAGTAGATAATAGTAAGTGTCATTCACACTGCAGTAATTTAAATACATTTTAGCTGCAGTAAGCATCCATTTACCAAGCAAAATGTCTCACACAGAAGAGAGAAAGGTGTAGGTCCAAGGAAAGAATAAAGTCTAATGGAAACTTCATGGTGCAAAAAAATGTACTGAGTCATGAGTGGAAGAACATATGAAAATTATGCTGCTTTACTTTTTCCATGTCCTGAAATCTTCCTCTTTGAATTTGGAAGAGAGAGGCACCGAACGCCAGAGGAGCACACTTCCAGAGCCAAGATCCGAGGAGCAGCCCAACTCCATATATTTTGCTGACATCCTGTAATTTCACTAATACTTAAAACAGAAGTTTGGTTGCTCATAAGGAAAAAAGTGCCTGGTGTCTGTAGTACTCAAGTTGTCAAGACAGTCAAACCGTCTGTTGCTAAATCAGAGTTCAAAGAATGAAACATGAAAGACAGAGAAAATTTCAAACTTTTTCTTCAAAAATAGAGAGGCCTCTGGTGCTCTCATTTCTCCCTGACAAGAATCCAAAAACTGTATATCTATTATTGCAATTATCAAAGAAAACCTTGCAGAGACTTTTCAGGTAAGTCTTATTTGGTGTCTGTAATAATGGAAATCCCATTTGTAGCACACCAGCATTTCAGCCATCACACACCAACCCTTAAAGCACTGCTGTGTACTGGAAGTGATAAAATACACTTTAGAAATAGCTCTTGAAGCATAGCCAGGTACAACAGAGTCAAATGGGGCACACCAAGTATATTATATTATCATCAGAAGGCATGCATAACACACTCCTAATCTTAAATCTCAGGTGACTTAAGCAGCAATCTGAGTTACATGTTCAAGCAATTTTTTTTTTTCTAAATAACCTTATCAGGTGATACTCATATATTGGTTTTAGTCAAAATCCATTGCATAACTGATTTCCAGTGTTAGACAGATTTTAGGTCCTTTTAAAGATCTGACCTGTTACTTCCTTATGTCAATGAAAAATATTGCTGTTTTAGTTGAATACTAATCTTACTGCTGCAAGACTCAAGAGATGGCTCTTTTCCAGCAACTTGCTGGGTGAATTCTGTGTCTGGAATATTATCTATGGTTTTGACACAGCAATATTTTCCTGCTTCATTTGAGCATGTTTTTATGCTCAGTTCAGCCTGAAGACTGAACCCACCATCATCTGGCATCCATATGCAAATACAGGTCAGAAACACTTTCAAAAACATTCGTATGAAAAAGGAAAAGCTTGTTATGCAGATGGATTAAGAAAGAGGCATACACAGATTTACTGACCCTGTAGCCTTCAGACATAACCCTGTGATTTCCTCCAAGCTGTGGAGCATTGCCCTTGCTCCCAGCAAAGCTCATAGGTAGCCTGGAAACCCACAGACCTCTCTATTTCTGTCCTCCCTTTTCTTCAAGTGCCAAAGTTCCCCGACAGTACACCAGTTCCCACAAGATGCTATTGACTGCAAAGAGGCTTCTGAGAAGAAATAAGTGATTTTTAACGTATGGCTAAGAAGGGAAAAAAAAATAATTTGAAAATTCTAGTGAAGTATGTGTAGCTGATCAAAGTGATTTGTGTTACTCTTTCAAGCTTCATCCTTCCTTATACGTTACTGTTGTCACCTTAATCTCTTCTACCACCATGTACAAAACTAGGTAAGGACATTGTCCTTTTTTGTTTGTTTGTTTGTTTGTTTTTTTAATATTGTTACATTTTATCATAATAATTTCTAGAAACCAGGGAATTTTTTGACCAGCTGTAAGGAACAACTTCAATACAGGTGGGCGCAGAGGTGTGCACATACCCACCTGTGACTTACCTCACGTTGAGTTCCACAAATCAGACACAACATAATATAAAACAGACAATAAAATAGATTCAGAAATGTTCCCTGTTGGCCTTACTGTGACCTTCTTGTTTGTAGTTCATCAGAAATCTGAGAAAGGTAGCAATGCTTTATTATTGTGGCAATTGTAAGGGGCACAGTATAGGTGTTTACTAACCCTGTGTTCAGTCACTTCTCACCTGCCATTAGTTAGGAGACTGCTGCCTTCAGGGTTCTTGTCTCCAGGCACAGCCAAAGCTCCTCCAGTCTTGCAGGCAGAAGCATCAATGAACACGGTGTGTCTGCAGCCTGAAGGCTGGCCGTTCTTTGTCCATTACTACCAGAATGAAAAGTTTAAGCAGTATTTGAAAGTCTTCTCCTCTTGTCCATTCTCAGCATTCTCCTTCCATGGTCTTCCAGTGAAACCATGAAGTCCTCTTTTTCATATGGTTGTCCGAACCAAAATAAACTAATGACTTTTCCCCCTTTGGATTTTTATCCCTCGACATGAAGCATAAAATTTTCCTTGAACTGACATTTTGAACATGGCATGCTCACTCTCAGCCCATCTGTTCCTCCCCTTTCCAGAGTAAAGCTGTGACTATAAAGCTACGTGTTGCCTAAGCATGGGAAAACCAGTGAGTCTCACTGCGTGCACAGGGAGGGCGAGCCAGCCAGCTAACGCTGTGTCAGGGAGAGATACCAAAGCAAACTTGTAATGGACTAAAACAGCATTGCCTGCATATTCCCTGTCGTCAGGACTCGAGCCAGCTTCTAAGAGCTACTCTCTGCACATGCAACTGTGCTGAATTAACATGCCCGGCTCAGCTGCATCACTGGAGTCTAAAACTAATCCCATAGAAACAGTGGCTGGAATGCCAGCTAATTATATGCAAAGATGAAGTTTCTCTACCTCCATCCCACATTTTCACTGATTAATACTCCAGTCATGGAGCCCTCAGCACTTTCTACTCTATCTACTTCCCTCGCAGCTGCAGAATAAACACCCTGGTGAGTGGCTCAGCAGATCCCCACTAATGGTCCCCAGGTCTCTGTGGAGGCAGTCTGGATGAACTGTACTATTCCAAGTATCATCATCAGAGTCATAATTTTCTCCATTGCTTTATCCCAATATCTACATTGTCTCATCCTTTGAGAAAAAGCTGTCCATCCCACTGGCAGTGATTTCCAGTCTGGAGATTAGATTGCAGGTTTCTTGAAACAAGCTGTAGGAATTTCAAGTACTTTCTACATCAAGGCATCCTGACTTTTTTCCCCCAAGAGAGTCAGTTGTCCCTCACAGCATTTTCCATCTCGTAGCATTTGCAACACGAAAAGGCACTGTGCTTAATGGTGGTGGGCTGATTTATTAGCATCAAGACCCTATAGAACTAATTCTCCGTAAATTTGCTGGCAAGGCAGTGCCAGTGACTTCAGCACTAGATCATCAGTACCCTGATCAAATGAAAATTTCCCCTGAACTGTGGAAAACCTCAGTCCCTTAGTGGATCTATTTACACATGAAAAGCAACCCAGGATCCTGAGACTGCTCTAGCCTGATGTTGTCAATAGACTATGTAGATAAATATTGTAATCCTTGTTGTCTTTGCTCAGCAAACAGCATCCACTCTTCCTTTCTGGGTCATGGCACGTTATAAACATAAACTTGCTCATCAGCCTGATTTCACTGTTACCTTTTGGGGCATCTTTTTACCTTTCATAAGGCTAGAACATGCTGTGGTTACCCAGTAAATCCAGATAACAAGCAACAGAGGCCTCTAAATAGTCAGGCCTAATGTATTTGGGTGATTTCTTTTTTGCTTTGAGACTTCAGCCTCATCTGTCTAACAAGTATATTTCTTGCGAGATAAAACTTTTCCTGCGATCATGAAGCTGAAAGACTTGTTTCTGTAATTGCACTAATTTATTTCAGGAGGACAAATGACTATTCCATCTTTCTAATATACATAAATGAAATACCAGATATTAATTTACTTAGGAGTAAGTGTGTGTAACATCTCAGCAAACCACTAGTACACATCCTTCAAATCTCACGTGTTAAAACCCGGTTGTTAGGTTCCTCATTCTTCTTCCCTCTGCCCAGGACCAGGCTCCCTTGTATGCATCCCCCAGAGCCCATCCAAAGCAGGAGTCCTATGTCCCTTCCAGCCCAGCTTCTGGAACATCTAGGGTGCCTTGAGGCCTTCTCAACGTTGTAATAACTGTTATAACCCGGGTTATACCAAATCTGGTGCTCTCTTCCATGATTTTTTTTCTTCTGGAGAAGTCTCATGAGGAGCAGCTGAGAGAGTTGGGGGTGTTCAGTCTGGGGAAGAGGAGACTGAGGGGAGACCTTCTCGCTCTCTCCAACTCCCTGACAGGAGGCTGTAGAGAGGTGGGGGTCGGTCTCTTCTCCCAGGTCACAGACGATAGGATAGCTCTTTATAAAACTTTAATGTGGGACATATCCTTATTGACATGGACTCTAGGCAAACGCTTCTCTGATGGTAGCCAGAGCCATCTGAAGGCACAACGTCCCCAGTGAAGAAGCTGAGCAGAGCATCCCAGCAGTGGTGCTCCCCAGGAGAGCAGCCAGACCTCTGTCCAGATCCAGGGGACACGCTGCAGAGCCATTGCCTGTGGGATGGCAGACCTCCCTCCCCTCCTGGTCCAACGTATGGACAGACATACTGCATGACACGTGTACCCTCCATTCAGGGTGGCACAGAAACAGACACCGTGACATTATTTGTGCCTTACTTTTAAGCTGTTGTTCTTGGGCTGCTGATTGAATCTGGCTGACTTCTCGTTGAAGATCACCAGGAGAATTTCCTCAGCTCGCTCTGCCTGCCCTGCTGCAGGGACAATAGCTTCCAGGCAGCCACACGAACCTTTCAAAAATAACACAACGATTTCTGCTTTGGCCATCTGTCCATGGAATCAGATTAAAGTGCTTTTAGAGCAAATAATTCTTTGCTTTATATTTATTATTATTCTTATTCATCCCATGTTCCCTCTCCTGAGCCAGAGGCAAGGGGATAGGTCAGATTTCTCATACATCTCCTATGGTTTCAAAACCAAAACTGCCTCTCTCTGAGCCATGAAAAAAAAAAAAAAAAGCTTTAATCCTTAAGCTAACAGTGCAATTATAAATCCATATCCCACAGAAATGTCCCCTACTAGCTACCACTGTCAATAGTAAATAATTCACATGGAGAGGCTCATAATGGCAAACACTCCACTTAAAAGCTCTTCACAGCAGACAGCAGGATAACAGTGTAATTCAAGCCCAGAAGTGAGGAATGTTTGACTCTCCTGCAATTTCCCCACTGACAAAGTGCAAACAAAATTCCACGGGTCTTCCAGCTAGAGGAAATGTGCTCAGTGGAATAGAGCTATAAGGGTTCGGGCAAGAAGTTTAAGTGCAAATACAATATTACAGGCTGTTAAAATGAGCTCTGTCTGGCACCGCGCGACGTGAGCCTTCCTGGAACAAAGCTGGGGAAAATTTTATGAATGAGAATGCCCCTACCCACAGGGAGTACAGAGCAAGGCAGGAGCCAGCCGACAGAGACAGGGCAGGCACCATCCCTGCGGACCTGGAGCTCACCTCATCCAGCAGGGTACAGCATCACACAGGCAGGAGGAGGACTGAGAAGCGAGGGAAACAGAGTGGCAAGACCTCTTTCTAAAGGAGCAGCAGCAAAAATAAATGCATTTATAAATAAAGCTGCTTGCAAACCTCTTTTGTGTTATAGTACTGGCCAGTTGTCCAGTCCTGCTGTGGTGTCACCACCCTCCGGGAAAGAGAGATGCCACCACCCGTGGTCCAGCTGTCCTCCCGGCGTGCCAAGGTAGGTGTGGAGAGCAGGACAAGTATGGCACAAAATTGTAACTTGCCCTGTAGCAAACAAAAAAGTCACTGTTATTAAACGTTGAAATCAGCAGGAACCCTTTGGTATTCGTGCTGCAAAAAGTCAGGACCTTAATCCGTCTGCCTCAGATTAAAACTGTTCATTTCTAAACCCTCCTTTATTATAAGTTGTGGCATCTCCAGTATTTTCTCTTTGAAAGAACCCATAACATAGAAGGCACATCTGAGAAAAAAAGTCAAATGTAAATTGAGCACATTGAAGCTCAAGGCAATAACAAACCAAAAATACTCTTTAAAAAAAAAAAATCACAAAACGTTACCTACAAAGTTGCTTATTACATTGCCTTAGTCTCCAGACATATATTTCACACTGCTATTTCATTAATGTTCTCCAGATGAAGTTGTACAATCAGCAGAAAACCATTAAAGAGACAAAGTATTGCTATGCTAAATAGCTTATTTGCTCTTCCTGCTTGTCTCCAAGCTACAGCTTTTTATCTATCTTTTTTCCATTCCTGAAGACTGATCCAACATGATCAAATTTCATGTCAGTAAAATATATTAAAATGAGAGAAGAGGACATTTTTAAATTTCTAATTTGTTATTCCTAAAAAAAGTCATAGCAGCAATAGGGAAATTGAGTAGTATATATTATTTGCTTGATGCTTGGAGCTATGAAACATAGATTATTTCCTGTTGTTTAGTCCTTCCTCCCAAATATAATGTTATTAAATTCACTGTTATGTTGGGATATTTTTAAGGAACAATAAAAAAGCTTAACTGCTTTAATATGTCTTACGAGTAATATAATACCTCTAATTTGACAGGTGGGATATTTAAAATTACACTGATTTCATGCTGAAGAAAAAAAGAGAAGCAGGATGGAACAGAGACATCTGTGTATGCAATATTAATGGAAAATTGTATATGTAAAATGAGCTGGGCAAATGACACTGTGACTTACTCAATGTTTTCTAGAAGCAATTAGCATACACTCTGAAAATGGATACCAAATAAAAGGATGGACAATGTATATAAGCATACTTGCTTTTACTACCTTCTTAAAATTGCATATAATGAGGAAAGCAAGAATTAAAATACCTGGCTTGTCACAGCACATTTGTGTTTGCATGCTGGGATTCAGTCCTCAGATACAATTCTGCCTTTAAACACAAGTTTCCATGCTCTTCTCCTTAGGGATGGCTGCCTTGTTCTGCGTACAGGAGGAGGAGCATCCTAGGAATAAGTGCCATGAATATGACTATTGTGCATAGCATTGCCAAGTCCTTTGTCTTTCTTTTTCCTTTCTTTCCTTTTTTTTTTTTTTTTAAAAAAAAAAAAAACCAACAAACAGAATCCCACAATCATTCTGAAACAAAATTGTTTGACCCACCCCTTCTGGAAAAAGAGGAAAAAAGAAAAAAAGGAAGGCAGCTAACTAACAGTGGACATTCTTTCGATTTTGTTTCTTTTCATGCTTCTGTGGGTGGATGTGTGCACCTCAGAAGAGAAGAGTTGTGGTCATTTAATGACTAGCTTTCTGGTACAGACCACAAGTTGAGAAATACTGGTCTTCTTGTCTTAAATGCGGCAAATGTTTCTATTGGAGGTATTAAATTTAAATGCTCAGACTTTAGCATAGTTGAGCAGTTTCACCTGGCAGCAGAGAAATAATCATGAACCACTCTTCCAGGTTCTACCACAAAGGGCACAGATAATAAATGCTTCTCATTTAAACACTTTCAATATAAGCAAACAATGTTTTCCGTCTTTTTTTTTTTAAATGCTTGGATTGGTTTTGATAAATCTTTTCGACTATAATGAAAACCTGACTATATGATATATCGCTGGGTGTAGACTTACAGAAATATAAGTGAAACTGAAAAAAAAAAAAACTTACAATGGCAAGCGATATTGTGAATCTTAACTAAAAGCAGAACAATTAACTCTAGAGAGATTTGTAGAATTTGTAGAGAGCACAACGGCTTGAGCTAAGCAAGAGGAACAAGAATATCTTCCTTCTAAAGCCATAGATTGTTGTCTGTGTCCTGTCGGTCTCTGTTCCATGGGAAGGCATTTGAGTCCTGAGCATGAGTGGTTAAGTGTATAGCTGGCATCAGCCAGCCACCATCTCTGTCTGCTCAGCACCAGCCAAAAAACCTTCTTTATGAGCATATGGTAACTTTAGTCAGAAAATGAAAGTATCATCTTTGCCATCTTTGCCCATCTTTGATTCGCAGCTGTTCTGAAGATGTTTCAGATATGCTCCTAAATCTCTTAATGGACAGAAGGCAAAGAGCTCTGGTAGCTGAATGCAACAACAACAGGAATTGCATTCAAATGCACCGAGATGAAGAGCTGGAAATGGATTCAAATGTGTTGAGATGAAGAACTTTACTTACCCCTTTTGCTTACCTTTGTCTAATGAACGATTTCTGGAGCCGAGGACTCCTGTGCAGATTTCCTCAGCTGCAGGCCAAGGGCAGGTGGGGCATGGGGGATGCTATTCAATATGATTCACAGGGATGGGGGGAAAAAAAAAGAAAAAAAAAAAAAAGTAGTTTAGAAAAACAGGCTGTTGTCAGTACAGCTGCTTTGCAGCAAGCAGAACAGACCAACTCAAACATCCTTCATCCATCTTTAGTCAGTAGAAAAATGCAATAAGCACCTTGAGTAAAATTAAAGTGGTCTGAGGTGGAAAGGAATTTTTGACTTATTCTTTTCTGTAGGCTGAAAGACCTATATTTGGAAACACACCTTGTGGAGATGGTAATTTTGTTGCTTGACATAGAACTTTAGAAGCGATTTGGGGATGGAATAAGATGTCTCCTGATTTACCAAGCTAAAAAGAGACAGGAAACTGATTGCCTACCTAGCAATACTAGCCCTTTAAAATTTAATCTCCACAACTAGATGTGGCAAATCACATTGGAGTCAAGAACTATGAATCTAACAAATATTTTAAAATATTAAAATCTATCATCTGTTTGACTCTCTTTGGTTACCCCCTTTTCCACTCCTGAAATCTCCACAGTCTGAAGACTTCAGAGATTTGTTTAAAACCTCCAGACTTTCCACAGCCCAAACATCTCCATTGTTTGTGCAGAGGCTTGAAGCCAACCCGAGCTTCATCATCAGCCTTAGGGTTCAGCAAGAAAATGGTGATTTACAGCCCTGGGGATTCATATTTCTGTCTGGGATTTCTGAGACTGAAATATATGCACAAGAACTGCACAGTGGCTAGACAGTGAGTTCATCACTGTGCGATGTCTCAGACTTACCATGCACGTGTTAAAGCAAAGGTCATCATCACCCTCATCTTCTGGGCAGTGCACGTGGAACAGGGCTGATAGGAGCCTGTTCATCCACTGCTCATCCACAAACTAAACAGTCACGTGGATGGCTGTGGGTGTATTTTGCTCCTTCCCACCTTAATCCCCGAGGCAGATGTTCTTGAGTTCAGCATCTGACGTAAATTACCTGGCCCATTCTCACACACGGGTTTTGAAAAGGGGAATTGTCAGCATATGTAGTGTCAGCTCCTATTCTTGCTCCACCACAATTGGTGCCCTTTCAAAATTAAGTCTGGATAAATTTTCTCTCGTGAAAATATCTTTACTACTATTTGAACTTCAGGCAGACAACTAGCAGCCTTAGGTATTCCTTAAACCATGTTGACTGAGTTTAGACACTCCAACCCTGCAGCTGTTTGAAACTAGAACATATCCCCCTTGCTGGATGAAAGACAACGTGGGAATACAGTCAGAAAAGTCATTAAAATAGCTTCTGATAGCAGTCTCTCAGCACCTTGGAAACTAGGATGATGCTATGTATCTCTATATAATACTCTTTCAATCCCAGGACGTGACTCATTTCAGACAAGGGTTTATCAGAAGCCAAGTGGAAGAAAAAAATTCATCAATCGGGCCCAGTTTAAAAAGGCAAATTATAGATTGTCAAAACTCTTATTTTTTAACTTACAGAAATTTACACCAATATAAGATTAATTTTATAATGTCCTGATTTTAATGGCAAATATGGCTTAAGTAGCTCTTAAGGGTTTTTTCCCTTCTCACTCCCCTAACTTATTTTTGCTCCTCTGTTGACATTTATTGCATCCTCACAGATGGACAAACAGAGTTGTTTGCAGAGGTCACACAGTAAAGAAGTTCACTAAATGATCTTGGAAAATAATCCACAGAAAAAAAACCCATCTCTTTTACAAGTTCCTCCCACCTTCTACTTTCCAGCCTTGAGAACGCTCATAAAAATGCAGCCCTTCACCAAAGAGCACCAATTTAAACCAAAGGTTTCCTCAACAGATATTTCTTCAATGTGTACAGTGTGACTTCTCCTGTCTCCAGGGCCATGTCAGTTCTCAGATCTTTTTATTTTCATCTATGGCCTTTACTGAAAATTTTGCACATCTCTTCATCACCTTCTTTGGTTAGTCCAGTGTGGGCATCCCCGTCTGGAGTACCATCTATATCCACACCACAGGCACTTAAGATGCTTGCATGGCCGCCCACATACATCTATATATTTATATACATATATTTTATAACATGAACAGAACACTCATGGACATGACAGGCTCCTATCTTCTCATAATTGGTTATTTCTACAATTTACACCTTTTCTTATCTGCAGCAAACTCAACCCCTAATCTCCCAGGATTAGTGAGAACAGTAATCCTATGCCCTCGTGGTGAATGTAATCCCACCTTAAAAGGATGGCACCAGTTGGAATCGCAACGATTCCTGACCCAGGGGAAAATAAAAGGTGAAAAAGTAATTAAAAGAAGAGTACATACACATACCCAACAGCCTTTCTCAGTGATTCTAGCAAGTACGACAGGACTACTACCAGAATACTTAAAGGACAGTCAATTTTACAGCTTTAAAGATGTAAAGACAATGATCTCCTGTATCACATTTTAAAAGAAAGAAAAAAAAAAAACACCAAACAAGCAAACCAAAAAACAACTCACACACTTTGAAACACATTTGACAGGCTTTTCTGGTACAAGCAGGCTCAGTGAAGATACCCCTTTCCCGCATTGCGGAGTTGTAACTAACCATGATATGAAATACACGATTATTATAGCTGTGCTTTCTACACTTTCACTTCTAAATCTACCATTGCTAAATGCAGAAGGTTTTTATATATGGCAGAGAAGATTAATGAATTAGCTTTCAACCATAAAGCTTTCTTTTTCATTTTTTTCTACAGATTAAGTAGGATCTTTTTTAAGAACCTGTAGATTTGATGGTACCATATCTCATATGAGCTGTGGGGGATAATCTAGCACTACTGAAGCATCATCAGGCCACGTCTGATTTTAATTATGGACTCCCCACAGTTTGGCCATTATTTGGATCTCAAGACTAGCATACTCAAGCCAACATCAACTGTCAAGAAATTTCTTTTTTTTTCCTGAAGATTTTTCAGTTGAGACCCATTGTAAGTTCCCATAAAAGCTTTTTTAATTCCATGTAAGCAGAATTACAGGAAATCACCAGGCTTATTTATTTATTTTAGTGAAACAACAGTTTAGCACAGAAAATAAACCCTTGCTATCAGAGGGGCACCAAGATTAAATGCATCTGAGATTAGAACCCAAAATGTCGAAAACAGGTCTTTTTTAAAAAATACTTGAAAAGGGGGGGGCTGTCTTTGAGCTGATCACATGCTGTTTCTGTGAGTTCCTATATTGATCCTATATCTACAGATCCTATATCTGTACCTATATTGGTACAAAATACAAATTCAGGAAGCCTCTCTAGGGGACATACATTGACACATTTGCACCACTGATAATTTTAATTTCTTGCATCTATCATTTAAAAAATGCAAAAAGAAAACAAATAAGAAAAATAAAATAGAATTGCTTTCTGCTTCTTTCATGTCAGATTCACATACTTGCATTGCCTATAAATATAGTAAATAAACGGCATCAGACAATGTGAATTGTGGGCGACAACAACAAAGCCCTTCCCAGGTCTGAGAAGAGATAGCTACTTTTCCAAGTAGATCAGGTGGAATCAATTTACTTGTTAATTGCTTCATTTTCTCTTCCAGATCCTCACATTGATTTTCTATTCCAGACACTGGGAGATGTCTCAAGTCTGCTGGTAGCAAACGCTGTCAATCTCTGTTTCCTTATTTATCTCGGATAAAGATACCAAGGTACCTAACGGAGGGCTTTTGGTGAGAGAGTTTTGTCCAAATATATCTCAAGTCACAGAAAAAAAAAAAAAATCAGTACCTCAAGCTCTCATTGTTATAATTGAACATAGAAGGAATAAAGTAGGAATTGTTTTAGGCATATTCACAGTAGCCATCTCTGGGCTACATTTCCAAAAGAAAGAAGTGCTGTTTGAAGAGAACTGAGAACTACAACTTACTGGACAGAAACCTGTCAGTTCAGGGGACTAAGTACAACTGCTGTTGTTGGTCTCTTCATTTCTTTATGCTTCTGGGTTTTTTCCTGTCCACCTTTAACATACCAGATACCCCCTTTTTCATTAAGTTAACCAAAAGTTGTGTTTTTATTGTGCATAGCTCAACAGGAATCTCATGGGCCTCTAATTGGTGCTCTAGAAGGGAGATGAGTACTTATGAATGTGCAGAAGATCTTGATTCCATTGAATTAGAAGTAAAAATGCAATTACTCCCCCTCCCCAAGAAAAAAAAAACTTCTTTATAAAGGGTAAAAATAACCCTTCTTTTCCTCCTTGTGGGTGTGGTGGTGATACAGGCAGTTTTAAATATATTCTCTTTTTTAGTCACTCCAGGAAAGGTTGTCTGGTATTAGCATGTTACACAGTCTTCATGTCATACCATTAAAGCCATATCACTGTCTTGTTTCTGTAATAATTTCACTGTAACCAGGAAAAACTTACTCCTAGAAAAGCACTTTCAGGTAATCATCTATAGTCCTTTATATTTGTTTCCCTTCTTACGTGCTTTAATTATAGGGCAGCATGACTTGGATAATTGTCTATGAGGTTAAATCCATCCAGAGAGAAAAAGAAAAAGAATAATTTATAGCTAAAATGATTGCAACACTTTTAAGAAATATTAAGCCATTTGCAGCAAGCCACCAATAAATATGCCAAGCACAAAAATTATTGGTTGAACAAGTCTAAAATTTCAATGGAATGGAATTTTTGTTCACTTTCTACTTCCCTTTGTCAGCACAATTTAAAACCACCTTGTATTTCTACTTTGAAAAGCAGCCACCTTAAATCAAATAAAAGTCTCATTAAATTTCCCACACCCTCCTTTTGAGAAATGCACAGCAAAATGGCATTTCCCATTGTTTGTCTTTAGTCTTGTTTAGCAGGGCTATTGAAATGATGCTCAGACAGCAGTACAGGTGGATGCAGAACGTATTAATAACAAAGTAATTGGAATGTCAAAGCTCATGAATTAGTACTTTTCAAATTCAACTCCAATCAGCAGATTATGGGGTTTGTGCTTCTATATAAACAATAAACACTGCAATTCATTATATGCACATCCAATATTTTTTTTTCTCCAGGCTTCTTTGCCAATGAGTGTTAAATTAAGAAATTAATCCTTCAGAGGTCAATGAAAAAGACTTTAGTGCTATTCACAAAATCAGATACTCAGACTAACAAACAGCCTGGGCAGGTCCCCCAGCCCAGTATATCACCACTCCATGTGTGCTTAGCATTCCTTCCAAAACACTTGGAGGGAACTTTTCAGGCTGAGCTGAAAATTCAGACAGTTCTCAGTTATTGCTCCTTTTTTCATGAAAACTATAACCTCAATACATCAAATAAAATATGAGTTCTATAGGAGGAAAGTGTGGACATGACTAAGACTTAAATCTTCCCTGCTTGAGCCAGTTCCTGAGCACTGATCCTTTCTTCCTTTAAACACATAGCTTTCCGCTGAATCCTCTTCTACTCCCACCAGAAATAACATCTTCTCCCTTTTCCTTCATGCACAAAGAGATACCAACCAGCTTTGTGATATATCAACAGACAATGGCATATATCCATAAGCTAAGATTTGCAATTTGTAGACTTGGGAAAAATAAGCTGGGGAGGGAGTGGACAGTAAAACTCTCTTTTGTTGGTCTACGCAACTGTAGATACACAAAATATATAACAAAGCACATCTAGTCATTTCTCACGTGGAAAACTTGATGGAATGGTTCATTGATGAGTTATCCAGGAAAAAAAAAATCCTTCCAGGAGTCTCTAACTCTTAGATAGTATCCATGGCTTGAAAACACTCTTCTTCAATGATTCTACAGAAAGCTACACTTACTCTGATACACATCCAGTGCACGGATCTTTAATAAAACTGGTACAAAATTATTTTCTTAACCCCGTGGCCCTCTGTATCATTGATTCTTCTAGTCTGCAGAAATGCCTGTGCCAAAAAGGAGTACATAATGTGACATACTTAGTTTTTTTCCTTAACTGCATTAAAGATGAATTTTTTTTCTGTTTAAACATGCCTCTTTAGCTCTATACAAACATTATATGTTGTTGCACGGGAAAATACAGAAAGAGTAACCTGTATTATAGTGTGGGTTTACTGTACAGAAAATTTGTAACTCAAATTTGTAACCATCCTGAACATTAGATATCAAAGGCACAAAATATTCATTTTTCTCTTTCTACTTCTAACTATTGAGCATTTATCAGACACTTACTTCCTTTTCTTCCCCTCTCAGCACCACCTGGGCTCTTCTCTCGCTATGATTGTCTTGGAGCTCTTTGCTCTACTAATGTTAACCAGCTTTTGTCTCCTAGTCTGGAATTGAACATAAGTTAAATTCTGAGCAATTATTCTCCACTAGTACTTAACTTTGAAGGTTGATGTCTTATGTTTCAAAAGCGTAGAAAGGTTTTCATTACTTTAAATTTACCTGGTTTTTCTAATTGTGTCAGCTGATCTAATAAAAGGTTTTACATCTCCCCATGACCCTTCCTTAACCTGGATTGCGAAGCACCACATTCATTTCTTCAGGTTTTTAATGGATATTCTGCTAAGACCTTTATGTTTGCAAATATCAAACACCTTGCTGAATGTTAGAAAACTGATCTTCTGCAGCTGCCAGCTAATTTATTTAAATACCAAAAGTAATGCATTTTATATTAAACAACTAGTGAGGGAACAAAAGGAGGAAGCAATCTTTGTCTTTATTTCCCGAGCAGCATCCTAGCCCTGCCTGTGGTCCACCCAATTCAGGGAATACATAATCTCTCTGTAAATTCCACAAGTGAGTGCTGCCTGGTTATTGTCACCACATAATGTCCAGCCAGAGGAAGCAAAGCTTCCAGAGGGATAACAGAGCATTCACATAGCTTTGCATAAATATTGGATAATGGCTTCCCTCTGAGAGATTTGTAATGCTCCAATATCAAAAGACTTATGCATTAAAAATAACTGGAATGCATATCAGATTAGCCTTTTCACACTTCAGAATTATGCAGCTTGGAAGAGCACAAAGCTGGGTACACTGTAACTCCCATTTGATACTCTCTGGACCTCTCGTGAAATAGGTTTTTCCAAAATAAAACATCCAAAATCATTTATTAAAACTGAAGTTAGGAATCTGGTTTTGAACATATTTTTAACTTCTGGCTTATAAATAAAACTATATAAATAAGCAGTCTAATAGTAAGTCTGGGTAAGCAATTTATGGATCTGTGGAGTTTTCAGTCAAAAGACACGAGCTCATACCACTTGGGGAATCTTTCTTCTATACAAATAGCAGGATCAGGCCAAAGAACTTTCCAAGTTTCTTTTCTGTACTTGCCCTCTTATATAGATCTCATATGCCAACGTCACAGACGCGTCATTTACCCAGCAGACAGCATTTCACTCCAAAGGAGGCAGGAAAAAGCTAAATTTTTTTTTTTTTTCCCATTTCCTTCAAGACTCTTGCTCCGGGAAGGTCTGGCCCAGCCTCGTGTAAAATGGCTCAGCAATGGAACTGATTTTGTTCCCCTGGAAAAACACAGCCCAGGAGTCCTTAGCATTGCTGAAATTCCCCTGACAAACAGGATACACTTTTCTTGGCCACCATCTGTCCCATTTACCGATATTAAACTACTGATCCTGCAGGACACCAAGTGCTTCCAGTTGAAATGGGATATAGCCTTGCAACAGGACAATTTATACTACAGTTATTTGCCTCTTTTCACTTTAGAAGTAAATTTCCTGATAAATTAATGCATGTTAAGCTACAGTTAAATTTATACAGCAAATCTTTACGTTGTATTATTCCCAAGGTGATAAGAATTTCTATTATCAAGTGTTCTATCACTTTATTTTTGCTGTACCACTTAAGGGACATGCTGAAAGCACAAGGTGTTCAATTCATACACAGAAAAAAAAAAGAAAAAAAAGAAAAAAAAAGCAAATGCAGGAAAAAATAATCACTATAATTTACAGCACTATAAGACTAGAGAACGAGAATATGAAATAGTGGAATAATTCATATCACATATAATGTTAAAGAAGACACACCTTAGGTAAATGCCACAGCACCTGTGAAATAGAGACTTGTTCTCCAACTTCACTCCTGTGCTGTACCCAGCTGTCTTGTATGTCAATTAATAATCTTCATCAATATTATCAAGTGACCAAAGGCAACTGTACAGAGCACTGATTCTGCACACACTCATTCCTCTGCTTGATTTTATGTGCATAAGCTGTCTTGTTAATATCAATGGGAAAGCACATTAATACAAAGTTAATTCCAAGGATAATTGTTTGCAACATTAGTGACTTCTTCGTAATATGAAGAAGCAGACATCAAAACCTGCAGTGTTGCTTATAGCAAACTTGATTTGAAAGACACTTTTGTACAGTTTCTCCTTACTTTTCCTTATGTTTCATACTGTCAGTATATCCAGAAACTTTTATAAGAATTCGTGTTATAATAAATCGAAGACTGTATATACAATGAATTAAGTGGGCTAGCTTGTGTGTCCATATGGATATGAATAGGAGTAAATAAATACTTTATAAGAGGCCATCATAAAAATTCTATACATGTCCAGTTTTTGGCCTAATCTAATCTTTCTATGTTATCACATTTTGTATAATACACGTTTTATTGATAAACTAGCTACAGTGTTATCTAGAATTTGCACCTGGACTCCCTATGACCCTGTCCCAAAGCTTACAGGTTTTCCACTTAAAAAAAAAAAAAAAAAAAAGCATGAAAAATAGGGATTTCGGTCTCAAAATTTTATTTTCTGAACTGGAACCAGGCGTGTTTGATGTCTGCATAGACTAGGTGCTCCTCCACCTTTGTCTTTCAGGAAGCTTGAGCTGCAGATGTTCTCAAGACACACAGAGAAGATACACCACCAGGACTGGCTTGCTACAGCTTGCAGTTGTTGGGTTTTGTGCAACTAATTAGTCATTACAACACTGAATGGCCCCTTGTTTTGCCTTCAAAAATCCAAATGTATTTCTCTCCTGCAAGTACTTAACAGCACTTAAGCCTAGGACTTTCCTTATTGAGAGTGTTAATGTCAGAAAACAGCCTAAAAACCTAGACACACAGATAACAACCTCAAAACAATCACCTTTGAGATGACTGTGATAAGCATGAGTTTACAGATCTATAGTTATTTTCTCTCTTTCGTTTCCTACAGCATCTTGAATGGTCTTCACCTGCCAAAAGGGCGCTGGATTTGAATCTTCAGAGCCTGAAGCACTTCCAGAGTTGACTGCTCTAAGAGATTAGGCTAGAAAAAATACACAGCTATAGAAATAACCAACCTTCCTTCCTGTAAGCAGAGCGAGAACCTTCTCCTTTGGAAGAAATATTATAAGCACCAGTCTTCAAAGTCCAGCTTTTGGATCCGAAGGCACCAAAACCAGTTGCATCATGGAAGGGGATGACATTAGAGAAATATGCCTGTGCTGGGTGTTTCCATGTGGCTGGCTTGAAGCACCCCTGTGCAGGTTTCAGCAGCTTCCCACCCACGTAAGGGAATGGGTTACTGGATCTGGTCCCTATTTCTTTCAGAAACTCAGCACTGTGCTCTCACATTTAAATATCCATTTTCTTTAGCATGAAAATAGGCAGACTGCCACGTGCTTGACGAAGGCTGTTAATTTATATAATTTCAAATTAAAATAATGAAGACAATTTGCTATTTTGAAGAATTGAAAGAAGAATTTGAAGAACAATTTGCTATTTTTTTTCATATTGAAAACCACCATTGCTGTCTTTTCATGAGAAATGAAGGCCTCTATTTTTTAATAAAATTTTCTTACTTAGTTTTCATCTTTGCTTCATGGCAAATTAAAAATTCAATATATTTAGATCTTCCATGGTAGCAGATTTATGCAGTAGAGTCACTGAGGGAATAGATTCCGATTTCCTCTTCTAGTATGCAGAATACTTTATATGAATGTAATTAAGACCGGAACACAAAAATCCATGAAATTCACTAACATTATATATGAAAGGCTTAGAGATCAATGTTTGCATCTCAGTAAGGATGGTTGCTAAGATTTAACATAACAACATGCTTGTAAAATAGAAGGAAGCAATCTTGCAGTACAAATGAAAAAAGAAATTGTCACATGGTTTATTCTATTAAGATAGAACATCATTTTATACGTGGTATCTAAATTAAACTGGGTATTCTTTCTTATTATTCATTAGCATTTCAAATTTTCAAAGCCTTTGCTTCTTCAGTTTCAGCTTGCTACTGAAGACAACACAGCTGCCTTATTTCAGCCTCTCTTTAATTTTTGTCGGATAGATTTTCAACACAGCCCTACTTTTCTGCAAGTGAAAGCAAATTACTCCATCCATTCCTCATCCTTTCTTTGTGCCACAGCATTGACCATCCGGAAGGCAACACGTTTCCTTAATATTAATTTTGTAAAACCTACTGAGCAACAATGACACCAATTCATTCATGTTTGTGGATCTGAAGAGGCTGAATAAGTATTTAACTTTCTGGGTAGTGCTAACTATGTCTGCATACTGGAAGAGTGCCAACAATGTCTTCAACAATCTCCAATATTTAAGGCTTAATTCTTTTCCCTAAAACATAAATAAGAACGTTTCATTATTACATTATGAAGGTCAGATTCAGGATGATGCAGTTTCACATCCTAGAGCTGGGGCGAGGGGAGGATCCAAAAAATATTTCCCTTTAGAATTTGCTCTTTTGTTGAAAACAGTGCACTTCTGGACAATAAATACATAAATCCATTTGGACAGATTTTGGATAGGGTTGTTTAAAACTTGTATATTTTCCTACCAGTCCACCAACTTAACTGCCAGACAATCTACTTAGCTGAAGCTGTAGAAATGGTAGAAAGAATGGTCCTGACATCCTGCCCTATCTTCATCTTGTTAGCTCCAGAGAGAAAACCTCCTCAAATGGCCAATCTCACCAAGTTAACTTGGTGACAAGAGTTTCGTGGTTTTCAGTTATTGGAAGAAAAAAGTCTCTACCTTTTAATTGCAGGATCTCTTCAACAGGTGGTTCATCCAGTATTTTCCTAGACGGTGAAGTTCTTCCAGTAATTTTTAATAGGCCCAGAGTGGCTGCTCCCTGTGGTGGTTTATTTTTTATTTTTTAACTTTTAAGTGACAGATCAATGATCAGAAAAAAAGTTTAGGAAAGTAAAATCTTTTTCCTGTCGGAAAGGAATTCATATTTCTGAAAAGTACATTGCTGTATTATTAGGTTACTTGCTGAAACACAGAAATCCACTATTTATATCAATAAAAGCAAAATCATAATCGGTCTAGACTGCATTAGGTCAGACTAAAAAAAAAAGTATTGATTTTCTTTGGATAAGCTATAGTAGAAATATATTCCTCTTCCTACTTGCCATGTAAAGGTATGGAGGTAATGACAAAGAAAGAATTTAGATTTCTTCTCAGTTTTGGATTTGAAGCTAGAGCACTTTAAAGACAACATGGCAAAACAATGTGCTTCCTCAGCCCTGCTGCTTGACACAGAGGTGTTTTGGCTTACACAGACATCTGACATGGGATAGATCAACCTAATTGAGTAATGTTTTGACAAAGTTTCTAAGTATTTGTTAACAGTCTCATAAAAGGCAACTGGACAATGTCAGTTAAAGGAGTACTTCCATCTCTGCCATAAACACAGCAGAGTGCAAGGAAGCTTTTTTCTCTCCATGTCCAAATCCAAGAAAGGAACCTGGCAGGAACTTATATTAATAGTAAAAATTTTCTTCCTTACTGCCATTTCTGCTGCTGACACTTTCCTGTCCTTGTCTTTTTTCAAACAAAAGTAATTTGTATGCAGTGGGTGCTGAACCTTTGCTGCTGCTCCCATTTCTGTTCATGAAAGAGTTCCGATTAACTTCAACACGGTGGGATTAAACTCTTGTACAAGTCTGCATCCTTTCTTATCCAGCCCAACAAGCAGGTGGTATCACTGCTAAGACAGAAGAGCTAGTGTTCAGATCGATCCCTTTCTGAATCTCTTAATCAATGAATTAATCGCACACTTTCTAACTGTAGAATCACTGTGGGGGAGAGGGAGCATATTTAAAAAAAAACACCAACTGTGTTAAGAATCCAGACTGGCTGGATTGCACTAGTGTCTACAAGTAATGTCATTTCCATTTATGAATTGTAGTGGTTTGCTACAGACATCACAATACAGTTATGTCTTTCAAATGCAAGATTTCAAGTTGTATCATTCAAAATGCATAGTAGAGGTTAATCAATTGGAAAGAAATATCACAGAAAGATGTCTGAGTAGATCTTTGAACAATAAATGTTTTTTTTTAATTCAAGGAATTTTAAAAGTTAGAAACATATATTATTTGTATGAATGATATATTAATTAGAGGTATGGGATTCCATTAGTCTATGCAGACAGAACTATTATCAGTGCTAATGGAACAAGAAAAAAAAATGTAAACGTGAAAAGGAAGTTATATTATTATGCTGTCAGATGTACTGATCAATGGAAAAGCATTTACAGCACTAAAATATATACTTGTTCTTATGGCAATGCTGGCAATGGGTCTCAAGAAAACAGACTATTAAGATAGCTTTTTCTTTTTCTCTTCAGGTAATCTGGACAAGGAAATCCTTTCTAGAAATTCAAAATGTACTCGATGAAAGTGCATAACAGATCATCTGTCTTCATCAAAAGACCTCAGACATGTGATGTAGAGGGAGAAAAACCACAACCAACCACAAGTGAACATGGCAAATCCAAGGATTCTTCTGAAGTATTAACCTCAAAGGTAGAATGCACTTCTCTGCACCAAGGAGATGTGCTCTTTCTACTGTCTCCTAGAAGTCCTGCACACAAAACAGCCTCTGAACACAATCACTGATCAAGAATTCCAACTATGCAGAGAAAAGCAGAGAGTTTTTAATGGACTAGAGATTCAGTAAACCATATACTCAGTTTAATAAAAGTTCCCCAGACGTGCATTTTCTCTTTTGTTCCCTTTCTTAACCAGATTTTTGTCAAAACAGATTAAACAATTAACATAACCTTCAGACACTGCAATCTCCAAAGAAAAAAAAAAAAGCCTTTCTCCCTCCAAGCAATGATTAGCCAAGCAGAGGGTGTATCCTCCTCCTGTGCCTTAACCTTCCGTGTAGGACTCCCAACAGCTGCCAGAATATGAGCCATTTCGACTGGTATCTGTTCATCAGAATACAGGGCTTGATGGTTCCCAAGTGCCTGTGCCTAAATAATAGCTTTTGCTACATAATGATAACATTATGTTGTACATACACTTAACACTGCCAGCGAGACACATCTGAGCCCATCACAAAAGCGCTAAGCAGTGATAAGATAATTTTTTTTTTTGAAGATGATTTGGAAGGAAAAGAGATTACGCATGGCCAGGCTCATAGAAAATGGAGAAGCCTTCAGAAAAACATTCAGGAAATTTTCATGGAAACATACCAAAAACGCAAGCCTGAAAAGGCACTTATTGTGTGTTCTCAGATGACATAATACTCCCTGAATGTTATTGATAATGAAAGCTTTCTCAGCCAATATTTTTTCTGTTGTTGTGGGATTATCCGTATCTTTGTGATATGTTTACCCACATAAAAAAAGGGAAATGTCAGAATATTTTTTATATAGAGAACAGAAAATTGAGGAAACCAGTTCACATGTATATACCTAAACACAAAAGCAAAAAAAAAATATTGTAAACTGAGAAAGATAACTTCATAGTAAGTGCATAGTGCAACCCCCATGAGATAATAAATTGTTAGAATGTCAGGAACTGCATTGAGATCTATGCTTTAGGCAATTTTTAGTCCTAAAATGTCATCCTGAGAAAACAAAGTTCAACATTAAAACATGAAGTGATACTTCCTTAAGTTCTATGCGTTTTTATGCTTTGGGTATCAGGTTTTGAAAACTGGGAGTAAATCAATTTGTCCTTCTCCCTGTCTTACCAATATATGGAAGGCAGGTTTATTCATCATATCTAGTTTGAACCCTCCAAACTCTTTCCACAGTATTTTTTCAGCTGTTTCTTTTCTTCTGTAAATTCATTACTTTTATAGTAAGAAAGATGTATGAGGACATAAAAAAAAGTTTCAGAAGAATCTTTGGTTTCAACAATAAAACTTCCTAGGACACTAAAACATTTTATTTGAATTATGGCTGAACTTGATCATATCTCTGCATAAATCAAACCTTTTGCAACTAAAATATTTGCATTTCATTGAAAGTAAGATGTTCATTTTTCCCTTTCTCTATATTAATGAAGGCTCTAGCAACTGTTTTAAAGTCTCTCCATGACTGGGTAGTAACCATACAAACACACTACAAAAAAAATGTTTAATTTACAGAATATGTTCCATAAGGAAAATCCTTATTTACACAAATTTATTGCTTAATTTCTTTTTCTCAAAGTAGATTGAGAATTGTTTTGACATTATATTTTTATTTAAAATCAATGTTACATTGAAGTCACTGGATATTGGGGAATTCCAACCTAAAGAAAAACTCATGAGGATGGTGCAATTTTTGAACCAAAATCTGCTTCATGGTTCATTTACATTGGGGACCCAAAAATTGGAAAGTATCGTCAGTGTCATCTAGAATCTGAAAGGCCTATCCTAGGAGCCATGTCTTCCTTCAAGTACTGTCCGTAAAGATTTTTACTGTGACTACTTTATTCTTGCACCTGAATAAAAATACCAAGACACAAAAAGATGGCACCAGACAATTTAGGAAACTCCCAAATTCCATTCATATTCTTGGCCTGAACTTCCCTCTGTCACAGAGACGAACATTTTCAAGGAGACAGAGGAAATAGAACTGAATTCTGTTCAGTAGTAGGGTACAGAAAATAGTAAATTACAACAATAAAAAACTCACTGCAAAGATGGCAGCTTTTTTTTTTATTTACAGAATTTTTAACCAAAAAAATATTTCCATGTGTACTTCAGGAATCCAAGTTCTCTTCAGAAAAATAGCGTCTAAACATCCACATACTGACTTTTCCTGCAACTGCCTGAAATCTCAGTTAGGTGAAAAGGTATTTGGAGTCCTGTTCTCATAAGATCATCAGATAGTTCAAGCTGGAAGGGACCTCAGGAGGTCTCCAGTCTAACCTCCCGTTCAGGATCAGCTACAAAGTCAGACCAAGTTGTTCAGCTCTTTCCTCTACAAACTGGGTCTTCCTCTTTCATCCCTCTCCATGGAAATGTTAAAGGTGAGATCATTTAGAGCTTTTTCCACTTGGGCAACAGGACAAGAAACGCCTGTGCCAGCTCTACCTTTCCACCCCGTGATGCAGAATGAGGGATCAGCATCTGGACACCTGCATTCCAAGCAGTCATTGACACAACAAATCCTCTGTTAACACCCTGAAAACAGAGCACTGTGTGTCTCACTTTGACATGACCCAGCTCTTCAGGGAGAAGGGCTGGAGGACAGTCTGCAGATTGAAACTGCAGTAAAACTGTAGGGAAATGATAGGATTTTAGAGATAACATGGGTTTTCTATTCTTCAGAGGAGATACCTCCTAGTGAATCAGGAATCCAGCATATATAGAAACAAGTGATACAGGCTAAAGAAGAATTCATAGCTCACCAAGGCCAGCTTCCTTTGTCCACAAGGTAGAAGTGCTTTTTGAACAAAGAAAGCCTTTCTCCATTAAAGGTTCTTTATTCACATAAGTCCTTCCCTAGCACCTTAGCTTGTCCACGCAGGTTCCAATGACAGAGGTGGGCAAACGTGCAGATACTTCTTTTCTGTTGATCATTGCCCTGTAGGCAACAACATGCCCCCCTATAGATAACTTTTCTTCCTGAAATGTGCACCAAATCCTGGTGTCGTACTAGGATCCTGCTACGGCAACAGCATATTTAAATATTATATCATTCATATTACAGAGTGATCTGTAATTTGGTTTTTGAGTGGCTATGACTCCTGAAACTAGCATCCCTCAGAAAGCTTTAAAATAAGAGAAAGCAGCTGAAATGCACAATAACAAATTCAGGTAACAGGACAGAAAATAGGGTTTGGGCAAAGCTATCAGACAGAAGCGCTTTCATATCAGGCTCCAGAGAATGTTATTGGCAATATGGGAAAGAAGGGAGAAAAGGAGATCTACAGGAAAAAAAAGTCATGAACTCCAAACAAAAGCAAGATATTTGGTATTTAAATGTAACTTAATATATTTCATGAATCATCCTCATAAACATGCCAAGCCTGTGCCAGTTTTGACTAAAGGAGCTTTGCTCAGTAGCAGTTTCAGTCGTGAGATCCTGCAACCACACAAGCTTCAACACAGAACAAAAGCCAGAAGTTTAAGTATGGCCCACCCTAAAGAATACTTAAACAGGCTGTGGAGCATTCAGCTTTCAGGGTCCCACCTCAATTTCCATCACGATAATCACAAGACTGCTATGAGCCTCAAGCCTTCTGGAGCTTTGCAATAGGAATGGCAAGTTAGGACTCTAATCCTGATGAAATAATTTCTGCCTCCGGCATATCCATGAGAAGTACCTCATCATCATTTGGCCCATTAAATCAGATTATTATTTTACAGGAACCATTTACTGCTAATAATAATACCTCATCACTGATATTATTATCTGCTTCAGGAGCACAGTACGGCTGGGGTTTTCAGACTTGATTGCTCAATGTGGCTGGAAGAAAAAGAATCTCTCCACATTTTTAATTTGATTCTTTATCTTGGAGAAGATGGCTGAAAATGAAATATACTGTGTCTGCCAGTAGCTGCTTGTGCTATTATCTTGTACTTACGTTATCTACTTGGCTATTTTTTTTCAGATTGAAGTTTTAATTTTTATATACTGCGATGTGAGCATTAGTAGCTTAATAAATCGACGAGAAAGGAAGTCATGAAAGAAGGATACGGACTGCTTAGAGAATGAAAGGAAACACAATAGTTTTCCTTACAGATGGCCTTTAAAGTGAATGAGCAGTTGAGATTTCCCTGCTCAGAGATGCCATAACATAAAAATACAGTGAGTGAAAACAAGCAGGAAGGGTCATGCTGTGCCCTCAGATGCACTCAGAGGGCTCCCATTGACTCCGATCAGAGCCAGATGCCAAAAGCTTATGGCAGAATTTAACCTCAAGCAACTTTTTTCAAACAGCAGACCAAACTGTGGTTTCAGAGACACACACACGGTTCCCAAAAGAGCGAGCGGTCACAAGCGCTTCGCGTTTCTCACTTGCTTTTCTTCACCAGGGACCTCGTTGGCTTAAACCTGAACTTCACTCGCAGACAGCACTCGCAGGCTGTTTACCACTGCTGAGCCCTCTGCCGTACACAAACACCCCTCCAAAGTCAAAAGTACGTAAAAATCCTTTCGATTAAATTTAAAAAAAAAAATACTACCATACTTCTGAAGTGCCTGTGATGCTTTTCATAGCTACGTCAAGAGAAAGCGGGTCCATGGTACAAAACCACTTACCCCAGCTGTCACGCTGCAGATGGAAGTGGTTGGGGCAGGATGAAATTAGCATAAATAGAGTTTATTAGTTAAATACATATTCTTCTTGCAATTAAATACGACTGGTTTGGACTGGAGATTCGGACTTTTGAACAGAGCACCCTACAAATTTAACTGCCCCCAGCCAGTTTTAGACACAATATATAAACCTAAAAAGATTCTTTCCACTTAAGACACTTATTTTACATATTACCCTAAAATTATTCAGTATTCCATCTGAAATTTTCCAGGTGATTAAACCTGACACTCCGTCCTGTGCCAAAACAACCCAGAAAAAAAAAAAAAAAAGCAGAGTGCTAAACAAATAAGAGTATTATATGCAGCATTCATCATACAGCATCCAGCCAGTTCATCTTGGTACTAACAACTTAAATTGCTAAACCCAAATTTAAACAGTTATTGGTATTCCTCAAAAGCTTGTACTACCATAGCACTATCTTTGCAGAGACTTTTAAGCATGGACCATGTGTGCACGGCAAGGGGATGTGGTCTCTGTCCTAAATGCCGAGCTACGGCAGAATTATTTATATATAATATATATATATTATATATATATAATTTCAGGACGTACCATGAAAGATACAGGGAAAGACAACCTCTGGTTTTCCAGGTTTTCCAGGCACATGCCTGGAATAGTGTCAGTGGCTGTGCGACAGTAGAGCAAGATCCATAGTGACACCTGTAAGAGTCAAGGCAGATCCATGACAAAGTTTTATCAGGTTTAGGATTCCTGTAAACAGAACAATTTCAGATAACCAGCAGGAGGAGCAGGTGGTAGCCAATTAGTCTTCTCCAGGTGCATTGACCAGCTGATTGATGAGCTTCTCAAAAGAGTTCATAAATTTACTCATTTCCCCCCCAAAACGTTATGCTCAGACCAACTTATGCATGAATTGTGCAGCATTTGACGTGCAGCTTTTCCATCTGTATCAGCTGCTACTAACAGTGCACATGTGACTATTTGTGTCTCATTTCATACCAAAATTATGGTTAAGAGCTGAAAATGACTAAATATGCAGGTGGCATGCCGTCCGCGGTACCAGCAAACAGATGCGAGAGCTCAGTACTCAGGACCATGTCATGATGCCTGATATTGCACAGCTTTATGAAAATGGTGATATGTGAAGTATTTAGCTACTAAGTAACTGTGTTTTCTTTATTTTACTATAAGCAAAATTAACTGTTCTACTGTAAAACTTTTTATGCCTGGAACAGAAATTATCCTCTTCAAAACATCGTGACTCATTTCATTTCCAGCTTCCTCATAGAAACAAATTTAGATAAGCCCCATAATCTTATAAATTTATCTAACGAAAAATTTTTTTCTATTCTTTAACAAAGAAACAAACCCAGATAGGCCAAGAAACCCAGTAGAAAAGTTTTGCCCTTAAAAATTATGAGGAAATTTCCTGATATGCTGTGCTTTCTATATTTTTTCCTATTTAATGGGATGTCTTTAAGCAGGAAGTAATCAGTCAAAACCAGTAATTTATCATAGCCACAGAAAATGCATTCGCTCAAACAAGGTAATTTATCAGTAAGTCCTGCTGAATTAAGTCCAGACTTACATAACATTTAAAATGTTGTATGTATGTTAACAAATGTTATCTTTTCAAAATCAAATATTATATGACTCTTATTTTACTCTTACTCAGAACTAAACTTACTTACTGTCAATCTTCCTTGTAATGATTTTTTTTAAAGAAAGTAATACTCTATCTTTTTAATCTTCTAGCTGGTATTTTATAAAACTTCGGAATTATAAAAAATCATCTTATCTCTGCACTCATACATTCAGGTAATACTTTCTTCTATTAATCAAGATGTCTTGGTAGACTTCTTTAGTGCTGATATAGTAGTGATTCTCCCTCCCCCCCCCCCAAAGATATTTATCAAATCAGCAACTCTTTGCAAAGTTTTCTTTTATCCCGTTCATCAATTTTTCTTTTTAAACAAATGATTTCTGCCATTGTGATTTATACCCATAGCAGCTCACGGTAAAATTAAATTTGCTGTGTAACCATCTAACAGCTTAGCTACACCATGTCAACACTCTGGGCAGTTTGAGTACCAAGTCAAGACACCCCGAATTCAAAGACCAGTAGTTTGTCAAGGTCTTGGTCTGGCCTTTAGGTAGTGCATGTTGTGGGGGGTTTTGTGGTTTGTGGTTTTTTTGTTGTGGGTTTTGTTGGGTTTCTTTTCTCCTAATACCTGGATTTGGGACTGAGAAGCCAAACCCCAAAGCCAGGAACTGAGGTTTCCATAGATTCCCCAGGGTAGCACGTGAGGGATGCCCAAACCCCAAGGCACTAGCCAGCAGGACAGGTCTGAGCTCTGACTGCTCCTGGGAGCTCAAAAACCCAACTCAGGGCTGGCTCAGGAGATTTTGTCTCCCCTAAGCATTGAGACTAGGCAATCTTGGGGGGGAAAATCCAACTGTAATAGCCATAAAAAGCTTCAGGGCAGGGACCACAGCTAGGGCTGACCTCCTGCCCACGGTATGTTTGCTATGTGACAGGCTTGCACAGCAAGAGGCAGGGTGCCATGCTCCTCTCCTCCACCCTAGCTCATGCCTTGGTGTCTACCTGATTTCCTTGGAAGCCTCCTTGAAGCTACTATACCAAAATATTAGGGAGCTTAATGTGGCCAGCTGGAATTTCTAACTGAGCAGTCAGAGCTCCTCTTGTTTGCAGTATCTAGTAGATACACCCAGAGGATTACCCAAAAGATGGAGACATCAGTCACTCCACCCGGCCAAGCCAAGCACTGACCTCAGCATCTGTTTTCTCCTGCCAGAGCATCAGGCAAATGGAAGGAAAGTCCTGAAAGCACATCCAAGACTAAAGCCCCTTCCAGAAATACCAGTCTTCTGATCTTTATCAATCCCTCCCTCTCTGCCTGAGGAGCCCAGGCTGTCTGTGGGCCACGCTGCAAAGTAAAACGAAGATGTAATTCCCAGAGGAAACCCAGACACGTCCCAAGGGTTGTCTCAGCCCTGCCATCATGCCACGTGCTGGGGCTCACGTGCACCAGTGCAAGGATCTTCCCTCCGTGCTCACCCCCAGCACCTGCAGCTTTTGCACTCTGGTGGCTTCCATGAACGAAATTCCCACCTACTGACAACTGCAAGCACCAAAAAGCTGGTTTTCCACATTGTAAAACCCTTTGAAAAAACCCTCCTTTCTGGAGAAAGAGAAACAAAACAAGGCAAACAAAAAAAAACCAACCCACCAAACCCCAGCTAGATAATTTTTAAATGGAAAAATATTTATTTTTATTTATTCCTCCTTCTACCTCATCCCTCCTGACGTGGTGTGCCTTTTGATTTTGTGCAGAACAACTGAACTGCACTTATCCTTAGCACTTCTGCAAGTCTATTACTTGGAGTTCAATTTCTTACTTTGGACTCAACTACTTCAGTTTAAATCACAGACTTCACGTTTGACTACACAGAGCATGGGCAGATATTTAATTCCTACAGTTTTTAACCCGGGATAATTCAAAATAGCATTAGATGCACTTTCAACTCTAGTTTAAAATAAATTTTTAAAAATATGTAGTTTATCTTTTTGTATGCTTCTTTTTAAATAAATTTTTAAATAAATCAATACCTACAAAAGGAAGCTCAATTTTAAGGTAACTTACAATACACAAAGACAAGAACAGCTCAATAAATCCAGAATACAAAGTATATTAGTCATAATGAACCAACTGGCTGCACTTTATTTTCGAGGGTAGTGACAAAAGGAGACCATTTGTGTTGTTTAAATGAAATTTATATCATCAGAATATACCATCCATAGAAAGATTAAATACTTATGTAACTTCAGAGATTGGAATACAAAGTTATGTAGTTTTTGTTAAATACCTCATAAATCTTTCAAATACTAGTAAAAACTTGAAAACGCCCAATTTTCAAAATATTCTGAAAAGATATAACATCAGAAAACCAAAATTTTAAAGTTACAAAAATCATTTTGAGTTTCTTACGTGATCTTCAAGTGAACCTTTTTTGTTATAACACCAAATACCAAGTTCTTACCTGGTGACATAAATGTAGATTCTCCTCTTTGATAAGCTCAGCCTCCCAGTCAGATCCAAGAGGGACCTCCTCTGGATCATCACCACCTGCTCCTAAGAAGACTTTTCAATCCACACCAGCTAATTGATTATCAACACAAGTGTTTTATTCCAGGTGCTCGTTACTGGCTGAAACCAACCTTCAGCTGCTTTTCAAAGGAAAAGAGACACTTGAAACAAGAACTAAGATTGAATTTAACCCATTGGAATCTGGTCATTTTGAAATTTTTTTTTTTGGTTCAGTGAAGTCTAAGACATAATACAAATATACAGATTTAAAAGCTGAATGGAAAATATCTTTTTACCATGAATATTCACCAAAGAATTTTAGTGCAAATAAATAATAATTTCAAAAAAAATTTAACCATTTGCACTTTTTTGCAGTGTTCTCATTTAGTTTTCTAACAAATAAATCTGACTTCCGGTAGAAAGAAAGGAGAAAGAATTTAGATTAAATTCCCCATATTTATTTTTCCATTTTCTGGATATCTTCCAGATAGGAAAAATATGTGCAGCTTTCTCTTAATTAAAGAGAAAGTAATTCTGTGAAAGGTGCAATTTTAGAAAATGGAAGTAACTTTCTCTCTTCCTCACTTTCTCGGGAGATGGGGAGGTCCAAACAGATAATGTTCTCCCACTCTCAAGCCAAGCATTTCCATAAATACAGGAATGTATCAGGATTTTTTTGAATTCACTCACTCTTTATATATTTAGAAGTGGTGATTTTTAAAGAACATTGAATCATACTCCTTTTTCCCCACTGAGAAAAACTTACTCATAGAAAAAAAAATGTTCTGGTCAGGACAGAGATTTCTAGCAAGTATGTTAAAGAACTATTACCCCATTTTTATTCACAGAATGAAGTCTTAAGAGGAAAATATCGTTCCATTTGACACCATATATTCTGCAATTCAGATCTATATTACAGGTCTATTTTTAGACTCTGGAGTCACATAGGTATTATGAGTAACCCATTTCTGTGGAAAGGTCAGGGAGAGCAGACTTTAAATTAAAAGCCAGAAATCTCTAATCACACCTTACACATGCACAGAGCTTGTTTCATTTTACACACATACATCCAGGGATAGAATCAGTCCCTTAATATGAGGAGGTTATACACAAAAAAAAAAAATAATTATTGTTGGTGAACAGAGATTTTCTTACAAACATCCCTATAGAAAACTTTTTAATTAACTATGAAAGTGGAAGTCATCTCATCCCTTAACTCTTTCGGAGTGGGATACATCACCTGGGTAGCCTGAGCAGTTTGCCACCCTGTATTGCCAACAACATCCCCAACTGAGCAACTGCTTGAAAACTACAACTGTCTGGGACTACACTTCCAGTTCTCATTCCCCATGTTTTTGCAAGGGAGAAGGTATAACGAGCTTAATAAGAGGGTATGCACCAGAAACTCAATAATTCCATGGCAATTGGGAAGAAAAGGCATTGATTACTTTGGAGATGCAAGTTCTAACGCATAGGTGGCTGATTACAGAGAAATTACCTTTTTTTCTTTGAGAAATATTTCAGCAGTAGCAGGCAGCAAAACAGCAAATAAAAAAGAGATAAAAACAAAGGGTGAGAGGTGGACAAAATGGCCTGGGTGGCCCATCAAGCTGTGTGACAAAAAATTCATGGACTTGACTGATAAACTGTATTGTGGGGTTAGAAAAAGTACAGTTAAATTCATGTTTGCAAATTGCACAACTGTATTTTCTGGCATTAACTGGAATCAGCAGCAGAATTACTGGAATACAGGAAATTAGCCGAAATTAAAATGTACTACTGACCTCAGGCTCTGTCCAGAATCAAATGTTATGATCTCAGAAACATCTGAAAAGAAGTCAACAGTGGTTTCAGTGTTCCTGAAGGTTGTTTTTTTGCTTCCTGCATAACCCTGAACACACTAAGGAAGTTAAGGAAGATAATGTTTCAGCCTTACATCTTTTCTGTTCTGTCACTCCTTGCTGTCTTAATAAAAATCAGAACCATTGGTGAGCAGAGAGAAAGAATGGAAAAAAAAAAAATTCATAGTGTTCAGATACAGCCCCAGGAGAAATCACAATAGCAGATTGTGATATTGTGGGGCTTGGTGGGGATTTTGGGGGCGATTTCTACGCTGTTCTAATCCATACTAAGTAGCTAATTATGATGAAGAATAACACAAGGTTTATGCCCTGTGGCTTGAGAGATTGAAGTTGCCCCAGCTTAAAAAGGCAGGATTCTATTATTTCCTGTGTCTATGTTTCTCCAAGCTGGTAAATTGGCTGGTGTGCTCCAGACGTTAGTTGGATTATTAATCAATAAGCAGACGTGTGGATGCAAGTGCAAGCCAGAACCATAATTTATCACGACAGTGCAGGCTGCAATAAAGTCTGGTCTGGAGTGGAGTTTCTTAACACCAAGCTCAATCCTATGCTAACCATGTGTTTTCCTACAATGACTCCATCCATGAAGTGGCACTATGAATTGTTTTATCGATGAAGCGTTAGTCCCGCTGCCACAATTTGTCAATCTAGAAATGCTGTCTTATCCTCTTAAGCGGTCTGTTTGTGTTGCAAATAAAGCACTATGACCCTACCTATGGAAACAGGCAGGGCAAATGTAAACAATGTTCTGCTTCAGTTTCTTACTTTGTGGTTTTGGCATGAGCTCCCAGCTATAAAAATGAAATACGAATGCCATGATAGGCAAAATTTGTCAGTGAAGAAATTTCCTTATTATTAGAGCAGGGATCAGATTAACCTTTATAAAGCCATAAACCACAGAAATACACAGAAGTTAGTTAGGCTTCTTAGGGGGAGGCAACATCTGTCGTTGGTAGTAAATTATCACCTCCAGGAGAGCAATGGGTCGCTGCAGTGGGGGAGTGCTAACCTGGCTGGTGAAGATGGCCTGAGATGAGGCTATGAGTAAATCATAAGCACAGGCAAGACTGAGGAGCTCTTCACTTGCCCACTCTAAATTATCAGCTACTGTGAGCATCAGGTACCCCACAGCTGATTTCTAAAGCAAATACCTTACATATAGTTCTAATGAGTACTTGCAAACTTTGAGGGGAAATCTAAGATCCAAGACTTCCAGTATAAACATTACTTTTTTGAGCACCGTGCTGCTCAGGATTTGCTTCCCTAATTCAAGATGATTTTAAAATATTTCATTTTCAATATTAGTTATCAACATTTTTGAAAACCCAGACACTGGATTAATACACTGATAGAATAAAAGGGAAACATTTGTGATGTCTGCTAATAAAAAAATTATATGCCTAAGTGTAGAAAAAAATCTGTTTTCCTGCTTGCTTGCCATTGTGTCAGACCTCTGCTGTGCCAGGTTGTACCTCTTGTATGAAAGGCCAAAAGGGAGATTGGTTACATGAAAATTTTTGGTAAAATATACTCTTCCAAGAGCCTTTCTAGACACACGGTTCTCTACAATTGCTTCTCAGGCAAGAGTTACTCTTGTTAAGGATGAACTATTTACAGAAATAATTCTTTATCTGTGATTTTTACTTACTTTCTGATCCAATTTTGATGGTGTCATCTGAGAGAGAAAGCATTTCTTTCTACTCGCCGGTCCCCTCTTTTGTTGGTCTGCAGATTTTCTCTGCTTCTTAGAGCTGTGGCCATAAAGCATGCCAGCGTGGGGTTTGCAGAGTCCATCTGTGAGAAACGTCTCTGCAAAGGCATCAGATCCTCCTCTTCTTGTGCCAGGGAGGATCTGTCTTGAGCAGTCAACTGTGCACTCAACAGGCAAGTAGATACCCACCAAAGTGACAGCAACCTACAAAACCTACCCCGTTAAAGTAGCAAGTAATGATATTTCTCATCACAAGGTTATTTCCTACTTCCAGCTATCTCATAAATATTCATATTTACTTTCCCAGGCTTCGATTGATCACACTGCTCATTTCCTTCAGCTGGGTGCATCAAGTTATTTGGTGTTCATATCTCTCATTTACAAGGGATCTCACACACAACAATCTGGTGTGCAAAGCTATAATTTTCTTTTATTCCTAGATCTCAACATTTTAAAAACCTTTCTCCTCCAGTTCAGCAAATCTTTCAGGGTCACCCAACACAACAACATTTTTAATCTAATGTAAGACACTATCATGTTTTAGAATAAATTTAGTGCTTTAAAATGCTTCTTAGACACTCCTGCTTGTTGTGTGACAGATTTCAATGCATGTTTAGCATAATTATTAAATGTAATTTATGTTTGTTGTGGCTTAATATTCAAGCAAGCTTCACAAAAAGAGAATTACAAAAATAAACCACGTTCAGTAATAGCACAAATCAGTCTCGGAGACTGATAAAATACGTTACAGGTAATGTAAGGTGCCATCAATAATGATGACAAAAGATCCCTTGCATTTTATCATCTCACTCGTTTGCTGCTGCAAACTACTGGTTAGTCTTCGGAAGATACAATTCCTACCACTTCCAGGCAAAAACCAAAAAGATGACATTTAAGGCCTTCAGTTTAAGATGCTGCCTTTTTTATCTAGGGTTAATAAATATCAAATGTTGTCTGCTCAGCACTTTTTGAAATTGGAGACGACATACTGATGCCTCTAGTTTCCTTTGTGACTGGCTCTTAATAAAAAAAGAAAACTCAGCTATTTCAGAAAGGAAAGGGGTTTTATAGGTTCAGAAAGTTCCCAGGAGTAAAGGGATGACTAGTTAACTCACAAGATTGCCAATGGGACTGGCTGCAGTTCATATACAGGGGGCATGTCATACACCATAAGTCATAACAAGATCTCCTCTAGATTAAGTGAAGTAGCCAGGTAAGAAAGAACAAGTGTCAGGCCCTTGGAGGCAGCAGAGTATTTCTCCTCCAGTGATCATTGTAATGGGTTTTCCTCACAGAAATCTCCCTTCCCCAGTAGTCAGTCTTCTCCTACCACCGTAAAGACCTCTAATTGAGGTCTAATTGAGACCTCTCTAAGCGTGTAGAGAGAAATTACTCAGCAAAGGTGGCAGGATTCTGGCTGAGGGGTTTGTCCACTGCCTGGAGCTCATTACTGCATCACTCACGTGTCCCTGCATGTGCTTGGAGCTCTGTGATAACAATAGCTGCCACTGCACTGTAAGTAAATATCATTTTCAAATGTGTTCCCGAAGTCTAGACTTCACAGAAACTTACACCTCTCCTGTTTCTTCGCAAAAAAAGATTTTGGGTGGTTTTTATAAGACACAGTAAATCGTTGCTTTTGCCACTTTGCTGCACTGGGTTTGAGCCCATGCCAAAATTGTCCCTGAAGTCTACTCACCAATCATCTGAGCACGCTTGCAGGCAGCCCCCAGTGCCTGTGATATTCTGTAATGTCTATGCCTGCCAAACCAGGGAGCTGTCATTTTTGGCCATTTTATAAAATCCCAGACATAATTCCATCAGCCCAGGACACAGTATACCTATCAAAACCACAACAAATAACTCAGTGTTCCTTCGACACACAACAGGAATTGAGAAGTAGGGGCATCTAGGAAATTCTGGTTGATATAAGATCAGAGAGTTTTAATAATTACCTACAAGAGACAAAGAAAAGCTGCCAGGTAAGGTGGTGTCATTTATTAGCTATGCATGGCTTCATAATAATGCAATTAAACTTTCGTCAGCACTTCTACTACAAAGGCTGTTTTCCTTGAGATGATAATTTAGCTAAAGCCTGGGAAAGTCTCTTGCCTCACAGAAAGTGACTTAACGATTTTTGAAGACAAAACCTGTGACAGTATTGAAGTGAGAGTACATGACAGGATTTCCTTGGTTTTGCTTGCTTACATGTTGACTTGTTCTTTTCTTAAGCTTTTCCTCCAGAATATGCATGTTGAAGATTTTCCAACAGTACTTGTTCTGTACTGTATCAGAACTAGGATTGTGACATTTTACTACGGCTAGAATTAGACCATTTTCTTTTTATTTCGGTTTCTGTAAGCCCAATAAGTCACGCAAATATTTTCCCTATCTCTGATTTTAAAAATTAAATATTATAGGCTATCCTAACTACTAAAATTTGCTTGAAGTGATTACCCTTGAATTTGAAAAACAAACTTATTGCCAAATTTACAGCTTAGAGTGCTAACAAAATGCAAAGATTTTGTGTAATGGAAATCAACCAGGTATCGGAAATAACCAGGTAATGACTAGTCATAATTAAACTACTGATCTCAAAGGAGACAGCTGCAGCACTCATATAAACATTTAATTTGAGCAGCTTTGTTGAAACTAGTAAGGGAAAGACTGGGGTTTAAAACTGCAATGGCCTAATGAACCGTAAGCTGATAATGAATGGAGGGAAACATAATTTATCATTGAAATGAAGAACATCTCTTTTTTAATAAATCAGGCTTTCATCTTGATGTGATGCATCCGTTTGGTAAAATCAGAGTATCTTTTCACAAACACGAAAGAAAAATCAATTTGATAGTTATAAATGATATTTCAGGAGACAAACTATTTTAACTGAAGAAACGTGGGCATGTGCATATGTGCGTGTGTGTACACAAAGTTAAGTACAGGTGATGCTGTAATTTAATGTATAAAGCACTGCTTCACAAATGGAGCTATGCCAATGAAGTGTTGCATACCAGATTTATTGTTGGGTCTGGAATATGCTAAGTGAATCACATTGATGACTCTATAATTAAGCTGATTCGAAGTGAAAATTATATTAAAAACAAACTTCTGAGCTTTTCTACAAGATGATATCTCAGGGCCAGTCATTTGTTTCTTGTAGCATTTTCAATGCTACAAGAGTGCAGAAAGTGATTGATTTTTTTGCAATGGAGTTTTATTTTAACAATAAAGATGATCTGTTTTCTTGGTTTTCTCCATATTAAAAATACGGCTTAATGCAATAATTTTTTTTGTGCGACAAACCTAACAAAACCAACCATTGTAAAAAAATGAGGATTTAACAAAGTTCCAGAGTGAAACTCTATTAGATTTTTTTTCCTGGAGGAAAGGGAGGTTTTTGATGATATTTTCAAGGTTACAAGCCTTATTAAATTCTGTGGGGAATTTTTACCACTCATTGTGGGACTGTTTCTTTTGCCATATAGATACTATCAAGAAAATGGGCTGTATTAGTAAATTAGACGTAGCCAGAATTTTTCTCTGGCACCAAGGCCAGCCAAAACAGAATGGCTTTGGATATGTAGATAAAGTATCCTACAGAAGACTCTCCTCATCCAAACCACCTCTAGGAATCACCAGAACCATACCTGAGACCATGTTAACAGCTTATTAATACAAACAACAGATTCCTGGCGCCCAAATATATTTTTAATTTATCAATACATTGATAAATTTTCGTATTATGTCCTGGAATCTACAGATCTGTAAAGTTCCTTATTATATGTCTTTTTCTATCAATTATTATTGTGATATGAATAGAGCCAGACTATTCTTAGCTAAGCTAAGCTGAGATACACTTCCTTATGTAAAAGAAAGTCAAAAAGCATAACGTTGATGCCAGAATTTTAATGGGCAATAGATATTCATTATCCTTATGCCATTGACTCTCCTTCTGACCTTCTCCTATTCTAAGGCTAAGAATTTGAGGAGAGAGGTTATTTGGAAGGGATTGATTATTTCTTTAGTTTGATTGCATAAGGTTCAGATTTCCTAAGCAGTTCCACCTGGGCTTGTTTGTGTTGTTTCAGGAAGACTTGGCTAGAGCTGCACTTTGAGACCAGACAAGCTAGCAAGAGACACACCAACCTCCATCCCGTTGCACAAATATAGCCACTGAAAGTCATCCGAAGGCACAGTACCTCCTCATCGCAAGCAGAGATTCCGATCCCTGTGGCATCTCAAGGACACACTAGAGACACCTATGTTTCAGCAACTGAATCGAGACCTCCAGAATGACCTCCAGACAATGTTAAAAGACCAGGGCTTTGCATGCATACAGATAAGTAAGATATGCTACACAAAAAAGATTTCAAGATTTTCATAGTTTGTTTAGATTTATCTCAACAGGTTTAGGTTCCAGTACATAGCCTTAAGATGGATAAGGTTTGGATATCCTGGGATTACTTACAAAATTTTCTGAGATATCTTACCTAGAGAATGTCATTTCACAGGCATGCCTCATTATTGTGTTTCCATATTCCTAAATGTGTTTTTAATAAAAAACCTGGAGAAGAGGAAGCCTCTGCCTGGAATGTGCCTGCTATGTGGTCCCGGGAATGACTCAGTTGGGTACAACCAGCCCGTGACCCTTGTTTGAAATGCACCCAATTCTGGGAAGGAAATGCGAGGAAACAGGTGCCTCACCTCCAGCGTCATGTCACGGAGCTTTGGCCTCAGAGTACGTCTAAATATAAAACTTTTCAATATAAAAAAAAAAAGCAAGGAAGATGAGGACACAAAATGCACTATGTTACAAAGACTATGTACAGCTAACTCAGGAAATACAGTTAGGAATAACAAACGATGGATCCTACTAACAGAATAATGGGCATCCTGTTTTCTATGCAGCACCCAGCTGTCATTGCTTTATGCTGCAGCAAATACAACAAAAATTCTATTACTATCAATCTACATTTACCATAAAATGACTAATTAATTCCACATTTCAAATTGTCTGTGGAATAGGAATCAAACTTTTTTATTTAAAGCAGTTGAAAATAGAATAGCATAGCTAAACATTATGCATCTGTTATTTTTTCTTTTTCAAATGTTTAATTCATATTTCATAGGATAATGCTGTAGCAGATAGGACTACTTAATATTCAATAAATTAAGAATTCTGATAAGGTATTATTTATAGTGCAATGTTTCTTATATGCCTTAATATTGTTTATTTCAATGACAATAGAAAGGACAAAAAGAAAGCCAATGTAATACTCTCTCAGATATAAATAATCAGGATCAAACTTGAAACATTATAGCTAAATCTCTTGTCTATAAGCACTCCTAATCTCTCGAGACTATCCTACAAAGAAAATACTCAAAAACAGTGCTTAAAAAAGAGGGATGGTGAAATAAAACAGACCTGGGGCTGGCAAGAGTTATAAGTACAGAGAGGATCAGAGTCCTTCTCTGAATCGAAAAAAAAGTGAGATTTGGAAGGAGGCAGAAATCATATAGATAGATTAGCAGCCTATATGATTTCTCAGTCAATTTTTGGTTCTAAATAGACAATACTTTTAAAAGGCTGTGTATCACTGGCAGCACTTGATATGCAAAGGCATAAAGAAGAGTATTATGCTTTTAATTTTTTCTTTTTTTTTTTAAGTCTGTTTGCTCATTTTGTTTGCTTGAAGACAAACACATATCAGCTTTCATGGGATAAAGACTCCATTCAAAATGTTTGCTGGAACCCAGCGTGAGTTTTTCTGAGAAAATTCTGAGTTTACAGAAGCCGTAACACCCAGAAGGGGACAAAAATCTTGACTCCATGTGTCACCTGATCATCCAGCCTTCAATCATCTCAGAACACACTCTCATAGCCTACAGGAAACTGAGTTTCTGTGGGAGTCTTAGAGGGCTCAGCAGGAGACTAATTTCAGAATTTTATTCTTTATCCAGACTAATCTAGACTCACTTCCTGATTTGGGGTATTTCCATAGAGTCAGAATGACTTCCAAAGCCTGCTGAGCTCAGGTGTAGGATGGTTTCAGAGTCCAGTTCCTGCTGAGCTGGAATATCTTTCTTCTGGTTTACCCCACGCTGACCTCTGGGCTTTGGTTACTGCTACCAGGGACAAAAGGGCACACAAGGAACTGGAGCTTGTTGAGGCAACCATGAGGGAGGAACTGCATCCCAGGCTGATCTGTGGGAGGGAGAAGTCCCCATGACAACAATAACAAAGTTTAGTAAGTGGGGGTTTTTTCCAATTAAATTCTCCAAGCTGTTGAGCATGGAACATGATACATTGAAAAGATTAGCAAAAAATTGGTACTCGTGGCATAATACTTAATTGAACTTATTATGAACTTAATACATAAGTTCATAATACTTCTTCAGGTTGGCAAAGCAATGCAGTAGACAAAATGTGGTCTGTAACTCAAGTCCCCCAGTCCAGGGAGATGTCAAACTCCTGCTGACAGAGAGAGACAGAGAAAAAAGTGAACGTGGGAGTGAAAGAGAAAACAAAGTTCATGGCTCAGTTTCACAGTCCTTGCACAGTCAGAGTTTGGGAAGGGAAAAAATATTGCCCCCAAATCTGTCTCTTCTGCTGCTGTTTCTAGGGATGCAGCTTCACCAAAATTGCTATTACTTCATTTTCTTCAAAGGCGCCTCAGACCTCCAGACACAGAGATACTGGGCAATAAGATCATCACCAATAAAAAACTGAAGATTTAACAAATATTCTCTCAGGAATTAAAGCTTTATGAGAAGTTAAACAGGATGTTGACGTAAGGCATTCAAAGAAGAGGTCTAAGGTACATTTTCTTCAAGTAGTTTATTCATGCAGTTCCTACCAACTATCAAACTATTCATACAAATGTACTTGCTTTATAAAAGGTCAACATAGACGTTCCCATTTGTACGCTTCTTGCATAAGCAACAGATATTTGGCTGCTTGAAACCTTGGAGAGCTAGTGTAAGGTCTGCCAAAGCAGAGGTTTTCTCCCGTCTCACCTCTTTTCTGTCACAAACAAGACATCACTAACATACTAAAAAGGCTGGAACTTCATTAAGCCTTTTTTTTTTTTTCTTCTTCAGAAACAAACTCGTGGCAAGTCACAGCCACTAAACCCAGGAAGGAACAAAGCACAGCCAAGGCAGAGTCAGTGAGATAAGGGATGCTCCCCAAGTGAACATGCAAAACATACTAACTGGACTTGGGAAGCAACTTACTCTTATAAGATGCCAGAGTATAAATTAAGCCTGCCTGAGGAAAGATGAACTTGTGAATTAATTTTAGAGGCACGAGACCCTGAAATATGCAAAAAGACAGAATCAGAAAAGGAGCGTCCAAAAAGGTAAAACTAGGTGATTTATGGGACATCGGTGGCTTGGCATGGAAGGAAAGTTGGTATACAGAACTCCTCTCAGGAAAAGAGGATGAGAAAACACAAGAAGAGGAAAACCAAGGTATACCCATAGTCCTTGGTGAGGACAGGACTGCAGGTATGTTCTGAAATGGGAATCGAGGACAGTCTCATCTGAGCAATGAAAGCACACATGCATCCTTTTAGCTGTCTAAGAAATCATTAGTTGTATTCTTGTTGAGGCTCAAGAACCACATACATGGTGTTTCTGATACAGCAGTTTTTCCCGTCAGACACTTTACCTTCACTTGTAAAGAAGCAAGTAAAGAGTTTTCTTGTAAAGAAGACTTTTTTTTCTCTCTCCTGAGTGTCTGGGTGCAGCAAGCCGGGGGGTGCCCCACAGGTATGGGGAGGCAGACACAGGTGGGGCAGTGGCCTCACTGGCAAGGTCCCAGGCAAACAGAGCTGGACCAGTGTGCATCATCAGGGACAGACACAGCCCAGCATCCACCAGGCACGTCCCCAGAGCTGAGGTGAATCCGAGGTCAAGCCAGGAAGTCAGTCAGCAGCTCAGGGTCTAGAAATGGGGAAAAAAGAAAAAAAAAAAAGGTACTAAAACACTGGGTGCCAGCAATCAAATTTTACATACAGAAGAGCCACTTGTCATTAAGTGACTGCAGTGCTCCACGAAAGAGTTAAGAATATTTTAAAAGATGTTTAAATTAGGGTATTGTGCTTAATGTGAAGGATTCTGATGTACTCACCAAAACAAACAATTAGGAATATTGATTGATTCAAGTTACTGAAAATTTGATAAATACCTTCAAGCCTTTAGGTAATTATTTGAATTTAATCCTGTATAAGTAATGGTTATCTATTCTTCTTGGCAGCTTGTTTGAAATGATCAGGGTCAGCTTTGAACACTAAGAGGTGGCATTCATCTGCCTAATGCAGACATCCATATGAGCTAATCTCCAAGGCTTTGTCTACTGTCGATGGAAATCTGTCTAGTCAGTGCAGCAGAGACATGATTCATCTTACCCTAAATACACGCTTAGAATAGTTAAGAGGAAATGCACCCAAAAAGTGCTATAATGAATATATTATTCATTCAGCTATAAATGGATCCTTAGGAGAAGAGTTCACATATAGATGAGTACACTGCAGACCTCTGAGGTTGGCAGAAATTACTATGACTCCACATGCTCACATCTCAAAAGAATATGGCTTATTCCCTGAAAATGAGATTGGCCCAGGACTAGATCCAAAGCTTACTTAAATCATTGAAACAGTACACCTCGATAATTTGGATTAGGTGTTCCAAGTGTATAAAACCTGAAGTTGTCTTTCACTGTCTAGGGAAATCCTTCAGGACATGTATACAACATATTTGTGGGGTGATTTTTAAACCATGAAACAAGATCTCTTATAGTACTGGATTCAGAGTTTTCCTCCTCTCTTTTATGCAAATGATGATTTAAGATGTTTTCCCTCAATTCATTCTATTTAGCTGAGAGAAAAAAAATATTTACATTCGCATGTGTGACTCTAGGTCACCTACAAAGATGCTGTGAAGTTAATTTTTCTATATATTCTTCTTTCAAAAAAGAAAAAAGAAAAACAAAAAAAAAAGATTCGGAAGCAGAGCTGAATTGAGGAACAGGGCAAACAGGTAGCTAAAAGCCAGTAGTCAGGCATATTCACTTTTGAAGTCCCATTTTCATACAGTCGCTGTCCAGATAAATGCTTTTTCTTTCTCACTTTTTATTTCTAAAACACTTAAACACATAAATCAGGCCAGTAGTAGGCGGGACTGTCGTTATCACGACAGATGGCTTGCCCACTGCTTGTCCATAGTAGTGCTGGTTAAAGTGAAAAACTGTGTTATTCGTATTTCATACTCAAAAAGAGAAGATTTCCTTTTAACAAGTTTTCTTTCAATGACTGTCATTTAATTTGGTGTGGCTATGGTATTTTCTTAGACATAGGTGTATTGTATATAATCAAAAAATGCAATGCCACATCGGTATCTGTACATTCTTATCAAGACTTAAGGTTTGGGAAAGAAAAAATATTAGTCAAATTTAACCAGATAAAAACTATGTGTAGAGCCCTCCACCAGACAGTTTTTGCTGAGTATGAATTTCTAGCCATAGCTTTACAAGTTCTTCTGCACTGGAACAGACATAAACTCCTTGTGAATGTCAGCTTTGAAAGCCTCCCACCAGGTTTTAACTGCCACAGAGTTTTAAAAATCCTTAGAATCATAGAATCATTTGGGTTGGAAGGGACCTTAAAGATCATCGAGTTCCACCCCCCCTGCCCTGGGCAGGGACACCT
>JAOQGH010000012.1:19218194-19229288 GCA_025769975.1 Gallinago jamesoni | reverse complement strand
AAGCAAAACCCCAGCCTATTGCAGTGTAAGATTTGAGCTCTGCAGAATTCTGCGTGCGCAGGTCTGTGCAAACATGTCTAGCTAGAAGAATTAAGGCCTATGTTTCTAAAAATATCAGTAAAATCAGCAGCCTAATGGAAACTTCAATCATTAGGAATTCCAGAAGGAGTCAATCTTAAACTAAGGTTTGTAGTTTCTCGGTATAAACCCACAGCGAGACCTCAGTTCATCACGACTGAAAAATTCATACTCACTACTGCTCCCAAGAACCTTCCTCGTGTCCCACGGTGCCTCCTGAGAGCCCGGCGAGGACCTGTCCTCCAAGACCAATGACACACACCAAAGCTGTACTGAGTTCCTGAGTAGAGAAATACACTACAAAACAGCAGCCTTGCAAGAAGAACATGCCTTTTTTTTTTGCCTTTTTTTTTTTTCTTTTTTCCCCAGCTGAAAATTAACGTGGCCTACAGACAATACACCAAACGTGCACATGTTTTATTATGTATTCCTATGTAATTCTCTGTTCTTCCCTCACAAGGGGCTCCAGGGCCGTGTTTGCCTGGCACGTGCAGAGCAGCAAACAGTAAATCTGAGGGTGCAGAACAACATGGATACAGCTCCATCTTACTTGAGGAATACTTTATGACTGAGTAATTAAAGGCCATATTGCGACGCATATGCTCCCTGGAGTGAAGCAAGCACTGTTGACAGTGTTCGTGTCTCCAAACAGAAGGAGGTTGAGGAGATGCAGAAGGGTTTGTTTTTCAGTCTTGGAACATGCCCAGAAGCTGTCGTGTTTACTCTTGCGCTTTCAGAAGCTTCTAGAGACATCATACTGCCTGCAACACTGAACCTGCAGCCACTTCAGATGGTTTCTTCACAGCTGTTGCAAGGTAAAAAAGGAAATATGGGATATAAACCCATGGAATAGTTACAGGCTACTGGCCTGAGGAGATTTCCAGTTCCCATCAGAGTCTATAGAAACCGATGATGCTCTATACGCCACAGATTCAGGAGTTCTGGGAAAAAAACCTAAAATTCTTGGGCATAGAATAGGGCCCAATAAAGTTGGCTGACACAAAGAGGGGAAAAACAGCCAAACCCCTGAGCGAGCATCTTCTCTTTATCATCCCAACCAGCTCCTTTCTGCAAGCTACCCAACTACCAGGAGCTAGGGTCTCACAGCCACGTACAGGGATGCTTTGACAAATACAGTAACAAACAAAGCTTCTACCAGTGACTCCAATGCCACTTACAGTATTTTTGGGTGTTTTTTTTTACTAATTGTGACTCTTTTCATATCTCCATCCCACATTTTGTTGAATTGCCTCTGTTTGGATAGCAAAACAGTTTTGCTTTTAAAGAAAACCACAAGCAAGGCCAGAGACAGAATGAATGTGCTCTGGAACACTGAGTGAGATTCATCATCCCACACCAGAATATAAAGAATGAAACCTGGGAAACAAAAGGCAACTGTATTTTCTACACCAGTGTATAAATCCATAGTAACCCAATTAACTTTACTATAATTATTTTTTTCGTGGAGGCTGAGCAGATACTCCGGAGACAAGAAACAGTGTGAAAATCCATCTCAGAGAGAGGTTTGAGGAGCCTTTTGCTGAGAAGTCAACAGTTTATAAGCCAAGATCTGGAGACGGGCAGGATATGGACATGAATGAAAGCAGCATTCATGGTGCCAGCAACTAGTTTTAAGGAAAACTGCAGGGGAAACAAAAATTTCCATGTCAGAACTTGTTAGATGTCCCTGTAAAGCTTAGCATTTAATGCCTGCCTTCCCCTGGGACCTGGAGCACCTCCTGCTGGTGCTGCTGGAGGCAGGAGGGGAGAGGGGAGTTACTGTGGGTCTGAGGTTCCCTGAGGTTCAGCGACTGACATCAAGTCTGCAGTGAAGAGGGAGTAATTCCTCTTGAAGACTTTCTTTTAAACATAATGCAGAGCCACTCTAACCCTGCTGAGTGCCTCCTCCCCAGCTGGCGGAGGGACACTTTCTTTTTCCTGCTTTCAGGCAAAAAGGGACCCCAACGGCTGTATGTGGGCACGTCAGTCACTCTGTCTGCCTGTCAGCCCCCATCCTCCTTATCTTCCTCCCACAGCTTTGAAATGTTGAGCAATTCCAGCTGCATTTGACAGAAGATAGTAAGTCCCAACCATGTGAGACAAGGGCATTATATCTCCCGAGTAATTTGACATCAGCTTTCCGAGGCAGAACAAGGGTGGCTTCAAACACCAGCATCTCTCAGTGCCTCTGATCTCCTCTAGCTGACACGAGAGACTCTGAGAGGGAACCACCAGGTCCAATAACTCTGAGGATGTGGCTGCCTTCCCACCGACATGTCCTCCAGACGCGCGGTTAGTAAGGAACTAAGGCAGATGGTCCTTTTCCTTCTTAATGGGAAAGAATCCAGCAACAATCAGAACAAAGGGACACACACTCAGCTAATTATAACAGGAAAATGAGTATTTTTGCATGCCTTTGTAAAGGGATCCATAATTCACTGCCATCACACCTGTCACCAAAGTGCTTTCTAATTTAAGACTGTGTTTCCATTTCCATTATCATGGCACATCTAGAAAGGTTTATAACTTAATATTTCAATCTGAATTCAGCGTAGTTAAGTCCAAATAAAGTAATTTTTCTACAATATTTTTATTATCTGCACAATTTGCTTTTGAAAGCAGAATACATAAATTAGAGGTGTGGGCACAGAACATTACCGTCCATGTCCAGAAATGTCTAACATTTGGCAGGCAATGAAGTAAATAGTTAGAAAAGCAATTAAAAAAATAACAAAAAGTGATATGAAGTGCCACAAATAAGATTTGCAGGATATGTTTCCAGTCTCATAGAATCAGGCCATTAGATCATGACTACTTAGGGAAACTGATTGGCATAATGACAGTGTAATTTAACAGAATAATGTATTCTCCTTCCTCTCCTTAACTATCCCAGTTTACCTACTCCATGTGGATATGATTCCAGATTAAACTGATTTTATTAAACAACAGCTTTATTAAAAATAAAAGGCTATTAATCTATCAGTGAGTTTCCTCAAGTGGAAAAGCTTTTAAGAACCTTTATGAGATCACCGGCCTAAATAAAATGAAACAAATGGCTTCCTCAGCTCTAAGCACAGAGGTTTTGTCCCACATAACACCACATTTCTAAGTGCTGGGTGCTCAAGCAGCTGAGATGGGCAGACCTGGGCTTTGGTTTCCACAATGTATAACACTGAGGACACGGCAAATGTATAAAGTCTAGATTTCCTTTTAATACAAGTAAATTGCTAAAAATTCACCTTTTGTACCAATCCCTGAAAGTGTAACATGATGGAAAAGAATCACTGGGAATACAAGGAACTGGTAGCTGGTGTCAGTTGCAGCAGGATGAGTATAACAGAAGTCAAGTTTTTTCATCCTCTAGGATGACTTGGTGTCATTTACCTTCTGTGTCAAATATTTATAGGACATCTCTGCCTTTCTGTAGTCTGCTAGGGTGGTCTGTGGTAAGCAGAAGCTGGTTACGGAAGAATGGTAACCCAAAAAGTTAGCAAACACACAGAAATGCTGGGGCTGGACCTTACTGTGAAGAAGGTCTGGATATAACCCATCTTAGTTTAGGCATTTAAATGGAGTGCCTCTATTAGACACCTAACACGTCTGGACATCATGGGAACTACTCGATTGATTCAGCACAACTAAGAGCTAAATTACCCTTTGAAAATAAGGTGTCACGGTTAAACTTTTCGAGTGCTATTGCATCCATCCATTGGGTGAAAGTAGATCCTCATGCCTACACTGAAACTTTGTTCTCCTTTAGCTATACCACCCTAATTACATCAGCAACTCCAACACCTCCCACCCAGCAACACAGCTATGCTCATACAGAAGTGGTCCCATTGACACCTTCCTAGTGTTGACAGCATCTACCTAGGGAATTTTACTTGCTTAATGAAGCAAATGAAAAATCCTACACCTCTGCATGTAACTTGTATTTCCTTAATATGAGTTACATCTATGTCACTTCTGGAAGCAGGTCACAGATTCCCATCTTATTTCATGCATTAAAAGCGTTTGTGGCTTGACTTTAAAAGCATTTTTTCACTCACTTGTGCAGAACATTGTTTTAGCGTTGCTCTCCACAGCATTCTGAAAAATGAAGGCTGTCTGCTGCTCTATTGCCTTTTCCCTCCCAAGTGCAGCAGTTCCCTGCCACGAATTTTTCTGTTCCAAACCTGATCATTAGACAGGACAGGAGTTGAGTAATAACTAATTGCTCATGTTATGCTTAGTATTTCCATGCAGCAGAGCTCCAGGTTACCCTGCATGCGGTACATCCTCCATTTGTTTCACTGCTTTCTGAAGCCCACTGTGACAGCAAATTTGAAATAGATATCATTTTCCAGAGACATCCTCTAGAGTTCTGGGATGAAGGATTACCTCTGTGTATATCTGCACGGTATGATTATATGTGCTTACATGCACACATCTTTGTAATCCGTGTATTTCTACATAATTTTCTATATTTATATGTTCAAAAATCAGGTAATTAGAGGAGTAGAATAGTCAGAAGGTCTCCCTAAGAAGGTGCAGCACAAGTCTAAGCCCTGCCCTGAACTCCTGCTGAGCAAGCTGCAAACATGCACTGCCTTGCTGAGCTAAGGAGTCAAAGATGGCCTGACATCGTGCCAGATTATGCTTTTGCACATGATTCAAAAATAACCATACCTTAACCACATTACCTTGATAGGTCTTGGTCCATTGCTGCTGCTGAGGAATTTTACAAAAAGCTTGAAAGACTGTAGAAGAGAGAAATCATTCAGTGAAGTAGTTTGTGCAATTCCTTAAGGTCTCTATTAGGTTTCTGGAAAACACTACTGGTTCATTCATCTTCAATGCTATAAAAATTTGCCACAGGATACGTCTCCAGAGAATTATTTCCCTCTCTTTTAACACACATGCTAAGATAGCTTTTCTGTGTTCTCCCTTTCCTCTTACCTAGTGTCCTTTCCTGAGCTCTATTGTCCCTAGAAATGTACCACACTACACTCCTACCTTGATGCAAGGCACACCTGACCCAAACCCAGGGTGAGGGATTCGGCATGTGATGACAGGTATAAAACCTTCCCTCTTCACTCAGCTGAAATCCTTTCTCTCTTCTTTCATCACCCAGTCACAGGATCTAAAATTAACTCCCCAAGGGAAAAGAACAAATAACATGCATGAAGTAATCGGATTTGATAATCTGCTCCATAAAACATTCCTCTTATTTGCTCATATGCATTTTATAGGAGGCAACGTCAAATTTTAGAGAATCATCACCCAATTTACTTCTCTCATGGCAGGAGTAAGGAATTCAGCGGTATTATCCTTCACTCCAGTGTGTGCCCTTGTTTGGTATGCCTCTACTCACTTCCTAACACTTTTTCAGTCATTGAAGAGCCTGAAGTAGCCGGTGAGGTAGAGAATATAACAGTTTTTCTGCATGGAGGACGTCTTATCTGCCCATTAACTACGGCAAAGTGACCCAACAAATTGCTTCACCGGTTCCCACCGCAGTTTGAGTGTAAGTATGCCTTATTATGCAGCCTCGAGATTTGTATTAAAAGCAAAGGGCTTAATCTGAGTGATTATAAATTTCCTTCCCAGCCCAGGAGACGCACTGGTATTGGTTTCTCTTTGTTTGTAAAGCAAGGCTGTGCTAGCTGCCAAGCCATTACAACCTTCCAGCCTTCAATCATAATTTTTAAGAACATTTCTTTGTTTACATTTTGCTGTCCCCAAGGTGATTAGCTCTATTGCTTGAAGGTTACTTTCTTATTCTGCCGCGAGGCTCTGGAATGAACTTCAGCTGGGATCAGAAATTCCTCTGCAGGCAGCAGCAGCACTCGTGAGCCTTGCTTTTATGCAAACACATGACAGCGTTCGAGCTCTGGCACTAGTGCTGATAGTCCCTCTGCACCCTCTTGTCATGTACTCCTATTTGCAAAGCTTCATCAGGCTTCATTCACCGACCATAAGAAAAGAAAATGCTGAGCCATTCCCCCCCCCCCCCCCACCTCAGCTCAACAACTGAAGATTCCTGGGGAGTAAATCCAAAAAGTCTGCAGCTCTGCATAGTGTTTTTAAACAATAAAGAATATGACTAGGTAGTATAGCGAAATTAAATAATAATATATTAAATAATAATAAATTAAACCTTAATATATAATTGTTTCTTTGTGTTTCATTTTTAAATCAGAGCTGAGAGATTAAAAGGCTAGTCTAAATCCACTGGTATGCCTAGAATCACTGATTCCTGAGGCTTTTGTACAATCACCACTTTATATTCTGTCCATACTCTGTATGAATAAATGTGTTTGGAGCCCTAAACTAAGCCGAAATTCAGTTTGTATAGGCCCACAAAAATATGTTTGCTCATCTACACTATTATTTGTCTTAAAAATCAAGTCAGAGCCCTGTTACATGCTGAAGTGAGTAAATTTGGGCTGAAGATCTCAAGAGAGCAGGTATTCTTGCATTTTATGCTTCCAGTTGTTTGGTAATAGCCCAAGAGCAAATATATAGAAAGGCAAACATAAAGAGGAGAAGTCGGCCAAGCTCTCTCAAAGGCTCAAAAAGAATTGAACTTACTTTCTAGATGTTTTAATATTCCATGTTGGTATGTTTTGAGATATTTTGTCCTGAAACTCAGTATGTCTAGGTGTTTCATCAACACACACTTAAAGCACTATCACATGAATATATTTACGATCCTTGTACTAATAGTCTTGCTGGTTTTTCTCCTCAAATCCATACAGCGCCGACATAAAAACTGAATGTATTTCAGATGCCATGTTAGACATTGAAGTGTATATGAATTTTGTACTGAAAGTTACCTCTTTAATAATCCTAAAATGTGAACAAGAAATTGAGCAAGCAATAATCAAAAGATGATTCTTGAGCTATAATATTCTTAATAACTTTGAGTATCCTTTCATCTCACTATGGGTACATAAATGCTTAGCCCCTAAAGCCTCCTACACACCACACATTCCTACTCTGGACCACATCTGCAAGTCCCGAGCATTTTTATAGCCAAGTTCCTGAAAAAGAGTTGTTTTGACTTTAAAAAAAAAAAAAAATGTAAACTAATAATGATAGTTTTTGAGACAAAATGCATATTACATTATTGCAAAAACAATCAACAAAACTTTCTATTTTCTAATTTAAGAAGACTGCTTATATGAACTGTAGTCGTATATTCTCAACAGAACCTGGATTCCATTATTCTGCCAGCTTAACATTTCACCTAAAATGTTTCCCTATACTTTTCACTTCTTTCATAACTTAAGACTCCAGGTTTAGAAGAATTCCTGTCATGTGTATGCCCGACTCCTGATCGAACTGAAGTGGGTTAGACTGGGGAGGCTCTCTTTTACAGGCAATGACAAAGTATTTACATGAAACCTTCCAGGAAGAAAAATGCTAAAAGGTAAAATTACTGAACAGAAAGTTGGTTCTGTTTTTACCTCAAACCAGGACAAATGCCATGCCTTACAAAGAGTCCAGGAATCACTTCAATTATGATTACGCTGTAGCCATATCAGGAGAACGTAATCTTTTCATCTTGTCATGAGAGAAGAGTTTTATTCTGAAGGGAATAAACAAAACGTTCACTCTGAAAGAAATCCATCCAATATTTTAGATTGAGCCACTTAATTAAATTATTCTGAAGAGCAGAAAGGAACCACATCTTGAAGCGATTTCATCTGAAAGGACTTATACTAAATTAACAAAAGCCTGGATCTTGAGGTCCTTCTTTAGTTTTCAATCAAACAAATGTTTAAAATTGCAATGGAGATGAACCTATTTAAACACAGGTAAACAAAAATCACAGTCTGAATGATTTGAGCCAATAAAACAGACAAGATCCTCAGCTGGTGCATATCTCCATTGCTTTTAGCTAAAGTTATTTGATTTATACCGAGCAATCTCTTCTCTCTTTGTTTTGTTTGTCCCCTTTCTACTAATCCTCTGCAGATCCAGGAAAAACATGAATTGAATTTTAGTCTACATGAAATTTGCCTCAGAGAAAAGTAAGGAAGATTTCAACATCCACCCCATGGAGAAAGTAGGCACAGATCTGGAATGGAGTTAGGGCCCGCAGCGATCAGGAGCACATTGCCTTACGCTGAGTTAAATGATAGAATTCACAGTCCGATACAGAATCAATGAGTAGAGGGAGAAAAGCACCTCAGACTTAAATCCTTATAAATAAAGTATGAAACAATACAAGCTAGCTAACAAGGAAATATTGAACTAAGGAACATGTCCTCAAGCCCAACCATCTCTGAGGCAGTATTTCCATGAGATGAGGTTTAGTGAGATGGCTGAGCCAATGTCAGATTTAATTGCCAATTGCTACCATGAACAAAGGTCCTATCCTGACTCTTCTCCTCTCCCTTCTTCCAGTTTTGACAATTACCTGGTCCCTCTGAGATCAGCTAAACTCGGTAAATTACTTGTTTTATTGCTGGGTCAGTTTTCTGCCAAATTCAGTGAAACAAATCAATGCTTTGAGACAAACTCCAGAACTAGTGCAAGATGCAGGTTGGGAGTGTATGCATAAAGCGGGAGAGGGGAGAAGAAGCAGGATGACCCCTTTTACAGCACCAACTTATTAGATCAACTCTGCTTGGCTTGTCTTTTTCTGAACTTCAAGAAGGAACCTTCCTTTGACCAAGATACAAAGCCCTAAATGCTCAACTCCACTTCAGTTTGTAAATGCTAAGAGCAGTATCCGAACAAGATGTGGTCAAATAGCCATAAAAGTTACAACTTTTTTTTTCAATGACAATAATATCAGACGTTGTATTTAATCTAATTGTGTTTTTGAGGTTTTTAGCCACCCACCACTCTCAGACCACAGTACCCCAGGAAACAGGGAGGCAGCATCCCTCCAGGCAGGTCCATTGCAGCCTCCCAGAAGCAGAGTGACTTTTTTCCCAGCTCTGTGAGAACCTGATGGATCAGACAGCGTGGCACTAATGACTCTTTCATGTAATCCACACAAAGGTAATTAAAGAGACAATACCAATGTAATGAGCAAGATACAAATAGCTTTTGAAAGAAAAATTACAGAACCCTTTCACGTGCACTTCAAAATAGGAAAGAGAGAGCTGCAGAAAAGGCAGGAATCAAGTTTGGGGGATTATGCAGGAAGCATCAATACTAAGGTTTCTTAATAGCCATGGTTTATATCGGGTAATTTACTGACTGAGAATAGAACAGAGCTATCAACAGAGGAAAGACAAGACAACCCTGAATGGCCGTGTGTTTCTGAAGGCATATTTGATTCAGTCCATTGCTCTGCAAAGTGAAAACAACACTGTCCGGAGGCATCATTGTTAGTCTTGGGATGAACAGTTAGCATTTAGAAAAAATCTCTAAAAAAATTTATCTGATCCAATGAACTCCCACTGGCCACCTGCCCTGTTGGGAGTATTTCATCACTCGTATCTTCTTTTCTAGCGAAAGAAATCTGGTATTGCTCCTCGTGTACGTATCTTTACATACACTGTGTGGTGGTGATCTGGTACAGGAATCCCAGCACCTGTGTACAGGATGTGTAAGTAAGCAAATAGGTAAGAGCCTGAATAACGTGCTGAAATTGGGAAAAATGCCTTGAGGATCCTTATTTCAGATCGAGGGCCTGACACCTAATAGTAATGCATGTTAACCCCAAATGAGGATACTGTCTATTGCCCAGCATTCTTAACAAGAGACGTTTTTTACTATTGCGTTCTCAAAAACTTCCTCATTAAAAATTGGAACACAATTTTGAAACAAAATACAATAAAACTGCAGAGAAACACCCACCTGGATTCTAGGCACAAGCAGCTGCATGAGCCATCTGCACATACCATATGTTTAGTGCTTGATTTAGGGTGAATTACCAGGGTTTGGAGGTAGACTGAATATCTACAGTGCAGTTAAGGAAATGTTTTCCTTCACACTTCCTTACATTTAAATGTCCCTTTTATTTTCCTATGATATAATTTTTTTCTCACTTGTCTACTGGCGGCAATCAGTGCATATGAACAAAAGCATTATCCAGTCCCAGCCTGGTGCGGGTCAAATATTGACTATGGATAGGACTCCTGTTTCAGGCAATTGATAAGTTTGGTTACTTGGAGACACCCCATTTACTTGGCATCAAGTCATGCTTAACTTCACGTGCTGTGAAGGGTCCTAAGCCAGTTTTCATAGTGCTGCAGCTCTACTGCCAGGTTCCAGAATGTAAGCTCAGGTTCACCCAAGAGTTCGCAAGCCACATGTCAAAGTTGGCTCAGATTTCCCATGAATGCACATCAAAAGCTTCAAGGACCTGAAAGCATGTTTGAAAAAAACAACTCTATGGATCCAATGGAATTTGAGTTTTCATGGGGAGATTTGTTTAAATCCCAAGTGCGTTCAGAAATGCTGGAGTATGAACCTATGTGAACTGAAGCCAATAAATTTCCTGTTAGCTTTGGATTCTCTCTCTCACATCAAATATCAAACATGCTTTTTTTTTTCCTTCCGCCAGCCAGGATTGTAGCTTGTTAGCAACATCCTGGGCCCAAGGGATTTTTCAAGGGCTAAAGCTGAAACTGCTGCATTTCTTACTCTGCGGGCAAAATAAAAGCATATTGTGAACACCTCCAGAAAAAAAAATAGCAATAATTATGTTATTGGTACTAATAATCCAGCTACAAAACATCTAAGACCTGGTATCTGCAGTATCTGTAGCACCTATAAATAGTCTTGCAAACTCATAGGACATGCATAAAATGCAGAAAATTTTAAATCACATTAATTCTTCCTTATTTGCCTAGTATAGCAGTTAAATTCAATACAATAGAAAGATTAGACAGTAAATAGTGTTTAGTGACCATGCCTTTTCAAGATGTTAACAAGCTGCAGCTGTGGCTTTTGGGGGAGAAATGGCTTGAAGATTTGAATAGGATAGCTCTTTGGTACACAATAAAGAGACTAAAAGCATGTCCATAGAGGCATCTAGAGATACAGTATTTTGAAAAGTTTTAGAATGTA
>JAOQGH010000012.1:19184257-19215549 GCA_025769975.1 Gallinago jamesoni | reverse complement strand
CTGTTAGGCCAAGCCAACGTGCCTTTGTCGGGCTTAGGATGGTATCACCTGCGTTGTGCAGGGCAAAGAGGACCCCACCTGGATTATTCCGTGATGCTATGATACAGCTACATTTCCTTCGAGTTCCTAACCCAGAAGTGAGAGTTTAGAGATTATCGAGTGGATTGGAGTCCTTTGTCAGCTTCTCCAATCGAAGGTAACCCCCCACAGAAATCCTTCACAAGGGAACATACTGAATGACCTGATTCCCAAAACAAACAAAGCAGCTTTTTAATGAAGGTCTCATTTTGAAATGTGGCAGAGGAGTGAAACGAATGCACTGTTTATGCGGGAGGCTAGGTGAAATGAAATTTATGTGAAATTCACACTCAGATCACTGAACACAAAAAGAATTTCACTTTCACACCCATCTAAAATGAAGTCAGTTTGCCATATTTGCCCTTACTGATGCTTTGACATTAATCTTTAATATTTTGCTTACCACAGGTGTTTTCTACTGCACTGATTCAGAGGTTGTATATTGTCCTCAATTAGTGTGGACTTCGTCACACATGCTTTGACAGCAGACCACAATTAAATGTTCATTGGCTCATTAAACCGTTGCAGCCAACGGTGTCTGCTGAGCTTAATGAAGCTGGTGTGAACATCTTGAGTGATGTCACAGTAGAGGGAATATTCTACATAAAAATGTCCATATGTGATTATCACTCTCTGGAAGTCAATTACGCTGCAGCCTACAGGTTAAGGAGTTTTTTATAATGCTCACCACTTTGGAAACTGCTGCCATGGGTTTGTTTAGTAGACCCTGTAAGAAATCAGTGTTATTGATTCTAAGGTTAACAGCTTATGGGTATAAACATTGTGCTTCCCAGATGTTTAAATGCCAATTTTACATTTACAGCTATGGATCTGATGAAATCTCTGAGGAAGTATCTTTTCCATGACAGTATTTTTAGAAAGGCCATACACTACCCTGGACAATCAATCCCGGTATTTTAGCTTCACGTCCAGCCTTACCTAAAATATGACAATTATTCCTGCTACCTAGCTGGATTAAAGAAAAAAAAAAGTCATAGTTTGTGCAATATAACAGAGAAGTATACAACAGAATGGGAATTCGGAATGGAAGGAAAACGTGTGAGGCACAGAGTGGGACTCCTGCCCCCAAACTTAAATGTGTTTAATGCCAAAGTCTGGCACTCACTTCCCAACCTGCAGGTCAGACTCCTTTTCGTGTCAAGGGGGAACTACATTTAAACTGATGTTCATCACACCCAAAGATCTAAGATCTTAAGAAATCTAAAACAGATCAGTTGAATCACACCCCAGAAACGCTCATGACTCTCTACTGACCAGTAGCACAAATAAACATCTCTGCTGTAGATGCCTAAACTTAAGCAAGAGTAATTTCACCCTGAACATGCAAACACTTATTGCAATTCAATTTCCCCACTGTTGCTTTAAAGTAATCTCACACCCACAAATCTTCTTTTGTTGGCAAAATTCTGGCAGAGAGAAAGTGACTAAATCAATCAGTGATAGGAACATTTCTAATATCTCATGTCCATAGATTATTTTACAGTTTTAGAAGCAGAAAACAGAGTAAGAGAAAGGCTACTGCCTTCAGTAAAGGAAGGTGAACTATAAATTGAAAACTGTCAACTCTTTTAAAATTCTAGGGCACAAAATGAAGATACAAACTACCTCCTTACTTACCTTACAAATTTCCTCCAAGTAGCAGGGAAATGAAGCTTGCTGTGATTTTGATGATATATAGCCACATCTTCTCAATCTGCAGTCTGACAGATTATTTGCTTTCTTGGTTACATTTTTTACAAGGTAAGAAGAAAAGCTGCTGCATTTTCACTTCTTTATTTTTCTACCACTATAACTATGCTAACCAGCCAGGGAACTCCTGTTGTACTATACACTGTAAAAACTGTACATTGGGGTAGAGATAGGTTATTCAAATCATGTTACGCAGACGCATCACCTCAGGTATGACTAGGGCTCTGTTTGTATGAAAGACTACTTCTGCCTACACTGGCAAATATATTAACCATAATTCACACAGAATTGTCGTAAAAGTACATCCTGTCTAAATATCAAGCAACCTTATAGATACCCTATGGAGATATGAACCAAAAAGCTGCTCCAAAGCACACAGCAGTTGATGCAAACAACTCCAAAGTCTGCTCCAGTGCACTCTCGAAGTGACACTTGTAAAGTGAATTGTCACTTCAGTACATTTCAGCCACTGGGAATAATATGAGCAAAATTATTGAATACTTTAAAAATGAAAGACGAGAGCACAAATATGATATCGTTATCGGTATTTTCATGAGATATTTCATTTTCAAGAGAGATACGCTGAATTAATTCCACAACTGATATGCATTTTCTGCAAATCTTCCACCAAAATAATTGTGACTCTCCAGGGTGGTGCCCGACTCACTACGAAGAAACAGAATTAAGATCACAGAGCAAACCTTGTTTTTCCTTGGCAAACGTAAATCACAAATCTTTGGGAAAAAAAAAAAAAAAGATAATAACAGCATGAAAAATTGTTCTTTTGTGGACTGGATAATAAATCTGTGAAACATATCCTAGATAACCTGTTTTCCACTGCAGCAGTTTTTTTCTGTTTTGGAACAAAATAAGAATTTCAAAAGAAGGTTGGAGGTTTTTCAGGGTTCCTTGTATATGGAACCAACATGCTGTTCAAATCAAAGATAATTTGATAAAATCAGCAGTTATCCACCACAAGTGCCATTGCATTCATATTTTTTAAGCGCGTGGAAAACAACACTTCAGCTTTTTTGTAGTTGGAGACAAGATTGCCTGCACATAATTTTTTTTTAATATAGAGGGCAGTAGAAAGCAACAGAAATCAGAAACACGGAGCTTGGTGCTTTGTGATGGCAAGCTGGATCACATTATTGCCCATTACTATCTTTCCACTGTAAAACTCGTGAACATTTTAAGTCACGGATGTGAAAGCCCGAAACCCCAGGGAGTCAAGGATCCCCACTCACAGGCATCCTTTTGACTACTGACCGTCCATCCTCCCACTGTCATTAAAAGCAAATAAATTTCCCAATGTACAAAGATGATGCCAAGAAAGCACAGAGTAAAGAACCAGGCAGGGCACTCATTCTCAGGTAAGGCTAAAAGTGAGCAAGACGCACTGCCCTACGAATTTTACTGTATGTCAGGTAATTATGCCTCCACAGGAAAACCTAAGACACAGAGAGACCTGTTTTGCCTTATCCATCCTTGGCACACACGCAGGATGTGGAAATCTGCTCCCTCACATTGCAGTCTCTCAGGATTAGTGGTCTCTACAGAGAATCTCAATATACAAAGACTCCTGTGCAACACTTATGGACAAGGAAAACAAGCACAGTCCTTTCCTTTTGAAGAACTGGACTGGTGCCAGCCTTATTCAGCTCGGACCCTTCATCTCAAGTATTCATTTTGCATTTGGATTTTTAGGAAAAAAAAAAGTAAATATAGTAAGCTAAATCATTTGCATTCCAATCTATTCCAAAAACACTGCCTGCAGAAGACAAAGCTTTTCTGAAACGGTGATAGCCCAAGCCAGCTCTCCAAGACGACGGTGTATTCCAAAACCTGATATATAATTATATCATAATAATATAAAAAAAACCCAAAAGGATGAAAAAGACTGTTAGGCTTCCCCACGATCTGCCTTGTGCCACCCCTCTGGGCTGGGCTGGCAGGAGAAAACTTGGTTCACAGCAAGTGTGCCCACGCCGACTGGTGAGGGGAAGCACGTGTGGCTTAAAGCAGCTTTGGACCCCTCAGATCCGTGTGGCAGCTGTCCTCTGGTGTAAACTGGGGCAAACTGAGTGTTTGCTGTGGGGCTTTTCACACGTTTCTTTGCCTTGTCAGCAAACTCGTGTTGAGGCGAGAGGCTTGTCCCCCACCTTCCTCTGCTTCTCTCTCTTCTTACAGGTGTCAGTGGGTACATGCCCACAGCAACCTCCTGCCCAACAGGCAGGAGAGAGCATTATGGCACAGCCACAAAAGAGAATTATTATTTTTATTATATGATATTATTATTCTAATTGGAATTACTCATGTGCTGTGTTGTATCACCGCCCATCACCCTTCTGTCTAATTATCTCCCACTCTGCACCTCCATCTAGGTACCCAGATGACCTTGTGCAACATTCAACACTTCTCCTGTTTCCATGGTCAAAATGCTGTTAAGTGCATCCTTGTGGGTTCTTTTTTGCATCGGGGTTTTTTTTGCTTGCCATATTTTCTTTCCTCTTTTGTTTGGGTGGATTTGGGGTAAAAAAGGCTGCCGATGCTGAGAGGTTGAGAGCATCATTCTCACCATGTTAGAGAGAGGAACATTATGCAGCTGCCTCTAGAGAACTCACTTCATTTATTCTGCTCTGCAATTTGGTTTCATAGCTTTTTCTTCTTCTTCTTCTTCTTTTTTTTTCCCAACAGAGAAACCTTTAATGCAGGTACTTATAAACCTTATCCTTATTTCTTGGTGTGCTATGACAGTCAAAACATCAAACTGGAAAAGACCCTTTAAAATAAGCGGGGACCGCTGCACCAGTAGCTCTGGAGAGTGAACCAGGACACTAAACAGTCACTGGGAGCCCAGCAATCACTGTGGGAACTGGAGTATGTGGTAGCCTGAGCCATATTGTGACCAGCAGGAAGAGCATTATACAGCAATCCCAATTGGAGCTGACAAATGGCTAGCTGTGACAAATGTTCTCATTCCGCATTTGCTGTGGGTAGCTCTTTGCTCGAAAAGAAGGGCTGTTTCTTGAGAAGCTGGAGGTGAGAAAAGGCAATTTTAAATACTGACATTTCCCAGTTACCCCATCTTAGCAAGGAGGCCAGCAAGCCGCTGTGCGCTCTGATGAATGGGAGCTTTAGAGGAAGAGAAGCAAGATCCCAGGTAGTTTTCCACTCCCTTCGCTCTAAATTTGAGTTCAGTTGAAGTGGATGCTGCTTGGCCAAAAGATGATTTCTTAGTGCCAAAGTGGCTTTTTAGCTGCCCCATTAGCGAATACACAAATAGCTAAAGTTTGACGGCATTTGTGGACATTGGGTTTGTTGCATCTTTAGACAAACCAATGCACACTCTGGGATTGCAGTTCCCTGCAAGGAAATTCCAAATGAGGTGTTACCAGCCTCCAGCTTGGAGCACAGCCTCCACCCATCAGCATCCTCCGCCCAGAGAAAGACTTTTGAAGCCACTGTGTAATGTCTCCTCAGTTCACAAAGCAGAAACTTAACTGCATGAGAGAAGTTCAGCATCACGAACTTAAAGGTTCTGTTTACATCCCAGCCTGTAAGGAGGACAAGTTCACCGTACGAGAATTCACCAACACAGATCACATAGATTTGCATTAGGAAGCAAATATTTCCAGAAAAAATTCCCCAGGGAAGGTAAACAAGGAGACCTGTCCTTGTCACAAGTCAAACCCACGGGTTTGCCCCAAAGTCACGCATAGCTTTGGCATCCTTGTGGTTTCAGGACATGGAAATACCTGGGTACAACAAAACAGCCCTTTGGTGACAGTCGATGCAGAAGGGGTTGATGCACGGTGATGCTGCGTCAGCCATTCTGGACTAGAGAAGCATCATGAAAAGGCAGAGGGACTAGAGACAGAGGCTTTCCCCTTTTATCAAAAACTGTGCTATCTTAAGAGAAACTTGGTCCAAAGGCATTCACAGCAAAAAGCTCTGTGAAGCAGGGAAAGGCTGGACAGGAAACAAGAAACATTAGGAAAAAAAAATGACCTTACGTTTCACTGCAAATCAGTTCAGCTCCAGCACCATCAAAGCTTTTCTCTGCCTTTTGATACCTTTCTTTGCTTCAAAGGGAACCAAATGAGAAACAGCCATTCAGAAAGGGCTCTTAGCCATGTACTCGGCAGAGAATAAAATTTAGCAACTTTTCCTTGCCAGCAGTCCAACCCTAACACTCCCAAACATCGCTCGGGCGGTTCACAATGGGGTCATTCACAACCCTCCTGCCGCTACCAGCACCAGCAGCAGACTACTGAGCGTGGAGGGCCAGGCTCACCGGCGGATGCCGGCTGCTTTGTACCACTCCAGTGATGCGAAGCAGCTGTAAACCAGGTTTAACAGGCCAGTTAAGCTAGCTTGGTTAATCCTTTGGGTGGCTGACGCAGTGCAAAGCTGCCAAAGCAGCCCAAGGAACCCGATCCTCTGCCTTCTCTTTGCAACAAAGTGGGAGTGTTAATCCCGGCTTCAGATCCCGTCAAAATGTTTAATAAAGTCCACTGGGAGGATCTTATACATCGGCGGCTTTAAACTGAGTTCACTAACTCTTCCCGTTTCTGTCAGTCCATCTCAAGACACTGGATGTGTCCTCTCTGTGAGTGGCCACTTAACTTCTTGCAGCGACATCCCTTCCTATCTATCAGCAATTTAAAAATTAAAACCTGCCCTCGTTGGCAACAATAATTTTAAGTTGATAATGACATAGTAAACACAAAACCTTCCAGGCTGCTGCCATCATGACACGTGGTCTACTCAAGCAAGACTGTGATACATAAAATTATCAATGTACACATTGCTGTTAGAAATATCTACTATTTTGGGCTACTCTTTTTAATTGGCCCTAGCAGATGACGAAATATGGACCAGGTGTGTATCAATTCTTATGATACCTCACATAAACATCAGCTGTCGTTCCAGAAATAAACCAACAGTTCAAAGGTCATCTCCAAATGTTACAATTACAGCTTTCTGTGGTTTCTCTTCATGACTAAGGTGAGATTTTCTATTCCTACCAACAGCCTGTTTAATTTCAACTTCTCTGTGTGCATGTGGTTATGTGTACATATATGCAATGCATACATTGATAATTTTATGTACAGATAACGTGCATATACTTACACACTAAACTCAGAGCAAGAAGATATTGTGACAAAACGTTTCGACTATTTTTATTACAGACTAAGAGGCAAGAGTTCAGACCTCCTGTCAGACTCCTGAGGAAGCAAACTCCTGCTCTATGAAGCTATAAATAATACAAAGTTAATAGAGCTGAGGCATCAAAGGCAGCTGGATGTAGTGATAGCCATACTGGTTTCTGTGGGCTGTCAGCCACAGAAAACTGGTCTTTCTGTAGCTCAGTGGGACACCTCGGCTCAATCAGATGTTCAGCTTTCTGAAGTCTAAACAAAAGTTTGAAAAGAGTCCTCTGGCCAAAGAATCCTGTTAAAATGGATGAGCTGCAGATTTAAATGCTGAAGTGTAGAGATCATTATCATTTATCTACACAATCTTCCAAACCTCTGCTACATAAAATCCTGCCAGACTCCACTAGAGAGCAAAAACTCCTCCTTTCTTTGCAAAGTTGTATTTGCATAATTATGATCATTCTCTTTTATCTCTTTCAAGTTTTACCCATTCACTTTCAGCTTGACATAAAAACTACTAGATAAAGCTATAAGGCATTTTTTGCAGAAGAATTAATAGTCTAGAATACACCTGTTAAATATGCTATTATCAAAGGAAAAAGAGTACTTTGTCCTTCGGAATTCAAAATTATATAATTATGCAATGTCACTCTAAGCAATAATGCCAAAACTGTTCTATAAAGCCTCAATCTAGCAATCCATGAAAATACATATCTTTATAAATTACCTATAACATCTACACACAGAACATTAGGGAAAGAATACCCACTTGGCCAGTTAGGAGTGTGCCTTTATGGGGTGGAAAGTGTGTCTTCATCTCCAGGTGAACAACGCTGGGATGGGAGGGCATATAAGGGAAGAGAACAATTCTGTTCAGCGAGTTGTTCCTTTCTGCCACTGCTGAGAAACCATGGGGCTGGCTGTGAGGAGGGCTCCACGAGCAGCTAACAGTGAACCCAGGCAGGAGAAGCTGGTGAGGAACATGAAGTGGCACAATTAAGGGTGAACCCAGTCAGCACTGAGCACAGCTGACCAGCATAGTGAGAGAAAGGGCAAAGACTCTTGTAATCTCACCTCTCGTTGGCCATTCAGCATAAGAAGAAGCATTCGGGATGCACTGAGACTGAGTTTAGGACTGGGAGGGCTCAACTTCAAGCTCCAACAGGGTAGGTTTAAAGTGAACATTAGGAAAGAGTTTTTCACAGAAAGAGTGGTCAGGCATTGGAACAGGCTGCCCAGGGAGGTGGTTGGGTAACCATCCTTGGATGTGTTTAAGAGTCGCTTAGATGTGGTGTTGGGGGATACGGTGTAGGGGAGAACTTTGTAGAGTGGGGTAGATGGTTGGACGCGATGATCCCAAAGGTCTTTTCAACCGAAATGATTCTACGACTTAGATGTTCAAGGACAGGCATTTAGTGCCATGTGACGTGCCCTAGAATATATAAGATATGCCTGGCAGATATGACAAAGCCTATGGCATAACTGAGCCCTTTCAGTCTGACTGCTGGAGGCATCAGCTTCCTAGAAACTCTTGATAAGACCCTTATTAAAAATCACTCTTATTATCCTAAAAAAAACATACAAAACAAGCCACAATTTGCATATTTTTCTCCTACTGATTTGAAGGAACGCCAGGGTGAACAGCTCAGGGATAACTGTCCACACTGTAGATGTTTAAAATCAGCTTATATGAATTTCAGCTCTGATATCTAACAAATTGTGACCAACAAATGGTGTGTTTTCAAAAAACAGGATAGCTGCTATTTTCTCTGTTGCATGTGGGTTACCTGGTGTCTGAGTTCTCTCTGCAGCCTTTCTTTCAACACGGATATAGCAGAGCCTGTTTCCTCAGCCTGGCTTTGTATTTTCTTCAACCATATAGAAAATTATGATTCTTCACCGCACTTCCCCTTTTTGTTACATCGGATTGGTATTAGTCAACAGACTTCCTCCAGAAGAGGATTTGGAAAGCTATGCAAAGAAATGTTGCACGTTACTACAACCCTTCTTCCCCTAGGAAGCCACACTAAAGATATTTTAATTAAAAAGCCTGACAAAATAAGAAATCCATTAGAAAACCAGTAAAACAGCAGTTATCATTCCATGGCAGCCTCCAAACAATGCCTCCTCTTTAATAAGCTGTCTTTTGTTTCATTTATTTTAAGGGAAATCAAGAATCGAGCAGTGAACTGAAGCAGAGCCCATTCTTCTCTGTGCTCCAGCAGAAGAGTCGACAACACCAATAATTCATGTAAAATGTGCTGTACAACGCTGACATCTGCAAGGAGCTCATCATTCTTTGATGTTTTCTTTTATAAAGCTTCTCTCTTTTCCTTGGTCTAACCACCCCCCCCCCAACCCCCCCCACCCCCATACCAAATGAAAGCCTGACAGCACAGAGTACCCTAAAGCATGTTTGCCTGAAACTGAAGACAAGCTGGAAGATTCGAAGAGTAGAGAACCTGATTTTTTCTCCTCAGCTCTTTGTAACTTCAGGCGCATCTTTATGAAACATTACCAGGAATAAAGCACTCGTGGCAATCTTTCACTGACCAGTACGTGAATATAATTCTCTGCAGTAACTCAGAGGAAATATCTGGTTCCCATACAACCCACCCAGAGGAAATCTTTGCCAGGCAGAAGTTTAATTATCAAGCAGGATATTAAAATCCTGGTATCAATGTTGTCAACACTTCAATAACAAGTATGGTTCTGTGAATCATTACTTCTTGCAATATATCTTTAATCACTCTTAATGTAATAATATCTCTTCAGCAAGGCCTTTTAATATCGGGGAAGTCAGCAGCCGCATTAATCAGCGGTATGGATGTATAAATTCTAGGCTGAAAATGGCAGCTGAACCGATTATAAGTTCTTGCCACCTCAGGATTCCTTTGATTACCTTGATTCTCAATTCTATGCTTAAAAATTCCTCTGGGCCTACAATGGCAAAAAAAAAAAAAAAGGATCAAAATTTCCCACAGAACAGCTGAATGCAGTGTACCTGGAGAATCCTGCGGCAGGTTTCCTCCTTGCACACCAGCAGAATTCAGACACAACGCAAAGGGGTGTCCCAAGAACCCAATAACACAGTGATAGATCAGCTGCCCCAAATTGCTTCGGGCTGCTCGGTGCTGTCACACTCCACACGATTCCTATGATTAACGACACGTGTCTCCGGTGAAAACACACCAGAGCCAGCCTCCCCAGCCTGCTCCGGTCAATGGAGAATGACCTAATGCTTGATAGAACCCGGGGTGCAATTCTTCTCGTCCTAAGGAAAACATTTAAAATAGGTCAGACCAGGCTCACTCCACAACTCCGCTCCTTGTGCTTACTGCAAAGAGAGCCCACCAGTGACCAACTCAGCTGAAGGTGACACCTGCATGGCGGGCTCCTAGGGCTGAGTTTATTTATTTAGGGCTATAGATGAGCCAGGGGATCTAGGAGAGACCGGTGCCCCACTGGACCGGCAGCTGGAGGCCAGGTGGGAAACGCCAGGGTACCTGAGCTGAGTGTAGGCACCCAAATCAAGCCTTAAACTGAAGTCCAGTGAACCTCATTCACTTCCCTCCCCCAGCAGGGTCATTGAACTTTCAATTTAAGAAAGCAAAACATAATCTGACCTAAAAGGAGATTCCTGTATTAGCTGTGAGTTAAACCAGGTATGGATTGGCTGGATTATCAAAAAGTTCTGAGGACATTTACCAATATACTACCTGTACCACTGATTGTCTATCAAGTACTCTGCTTTGTTATCAGCTCCATCTTCTTGCCACTAAAAGGGAGGGGAAGAAGAAGCCGCAATTTCCCTTAAAGGTTTCAGAAGTATGCTTTGATCTTTTCGATAAAAATACGTATTCAACATCATCTTGAAGATACGTCATATAAGGCAGCAGACAAAATGTTACCATTCAGATATTTTTAAGGTTCTCATTGATTTTTTTACTAACATGACTGCTTTGGTTCATGGTCTAGATACTATTCCTTCTATACCTCTTTTATGCTGAGCTGGAAAAATAACGAAGTCTAGAGAGTAGCTTTTTTAAACCATTTAAACAACATACTTACAGCTCTACTGAAGAGATTCAGCTCTTTAAAAAAAAAATAATCTTGAGTTCATCTCTCTATCAATCAGCAGGGAATTTTGCATTCATCTGTTCATTGGCCATTTGTGCAGAACAAGTATCACCGATAAAGCAGGATGTTAATAAATTCCTCACAGCTTTAATCCCAGCTCTGCAACTCTCTCATTGCATGGCCTTGGGCAGTCATTTGTCTTTTTGACTCATTTTCTTTGTTGTAAAGGAGGAGTACAACATTCTACCCACCTACCTCATAAGAATGTTGTGTTGACTAATTGACAGATACGAAGCACTAAGAATGTATGAAAATGCCAAGTGTTATTATTAGAGTGACTGGGTTTACATAGGGGAACCAGTCCACTGTATTTGTTTAAAATACTTGTCAGTTGAATGTAATTAACATTATCATTAAAAATTGTAATGTTGGTATCAGAATTGAACTTGATTTTCTGCAGCACAGCATAGCAGCTATGGCATCTTTCTCCCACTCTTTCTAAGGGTTTTTTTCACAACAGGATATCACCCTACTATGACAATAGGCTAAACCTATTTGTGAAAGAACAAGAAAGAGATTTGCAATAACAGTAATGCTAACACCCTTCCTAATGTACACTCAGATATTTCCACTATACTCTAGTCCTGCGAGACAAGAAACCTTGGCTTTTCTGCTGCCTGATTGCTCAGTCACAGAGTAAAACAGGGCTTTGCTTTTTAGTGCAAACTGATCAAGCAGTCCATCAGAGCCCGAAAGCTGCAACACCTTTCAGTGGCATCCTCGGTGTGATTTCACTTTCCAGGAGCTGATACCATAATTTTGTCTGTTTTCATTGTAACATTCTTGGTCCTTTCATATTTCACAGCACTTTGTGATACCAGATACCTTCCTGGCCATCATACAGTACTGCTTAAATTATCCCATTGCCTGAAAAATAAACTCATTCTTCTTCTTTTATCATGTTTAAGCTAGTGTGGCAATTATCACACTTTCAAAAGCCATCTCCATTTACTATTATTAAAAGAGGACGCAATGAGGCAGAAGCTATGGAAACAGCTGTCTAGAAAAGGTCTTTTCTTCCGTTCCTGGAATGTTAACGTTTTAGCCGTAATTCAAAAGTGCTGGCTAGCAGTTAAACAGCAACAGAATGTTGAGTTTATTCTTTCTTTAATTATCTCTACACTACATTGTGCCTGGTTCTGAAGCCCTTGGAACTGAAGTAAATTCAGTTTCTCTGGAGTGAGCTGCAGCATCAAACCTCAGAATGTGAGGATATCTCCTATCCTTGTTTGCCCTACAGGTTCTATTACCTGCTGTTATCTCTAAAAGTACACTATTATTATAAGAGTTCCAATATCTTACTAAAGATGGGCTTCTAGAGCTGCTGAAAATTATTTTAACTTCACAAAATTTACATTCAGGCCAGTATTTCCCCCCTGCTGCCTAAAATATCTCTCAAAAGCTCCATTCCCCTGCAAAAAGGTTTAGAGGTTTTTGTCATTCATACGCTGTGCCTCATGTCAGCCTTCCAAACTGCACAGGACTCAAGGCTGCACTTTTAGAGTGTTCTATACACTTTACACTGCCCCTAATCCCCAGCTCCAAGGCCGATGGAGAGTTATTTTGAATGAACTTCATCCAATACAACACAAAACGTTGCTACTTATAGCAGGACAGGGGCCGCTAACTTTGTCCAGGCTCCCATTCTGTATAGAAGGTGAACATCAGAGTGATGAACTGGAGGAATTAAGGCAATGTGTTTTGAGTTTGCAAAGGCATAGGCTGGTCATTCTTCTCTCTCCATTTGAAAAAGCCTGGCTGACCCAATGAAGGCTTCAAAGCTCATTCATTCTCTTTTCTTCCTGCCTGCTTCTCACCCAACCTTTAAAAGAAAGGAATGACTCAGTAGTTTGCATCTAATTAAGTCATGTGTACAAATAATTTCTCACTACCTGCCCAGTTTTAATGATGATATATGGTCATTCTGGAAGTGTGCAGTGAGTTTGGAACTTTACATTTCAGACATAAAATCTATTATGGAGTCCTGGTGCTTTTATTAAACTGCAGTCCCTCTGAGAGAAAGAACCTCACTCAGTCACTCTCAAGGGACTTGGTATGTGTCATGTTAATTTTAAAATTCTTTAAATATATTTAAATGTATGCATTTCCAAGCTCTTGTGGCTGTAGTTTAACTGGAAAAAAAACCCATCATAAATAAATGATTCATGAGTACATGGCACTTACTTGCTGGGATAATGGAGGGGAGAGGAAGAAGAACATAATGCTTTTTAAGTCTTGCCCTCCTGTATCCCAGGACCCAGACAAAGCCTGAATTACACCACTACACTGGCTATGTCAGGTTTAAAATTAAGACAGGGAGCCTTCATCGTCACCAAAGACATTTTAGGTATGTGCTGTTTGCCGAGCACAAGGGGAGGGGAACATCTAGCAGGGTTGCTGTGATGGAAAAGTTGGGTCTTCTCCCACACCGGGTGCCCGAGCACGTACAATGGGCGAAGGACCAACAGATTCATACAGCTAATTCACCAGCTGAACAACTGCTCAGTGGGCTGCTCTGATATCCTAGGACTGTAGGAAATTAGGAAATGTTGTTATTTCATGCAGACTCGAATAGCAAGAAGCTTCCTGACACAGAAAGGACGTAAGCAAACATTGTAATAGGACTAATAGTGGATTTAGGGGAGTGAAAGGACCTATTGAATACACACACACAAAAGCATAATTTAATGTGTAAAGTGTCTGTCTCTTGATGAATAGTTTAGAAATTCAATAGTAAAAAAAAAAAAATGCAAATGGCCATAAGATTTTTAAAGGGATAAAGACTGAAAATAGTCTGTCTTTTTTCATTCTAATAGAGTTACCATCATAGCTTTTCCATAAAGTCAAAGCTCCTTTATTGCTAATTGGGCTGCCTGCAGAAAGCAGAAAGCATTCAAACATGGTTTCCTTTCTTTTTATAATGTCTTGTTTTATAAAGTAGTCACTCCCATTCACAATCTTTTCTTTGGTGAAGAAAATATATTTAGATTCCTATGAAGGAAAAAAAAATACTGAAGGTAACGAGTCTATTATTGCAAGTTTATTGAGTTTAGGAGCAAGGAAGGGAATGAATTGTCATCACAGAGAGAAAAAAAAACTCCCTACCAGTTTGTCAACACCTGTAACCAAAGCTGGCTCAACAATTTCCATTATTGAGGGTCTGCATGGAAATCAGGACACAGGCAACCCAACATTGTGTTATCTTTGTTGGCCCAAGCCCAATGCTTATTTCTAAATATAGACCTTGAAAGCAATGAACACCAACATGAAATGATACACTACTTATTTTTAAAGCTCTCTCTAATGTTATCCCATTAACATTATGGGGATTATATAAAACAACATGCAGATACTGTTGGTACAGAACATTTTTCTGCTGCAAAGCCACACATACGCAACAGATAAATACGTAATGACAGATCTTAAAGCATACATCTGTTTCCTGTAACAGCCTGAAAAGTTTGCTCAAGATACAGCTGCCAAGTGAAAGGGCACTGATTTTCCAGGTAGCCCAGGAAGTTTCTCTCTTTTAAGAAAGCAGAGAGAAGTGGACTTTTTTCCACAAAAACCCCAGTCTTCCTCTCTTAAGCACACTGGACAACATTTTTTCCCAGCCAATCGAGGGTAGAAATGAGTGTTCCTCAGTGAGAGCTATAGTGTCTGAATTTCACTCTCAACTGTTTGTCATCATTATAGCCCAAGTAAAATCAAGCCCCAGACTACCTTGGTTTTGGGGCTTACTAGATCTTTGTTTCTATTTCTCACCTTGGACATAATCAAGGGAAAGAGCCAAGCACAACTTCCCGCCCACAGCCTCTGCTTCGGCTAGCAGACTGTCATCTCAAACTGGAATGCTTTCCCTAACCCCCATGAGTCCCATTAAGTTCTTTCTGATGCCAGAAATTGAATTGTTGTTTGTCTCCTAATGAGTACTTTGCATTATAGTTTCTCTCGTACTTGCTGGAAGCACACAATGGGCACGTCTGCTGGATTCCCTGCAGTTCAGGTAAACACGTCCAAGTTAGCCTTGATGTAGCTAATTCAGTATCGATAGCTACAGTAATGTAGAGTTCAGCACAGCAAAACACCAAAGCTCTCACCTAGCTCCTTGATCAGGTTTTACGTCGCAAACCACACCTTCACAATTGGCAGGATCCAGGCTATTTATCCTAACATACCTCGAATACATTTATCCAAGCTGCATAGCACAACATCCCAGATTTAGCTTAAGAATCTTAGCAAACCTCCTTCAAACAGCAGGCTGCTTAGCTTATGGAGTAGGAATAAGCTCAAAACACGGTCAGAAGAATTTAAATTCTAATGATTACGTTTCTACTTCCACACAAAATTTGACTTTGAATCTCTTACCGATTTGGGACTGTATGAATCAGTAGCCATGCTTTGTCTCAAACCCCAGCTACACGGGACAAACGTACCACGACAGCAACACCACAATCTCCAGTGAAACCCCACACCACACCACACCAGAGCTCCCTGAGTGTCTACAACTGATGACATTAAGCTGGCATTAGCAAGGTAGGACACGTAGCTTTTACTGTTCCTGTTCTACTAGAGTTCTTCAACAAGACTGAAACTTCATTGCTCTTTATGGCAAATACCCTAAAAGACAGGAAAAAAAACCAAAACTTTTCACACACACAAATTTGACATAAATCTAACTAAATTCTTTATTTTTTTTAAAAAAAGAAAGGTGTCCTACACTCTGGAAAACAGCAGTCAAAACAACGCTATCATGTCGCTGAAGAAAGATTCTCTACCCAGAAATTTATCTTCTCCTAATAAGCTCTGACAGGCTTTTTGCTCTTTCTTGGCTGACCTCTAGTACTGAGTAGCAGATTGCATTCATCAGTCATGCCAGGACCTGGGATAGGGAATTGATCAAGGTTAAAACTAACTTCTGGGGTGGTTTGGTTTTGGGTTTTTTTTTGTGGATTAGCTGTAGTCGTGTTCAGCTGCTGTATTTGTTGACTGACTGGCTGCGCAGACACTTCTGCTGGTGTAATAGTGAGGAGGGTACGGGGCAGGACAAAAGGCTGGCTGGGCAGGGCTGGTTCTGTGGATCTATGTCTCATCACCATAGATCACATCAGGCAAAACCACCCACAGAGCTGCCGTTATCTCTGCTTTCCACTTTGCCTTACACAACCAAAAGTAAATTTTTCTAAAGAGTAAAGTCATAGTAAGCTTTCCATGGATCCTCCCTGAGAGGTAGGTATATATACGTACAGACATATTGGAATACACTTCAAAAAAAGCTGAAGTGAGAGCTTAAATTGGAACTAAAGCAGCATCTTTACTACAAGGCTTGTTTAAAAGTGAAAAATATTGAGAGCCATCCTTCACTAGTTTATACAAAAGTAAACAACTTGCCCAACTTGCAAGAAAACTCTTGGTAGGAACAAGAACCTAAGGAAAGTAAAAGGGCCAAAACTTCACTCCATAACATTCTTCCACCAGGCGATCATGTAATAACCTCTTGATAATATTAAATGAGAGCAAAAAGAAATAACCTCTTGATAATATTAAATGAGAGCAAAAAGACATTAGTCACTCGCGAATTTGTTTTGCATCCATGATGTACTGCCAAGAAAAGCTACTCAGTCACCAATAAGCTCTTAATAAATTGTGATTCTTCTCCCAATTCTCAGTGTTTCTTCCAAGGGATGCTTGACATAAGACACTTCTAAGACATGATAAGACACTCCTTAGGTATCCAAACACACTTTGCTTTTTTGTTTTTGGCATTACTTTAGGTTTCATTTCGGACAGCATAGATCACTTCCTTTGTTATATGTAGGACAGAAATTAAGGATTCATGAACCTCAATATATACAGTGGATTGTCTTTTTATGCCACTGTGAATATTGTATTTAACTTCTGATGCATAGTGCTACGAGGAAGATCTCGGTCAGAATGCAGAGATGTAAATGTAGGATTCATTTCTCAACAAATCCCCTTCATGAGCAAAATGAAACACTGAATATTTGAAATCAAGGACTGGAAGAGATATCTACGGGCCATAGTAATCTTTTCAGTTCTGGTTCATGAAAATTAGTTACCAACTTTGATAGATTTTTGGCAGTGACGATGTTTTCAGCCAGGGAAGCAAGAGCTGAACTGCAAGCTTTGCGGTGCAACTTCAAAATACCTGTCACATCCTCACTGAATTCTGCCACATGGAGTCAACAAGGGTTACAGAATGAATTCCTCTATATTATTTGACAGGTAATGTTTGAAGATCTGGCAAAATAAAAAAAGAAAGAAAAAACATCACAAGTGCTTCTCAACTATGTAAGACATGTTCTATTGTCCTGTTTTCTCTCCTTTCTTCCACCTGTCGCTTCTCTCAGAGTTTAAAGCTAGGGCTGATCACCTGTCTGCTTGCCCACAGAGAGCTTTGCAAAGCACAGATAAAAAAACAACAGGAGAAATAGTCACTAAAATCTTCAGGAAACAAATGTCCAAGTTTTCACTGGAAAATCCAGTATTGTTTCATACAGATTTATTTTCTAGTCATTGCATATAACATTTTCTTGTAGCATGACTTCTAAGTTATAGCACCATCAGAGATAACTATTTAAGCAAAACTCATTAAAAAATTCTCTATTAATCACCTGTTGCTTACAAAAAGTACCAACAAGCCATCTTGGGAAGCAGCAGCAATTCTAGTGTAATAAACTCAACAGCCCAACTCTGTACCAGTGCAGCAACCTGGACCCTACCTAGCATACCAACAAAATCAGTTTCCTCTCCACTGAAACAAATAAATTAATATGAAAATAGAAAATAATCAGACCTATGAAAACAGAAAATAATGATGTAAACACAAACTGGGTCAGGACACGGGGAATGGGCACAATTTTAATGACTTGGTTTTATGCATAGCAGAACATTGCTCTACAGCACTCTGTGTCAGCACCTTTGAAAAAAACAGCTACAGAAAGTGGTCCTTTACCGAGTCACCATTCATAGCTCCTACACCATGGTGCAGAAATATTCTTAATTTGAGGAATAACAACATGTCTGTAAAACTGTCTGGTTTAAAAGCTTCACCTGGGCTTTCCGGGATAAAATTTTGTTGTTTTTTTCTTGAGACAATAAACAGCTATTACATTCAGACCAGCTTGTGTTCATTAGCTAATGTCCAGCTGTGAGATGTGCTGAACTTCAGCACTAAACAGTCATAAGCTGAACATCATTTGGTGCTTTACAAACACTCAGTAAATATAGTGATGTTTATCACAAATCTTCCACTAAAACTTAGGAAATATTGTTTTCCATGTTTACAGAGGACTGAAGTCAGAAACAACTTGTACGATATGCCAGGAGAAAGATGATCAACCTACAAGAGTGAATTGGCTAAAACTAAATGTCTTGTCAAGTGCAGGTTAATAAATAAACTAAAACTTGAGAAAGAAAACAAACTAGGGTTGAAAGATGAAGCAGGGAAATTGTTTCAATAACAGACATTTCCTCTCCACAGACCATAGCTTAAGTCTTCATCCATGTACTTGGAAATGTTCTTGATCATATTGTGTAAATAACATACAAAGTCTAAAATTACTTTTATAATGTTAGCACATTTCCTGTGGGACTGGATCATGTTATAAAGAAATCACTTTTAGCCTAGGTTTAAACAGCAGGTAACTAGAATTTAAAAGACTATGACATGCTAAATAGCTTTATTTTAGTCCTCAGTCTTCCTGGTTTTAGTAATTTATTTATTTTTTATTTTAGTCAAAGTGTCTCTAGAACATCTTGGCAGTGATCTAGCTATAAAAAAAAAATAATTAAAAATCTGGAATTAAAGTTAAGTTCTCATATCTTCTGCTCTGTTCCTTATTACATTCACAAAGCACAGTGGAGGAATCCAGCAATTCTACAGTCAAAATTAATTAGGTAAATTGTTGTTTGTAGAGAAAAAAAAAAAAAAACCAACAAAAATACAAGTTGAAAGCAGCCTTGGAACTCTTATTTCTAAAATTATGACTGGCAAAGAGAATACATAGAAGAATGTTAAAAAATGCATCCCGGTGATACTCAGGCTAAGGAGCTAGGGACATAACAAGAAGAGCTATAGGAACTATAAGAGCCCCAGATTTCCTACAGAGGCCCAAGAGGAGCAGAAGCAAATACATTTGGCAAATATTAAAGACAAATTAATCTATGTTTATATAGAAAGCATCTACATAAAGAAAAGGCAAAGGAACTGCTTATCATGTCAGTTATACAGTTCAGTAGGTAAAATGAAGAATTGAAATATTTAGGGAACATCAGTCAGGGATGATTCTGACAGCCAGATATCAACAGTCTGGAAAGGAACATCCTCATTTCTGTCCTGGAACAACCCAAAAGAGGCTGAGAAATGTGCTTGGAAACATCAAAGACGGCAGGGAAGCATCATCTACTCACCTCTGCGTTGTCTCCACCTGAACAGAGCCCCCACTGCTTCGAGGCAAGTTTTAATCATCTGCTGACACAATGGTATCGTAACAATAAAACAGTGAGATTTTTTTAAACAGTCTTGAGTGCCTTTTCCTTCCACAGAAAAATAAGTCTCCCAAATGAACACTGAATAGCAGACTCACCCTGTATACATATGTGTATATAGTTTATTCTCCTGTATTAATTCCATTAATTTTAACTCAGCCACAGTGAAATTCTCATGAAACGCCCCTGTTCTTGCAAGCCTTTATCTCCATGTCTTGCATATTGAAAAAGAAGATGAATCTAAACAGGGGACGATATTTTAATTTGCCGTTGCTTGAGCAACTAAGTGCTATGTTAAGTCCAATTCCAGCCAGCAACAAAAGCTCGCTTTTAATGGAATCACATGAAAATAAAATTACTGCTTTTATCTCCAGTACCTGAGTTCTGTCTTTCAATTTAAAAAAAAAAAAAAAATCAAAAAAATATTAATTTGCTTTGGATGAAGTGTGGAAAAGATCAGGCAATGAAGATGCAGTGTATGTCACAGCAAGGAGAGGTTTGGGGAGAAAAATCCTATCACTGCATGAGTAGTTCTCTCTACAGCAGATTAATTTGTCTTAATAGCATAATGAAACCTCTGCTGCTGTAGCATCTCTTACTGAAGCTTTTTCTTGACCATGCTTCCTGCACTGGCTTTCTTCTTGCAGTCATATACAGCATTTTGTACACATATTTAACTCTAAGAACTCCTAAGACACCATCATAAGGCACCACCACGGGTTTCCAAGTAATTACCACTGCTCAGGGAGCACATACACATTTTAAATACTAGGACACCTTTAAGCACCACAACAATATGGTCCAAATATGTTTATATTTTAAACATTGAATTAACATAGTTGAATGGCTCGCCTCATCTGATCCAGTAAAAAATATTGAAGAAACATATTATTATTCCCTAGTTGTCTCTGCTATTGATCTGCACTGGAAATCAAATTTTACAATCCATTTGTATTGCTAAACCATTTAGATTTTATGTAGAAATGTGAGTTTTCATTCTAATTAAATATACAGTACACAATTAACATAGCTATTTATGCACATAACAAGACAATTACCAGATTCCGTCCTACGGCTAATTCTGATCATTCATAAAACCAATTTCAAGCTTCAACTATGAAGACTTTTTAATGGTGCACATCTGCCCCCTTGTGCCAGTTTTACACGACTGTCTTTTTTATTGCTAAGGCGACTAACGAACTGTGGCTCATCCAGTCCTGTTTTAAGAGCTCACATGGAGGTATTTTGCTCCTCTTTCAGTGTACAATAGAAAAGAGGAAAAGAGATATTATTGCCTATCTCCATCTCAGCTTCTGGATGTTTTTTCTAAAAATGCAAAGAGATTTAGAAAAATGTGGATAGGTATGTAGCTACCAGTGCTACATGTATCAGGAGCATTACAGCAATTAACTGTGGCCAGGAGTAGTTTCTGAATGTCTTTATTACTCCCTAGGTAGTAATTACCTTTGCACCCATCACAGCAGGGAACTGCTCAAATAAAAGAAGAAACAAGAGGAAATTTGCTTTGCACTTCAACAAGAAAGAAAATACTCTTAACAAAGCTGGGACATAAAATTAGGATTTGGCTCTTACTTCTTCCAAGTGGCCCATTTCTGCTTGAGATTTTCCTATCTGTTAAAGACCAACATGAGCATTCTCCAATCCATTTCACATAACAGGATTTAAAAAACATGCATGACATGTCCTGCCCCCTATGCCAGGGGATGGCCTGCCACTGGGACTCGGAGTAATTGCTCAAAAGCTGGACCAGGTGTTAAGACCATGGTCACTTCTGACGCCACTGCATGGATGTAAGCACAGAGACTGGCCGAGCATATCTCCACAGATTTGCTCAGCATCCAGGTCAGGTGTTCAACCAGCACCCTCAGATAGATGGTTGGCTTGTACTAACCTCTGCAGCAAAACCCAAGGAAGAAATCTGTGGCTTTTCGCTTTGGTTACCTCTTTCCTTATGCTGGTATTACTGGTTTTGAGGTTGTGCAAGATCACTGAAAGAACGATGATAAAAGGAATCATTTGGAAGGAAAAAAAAACTAGATCTGGATCATTTGTTGATACCATTTCAGTGTCTCCCAGAGGTAGCTTCGTGGAAAGATAGGAGAGGTACACTGCAGGACAGGATTGGAACATGGTTGGGCTTTAAGTAGGGCAGGCAGTACTTGGTACAGCCAATGCATTGGGCAACTGCTCCCTCAGCAGAGAACTCCATGTAAAATTAGCTTACTCTTGCTAATTAACACAACAGAGAAAATCAAAAGCCTAGTTTTGTGCCAGAGCAGAAATGAGGGAATCCTAAAAGCAGCAGTAGCTAGAAACTCTCCATCTATCCAATCCGCAGTGTGAAGGGTCTCCTCCACAGGATTTTGAAGTGCCAGTACACAGAATCGTCTAGGTTGGAAGGGACATTTAAGAAAGGTACCTTTGATAATGATACACTATAGTAAAGACAGAAAAGCCTTCTCCATTTCAGTCATTTGTTAGCTTTGACACTGCTATTGAGTAAGGACATAATCTTTCAGATGTCAAACAAACGACTCCTGCTGACTTCACATCAGTGGCTCTCAGGAGAAGAACCTTCACCTGAAATATATATTTAGCATAGAAATAGAAAACGAAGTATCAAGTTGCTCTAGCAGATTATGGAGAGATTTACAAATAAAACACATTCCAAGTGCTTGAGGTCCATTTTGGCAGCTGTTAAATCTTTTTTTCTTATTGAAAACTGTTATTTGCTACAGCATATATAAAGACTGGATTTTGCTCTACTGGCAGTATTTCAATATATAAATGCACCACAGAGCTCTGTAACTAATTAAATTTCATAGGAAACGCTAACTTGTATTTTTTAAGGAGAAGGTTAGTGTGGTAGTAACTGCACGTCACTTACCTAGAATGAACTAAACAACTCAATTCCTAGCTGCCATTTGTCCTCATTCGTTGTTAACAGCCTTCTTCAAACTAGCACTTGATAAAAATTAAAAGATTCTAATGCAGTACAATTGGACTGTATGCTTAACATTCAAATAAATAAAATATGTCCCTAAGTATAATAATCTTCTTCAACTACAGGCAGAGCAGTTCCAAAAGACCTCTGGATTTTATTTTATCTTAAACTTTCTTACAATGTTGTAAAAATAAATTCACGTAAGTGAATAAGGATAACCCAAGAACCACATTCGTATATAAAATTGTCTTTAAGAGGCCAGTGATAGGATTTGTTCTCATTAGTGTTGCACTGAGAGCATACCTCGCCAAATGTCCATTCGAAGACCAGCAAACTGGTATCAGTCAAATCAGCAGACCTCCTCCACTTACTGCTTAGGCTTATAACCAAGGAACACGGAATGTGACTTGCTGTTCTATTGAAGGGTTACAAATACAGACTGAAAAAGTAAATTAACCCACTGTGGAGAGGGCAATTCTGAAAATAAAACGGTGCTTTAAAAAACTATTTTCTGAGATCAAGCTCGAAGAATAATAGTGCTAAATAGTCAAGTAGACTTGGCTATTTCAAGTTTGAAAACTCAAAGCACCCTTACTTAAAACAATATACTTCTGTGATAGCTTATATTAATGGGTATGGCAGCTTTGCAGAGTATTGTTTATGAATATAATACATACATAGTGCTGGGTTTAATATTTTATTTGAATGACGTTTAATGTTATGCAAAATAAATCATTATGTTACATCCACTGTGACATCAACTAATATGTGAACTAGTTTGCATAGGTTAGTACTTTGGGCAGCATGATGTTGCTCTAGTCCACCAAGGCTTAAATATTCACAGTGTAGAGGAAGAAACAGGAATTAAAGCATTTCTACTAAAATATATTTTAATAGCTGGTGTTAACTTCCTGCATAACAAAAGCCAAATTAAGATGATACATCATATGATCCAAGAGTAAATTCATCTGTCCTTTGAAAAACAAATGTTACCTTCATAATTGTATACTCCCAAATTACAGTACAGTTTTGCAAAATAACTAAAACTTTACACACTTTAAAGCAAACATAAGCCAAACTGCACAGCGGTTCATTTTTGCTTTTTATATCACACTGCAAAAACCAACAGCTGAGAGAGTTTCCACATCATGCTAATCAGTGTCAATACAGTCATTGCTGTCTTCCAACGGCCTAGCAATTTCTAATAGTAATATTAAATACAACATGATTGAAATGCTACAGTATAGCTTATTTTCTCCCCTAAAATAATAATTATAATAATAATTAAACAAATGTCAACAACAACTGGATTACAACTTAAGTACAATATGCAAATTCTATTAATCAGACACAAGAAGCATATGAAATTCCTTTGAATATACTGTTGTAGTGCAGGCAGTTTAGGAAATATAGCTTTCAGGTTTTCCTTCAAAAGGAGAGATGGGGTTCCTATGGCATAAAGCTGGAGAAAATCACTAAAGCGTTGCTGAATGGTTTATTCTTCTACAGCTCACCATTACTTTGCATTTGCCAGCACATCAGTTTGGAGATCTTTCAACAGCATCTTTTGTCTGTTTCAGTATATTATTTAAACATTTACTAACTAAAGCATATTCTGTAATTTAAATGGAGTATTAATCAACATAATTAAAATCTAACATTTTATACCCTGTACCACTTTCTGCTAAAGAGCTTGGTATTTGTCATTTCTTTTTCATTGTACAAGATGACATGCAGTCTCCATACAATAAAAACTAGAATTATTACCTTTTCCAAGTATTGGAGACCTTCCATACCCCCAGGGAACACTCAGTAGGGACACATTTGTCAAAAATATTGTCCATGGGAGGTGATGCTCTGTCAAATCCCAATCTGCTGAAGTGGTTTATGGTATGTCAAATGTAATCAAGAAAACCCTGTTTCATCAAGATTAAATGCTAATGTTCCATAATGAAAAATTACAACTGCGCTATCTGTAAGTAGCTTTGTTTAGAAAATGAAGATTAGCCAGGCAAGAAAGAGTAATGAAAAGCAAGGCACCCATTTGTTCTTGTACATATGTATGAATATGCTCTATGTTGTTTCTCATGTTTATACTCAGCAAGAATTATAGCACATTGTAACTTCTTTATTTCTAGAATGTTTCAAATGGGAATGTATGAACTTCCAACCTGAACTTTGGAACATCTTGGGAAATTTTGCTCCTTAAAAGTCTTTTCCTTTCCCCAGAAAAACGTTGTCTACAGGAAGGAAGTACAGTGAGGGGAACATGCTGTGTGGAAAAGGAATATATACTTTAAAGGTGACAAGACAGCACATAACATCTGTTCACCCCTATATCCCACTGCATGTAACAGGCTCCAACATATGTCTCGTAAAAACCTGTGCTGACACAGTTTAGAGCTGGCTGACTTACCCTACCTTACAAATTTCAGATCTTAAAAAACATTTTTATAAGTGTACTCTGATAATTTCAGGCCTCTGAGAGCACTGCTTAGAACAAAGCTGCATAACGTCACTAAAGTTTGTCTTATATCAAAAAGCAGAACCATTCCATATGAACACAAATTATTAAGCATATAAAACATAAAAACCTGACCACGTGAATGTGTAACTTAAAACAGATCTTAATTCTGCCGACATACCATTTTCAACAAAAATACAATTCAAATACTGTTTTGTTTTCTTGACCTTTTTTATGTTGCACATTGCTTTAGCTGCTTTGCCAAGCTAAGATCAAAATTCATAAAGGAAATTTTAGTTCCATTGTCTAGCAAAACATAGTCCTCTAATGTCATCAAATGCTCGTTTTCTGATTTACTTTTCACTATAGATACAGTGTCCAACACTGCAAACTGTCTCCTCGCTTAGAAAGAATGCTAGTGTCTTTATAGGTGGAGACTTTCTTTTTTATAAGTCACTAAAAATTGCAATTAGCAACGATAGCCAATTCTGCCTCAGGAACCATCAGAAAAATTTGTCAGCCGTCATAAGATGGGATTCCTCTCCTTTTTGTTGATGGCTGGTGACGAAAACCGACACAGAAGCAGACTGCTTGTTTCAGAGCTTCTAGCTCAGCTTACCACGTTGGCCTTTTGAAAAAGCCATTTGACTTGCAACGTTTGCTAATTTAACGTGCAAGTCACCAATAATGCATAAGGGTCTGTTGCAGCAGCAGCTCTATATGCAAAACTTTCAAGAGTTTTAAATCAGGCAGCTGACAAGAAAGCACAGGCAATTCCACAGTCATGGACATTTTTTTAATTTTTTTTTTAATGCACACATTCCATCCTGTTCGGCAGCGGCATCAGCCCCATGTTAGCAACACCTAAAAAAAAAATTGCCTAAACTATCCAATTCCTAATGGTATGCAAAAATAGACCTAGCAGGTATTTGCACTGACAACTCTCAGTTGACATAACAAATCCATACTGCCTTCCTTCTTTATTCTTTAAATAGATATTGCAGAATATCTGTGTGAAATGAGAAATACAAAATTGTCTATAAACTCTATGTTTAATTCTACTTTAAAAATTTCAGAAATGAAGAAAGCCAGCACAGGCTCAAATTCTGAGAGCTACTCCAAAATTAACCTCTCTAGCACATGGCTGAAATTATATTATCAGCAAAACCATTTTCATTTTCTTCCATACACATGTATGCATCCACATGAGTTAGTTCCCACTTGAATCTTTAACTCTTTTTCCTTCCTCACAGAGTTTCTCCCCGGGAGGGACCATGACACCCTCCTGCCACCCAAAGTAAAAGCAACTTCCCTGGGACCCCAGGCTGCTGACAGAGTCCCTCTTGCAGGTCCATCACGTCACCAGGCATTTGATCCTCTCCTCCACCTCACAGACTGAGACCTGCATCCTTCAGTTCTGATTTTAACTTAATGGACTGCAAATAGTGTGTGGGAAGGTTTCTCAGCAAAAATATTTTCACTGTTCTCTACAGGTGGCTAAACGACGGCATAGAGTATGTCGGACTACTGGTTGGTTAGTTTTCCCTGCGGTGTCAGCTATGAGAAAGGTTAAATCAGCAAGAGAAAGCAAAATATTTCTCCATCGTTAATCATTTGGCAACCTCACAACCCACCGTTGGATCACCAAGAGTTTTTGGAGGAAACTAAAGCAACAGGCCATTGAGCTGAAATGCACTACAAGAACCGGAGCTCTCCTCCACCCCTCCAGGGAGGTGCAAGTATTTTTGCAGCGGCGGGGGGGGGGTAGGTACATTAGCTCATCAGCAAAGCAGCCATTAAGCGAGTTAACCTGTGAGGAAGAGGAGGAGGAGGAGGGATGTGACGTTGTGTGACTGCACAGCACTGGGGCCTCACACGGGATATTTATTTACAGCAGTACAGCAGAAGGTAAAAGAACTAATGTGAAGGATTGGTTGTACACTGCCCTAATGGAAGCGTCTATTTAAATGCTAAGTATTATTAGAAGGAAACAGAAGAGTTGACAGGTTTTATACTCTAGATAGTCTTTGCAAGGGATTTTCTGTGGAGAAGATACCGAAGAACTAGGAATCCAGGCATGGGTCTAACTGACGGACTGGGTTGCAAGCAAAAGCTGATAGAAGAGGTCACTGTTGGAAATCAGAGAAAATGAGCAATCCAGGAATAAACAATGTGGGCTTCCAAGAGTCAGGAAATTTTTGCTGTCAAAATAGACCTATTTGCTGTAAGGCTGCTGGGGAGTAAGGGGAGTTTTATTTGTTGGTGGTTTTTTACTAGCATATTACTTGTCATTATTTCAAATGATTGAATTATCTGCTCAACGTTTTTGTTTTTATTAGGATGCTAACTGCTAAAACATTAAACATCTCCCTAATAATTTGAAGATGTGTTCAAACACAGTGTGTTAACCTCCTGTGACTTCAGAGTGCCATAAGAAGTGAATCAATTTTATGGTTGTTATTATAAAGAGAAATAATGTCTTTGAGGTGTAGGGAAAAGGTATTTTCCCTTTATAGCTAATTGACTGAAATCTTTATAGGATTGGCAGCACTGGGCTTCCATTTATGTTTTTCATTTTGAGGAAACACTATTATAAACAATGCCATTTCAAAGCACTGAGCTTCTTGTTGAGTCTTTACTTGAAAGGACTCTAAATTGGATTCTGAGTGAGAAAGCAGACTGTTATAGCAGTGATAGAGTAATGAACATGTACTCTGAAAAGATTCCTCTGACTTTGTCTAAAAGATTAGATTTTGAGTAAATCATAAAGCTCAAAGGACTAGAAACAAAAATTAGTTAACAAACTCAATATAGTTTGCTGGAAGCATTCCTGTTTTCCCAGTTCTCTGAACAGTACCATACATCCAGCCATCGTCAATTGGTTGCACATTGATGATATAATCACCATCCCTGAAGGAAACTTCGTCTTCATCTTGAGCACTGTAGTCATACATAGCTCTGTATGTTCTCTGTTGAAGGAAAAAAAAACAAAGCTGTAAAGTCTCAAGCCTAAACAGAGATAGATTCCTTTTCTTTTTTGGACAAAGAAAATGAAAAGAGCAGGAATAAGGAAACAGGGAGCAAGGCAGAGAGAGAAATCACAACCTACTGAAAAGAAACACCCTCCACCCTGTCAAATATACAATGAATACAGCCCCTTTTTCTGAGTACCAAAACAATTATTTTTGTGAACCTACATTGCCCAAAGTTCTCATACAAACAGATTTCAAGTCATTCACTGCCTCTTGAAATATTCCAACTGTTGTTTCGTATCTTCACTAGTAACAGTTCATTACATCCAGCCATGACTAGCTGTGCTTCTGCTCCTTATTTGCATGATTCCCAAATAGCTTTTCCTGTGTCTTCACTACAGAAAAGAAATACAGTCTTCGCCCAGGTCATTAACTTTCCCATCTCACTGAATGTCCTTTGTTTCATTAGGATTTTAGGCCAAATCAAGAATTAGGAATATTTCATTATCTAATGACAAAAAAGACAAGATTTCCAAAAGTCTGCAAAAATAATTTTAATGAATACACATATTTGCATATTCAGATAAAAAATTGATTTAAACAGAACACCATGTCCTGTAATCAGCTAAGCCAAATTTCTCTACACCTCTGTCCACTGTAAGCCAAGATTTCCATTTTCTTTCTAAAGAGAGTATTCCCACTTATAACAAATAAAAAGTGCTATCATTTACTGGAACTCGAAGTGGATTTTCAAACTCAGAGGGAACAGCCTCCCCTTGTATCTTAACAGCAGAACAAAACTACCTCATTTAATAATTCCCAGCAGTACTTTGTTTTCCTTATCCTGTCTCAACAGAAGTCAAGAGCAGTTCAAGCATCACTGATAATATCCAATTTCCCTACCAGTAACTTCTGATATGTCAACATATCTAGCTGAATTTTTCTGGTACAATGGTTTACAGAGAAAAAAGGGAAAAACAGTCAATGCTTGAGTTAATGCCTAGTATTATTGTCTGAACCTGTTGAGAGACAGCAAACTTTGTTCTGCTTCCCAGCTGAGGAAAACAACTCTAAGTTTTAGTCCATCTTATATGGGTTTTTTGAGGGTTTTTAATGAAAATATTTTCAAAAAAGATGGAGATTCCTACACACACAGCAAGTAGACCATGTGTCACTTTGGAAATCTAATTTAGGGGTCATCTAATTAGATTTTGGAAATCTAATTAGGGGTCATCTAATCCAAACTCTATAGGGAAATTCATTGTTACTGCTCCCATGCTAGAAATACACTTTTTGCCTCGATTCTGCCTTTATCCTTGGTAGTGCAGATTAAACACTCCAGAGAGATCGACTCCTGGTTAAACACTGGAGACCACTACCTTTCCTGACAAGCCTACTCTGGACTGTATTTGCATCTTGCTCTATATAACTGTTCTCTGCCACACTTTCTAATGTTGCTGCCCTACAGGCTCTGACCAAGAGTGATTATCAGAGGGATGTGGTTTCTTGGCGGTTCCTTAATGTCTTCCAAGTGTTTATAGAAGGTGATAATAAAAAGTATCTTCGTTTATGCACTACATAAGCAACTAATTGGGAGGATTCTATCATCACAAAAAAATTCCCTAAGGATTCACAAACTAGAAAACTAACCATTGGAAGTTCCTAAGGAATGGTATCTGCCTTTGAGAATCTTTCTTCCAACTATTTTAACTGATTTGTCCATTGAGCCTTTAAACTAACTCCAAAAAAAACCCCACTGAAAAAGATGCTATTACTGCTCAGCAGCAGTTAATCCTTTAAACAATTTATTTTTTTAAAAAATGTCCATTTAAGAAAAATGGTAGCAAGTCCATATGTGGCATAATGCAGAGAACAGATTTTCCTCTGAGCTGTTCTTATATATCTCCCTTAAATGGGCAAAGACTGGGGGAAGAGATTAAATGTTTTATTAAACTAACTTACAATTGTGAAAAAACAGATAAATTTTTGCTCACCCAGAAGGATGCTCTCTCATCCTTAGAATATCATGGTATAGGACACACTACTGCTGTCTCCTTTAAGGCAGCTTGACTACATCACTGTGGTGGCACAGTTGTGGAGACAAGCTGGTAATTTCAAACTTTAAAAAAAAAAAAATTTATTAGGGCCCTAAATGCTGCTGAGAAACCTAAATTTATGGCCTTAACACCTAATTAGGTGCTAAATGGCTGTCAGGAGAAATCTCCATAATAATCCTGTTAGCATTTAATGCCTAATTATCACTTCAGAGTGTAGTCTGGGCTATATAATTGAGAATTACAATGCTTAAAGGACTGAAAGCAGGGATTTTTAAAATGCATTTTAGTGAATTATTCCTCTGTCAGTAGTGAGTTTAGCAGGTACTGAGAGTACAAGAGGCTATATAAGAAAAGGTTGGGGTTTTGTAAAACAGTCAAATACTCGCTTATTTCCCACCTCCTCAAAGGTCTCACTTGCAGCTACCTGACTCAGAGAGAATAGGAAGTCTCCTGCATAGGAAGATCTAAAGCCCAGCTGTCATATTCCCAGCTCCCCAGCCAGATGTGAGCTGACAGATGCACATTTCCACTTCATCCACCAGTTTACACTTATTCTATGGATCTCTCCTTGCAAGGAGTGATACCTGTTGCAGTGTCCTTCCCATACAACAGCTATCCAGGAAAGCCAACTTGCAACCTAGATTTTGTTTTCCTACCACTTCTAGTTATCTAAAGTCCTGAGAACCTCCCCCCCCCGCCCCCGTTATTTTCCAAAGAGGCACATAGCCTTCAGGGGTCTGTTATAAAATATTCTGTACTCTGAGCAACAATTTCATCCAGCCCATTATGCAGAAATGCTCGTAGGAAGTGAGCAGAAGATAAGAATCAGAAAACAATGCAATTTATATGGAGGGGGAAAAAAAAATCTACCCAAAGTCTGTGTTAAAATCATGCCTGATACAAAACACACGCAGCTCAAAATGAAATAAACCAAAATTTAGAAATTAAAACATTTCTATTTCCCAATATAAGAGACTGGTGGATGTGATAATAAAATAAACCGATGTCTTTTGGGGACCCTGATTTGATAACAGTGAAACAAACCAGCTTTACTACAGCAGCTAACTCTCATGGAATCACAGAATCATCTGAGACGGAAGGAACCTCCAAAGGCCGACTAGTCCGACGCCCCCGCAGTCACAGGGACACCCCCAATTAGACCAGGTTGCCCAGGGCCTCCTCCAGCCTCCCCTTGAATGTCTCCAGGGAAGGGGCCTCAACCACCTCCCTGGG
>JAOQGH010000012.1:19129099-19183234 GCA_025769975.1 Gallinago jamesoni | reverse complement strand
AGTTTAAACCCATTGCCCCTCGTCCTGTCCCTGCAGGCCTCTGTAAACAGGCTCTCCCCAGCCTTCCTGTAGCCCCCTCAGGTACTGGAAGGCCACTATGAGGTCTCCCCGGAGCCTCCTCTTCTCCAGGCTGAACAACCCCAGCTCCCTCAGCCTGTTTCTCAGGTTTTTGGCTCACCAAAAGGTGAAGGTATCTGGATCCCAGACTTCCCAGCAAGTTAGCCCTCTCAGCCCCCAAGCAGCTGAGAAACCAGCAAGCCTGAAAGTACCCAAACCTCACAGAATGTCATGATCTTTACAATATAAAATGCCATGGAGTTTCAAATTTCAGCTAATCTTGAAAGCAGTTTTTTTCCAGTTCAGCACAATCTGAGTTTGGTTCATAATAAAATACTTCTTCATGTCTAAAAAAGGCGACAGAGATACTAAATATACATCTGTTCAAAATAGTTTAAAATTCGAAATTACAAGTTGATATTTTTAAGGTAAAAGGTGACTGGATCTGAACTATGAAATCTCTAGGCAGTGATATGAGGAAAAAAAATGATAATCATAAAATCGAACTTTATATATAAAGAGTTCACAAAGAAAAAAGAAGGTCAATTTCCTAAAACTCCAAGCTGAATTCAGCTCTCCTTCCATGACCAGTTACTTCTAAAACAAAATATTCACTCCAGCTTTACGTTGTCATCCACCACAATTAAGAACTTCATGACTGGGGCCATGGTTTCATGATACTGCTTCTCAGGTGCCCAGCAGGATAACTCAATTGGGATCAGCTGCTGAATTAGAAAGGGCACACCAATACGGACCCTGAGCTAGCCTCATACAAGCAGAAATGAGTAATACAGATAGGGAAAAAGCCTGCTAGAACAAAATCAGCAAGTCAAAACATTTGAAACAAATGTAAACCACCAGGGTCATCTCAAGAAATCAGTGGTTTTCATCCAACACTACGAGCCTGAATTCATCACAGAGCATAACATCAAAGCTCAACCTGTGAAATATCATCCAAGCGTTTACTACTTGTTTTAAGCAGGTAGAAGTGTCAGTTATTTCTCTGCCTTCTGGAGATCATAAATGATTTTTTAAATGCATTTTTTTAAGTCCTTACCATTGCACTCAGTCACTTAATCTTTTTTTATATATGAAGACTGTCACATTTAGGACTAGGACAGTCGAATAGCCCAACTACAGAACTCAAGAGGACCAATTCGCTCATGTTTAAAGAGATTTCACAATAGCTGATTATGTTGCATACCATGGAAAAGCATTCTTTTAAATCTAGTACTCACCAGACCTGCTGAATGAGGCTGTGAATGCATGGATCTCATGGATGACATACTGGTCTGGTGCATGTATCCATATCCTTGGGACTGACTTTGCTGATATGCCCCAGGGAGAACAGGGGCTGTGTGTTAAAGAAACACAGACACATTAATTAAGTTTTTTAAGAAGTTCTCATCTAGCATTGTGTAGAAACTGTAGATTACTTGCATTGTAAATAACAATTCCTCAGTATGAAACGGTTCAGAATGATTTCCATAAATAACATAAGGTTTTTCACAGATTTACACATAAATGTAGCCAAAACTATAGCAATAGATCCAGAAACACTATCAAGGTTAGTTGGAAGGAAAAGCTTAACCTACCTTCTGGCCATAAAAAAAGGTGTGTGAAAGCTTGAGACACCACAAACTCAATTTTGATATTGCCACATGTGATGCACTAAATATCATGTGCCATAAACTGCCATTTTTTAAGGTAAGATTGATGAAAAAGCTATATGCCAATATAGTTTTGAAATGTTTCAATAGAAATTCTCTGCAATTAATTCTTAACTCGCTGCAAACTCTTGGCCATGAACAAAGAAGGACTGTGATTCACAGGAAGAGACAGAAATGTAAAAAAGTGAGCCCACAGCTGTGTTTCCTAGTTTATTCTGATTCAATCAGCATTCTTAGCCAAACACAGAGAGATCGATAGTTACTTAAATATTTCCAAGTCCACTTTTTTCAGTATCTTCCTCTTACCACACAATTGTTTCATCTCTTTCACACATATTCACATTATTTTAAGTTACATTACTTTAATGATCCTGTATGCTAATCATTAATATGTTGACTTTTATTGTACCAAAAGCTGCTGAAAGATTTAATACAACAAGGACTTAATACCTCTATTGCTTACTAGAAAGCATTCATAAATTTTCCATATCTGCTCAAACACCTTACATCAGCAACACATCGAAACAGAATGTGTTAAAAACACAGTTGATCAAAAATCTGTGAGAAATAAGCACCACATAAGTGACTACTCACTATTTTCCTAGTAAGCCCAATACACATTTTTAAAGCAAAACTAAGAGACTAAAGCAGTTTTCAAAATCTAAAGATTGAAAGTTTAGTCACCACATATTTGTGCATGTTTTACACTCTGAGAATAAAGACTTCTGGCTTGTATAGGAGGTCATTAGCCCACCTCCACTGTTATTTACCAGAATTTTACTAGTTCAACTGGAAATTCATTTAGCTGCACTGGAAAGAAAACGTGTTTCTGTTGATATTTCTTCAAGTGATCCGTTTAGCTGGTAACTCCTGGTCTAACTCTTCTGACAAAAGCCATCTTTCTCTTACAGGGGATGGAGCCCATGAAGCCTACGAGCCAAAAATCTTCAAACATGGAGTCATTCAGCAGTCCAATACTTTCTCAGATACATCTCTTGGGCCTGCTAGGAAGTAAGAACCACTTCTGGAGCAGCCATCACACACAGATTCAGAAAGGAGCAAAGCTAATACAGGATTTAATAGGGTTCACAATGTATGGAAGGGACCCAGGGCTTGTAAAATGAAAAACCATGGAAGAAGCAGGAAACTTCCATTCAAAAAAAAAAAAAAGTTGTATTCATATTTGCAGTATTAATACTCTAGCCTTCTCTGCTTCTTGAGTGATGAGGACAACAAATGTGTGTAAAAGAGAGTTACCAAGAAATTGTTTGCTGAACTGTTTAAGACAAAAAAAGTCAACCTTCTGGTTTCAGCAAGGTGTTTTACCTATGCTACTAACAAAATCCAGCTAACAAAATTCCCAGATAACAAAATAATTCATTTCAACAGAAGTTCTTCTTAAAATATCCTTTTCGTTAGTATATTCAAATGCTCTAAGTATGTAATTACAACTTGGGATGTTACTTTTTGCTCCGTTATACTTGAAAAGATAAGTAACACTGTATATTCAGCCGGGGCTTTTTTTAATTTTGAAAACACGTTTCAAACTATTGTAATGAATAGATTGCTCTATTAAGTGAGTGAAATTAAAGCGATACACAGTCAGATGCAACACTGGAACATGATGAATAATGGATGTTTTAGAAGCGCCAAGTTCATTCTAATGACATATGAGTAGAAAGACATTTTAAAGCAGTTGAATCACCAGAGAATTGCTGCTCGTTAACGTGTTCACAGGATTATCATGCATTAAGTGAATAGTCCTAAGTAGTTCATCAAATAATTTATGTTTCAGTGTTGATACAAGCTATTGCTACGTGTCCAGATGTAGCGTTTCATGAGAACATAGGAAAAAAACATAATTTAATCAGAGGTTTTGTGATCAAGCTGGAATGAATATATTTTGCCTAATTCACCGTAAACGTAGGTCAGTTCGCAGAAGCCAACGGAGTCTCGTCTCCTCATAACAGCAGTAAATCCGTTATGTGGGTTGAAAACTGAGCACAGCTTGAACTTTTTAACTTAATAAGTAGTATCTTAAGCTGACATTGGCCACTGATCTGCCTGCTCTGCAGCAACAAAAGGCTGGTAGTTTTTCCCTGGTCTCTGGCAGGAGCAGACACCCTGAGAGTCCCTTCCTTCTTCCCGAGACAAGGGAAGATGCTGGTAGAAACTTTTTGCTCTTGATTCCTTCTCCTCAAAACAGATCTTTCTCAATTCCTACCAATCATCCCTTGTCAGCAGAAGGCAGCAAGCCTACTGAGGGTCAGTGTCATTAGAGCCTTCAAATCGACAGGCTTAGTTTGGGGACAATAACAAACTGAGAGAATTCTATCCAACTGTCTCGGTGAACCCGTTTGCTAATTTACCTGCAACGATGGAAAACATAAGCCCAGGAAAATGAAGTATTTCCTCCAAAGCAGGAGAAAATTAGGGAAGTGCTAGAAGCATTCAAAAAAGATTCTATACAGACAAATGTAAGGAATTTCTAGGATAATCTTTGCTAATTATCTTCTAGTCCTTTAATTAGGTATCATATATATGAGCACATATCAGTGCTGAAGATACTTGATTGAGTAATTCCACCCTTTTTTTCCCATTAAAAGAATACTCTAGCGGGGCTGCAAAAAACAATCAATAGTTTTTAACATTTTTTTACAAACAATATGTAAGAAATCTCCAGATGGTTGTCCATTTGGAAGATAATTTGGGAATCACATAAATAAGCAGATAATTGAAGATATAACAGAGCTGAGCTGTGGTTTTGGTGATATACAGATAATTCAAGGTGAGATTAAATGATGCAGAGAAAGAATTTGACTTTTCTTCATCATCATCACCCATAGTTAACTGCAATCTTTTGGCTCTGACCAAAGTATAAAGTTCTATAACATCATTGCAGCAGCAGCAAAAGCAATAGTTTTAGTTAACCTAAGGGAACAATAAAACACAGTGGTGGAACATGAAATTCATTTAGCTGAAACCAGATTTATTGGTGAGGGAGCTGAGGGCTGACCATTGCTCCCAGAAGTACAGATGGATGTTTTTTCTTGTTGCATTAAAACTTTACCAGATGCATTCTGATGTATCAAAACTTACTTTTTTTTCTTGTCCCACTTACCAAACAAGCCAGATGTTAATTTTAAATTACCCACTTGAAGAAATTTATCATATATCTCCTACTATATCTTTATAGGCTTCCCCAGAGGAAAGAGAGAGAAAACTGAACATGATAAAAAGCAAACAGAGAGGAAGCCTCCAGGAGAAAGAAGCAGCTGAAAGAATGACAGTGAGTATCAGCTTGCTGCAGCAGAGAATGGGGTCTGCACAGTGTGTACCAACCAGGACATGCTTTGGGAAGGACTGGGAAAGGAAAAGGTCAGACCGTGGAAACAGGAAAGGAATAATTAAGAGAGCATTATATAACTACAAGGTTAAAAAAAGTTTATGCTGAAAAGTCATTTAAAGGGTAGGTTTCAAGACATATTTTATCAAAACCATACTTAGACTCTTTTCGATTCTTTTGTACAGCAGAACCTCAACAATCCCTGGTAAAACAATGTACCCTCAACTGTTAACTACTGCACTTTTGCCAGGTACTGCAATACATGCCACTTACTGGACCAGACGTAAAATAACAATCACTTCATTTACTCTTAGATACATCATGCAGTTTTAAGCATTTATTTCACTGCATATGTTGATGCACATCTCAATTCATGGTTTCCCTGCTAAGGCTTCAGAGAACTCACAATGAATATCGCAACACTTTATAATAACAACATGAGAGAGCAGGAAGTAAAAAGAAAGATGATGATGATTGTGTGCTTAATTCTAGTGTCTGCAAGACACTAGAAATCAAGCTGGAGATTTTCTGAGGCGCACAAAAGTTGCAATAGAGCCAGAATACAGCATCACCATATGTCTTTGTGTACTGACATTATGACTAGTTCCCCTGAAATAGAAGAAGTTGCTTATGGGAATCATGTTGCTCCGTTTTGCATCGCTGCTGCCTTATTTTCCACAGGTTGCAACATCTACACCAAGCCTCATGGCCTTGCTTCAGAAGGCCTCTCCCACAGATCCTTTCAGTTCCTTCTTTCTGCTGCCCTTCCCTTAGAAATTATTCAGCTACGTCCCATGCAGCAGAAAACATTGTCCAAGTCGTGATGCAATCACATGTGGGAAGTGTAGCTCTAGAGTACCCTTCTGGGGTACCGGGGTACACCCTACGTGATGTTCATGTGGATGGGTCACTGCCCGGACTGTACAACCCCTTGACCACTTCCCGATCTAAGTTACAAGAATATTTAGCTAAGGAAATCCAACCCCATCTTATCGCTGGGCTGAAGCTGGTGAAAAATAACAACTGATCCTTCTTTTTAAGTCTTCTCCAGAAAGTGTCACAGAGGTAACTTTGGTTACAACTCTGCCCCAGCAGTTTATTTTTCATTAAAATATTTAAAGGGATTTGGGTTGGGAAAGACTTCTAAGAGTAATATAGTCTGCCCTCCATTTAAAATCAGGGCCAAATTTGCAGTTAGATTGGTTTCTTCAGGCCTTGTCCTGTCAGTTTTGAGTTTGGGATGGAGTTTTCACTACTTCTCTTTGGGTACCCATAAACCCTATCATTCCTCCTTTTTATTTCTTATGCACTGTATATTCCTGTACAAGCTCTTGAGATGAGCTCAGTCCAGCACGTGTGTTAACAGTACAATCATCTCGAGAAACAGTTTTAAGGAGAGACCTGAAGAAGGTTAACGCATGAATTCTGCAGAAGTTCACGTCCTGCCCAGGCATGAACAGCAGGACAAATGGAACATAATTGTTGCCAACCAAGAATTTAATGAACGTTTTAAAGAAGGCTTGTCTCACAGGCTGATCAGAAACAAGAATCTTGATACTCTGGCAGCAAGTAAGGCAGGATAGATATGATGAGGCTAGGATGTGAAAGACATAAAAAGAGAAGTAACTTGACTACTATGACAGATGAGCTTTTAGAAAGCTTTTAAAGATGATGTGCTAAACATCATTCTCTGCTAAAGTTAAGAGTGTTGGAAAACCTTAGCGTGAGTCATGAGGTGAAGTGTCTCAAAGAGGCAGTCCATCCCCGATTCCCACTGCGTATCCGAGGCTGATGCTCTATGAGTTGGCTGAGGCAACCTAACACACCTACCACCCTCTCCCTTCCTCTCAGCTGGTTTGGTGAGCTAAGCCAGCTCAGCAAGGGATCAGACCAGTGACAGAGGCAGTGGAAGGAAGGAGGCAGGACCAGGCACCCAAGGCCACAGGCAGCAGAAAGCAGCAAACCACGAGATCAGCCCAGCTCCCCCAAGGTATAACCCTCACCCTCACGCACCTCACTTCTCTGCAAGCTCCCTCTGAGTTCAAACCACGAAAGAGCTGAGCCTATCCCAGATGTTTCCCTCCAGATGTCCCATCATCCAGCTCCAAACAACACGTCCCACGTAACGCAGAATGCTCCTGTGCTCTAGCATGGGGCAGGCACTGCTCAACTACTTGTATGGTAGGTCTCCGCAGTACTTGAGAAAAGTCCCAGTGGAAGTTTAGAGAAGATTAAGCCTAATATAACCAGCAAGAGCTGTTTACTTGAGAGTAAAAACAGGTATCATAGATCTTAAATACTTTAACGAGCCTGCAAGGACTGCCCAGAGATAGAGATGGTGGAGGGGCTGAGATGAGGTACAGAACTCTGCAGCAACCCCACGGTACAGAGCAAGGGGATAGTCTCTAAAGGGCACGATAAAAAAAGCAGTCACAGGATTATAGAGAACAAACAGAAAAGCACAGGTATGTTACACACAGACAATGTTAGGAAAACATCAGTAATAATTTTCCAGTGCAAAACAGATTTCCAAGAGTGCTCCTGTCCCAAACTAGGATTAAAAAGACCAAAAAAACCAACAAAAAAAAAAACACTCAGAAGTTTCACGCAAAAATAACTTTTAAAAATCAGATAAAGAAAGAATTTTATGCCAAACATTTCAAGAGTTCTAGGTTTAATTTTGATAATTTTCCATGTTTATTATAATTAAGGTGACTCTTCACAATTATAGTTCAACATAAAGTTGGATTCTTTATTTCAAAAAAGTCAAGCTATAACCTTAACAATTTCAAAACTGAATAAAATGGCGTGTCTGGCACTAAGATGTTGATCACAAATGACCCATTCCTATAAAGAAGTTTGGCATTGAACTGCTATTTTCCAACAAAAAATATTGAAAAATTCCCAGCCATCTCTAAAATTAAATTGCTCAGCATTAACTTTTCATATAAGCTAGAAAATGGAAACACATACTCTATACTGGTGATAACTCTTATCTATTATAGAGTTTTTTTATTTTCTAGTCAGAAAGGGTAGCACAGCTAAACTTACTGGGAATAGGTCAGACTGCATAAACATATAAAAAGCACTAACCTGAAGACTGCAGATGGTGAGACCTGATACAGAAGAGTGCTGTTTTTAGAACAGTAGAAAACAACATGGTAAAGCATCTTGGCATTTTTTCTTGTAACATTAACTTTCCCTTCATTTCTTTTCTTTCTTTGTTTTTTTTCTCTTTTTCTTGCCCTTTACTCCTCAGTTAGGCTGCTTTCACAGCTCTCCAAGCTACCAGGCTCGTTGCTCTCAGTGGTGCTGTCAGAAGCAGCAGTTTGTCTGCATACTATCCATTGCAGGAGTCACTATTAGTTAGTAAATTGGAATATCAAACCCAGATATAATTAGGTTGTTGAAATAACAACCTGAAAGTATGGCCTAATTCACACGGGGTTCTAATAAATATCTGCCATGCTCACTGACCTCATTATAATTGAAGCTCTTAACTACTTGGAGTCAGTGGGAAATTCAGAACATTACAAGCTTAGGAAGTTTCCATAACCTAAATTTTAAAGGTATAAAAAACAAACCACGCAAACTTCAAATACTTGAAAAAAATGGGGGAGGGAGATCAACAAAAATATTATTTTAGTATTTAAAATTACTAACATTAACTATGCACGATGCAAAAAACAAAATGTCTCTACTCTCAAGACTACTTAGTGACACGCTACAATGGACAAAATAAAATGTTTTAAACTAAAAGTTCATTAGTGTCATGATTAGACTAAGACTTTTTCAGGGCAATCTATTTCTCGAGGTACCCTCTGGCCTCTCTGAGGGTCTAAATGTCTGTAATACAAAAAGCCAGTCTCTCCTGTACATATTTTCCTTTAAATAAAAGTAGTCCGGCTTTCCTTTCCCTTCAGAAGAACTGCACAAAAAAGACTACATTCAAAGAAAGCCCAGGACAGCACAGACTCCAGAACCCATGTCTGCAAGCAGGTATTAAATATCATAGTCTAGAAAAAAAAATTAAAGGGACCCCAGGATGTTCTCTTTTCTATTGTCAGCATTTGTACTGTTTGCTCATACTGATGTGGTTTTGTGTGTTTTGCTAAAAACCAGGATAAAATAGAAGTGAAGACAACACAAGATTACAATTTAGAATTAATGACCAGATTATCATCTTCATCCAACTTCTATAAACAGTTGTTTTTGGAATACTAAAAACTGAATTAATTCTATCTCTGACATTCAGAATTTTCACAAGTGTACTTCACTTACAATTTAATTCACTGATTTATTAATTCATTTATCCCCCTTCCAGATCCCACTAACCAGTTCTTACTACAGTACTCTAAAAATAAGACTACCTCAAGTATTTGGCTTCTAGCCCTACAACTGGAGTCCTATTTGCCCCCAGTTTTGAAAATTTCATTTGAGGGTTTTTATGATTAAGACAGAATATTCTAAACCAGTTAAACATAGTGTGACTACAAAAAATTACATTTTGAATATTCAACTACAAAATCTCTTTATAGATATTTAATTGACTCATTTGCCTCACAAAATCAGATTTAATACATTAAATACTCTACTGCAACCTAACGACAAAAGAATTACTAGCTGGGACTAAGGAGAATGGACTGTATATTTGGAGCACAGTTTACACAGATGCTATCAAAGTGGGGAGGTGCTTCGCTGGTTGTTTTTGCTTTGGCAGACCCGTTAACCTATCTAGACTGTGAAAATGTGTTTTTTTTTAACCATAGATTCTAAAAGATGAGGTCTTCAACTCTTCTTTACAACCGCCTGTATTGCCACATATATGTTCTAGGCACATTATGTCCTAGAAATTGTTCGAGCAGCTCAAATATAAAAGGACTGCTCATTCGTTTTATATGGATTATAACAGAAACCACTACGAATATTATTTTGGAATTAGTTTTCAATGGTTGCCATACAGTCCAAAGAGTTTAGCCTATGTATCTATTAACAGCTGGTATATTATAACATTTGTATGTGCCCCCCATTTCCCCTACTGGTGTTGTAACTGGGACATAACCAAATCACAGGGCTCTGGAGTTCTGAATATAAATTGCAGTCAGGATTTGGTGTCACTGACAAATAAACCTTACTGCCAGCTGACTTTTTTTGCCTGACATCCACCCAAACTGCAGCATGTCTCAGCTGAGAAAACAAGAGTACAACATGCCTTTCCTTTCCTCGCACGCCACATCACATTGTTTTATTTATGAAGGCACAAAATGTCTGGAAGCCAGCCTGGGGCATCCTCAGTCCTAGCGGGGCCACGGGGTACCACAGGAATCTGCAATTCCCTCTTAGATTGGGAACAGGCAGGTTTTTGCTCTAGGCTTCCTCACAAATGGAAAGAGTTAGTAAAATGAAGGTTAGGTTAACATGTTATATTACCCACACGCCTTCAATAACAATTTGAAGTCCCTTACATTTACTGATCATCAACTGTTGCTCATTTGCATTAACGAGGGGGGCCCGCGAGTTCTCCTGGAAGCTGTGCTTTCATTTCTCTACAGCTATTTGTTTGAGTAGTGGATATAAACTATCTGAACCATGGTGGAAGGATAGCATCAACCAGGATCAAGTATGTGACTGCACATAATTCCACTAATGATATTTATTGTCTGCTGGATATAAAGTCCTCTGAAGGGTATCAAAAGCTGCTTTAGGGAGCCACACTGAAACAGCTACTTGCCAAGGGCGCCATGAACACTTACAAACTGCTGAGTCACTTGGAAATCTCCTTTCCACTTTCAGCTTGCTAACTATTTAAATGAAAAGGGAACATCAAACTCAGACAGCTGGCAGGGCAAACCAAAGGATCCCCTGAACTGCTGCCACGCTACAGAAATTGAAAATGGGGCATCTCTTCCGGATTCTCTTCCACCTGTATGTGTGGGAACTGCCTTTTGATGCTGGCAGACGTCATGGGGGTGGGAGAGAAGCATGGGAATCAAAGATGGGAAGAGGGAATCTAAGCAGAAATATTTTGGAAGTGTGAAATGTAAAGCTCTCCCTGGAACAGTAACTCAGTGAACACACACTGAATGAAAATGTGCTGTCAGAAAAATGATTTATATCTTAATGTATTACAACCAATGTGGGATATTTAGTTTTATTCCCAGAGCCCTAAATCAAAACTTACCTAAGCCCTCACTTGGAGTCCTATATGAAGTTTCAAGTTTTACATTAAAAAAAAAAAATGTTTTACAGATACTTCATACGTCTTTGTAGAGATGTCTTTGAAGAGAATAAAATTTATTTTCTGGACTTATTTCTCTCATGTTCTGCATATAACAAAGCACTCAGCAGAGTGCTAAAGAGTCCGATGGTCCAAACTAGGACAGAGAGATTCAATAATGCTCAAGACAGCGTATAACCATGGTCCTATTCCTATTCTGGATTCCTCTACGTAGATGGCTTAAAAGACTGACATGGATGATTTCGAGATCAAATTGTATATTAAGCAGCCAGAAATCTTCTTTCACAGAAACTTATATAGAAATTAGCACGTGTATAGGGAACACACCTAACCTGTTTCTAACTGAAATCTGAAATCTCCCAACTAACCTTGCACTTAATTTTCTTTTTTACCTCAAATCAAGAAAGGTACCACCTTTCTAATATTAGAAAACCTCTTACTGTTTTCAAAAACTCCTCTAACTGTAATGTCATGATTTTTAATCAGAAAAAAAAAATAATAAAATGTCCTTTGAACATTAAGAATCACTGCAAAACAGGAGGCAGAAGTGGAAAAAGCAAAACACATCTCCTTCAAATGAAAGGTGGGGAGAGAAGGGAGAGAGCTCTGTCTTGCTGCCTGAACAACCACTGTTCTTTTTGGGTACAATATGGTTACAGCAAACCTCTACAAAGGCAGCTATATCATTTCAGCAAAACTCAGAGAACGGGAGACCAGGAGTCACCAGTTCTGAAGGACTGTAAGTTCTCTAACAACAAAACCTGTTCATGCCAAATAATTTGTGGTATCAGCTAGGTACGAAACACACGCATGCACTTCTGCCCATTTGACATACACAGAGAAGTATTTAGCCCAGTTCAAAAACATCACGAGAGATTTATGGGTGAGGTTATTATTATTTGACTGCAAACATTCGTACTACATTATACACTTAAGAACAGAAAAATCATCTGATTACTAAGGTGGAAAAGCACAGTTTTATCACGATGCTGTTGAGTGGACGACTATTTTTTCCCACACATTAGCTTTCAGGTTGGCAAACCTGCTGGGGGCTTGAATGTAAAAGAGGCAAAACCAAAGCACCACCTAGTCCAAAAAAAAAAAAAAAAAAAAGTCAGAAACAGATGTAAGAATCTGTTGGATAAGAGAATTGTGGATGTGACCCTGACCAAGAGGGAGTACACATCGTTGTTTTGATGTGTTCAGCCTTCTGTGGCAGTGCAGCCTGCTGATCCACTTGAAAGGGGACAAGAAACCCACAAAAGCCTATAGTTCTCCCTATGAAATCTACAATTCCTCTCCCTCCAAATGCCATGTTTGACTACCAGACTCCAGGGAACAACATTACAGAAAGAGAGTTCGGCTACCTAGCATAAAAGAACCATTCTTCCTTGGCTGCCAGAGAAGCAAATGTAACTGCTGTGTCACTCTGCTTGACCTCCTTAAAATGACAGAGTTTAACAACTGAATATGAAGAGGGATGAAGGATTTCTGCCCCATGTTCCTGCCAGCTGCACCTGGAGATGGAAGACAGATCTCTACACTATAACATGAAGAGCAGTCAGTCAGGTATTATGTCCTCTTTTTTTCTTTTTTTTTTGACTTTTTGATTTTTCCCATCCTCAAAACCAAAGGGTTTTCTTTTTATAAAAAATGATGGGAAGGGCAGATCAAGGAAGGGAACCAAACCCTGATTCCTTCCCTCTCCTCCTTCCATCTGTTGGCACAAGAGTATTACCACTGTCCCACGTACCAGGGAGCATCTCTGCAATTCCAGTGTGTGAAATGAAGAGGGTTTTTTCTCCATTTCATCCCACTAGCTTATCTTATGACCAGACTAACCAGGAGCAGAAGCAGCAGAACAGGATTTTCTGCGGTACATACGTGTGGGTGACAAACCCTCAGGCAAATCCTACAAAACAAACAGTTTACATACAGGGCCACAGATATCGAGGTGTGCTAAGGGGAGAGAAGGAGACATCTCTGAAATTGATGTTTAAAATGCCAGTGTTGGGCTGAGGAACAAAAGCCCTCTCCATGAGCTGGTACAGAGTGAGGGGTTGGTGCCAGCGATTCTCAATAATACATTTGCTGTTCGCAGGGCTGTGCTCACACTGCAGTTCAAACAATAGTTCTAATGGCCTAAAATACATCCCTGCCTTAGTGAGGAAAGGAGAAAGATAACCCCTGGAGTCTGGAGAAAGGGCGGGGGAGCAGGCTCAGCTTCTCTGGAGCATTTCTTCTTCAGAAGGCTCATACGACACAAGGAGGACATGCCACAAGGGAGAGAGATGAAAGGATTTACTGTTTCTTATCGACTTAACTTTCACTCCCAGCTATATAAAGACTTCAAAACTTCAGGTATCTGTATCCCACAGGAAGATACTGTGCACTGTGTGTTCTGCAGTCTTTATAGACTTCAGAGTCAAACTGCCAGCATGCTCATTTGCCATATTTTATTTCTCAAAGGTTCTTTGCACTAATCTTTTCTGGATCTGACCAATTGTTATGTAGTATCAAGTACCTAATAAGAATTCTCTGTTTTCTCATAGCAACCTACAGGTTACTTTCAAGGCTGTTAACAAAAATTAAGAGATTATAAGTGGAATTTCATGGTTCGTTGAAATTTGTGTATTTGGATTGCCACTGTGAGTAAAAGAAGGCAGCTTCCCAGGAAAAGTAAGAGACCTGAGTGTTAGGGGAAGTTCCTTTTCATCAGAAGAAAGGAAGGAAGTCCTTAAACTTCAGATCAAGGCCTCTTTATGTTAATTCTCACTCTTTGTCTGGTGACAGCAGGTGAACTGCACGTGAACAGTTCCCTCAGACTGAAGGAGGCAAGTGTAAATACTGAACATCCAACTAAATAGAGTCCTGAGCCATGAGTATGTGAGATCATGCCATTTTCACTTACCATTTTTTGCTAGTTAATTACTAGCAGAAGATAGTAGACTAATTTTATATGAAAAACAAAAATGGATAAGATATCTTCATAAAAATACATGCTTTTGCACAACTTCTGAGAAACCCTGTTGAGACCATGAATTCAAGAAGTTCAATTAGGTGATATCTGTGTTCCTTTCTGTCACTGAAAACTACGATTATACAAAAATGGGAGCTATATGTAAAAGCATATCTACCCTCCTTCACAGGGTAGATGGCTGAAATAAAAATATAATTGTCTAAAATAATACAAGACTGGAAAAAGCATTGATCCATATGAGCCAGATCATCTTCTCCTGGTGCCTGAATGCAAATAACAGGATGGGACCTTACTTGTAGTAAAGGGAAGGGAGCAAATGAGTGTGAAAAGAACTGGGAGAAAAACAGTGTGTAAGACTGCACAGAAAATCAGGACAGAGAGAAGACTCTATAAAAACACCCAAAAAACCCCTAAAACCTCTGACAGTTGAGAAACTCGTCAGACACAATGCTGTCTAGAAAGACCTTAATTGAAAGCAATTGTTGCCTTTTTTCCTACAGTGTTCTGTGAAGAAGTAACTGTCTGGTCTGTCTTTATGAACACACGAAAAAAAAAAATCTGATATCCATATATCTCATGTTCTTTTTCTGATGAAAATAATCTGAAAATCCTTCCAAAAATGAGTGAATGTCTCTAAGAAGTTGCAACACCGGTGCTAAAAGCATCATTGAAAGAGACAAATTGTTAGTCTCTGTTCCTCTTTAGCCAAGCTGAAAATAACTACTTGAAAAATAGCTGAGAATTTTGCAAGAACTAACGTGGCACCCAGCTGCTTCTGGGAAGTGCTACAGAATGGCTTGCAGGTAAAAAGGAAATCTTTCTCAGGGTATTAATTGATTACAAAGCATTCAGGTAGACTGATAAGCTCTAGTGCAACAACTTTGGTCCAGCATCGCAAAAATTTCAATGATACCATGAAGTAATAAAGTCAACCTTGAAAAACACTATCAGAGAGAAGCTGCAAAAAGGACAGATAAAGCTGAAAATTAATTTTGAAAGGAGCATCAAAATGTAAGTTCATCACCTGCACCAAGATTCCTGGAAAGTGTTAACAATTGTTTCCTATTCAGTTTTACCTGCAGTAGTCTAAAAGGGAGAAGAGGGATTTACCTGAATTTACATTATGCAAAAATCTACTGATTTTGTAGGGAAAGATGACTGGGTGGCACACTTGCCTCACCTCTACTTCATAATTTAAAATAATGGTCAGGGAATCAAATAGGAAGAAGTAATTCTAGTGAACAACATTAGTAACCTCCCTGTGATGCTGTTACTGAAATTCCCCAAAGACAAGAGGGAGAGTTATTTAGATCTAAATAAGCTTTTAACATCTAGTATGAGGTCAGGGAGCCAGCCAACGGCTGGGAGAGGTGGTTAAGGAACAGTTCCACCAGCAGTGGCAGTGGAAGACTTGAATTGTGGATCAAATATTAGTAAAGGTATCTAAAATAAACTAGCAATTGAACAACATAGAAATAACTGAAAGACGATGAGACAAGGCCAAAGACACTTAGGGGCTGCAAAATTGGTCACAGGTCTCTAACTGTCCTTCATGTTGGCACACCAACAGCTTGAACAATTGCCAGCGAGAAACACTGCTGGGTCTAAAAGTACAAATTCCACGAGAAACAGTCATGAATTCCCAACAAAATGGTTCTCATTTACAGGGGTATGCCATAAGAGATACTCTATAACAGTCAAGGGCAAACTCACCTTGGGGCTATGTGCTAAATGACATTTTAGATGGGATGCTGCCATCAAAAAGGTTGGGATTTTTGACCAAAGATGCTATCTTCTGCTGTTTTTTTCTGACTACGTTCACAGAAATGGCATTTTCTTGTAAAGCATTAGGATTGTGTCAAATTACTTAGCGCTGGCATTTATTTTCTTCCCTGCAATGGCAACTGTCTGCAAGTGCTCAGACCCTGGCTAGCCAGCTGGGTCAAAAGCGGAAACAATATCTTGCTAAAATATGTTGGTCTTGGCAAGGATCTATTCAACACATCACCACAACAATAGATTTAAATAGAGACACAAAAAGCAAGCTTGCTAGTGCCAAAACAACAGGGGAAAATAAAGCCCGTTTCCCTATTCTCAATATGGCAAGCAATAAAAAAATATCTGTTAACAATCAAATCAAGCTGACAAAGCAATGTTAAAATGGCTTGGGATAGAGCCAAAAAAAAGATCAGAACAGATAGAGAGAGGCGATACGCACTGGACTGCGAAGTCCACTTTGCATCATCACAGGAAGAGACATAAAAACCAGCATGATGTACATTATAGCTATCATCTACGAAAAGAGTTGGGAATATAGTTAAAATATCAAATAAAGATGGACAGACATGATATAAGGGATTCCAGTTCTGACAAAGACATGTGTTTCTTTCTTTGTTCAGAGTTAGTTCTTCAGTCTGAACACTTTCTTCCTTATCCTTTCCTAATCAGAGCTGCCTGTATGTATTTACATGGCTCCTAATGCCACAGAGACTCCCTAAACAATAGCCTATTACTCTGGTAATTAAGTCTACAATTAAGATGCCTTAAAGTGTAAAAGCATGGATAATTCAAGGATGCTAGGCAACTAAATCATAGCAATATCTTTATTCTAATGCCTTCTTTAAAAAAAAATAAATATAGTAATCCTCTGGATAACCTTTTAACTGCATCTTCTTTAACAATTAAAAGAAATCACTATTTTTAAAAAACACATATTTAGAATGTCGTGTTTCTGAATATTTACAACTCACCAGTTGTCTAGTACGCACTGTAATGCCACCAGGATTACTAGACACTTATTCATCTTTTTCAAATATCTTGTTCTAATCTATGGCATCAAACAGATACAAGATGTGTTTTCGTACCTGGGAATGCAAATTCATCAAAGCATTCTAATATTAATCCATATTAAATATCATCAGACTATATAAACTTCCTAGCTGAATACTAACCCTGGTTCCCAAACTGTTGAGAAAATAAGAAAACTTTCATATGTGAGAAAGTTGCCAGTTGATACAGTTTTATCAGGATGGAAACAGAGAGCCTCAAGCACCTGCAGAGTTTAATGTGGGAAGCAGTACTTCACTCACTAAAATACTATTATATCCTTGATTAGTCCACCGAGAAGCACAAAGTAAATTTATTTTTTTTACATTCAGAGGTGTATGTTTTTAGTTACATCTTATCTTTCAAGAGAAAAACCAAACCAGATTCACGTGCATTTTGCAGAAAGACAACACATCATCTCTTAAGCACCGTAAATGGCAGTTAGTAGAGCTTTCAGACTGACAGCATTATCACAGGGGGAAAAAAGAGAATACAGGATAAACCAATATGCCATGCAACAAACTGCAGTCTTCAGATTTTTGCTTTGCTTCCTTAATCAATCAGGCAACAGCTTACACAGTTTCTAATGATTTGTTGAATGATTTGACGGCGTTAATACAGGTCTGTGAGGTCTCAGCACACTGGGAGGGTGTCATTAGTGACAAAGGTGGGGATAAGGGGTACCTCCTTCATCAGATGGCCTTGTTATCTCACTGCAGTAAGAAAAGGTAGGGTTCGTGTCAGAGCCATCCGACTTATAATCTCCCAGACTGGTAGAATGTAAATACTGCTTACTGTAACGGCTTGCTCTTTCTACAAAGGTAGAAAGAAAGAAAGAATATCACAGTAAATAGATGACACAAGTGCAAAGACAAGCAACAACAAAAACCCCAGCACTGCTAACACTGAAATTCATGATGGCGTTAAAATTAGAGAAAAGTGAATTGTTCACAATTTTGTATCCATTTTGAACACCGCTAGTTGAAAAGGTTGCTTAAAGAACAGCTACAATTAAACTTGTTCTCTGCTTTAAAAGAATAGCAAAAATTGACGGTACGATTGAGATACTCAAAATAATAGGGAGGAAGATGAAGCATATTAAAATTTCCAGTGGAAAATCAAAATGTTCCTTTATCCCAGCATGCACACAGGTGTCATGTGGAAATAGTGCTGTATGATATTCAAAACAATATTTAAAGTTCCACTATTAGTAGCAAAGAAAATACATGTGCAAAATTAAATATTCAAAATAAATACTTCTAGGAAGAAAAAAATCTGAAAACTTGTAGACCCACAACGTTGCTGCTTATTATTACATGACCTTCTCTCCTTTTCTATCTACCCTTAGATTATGAACACCTTGGAGCTGAAAACAACAGCACAAGGCAAAATATCATGTGCCATATAAGCAAAATGTTCACAGAAAAGAAATAATTTTCAGAAATAGGCCACTATCTATATCTCTGAAATTTTAGTAAGATCTGACTATTTGAAAATTCTACGCACAGTGAGAACAAAGTAGGTCAATGCTTTTTAAGTGACCACTTGTAAGTGGTATGAATGACTGTTGTTTAGGATAAGATTTATTTCACTACTTCTTATCTGTACTGTGATTACAGCTGAAGTTCCTATAAAACACTGCTTTTAAAATACTAGTTTTATATATATACACACACAGTATATATATAGTATATATATATATACTTATAAAACATATGGCAGGCACATTGACCTGAAAATTTACAGTATCAACTTAGTTCCATAAACACAAAAAGCTGAATTGGGGAAAAGTCAGGATATAAGCAATACCAGAAAGCATATGCAGACTCCTAGACTGAATATTGTCCTCCAGAGGATCAATGTCGAAGATGGAGCCAGGATCTGTGCGCCAAACTTTAAGATCTTTTCCCAAAGCACAGAAATTGTAAGACAGACAAACAACAAAGGAAGTAAAAGCATGAAAGGAATGAGTTTGAACAACCAGCATCCAATTTCCTTCATCTAGAAATTACCTAGATATATACCTATATAGAGAGATACAGATATTCACCTGAAGGGATTGGAAAGCATTCATTTCCTGCTTAAAAGAACTTAGTCTATTCATTTTCAGTGTTGACATTTTTTTAGGAGACTTTTTCTTCCAATTTTCCTTTTCCTTTTCCAAATATGACCCTAGCATTTTCTTAAGTATAAATAAATGGAAACAAATGAAACATCACATACCACAGCTCTTTTCCACTAGAAGAACCAAATTAATCAAAGCTATGAAATTATTTCAGTCCACCAACAGCATCCTTACCCCACGGGGACGCTGCAGTATATAAATATGCCTATATTGGTTGGACTAGATGATCTTAAAAGGTCCCTTCCAACCTAGGTGATTCTGTGATTCTATAGCTGACAGTTGGCAGTGTACACCTCTACAGCTGACAGGCACTACAGCCTTCCTTTGCATGCAATAGAATCATAGAATCATATGGGGTTGGAAGGGACCTCTGGAGATCATCCAGTCCGACCCCCTCATCGGAGCAGGTCCACCCAGAGCACATTGCACAGAAACGTGTCCAGGTTGGTTTTGAATGTCTCCAGAGAAGGAGACTCCACCACCTCCCTGGGCAGACTCTTCCAGGGCTCCACCACTCTCACAGTAAAGAAGTTCCTCCTCATGTTTAGATGGAACTTCTTATACTCAAGTTTTTGCCTGTTTCCTCTTGTCCTGTCACTGGGCACCACTGAGAAAAGACCAGCCCTGTCCTCCTGTCACCCTCCCTTTAAGTATTTATAAGCATTGATCAGATCCCCCCTAAGTCTTTTCTTCTCCAGACTAAAAGGGCCCAAGTCCCTCAGCCTTTCCTCATAGGAGAGATGCTCCAGGCCCTTAGTCATCTTTGTGGCCCTCTGCTGTACCCTCTCCAGCAGTTCTCTGACCTTCCTGAACTGGAGAGCCCAGAACTGGACACAGTGCTCCAGATGGGGCCTCCCCAGGGCAGAGCAGAGGGGCAGGATGACCTCCCTCAACCTGCTGGCCACGCTCTTCTTGATGCCCCCAGGATGCCATCGGCCTTCCTGGTCACAAGGGCCCATTGCTGGCTCATGGTCATCCTGTTGTCCACAAGAACTCCTAGGTCTTTCTCCTCAGAGCTGCAATAGAGATCAAATCAGCCCAACAGGCAGAATCAAGGGCATAGTTTATCTCATCCAATATAAATTTCTACTAGTTGTGGAATTCAGATAAACTGTAAAGTATCCGTCTTTCTTAATTAATGGAAACAAATGGACTAAGGTGGCAACTTCAACTGTAGAAATCTACACTGTAGACATCTACAGCCGGGTAAAATGAAGCCCACTCTTGATCTTAACCAGCAATTCCCTTTGTCTTCCAAATATCTAAGTTGCCTGGGACACAGACTTACTGTGGGATCCGTTACCCCACTATCAAAAAGCATTTTTGGAATTCAATGTATGGATTCAATAACAGCAGTAACTGCAGTACTTTCAGCTTTAATTCATACAAGTAAGACACTCATATCTTAAATTCACATCTGAACTGGATATTCAAAGAAAAAAAGAGCCCATAAGAAATAATGAATTTTATATCTGAGTTTAAGTTATAATCACAGCAGAAATGTGAATATAGATTCAACCATGTTACTAACAAACATTTAACAAATAATTACAGCGCTGTACAAGTTGAGGGGGCTTATAATAAGTGCACAAGCAACTAGAGTGTAAATTCTTGATCTACTCACATCAATCTAATATATACAATTCGATCTTCTATGTCTAAAAGGACAATAATCATTATATCTCTCCAAACCAGTTTAAAATAAAACCGTGATGTGAAGTACAATCAGTTAAAGCACAAATCTACCTTGTCACACCTTTTAAGTAGTGGTTTGTTTTTTGGGCAGACCTGTCTGCAAGATTTACTCATTGTATTGAAAGTGGGAAAAAATAATTGTCTTCCCTACTTTGTCCTTTTGCTGGTTTGAGTGGTACCAAGCTAAATAATGGGTTGGTAGGTAAAGTAAGACTGTGGGGACCCCAAATATTTCACGTTTTAAATGATTAATAGCCTACAGGCAATGGAAAGAACAGACAGAGCTAATAAAGTAAATCCCACGGCTTTAGAACACATTCAATGTACGTACATTATGTGTTATCTACTGCAACTCCCATAAGGTAAGGCACAGCGCTAACTCCCTCTTGACAAGATGCATACAAGAAAATGCAAAATCTTTTGATAAACGACATGTTAGTCCTCACGGTGATAAATTATGCAACTACATAAAGCACTGACAGGCACGAGAGGGGTGGGGAACTGGTGAATGCCCAGCTTTTCCTGTTTGCTCATGCCTTAGTAAGTAAAAACATAGTAAGTGTGGCTTCATGGTAGCACCAGTGCAGCAGCCACTGATTTGCAGTGATTTTATCCATCTCTGTAATCTGAAATAACATACATACAAACAGAATGTTGGCAATTTATAACACCAATTTTAACTTCGTGGTAACTTTTGCCAATTTAAAATACCCTTACACTCACGTGAGAATTATGGAGCTTCTTTAGTCACAGATCCAAAGCTCAGTTAAATTAATTTATCTTGACGGGTTTAGAATGGCTTTAAACTAGTGCCTATTTTCCAAAGCAGAGGCATTAATTTTAGCAATCAAGCATTTGAAAAAGTTGTTACAGCTTCACAGATAATACTTTAAAAAACAACTAGATGGACTTCTAGCAGAGAAGTACTTTTCCTAACTGGCTAAACAATTATCAGCTAGGAAAAAACTCAAGAGAGTCACAGTTGTTTTTTTCAGTCCATGATTATTTTTTAATTTTTTTTTTTAACTGCCAAGGACATTCCACGAGCCGGGACTCACTGCTTCGTTTTAAACAAACAGATACTATAATTGCAGTTGACTCTGAAAAAGCATTAGGTGAAATATCACTGGATTTTAGGCTCACAGGTATGCCACGGCCTCTTTCCTTTAAATAGTTGTACTATTTTTGCTGTCTGGGGGGCATGGGAAGTTAAGAGTTCCCGTGTGTGTGGATATTGGAGTATTTTAAGGTGATAAACAGTACCAATATTTCAGTTACTTACAGCTCAAGAATTTATCTCAGCGATGTTCTTAATCCTAATCTGTTGGTGCTAGTTATTTATTAGTTATTAGTTATTGAGCACAGGATCCTTGCACAGGGTTACGGCACACGTGCAATGCAGCACAGACTGGGAGGCTGGAACACACTAAACAGCATATTGCAATCTCTGTATTAAACTGCAGTTTTTCAGGAGCTTTTCTCTCTCTCTCTCTTTGTACCACTTCTAGCTATGGCAATGAATTCAACTGCTCGGGTATCTATGGAGAATGGTTTCCTGAACAAGTTGTTGCCCTAGATCCAGTATGGGTGACCCTCTTAGACTTGCATGGCCTTAAAAGCATCGGTACCTTCCCCCGGCAGAGAAATCTCACTTTCTCACTTTTTGTGAAATGGCTCCCTCCATAAGGCTGTAGATACAAACATGTGAAAGTTGACTCTCCAAAAGGAAAGAAATGCATGTCTAGATGTGGTGGAGACTTATTTGGAGACTTTAAGAAAAAGACTGAAGGGATGCCAGGGATGATAGAGATATAGTTAATCTTGCTTTAGGCAGAAGGATGGACTATATGGATTGATTGGTCCATTTGACCCGTGATCTCTCAGATTTTTGAGAGGTAGACCAAGTCAAGCCTTGCCATTATTACTACGTATGAAGGATTTGAGAGCGCTATTTCAGCATGTTTTTCCATGTGCAAGGGTCTACAGCATTGTAAATCACAGAAAAAAACAGGAAAAGGGCACATAAAAAGAAAAAGAAAGGAGCAAAAAATAAAAATTTCGGGTTACCGTCTCCTTTGCCACAGCAGACTTGCTAACTTTTAAGAGATTTAGCAGCATGCTTTTGAACTAGTGTTTATTAGGAATACCCCAAACAACATTTTAATGCTCTTAGTACTCTGTCTCTACATACAAAACCAATCTGTATTCTAGCCCCTGAACGCATGGTCTTATCTTGGACCATCTTTTAGGACCTCACTTCTGAACACTGGTGTTTGGCTTACCACAGATCCAGTGAATGAATTGATGGATTATAGCTTGAGATATTGTGAAAGCTGTGTGAAATTCTAAAACAAGAGGCAAATGGAGTATGTGCAGCTCTTGAGAAACTGCTGACTGGCAGCAAGTAAAATCTCAAACTGGTCTGCAACATTTAAACATTGAAATCTTGGAGGATCACAGCTTTAATCATCTCCCGTGCAAAAGATTATTGCAGATATTTTGGCCTTTCTTGAAGAGTCAAAATAAAAATTTAAAATAATAGCAACTATCCATATTAAAAAAAAAAAATTACAGAGCAAATGATATCTCCCATTCCCATCGGATATCTCCCATTCATTCCCTTTTTACTAGAATCTGGCCTTGACCCAGTAGTTCAACACAAGTTTCATGCTGAGAAGAGTGAAAATGAAATCTGGGAGAACTTTTTCTTGGTTTCAATGGAGAAACACAAGCAGAGGCTTTCATCTTCCCCACAATGTTTTCAATAGCAACAGTATTTAACAACTTACCAACAATTATTCCAGGTCTTCTATCCATTTCAACGATATGCGGATGCACACCTTTATATGCTGCATCACTCACAATTTGGGTGTTTTTCCGCACACGCTCTGTTACTGGATCATCTACCACCGGGGTGAAGCCTCTGCCCTTTGTCTTCTCAAAATCTTCATGGTATTTTACCTAGGAAAACAAGAAGAATTACATTTTTCTCCCAAGCTGCAATTGCCAGCAAATGGTTATTCTATGCAGGACTGCATACGTGTTTGCTTTATGAGGCACTTATATTCTTTGGAGTTTGCACCATAATAGAATCGTTACACAGATGAGACAGGCTGGATGGCTAGTCAACTCTTTTCTGTCTCCCTGACTTGATTTCTTGATATTTTATTATCATTTTTTGCATGATTTCCATTGCCACTGAATTAGGCATTAACTCAAGCACAGGACAGGAAAGGTTCTCAGGAGGTTATCTGGTCTCTTCTTCTCTAAGGTAGAAGAGCTCTCTACTGACGTAGACAACTACATCTGTCAGTAAACAATGTTCCAGAAGCAACAGTTCTAAAGAACTCAAGTATTTTCATTGAGTATTTTGATTTTACAGTTTCATATAAAAGGTGCTCTTTTGTTTTATCGTGCGCCAGCTGGCTTTAAACATAGGCTTTTAGAAAGAATTGCAGTTATTCTAGAGCAGCCTGCTTTCAAAAAAAAAATTAAAAACAAGGACCAAGGACACTAGGGTAGAAAGTGTTATATAACCAAGTGTTGGAACAAAACCAGTATTAGTAAGAGTTATGAAGGTATTACCCCTGATTATGCATATTTACTTTTTAATTGTCTTAATCATCAAAGAATTAAACTGACAAACATTCTCACACAAGCAAATGCACACAGAACAACTCATTCCAAGAACAAAAGTCACACAGAAACCAGGAACGTGCACAGGCACAAGGTGAAGTGTGTCACCTAACCCAGTCAAATTATGCGATGCTCAAATGAGGTGTGTACTTTTCGAAAGAAAAATAAAAGTGAAACAAAAGAACAGACATTTAACTGTTAGAAAACTGTTTATTAGTATTTTGAAAATGTTCATTACAGTCATATGCAGTTAGCAAACACTCCCTCCACAGGCATAAGAAGAAAATATTCCTTCCATACATGAGCAGAGAGTTTCATTAGTTACCTATATTAACGGGAGGCAAAATCCAGTGGAAGTCAAGTGCCATTCTTTAGTATACTCTAGTTAGAGGAAGAAAGTACCCTACCATTGAGATGTTGTTTTGTGTTTCTTTGACATGTCTGAGCTCAGGTGTGTCTAGAAGCACACTACGTCTACCTTTCATCTGCCTCTGCTCGCTGCTGTACTTGACCTGCAAAACAGCAACAACAGCACACATGAAGTTTTTCTTTACAGGAGAATGGATGGTGAGACTCACATCGTGCAACTGTACCCTTTGCAAATAACAATTCCTGACATTTTTTCTTGTTTATTTCTTTACACTCGTTTTATAGTAACTTATTTCAGAGGATACGGATAAACCAGTATATTGGTAAGGCCAAAGGGCATGTTTATTCCATCAATCACTCAAGAAAATAGTATTTACCTGAAAGCTGAAACTCTTGACCGTTTGAACAACATAAATGAAAAAATTCATTTATCAACTGGAAAATAAGACAAGTTTAACAAGAAAAAACCACTGTGACTTCAACATCTGTAAAATGTATTTGAACGGGTGATGATAAGCTACCTTCTTATTACCCAGACAGACCCAGATTCTGTCCTTAGTCTCCCTTCAGGTGTGGATTAGCTGAGAACCTGTGGTTCCCTGGGGAATTCAACCCTTATGGCAGATTATTCCTTTGGCAGCCTTCTTACTCCTGTTCAGTAGCTAGGTCATTGCCAGCAGCACAAAAGCAACACGTCGGGCACAAATCAGAATATGCTGTTTCCAAAGAGAACATTTGAGCCTTGTGTTTTGTCCATCATTAAGTACAGAACCTCCTATGTCACATCTCTTCTTATCAGCTCCTTTTGTGGTATTTTACAGACTTATAAATATGCGAGGTTAATTACCCCGTTTTAAAAAATAAAATAAAAGGGGGCAACCCCCTCACCGCACTCAAAATTGTAAACCAGTACAAGTAGTTGGTCCTACTTGCTGGTTCTAGAGCAAGTATTCTTACAGGTTTTTCTGGCTGGTTGAATTCTTCTACTAATGCACCCACTTAGCTCCTACATTGCATTGTAACCTGTGCACTGAGTGTTAGTAAATACTTTAGATTTACCCACATATTCACCTCTCAAATCAGCTGTGCAAATCTATTTCAACACGCATTTGTGCTGAGAGATACCAAGTATCGAAATTGTCTAACCCTCCTTAAAATTAGGTATTAGCAAAGCACAACATACCTAGGCAAATGTGAGTCTTGATATCTGTTTCATATGTAAGTTTGAAGTAACATACAGAGAAACAGAATTATATGGTATTGCATATTCTTCAAACCCTTCTTTATTAAACAGTAAATTTTCTTAGCAAATATATTCAGCTATATATGCTATACATAGGTCACTGTCTGGACAGAATAATTACAGCCAACAGTTTCGGTTTCATTCACTGCTTATTAACAGAGAGAAGGATTTTTGCCTGTAAATCTTGAGAAACAAAGTGAAGGAATCACTTGGGCAAAAAAGAAGCTTAATTTTCAGAAATAAAAAAAATATGAAATTGAAAGAATTGATGCGTAAATTTCCTCTTACTTTTAACTATGCACCTCAAAACTGATTGATGTTGGTACATATGCATGAGTATTTTAAGAACATCCTTAAGACATACGTAGTTCCAAGATCAGATTCGTTCCTTTGCCTTAGACAAATCCTCTGACAAATCCAACTTACTTTACTTTTCACTCCTACACTCAGTTCTAAAGCATTCACCACTGTTAATTCTTTTCTGCCACCTTGAAACAGTGGCTCTGCATGAAACCTGTTCTATTTACCACCTGCAGGAGCTTCATCCCTGATGTTGTTTCAGGGTTGAGGACAGAGACTGTAATGCAACAACTCTGGTCCTTTACTTCACCATGCTGTTTTGACTTCTTCTTGGCTCCTGATTATAACTGTCTGCTGCTTCTTACACCACTGTAGTGTCAATTAAAAAAAAAAAAAAGTAAGTATTATCATAAAAGCCAAGAAAAAATTAGTATTTTACTCTTTAGTGTTTAGGACTAAACACTAAGGACATTAGGACAGGATCTACTTAGGACTAAGTTCTGACACAGGTGGCATGTTGCAGAGTAGAATGAATGACTATATACTTCCATGCTTTGAATCACAAAAAAATGATATTTGCATTAAAGTCTCGTTTCCTTTGTTCTTTACTGTAATCTACTCCTGCAACCTAGCAAATAAAATTTGGTAACAAGACAAAGGTTCTTGACAGAATGACTAACCTCTACTGACTTCCTTCTTGAAAAACACTTGCAGCAACACAACCACTTAGTTTTTTGCAAGAGCAATCAGGCAAGTCGAAATATTTTTGTTGCCCATACATGCAGTGCATGTACTCAAAGAACAAAACAACAAAAAAAAATCCACTCAATGGATGATGCAGTTGGATTCATTTGACACATCAAATCTAAATGGAAAAGCATATCCTTCTTATATTCCTGCAGTGACTGAAAAGCTAAACGACAAAAAGATTCAAACAACTTGCCGAGCTGATATTGTCTTGATTCTTCTTGACTCTCTCTATCTCAGGAGTGATGCTCACAGCAGTAGCTTTGCCAGGCTGCTCTCTGTAGTGAACCTATTATTTAACAGAATAAAATGGTACATGCTATTTCAGCGAGAGGAATATCACATTGTCTTACATTAAAATGTATGATTCAAAAGGTCACGCAGGAAACAACTGAAAAGCTAAAATGCATTTGAAGTTTATTAAAGCCTATAAAACTTGATTTTTGAAGCATAACCTTGAATTCTTTCTGTATTGTCTTCTTATTAATGCGTTTGTGTGGATATATACACACATAGGCACACAGCATCTTGACATTTACACACTGGTCCTTGGCTGTATACAGAAATATATTTGGAATGGAGTAAACCACAAATAATGCAGCAAAGTCAGGCAGGGCACATGAAAAACTGAATTTCAGCAACACCCAGTGTTTATCCAGACACATAGATTGCATAAGGAAACCATCAACGTCCTAACTTTTATACTCTATATATACAAAGGTGATTAAACACAGTGGGTGCAATACATTAGGCAACTGCCAATGAATAAAACTGACTAAATTTAAATGTGCTGTAGGAATATCCCTTCTAATGCTTTTTAGCATCGTTTGTAACAACGATGCATTAACCAAATGACAGTTTTGGTCTGGCTACATCACAGAATGGTAGGGGTTGGAAGGGACCTTAGGAGATCTTCTAGTCCAACTCCCCTGCCAAAACAGGTCCAGGTTGGACAGGACGGCACCCAGGTGGGTTTTGAATATCTCTAGAGAAGGAGGCTCCACAACCTCTGGGCAGCCTGTTCCAGTGCTCTGTTACCCTCAAAGAAAAGAAGTTTTTCCTCATGTTGAGATGGAATTTCCTGTGTTCTAGCTTGTGTCCGTTGCCCCTTGTCCTGTCACCAGGCATCACTGAGAAAAGTTTAACCCCATCCTCTTGACACCTGCCCTTAAGATATATATATAGAAGCATAACATATTCCAATTGAAAAAATTTAACACCTTATAAAAACAATGGTGAGCTATCAAATGGATTAAACTCGCAAACTGACATTTGTAAAGGCAAAACGATTTTTCAAGACTTCATGTTTCTAGAAATGTCTGAAGTTAAAGAATCTTCCTGCAAAGCTATTTCAATGACCTGAAGTAGAATTTAAACTTTCCGATGAAATTTGCACAAAACAAAAACTGGTGAAAGGCTGCGTCAGTCATTAGACTGAGAGGAAGGTTACTGAGGAACCAAAAAGAGACGAGTAAAAGAGCTGGAGTTTGAGTACAACTACAGCCAATTTTTTACAAAAATAATTTTTTTAAAAATGGAAAAAAATATATTCTAGGTTGTTTTGTTTTTTTTTAACAAAGAAAAAAAAATCTGTCAAGATTTCCTGGAAATATCCAAGACAGAGAACAACATTTCAAAACATCACAGCCCTTTCTTTGTGGAATATGTGATGCTTCTCATGCCATTTCCCAAACCAAGCAATAGCTTTTCACAATTGCTTCCTAAATCAGGGTTTTCAAGTAATTCCATTTCTGAGCCCACACTTTAAACAAAGAGCAGGCACAGCTTCTGACCGCAGAACTTTGTACTCGTCCTCTGCACCCAAAAATTATACAAAGGATTAAACGAGAGCAACTTCCCATGCTGACATTCTCTTGATTCCTCTTGACTCTTTCCATCTCAGGGGTGATACTCAGAGGTGTCACTTTGCAGAGCTGGTCTTTGTACTGAACCTGGCAAACACGGCAGAAGATGTTAAGCAGAGACTTTCGAGTAACAGAAATACAACAGTGTGTTAGACATCATTACGGAGCACACGGCATCACCATTCCTTAATAAATACCCACATCTTTCCACACAATCCCTCAGTACCCACCTTCTGGCAATTCTTCCATTTCAGATGCAGACAACTGGTACTTCAACCCAAATACTTCACTCTCAGTGATGTTAATCCAAGTGTAAGGCTAAGCAGTTATCATTTTACCATTAAGTGATTAAATTAGTCTGTGTGGACAAACAGGAATTAGCACAAACACCACAGACACATTTATTGAGGCACAAACGCATGAAATACATAAGAGAGAAGTCTGCACGCAATGAAAATGAGACACACATTGCTAATATACTTCTGGTTTTCCTTAACTCTCCTCAGCTCAGGTGGATCGGAAATAGTTGTTGCATGCTGAATTTCTTCCTTGTATTTAATCTGCACCATAAATATTACAAAATATGAGCAATCAAAGATCATACAGACAAGCGCCAAACCACACCAAACATTTTGCAATCTCTCCCTTACACATACTGCACAGCTAGACCACACCTATCAACACTATTGACCCGAAAAGAAAGAGTTATACCAAATTTCTGAAACAGGCTTCTAGAGCCTCCAACGCACCTGGTTTGATACCACCACGCAGCAGAGAGTGCATAGAACAACCCTCGTGCCCTAAAACTCTTACAGTGGGAATATCCATCAGATGGGTTGTGGCTATCTTCAGGATAATTGGGATGCTGCACAATTACTTGGGCTTGCTATTATCTCGCCGTGGAGTCTACCAGTCCATTTCAGAAAGCAAACATTTCCCAGATGTGTTCTTAAAAGATGACTTCAAAGTCTCATTCAAGTTCTCTAAAAACCCACAGACGCATCAGGGAGAATGCAGATGTTTGGATGGATGATGCCTTTGAAGATGCTGTCAGATATTTACTGTTGCTTTTGCCAGTTTTAATCTCTTCTGAGATATGTTTGGATATGGCGGACTCCATAATTTGAAAAATGCACAGAACTAGAATTTTTTCAATTATACACCATATGTACCAAAACTGGAATTCAATTTAACACGAAAGAATTGTAATGGATGTAGGACTAAAAAGAAAGGCATCTTATTTTCTGGTTTTCCATATGCTATCCAAAAGGGTTATCTTGGACAAATTTGTGTATTGTTTTTGCTTTACTGTTACTAAATACCTGTCCAGTATTCAGCACAGTCAGCTTCTGACATAAATCTCTTATGCCACTGTAAAATAAACAATACTTATAGACCACGCCATCCGTTACAGGGATATGGCATGCTTTCTTTTTCTTGACAATGGTAATAAACCAGCAAAATTCACAAAAACATTCAAAATTGTGTGTGTGGCAATACATAATAGCTGGAAACATTTTTTCATTAGCAAGACTCAAGGAAGGAAAAGTACTTTAAGAACAAGGGAACTGTATAATGAATCGATTTGTACAGTTTTATATTAAGCAGCATACAAAACTTCTGTTAAATACATTTTTATGCTGAAAAACCAAGGTCTCAAAAATCAGAAAATGACACAATTCCCTTAAGTCTAACCTTATTTTTGCCCTTTGTACAAATATGCTCCATGATCAGATTTTAATATATTTTATACTACTTCATTATTTTCCTCTTTAAGTGCTTCACAATCTTATCTATTACCAAAAGCTGCTTTGCTCAAGAGAATTCTGCCTCTGAAGAGAATTCACTACACATAATCAATGAACCTTAATTAGTGAGTAGTTCACTTGCAGACCATGAGTCATGGTTGGGATTTTTTTTATTTCACTGCTCTAAGGTCCTTCTTTGATGACAAAACGACTAATTTCTTCAGGAACTTTTCCATGTTGCTCCTCGCTAAACTATCTGAGTTTTTCACACACATTAATTCACTAATTTTGCTGTGAAATGAGGACAAAAAAAAAAGGGAACTGTGACAAGGAAAAGTACTATTTTTACTAGAGAGCACAGAAAAGTAACAGCTAATCTGGCTACATAATTTTAAAAAACATAGGATTATAACAGCACCTGCATTCAAACGAGAATTCCCATTGAACGTTTGCAAAATGTAAAACCAGAGCAGGTCCACCTCCATGGCAAAGTATAAAATCTTATACTTTGGCAACGATTCATCAGGTCTAGACAGAGGAACTTGAATTCAGGTTCTTGCTTTTGAGTATTGACTTAGTGACCTTAATAATACTCCCTAAAGCTATCTCTTGGGGACACAATTTCTCATGATGCATATTCCTTCTTGTGGTCCTTCATCTAAAGCCCTTTGTGGTTTGTTTAGATTGACTGCCCAAACCCATGAGAACAATCGTAAGTTGTTACCTCTGTGGACACCACCATTAAAGAAAGGGGAAAACATTTGACCAAGCTTCAGATACACCCTGACAGCAAAGGAGTGATGAGTCTATATGACTTGGGTTCTGTTTCAGCTCTTCTGGAAGGAAGCACGTATGCACAGGAGCACCCCACTCTGCCCATCTTTCCCCACATTTGGCCTGTCCACTTTGACAAAGCCCTTCTAACTCTTTCAGTTCCGTACCCCAGACTCTTTTTTTTCCCAAATCCACTATACCAAATGTCACTTAGATAATTTTCACCTCGCTTCTCCAAGACATGGTACTTCTGAAGAGTGCCAAATTTTTAACACAGACAAAACAACTTGTTTTTCTCTAAGCTCATACTTGGAAGCTGCCTTGGCTGAAATTTATGAATAAATAAATAAAGCCAAACCAGCCCAAAGCACAAACCAGGAATGGAAAATTTCAGTCCAGACAGTTTAGGACTGGCAAAAGTATTAAACCACTGGAAAAAAGGGTCTTTTAATAGAGACTATTAGGTAAGCTTAAGAATTGGCAGCGCTACCAGTCCTTAAAATGCTTCAAAATGTCCATTGCTTGAGTTTTAGTCAGACCCTAGCTTTGTGGTGTTGACTGACGTATCGCAGGCGTTTCCTCATGTATTGCACACAAACAAAAACACATCTTCCCCCAAAAGCCTTCTTCCCAGTGCTGTGTCCAGCCCTGCTTGTCCCTCATTACAAAAAAGTTTTGAAAAAATCCCTAGTTATCTGCAGCTTCTCGGTTCAGATTCAGTTACAGTCCATGGGTCTGGTGTTTGCTTTCAACCTTCTTTGAGATCTTGATTCCAACTATTTAGGAGGCTGCTTCTTCCAAGCCAATCATCACAACAGGTGAGATGAGCTCAACCCTCTTGGCTGTCACCACCTTGTTTTTTCGGATTTGAAAACAGACTGTTCTGATCTTTCTCTCCAATATATGTCATCTGGAAGAATCTGATCACTTTCAGAATATGATGCAATGGACTTTTTTTTGCATGGTTTGGTTGTAAAGTGAGTGTTATTTCAGTTCCAGGTTGTTTATCACTGCAGATGTGCTTCACATTCCACAATTTCATTTAGCTCAGCAAATAGTTTTAAAGCTGTTGTAAGTCCTTCTGGCCAAATTCAAAGATGTGTAAAATGTTTAAATATAATGGAGTCAAAATTTGTGTAATTTACCCTTCCTTTGGGACTCCTGTAAATTAGACAACATAATTTCCCTCTTACTGACATATAATTTAAAACTTTCTTGCACATTGCCTTTAAATTTGGGATTCTACACTTCTAATAAATATTATACAGGCCTTAAATAATCTAAAATACACTCCATGTAATAAAATATCTTTTTGGAAATATTAACTCTCCACACAAACTAGCAAGGTAAAGGCCATGCTACTTATATCATACCACCAAATCACTAATGCATTTTGTTTTTCTCTTGATGTGCTTTTGTTCAAGCACGTTTACTAGCATACTGACCCACCTTTCCTTTTCCCCTCTTTACCACTGTTTGGGATTTCTAAAACAACAAGTGCACTGAAGACTATTTTTCCATTTCACTTCAAAAGGTATCGAGACAAAGCATTAGGCTGAGACTACACCTAATAAATCTTTGCGTGTGTGTGTGTATCACTACACTCAAAATAAATGCCTGTGGTAACTGGAAATCAAATAGGTAGCAAGAGATTAGGTTTCTGTTTCTAGAACACCAGTACAAATCTGGCTAGCCCCAAAACCATCATTGCACAGGGTGGGGGGGAAAAACAAACAAAAAAACCCCAAAAGAACAACAAAAAAACCCCACCCTCAAATCAAGACAACCTTTAGTTTCCCAACCAGAAACACTATTTCAGGATTTAGGACGTGGCAGGTTGCACCGAATCTGCACCGTGACTCAAAATGACAAGATGAAAAGTGGTGGATGGCACAGAGAAAAATTCCAAGGAAAATATGAGGTTTTTAAGTTTTTATAGAAATTCCTTACCTGACCTTACTTTGGTGGGAAATGCCATATTTAACACTACTCAGTAAACAAGGACATTTTAGTAGAATACGTGTCCAGAGACACTTATTTAAATTTCAACTAATATTTAAACACAATCTAGTGTCATGTCTATGCATTAGTTTCAAACTTTATTTTTTAAAAAGCATCTAATCATCAGACAAGTCACATCACAAACGTAAAAATGGCCCCAGAGGACTCTACACCAAAAACTCCAAAAAAGTGAACAATGCAGCTACAAGTGTTTTCTTGTTTGGCAGTCATTTTTCCACTTCTTTCCCAAGTTTTGCCATGTATTTATTAGAAGAGCATGTTCTACTTGCAGAAACCTCTCATTTCAATACTTTATTTTTAGCTGCCCATTAACGTGCCGAAGACATTGAGCATCCATAGATAAACAATAATTTCAATCCAGAACCAGCCTCATCAAATCCACAGATCAACTCGACATCAGCACGTAAAGAGGCACAAACCCTCTGGCTTTTCACAGAGCTTGAGCCTGGACATAATTTTCCTCTTCTTGAAGCGTAATACACACAGACTCTACAGGAACATCACAAATTTCCTATTTCGTGACGTGACATTTTTCTAATTTGTAAATTACAATTTCCATTCAGTCTGTCATATACAGAAATACATATCATGTTTCCCACTCTTGAAAGTCAGAAGTCTGTCCTCAAATATTTAGTTAAAACTTTTTTCCTGTTATTCATGATGCTTCAATTTGAAACTCTACCTTTGGATACAGAACTACACTGGAGTGGAGCTCTAGCTCTACCAGAATAGAGCTCTATATCCAATATCCAGTGAAGTAGTATTTCAATGAGATGTGTGATACAAAAACATAGAATTTTTGATGAGTATATTTACGCACATGAGCATAATTAATATTAGTAACACTTACCGAACTAATAATCTGTTGATTTTTCTTTACTCTTTCAATCTCTGGAGTCTCTTTTACAGCTGTGCCAGCTCCTACTTCCTCCTTATAAAACACCTCCATTTCCCCAAAAGAAAAAGTAATTATGAGACTGTTAGCAATGCAAGTACAAGCTCTCATAAAAGGAATGGGCAATTTTCCAAGTTCCAAATTGGTCTGATCATAAATCTCGCTAAGAAAGCAAATATTTTAATTTTTCATAAATCAGACCAATTATCAATAACTATAATAACATTCTGTTTGTTTTCAACTGTAACCCAGATATTCTATTATTATCCTTCAGACTGACTTCAAACATTTTTAAGTACTTGTAATGATATGATAGTTTTAAGTTTGGAAATAATATTAAAGTTTAGATAATAATCTATAAATGTTTACAAATGCAATTTTATGCTTGAGTAACCTCACTCAATTCAATGTATTTGAAGGTGCATGTACATGCAATATTTGAATTGGTTTTTTTAATCTTCAGATTTTTTAAATACTGAGAAGTTAACAGATACTATTGTTTCTAATTTAGCAAACTAGAAAATTGACATATTTATGACAAAATAACCAGAACAGCCAGAGCCCCAATGAAAGTCAAGCAATTTTTTCATCTCTGGGTTCAAGTGAGAAAGCTGAGGACTACATCTAAAACCAAAGCTCACTTCTGAAAACCATCCATATGCTGTGTACATAATTCTCTTCTCTATTTCAATTGTTTCGGTGAATGATAAAACCCAAAGCATACCACTGGAATCAATCATTCAAAGTGACTGAAAGAGACAGTAAATAACTGCTCCACAAATTCCAAATGTGGGTATAATTGAAATAACCATGGAGCACCAGTTCATGCTGCAAAACTCATAAAGAAATTTTATTTGAATTTCAGCATTTGGTGACACAGCTGTTGCTGTTCCAGTAAGTATTTCCAGGCTGGGAGTGTAAAAACAAGTCTGATCCTGGAGTTCATAAAATAAATCTTTACCATTCAGTATTTCTGCCTTTCTTAAACCAAGATTAATTTAACTTTTTTTTTTTTTTCCTTGTCAATAAAGCTTAAACAATAAAATCTCATTCTTGACGCCTCTCTCCTACTTCCTTGAAGTCCTCTTTAACCTAGGGGAATCAGTACCACCAAATATTCTAGAGGACAGTGAGTTATTTATAACCATAACTCATTTTTTAAATACTCAGAAAACCTTTAACAATTTAGAATTTTGTTACACCGTGTCAGAACAGAGACAGTTTATGAGTAACAACTAGGAAATTCTTCTGCACCAACATGTTAGGATCAGTTAGAAAGATGTACATAGTGGACTGAACTAAAATATACTTTTCTACTCTACCAAGGAAGGAGTGGTAAAAAATGCTGGAATTTTTCTATGAAAAAGATGATTGTGCAGTAAATATCCTATTGTAAATCATCTGCCAAAAGCAGCACTGATCTTATCTGCAAAGCCAGACACCTTTTGTCCCTTAAGGCATGAAAATACTTGAGATGAAATCCAAAAATCAGAAGTCTATTAGGGGTCATTAATTTTTTTCTATTAGGGCTTCTCCCAGCTATATCTTAACTTAGTAAAAAGCAACTTACCTTTATAATCTAAATTGCCCAGAATACTGAAAGATTAAAATTTAGAGAAAGAAAATAATGAAAATTCAATCACAGTTATAAACTGGTTTCTTACATTTGGAGGATCCAGTTCAGAAAGACAAAAACAATGATCACAAATCGAAAAAGCAAATAGAAACAAAGCAAATACAAATCACCTCAAAGACAAAATATTTTTATTTGCTATTATCTAGTACATTCACAAAGAGGATAATTTCAGGCTTGGCACTGAAAGCTCAGACCGGCCTACAGGTCTGCAAGGGGTTCAGAGCCATCAGAGGCTTGTCAAGGCTTAATTAAGTAGAGGAAGGTTATTATGTGCCTGGTATCTAACAGTTAATGAGTCCGCACTGCCAGCCCCATTGACCTCTTTGAGGACTCAATCGAAAGCTATCAAAGACTGGAGGAGGAAGGGAAGCAGATCAGGAGATGCCTGCTTGGATCCCCTCGGTTCCACGAGAGACGGTGCTCATCACTGCCACGCCGTGCAGCAGAGCCCCGTTCAAAACCACGAGGTAACAGATTACCAAAAAAAAAAGAAAAAAAGAAAAAAAAAGAAAAAAATTGGGGCCAGTGGGCCTGTCAACAGTTCCTATCAGAAAGATGTAGGTTTCAGCTGGTCCCTTCTGAAGGAAGAAAAGGAGCAGGTAATGGCTGGAAGACATCACGGGAGAGAGCGCTGCCTCGAGCAGTCCCTGGGACTTTTCTTCTCTCCCCTCCCCACAGGCTCTTTCTCCCCCAGTGAAGCTACAGGGATAAGGGATAGCTGCAGGCAAACACCTCCAACAGAAACTAATTACTAATTACTAAAACTAACTTATTCTTAACTTCTCCAGCTCCACACAAGTACATCTCTAAGCAAAAGAACCGCATCCGTGTCAGATAATACTAAGGGATTTAAGTAACTTCTATTCATTTCTCCCAAATCATTGGCTTTATTAGTATTACTTAGTCTGCCATAAAAAACAGCCACTAACTGCACAGCCTTTGGTTCTGGAGGCTATATTTACTCCTCTCCTCTGTTGTATTACAAGCAAAGCTAGAATTACAAACAGCAGAATTAATGGGCCCAAAAAGGAAATGGAACCGAATGCCTCACAAACAGCAATTTTAGAAATCTAAGTTCATAATTCATATTTAGGGATAAACTGAAACTTAAATCTAGCATAAAATTTAAAAAGTATCCAGTATAATATAAAATCATTAGACGTATGTATTTATGAAACCCGATCTCTTACATTTTATGCCCAAATCTTGATGTTCTGTACAAATGATAGGAAACAGATGAAAAATCTTACATGCATAATAACAAGCCTTAGATGTTTTTTGTCCTTTTGAATAAAGTACTTCCTGGGGCTTGATGGAAAAAAAAAAAAAAAAGAAAAAAATAATCTTCATTTAAAAATAACTGTGGCTTGGCAAGGTGGTACAAGTGGTTTAGCAATTCAAAATACCAGTGTCACACCTAGAAAAGCTGGGTAATTTTTTTACTGAAAGCAATGAGTGATACAGCTTTTGCCAGGAAAATTATGCAAATGGTTTAAAGGACCCTTTTTCATGCTGCAGCTCAAGAGAACCTATTTAAACTGAGAAACATCTGAACAGTTGCAAACAAAGAGAGAAGCACTATTACTCACTGAACTGATGTTTTTCTGAGTATTTTTTATCCTCTGCATCTCTGGAGTGTCTGGGACAGCAGAATAGTTACAGAGCATCTTCTCTGCTTCATCTTTGTACATTTTCTGAAAAATAATTTTAAAATGCCTATTTCCTGCTTTCTTGGGCTCAGAATATCCAAAAGGAAAAGATGCTTACTGCTGATGAACTTCAACATCCTTGTGCAGTATTTATTTCAACCTCTGTCCTCTGTGATATTGTTATCATTGTCTGTGGGACACCTGACACTGTGTCCCCGACTGAAAATATACTATATATATTTTTATAAATATATATTCTTACATATTAGATATATATTTTCCCTTCGCTCTCAGGATATATATACCCTTCTCATTAGGTAATATATTAAGACCTGTAAGTAGATCTAAACAATTAAAATCAATTTACATGGCATGACAGGCCTATATACATCTAAGAATCAGGCAGTAAGATTTTTTTAATTTAATATGTGTATGAAAGCCTCTACAGAGCTAGAGAAGAAGTATTTGGAGCAATGTATGTCAAGCACTCATTGTTACACAGAACTAAAACATTCAGCCTTTGAACTATGCCTACCTGGCTTGCTATTTCTGAAGCCCTTTTGACTCGCTGTATTTCAGGTGTATATGGGCCAACTTGCATCCCTTTTCCTATAATTTCAGTCTCCAGATCCTTTTTATATTCTTTCTGAAGAAAAAAAAAAAAGAAGGAAAAAATCCATAACTAATTCAACAGTTATTTGCACATGGTATCTTCAAAGCTATTCTGATACCACAGGTTAGACTTTAAATTCTTCAACTTCTTGAATTTAATTTTTTTATGGTGCACTGCTTATTCCTTTTAGCCCTAGTCTGTTCAAGAACTGTATGTTTTTACCATCTCACTGTGTTTTACTTCCAATGTAATCTTAAGAGATCCATTCTGTACTCACCTGACTCACAATTTCAGAAGCTTTTTTGGCTCGTTGTATATCAGGGGTATCCATGCCCACTTCCATCCCCTTTCCTTTAATTTCATTCTCCAAGTCTTTCTTGTATTCTTTCTGAAAAGTATAGCGTTGGAAATACTTGCATCTGACAGTCAAATTCTTAAATTCTTCCTACTTTATTTGCGATCCCACTTAACAGCATTCTTAAAATACCAAATAACTTTTGATTCGACACCATGAGGCTTTGTAGGATCTATCTATGAGACACCTATGCTGTAGCTGCTCACCAGTAAAAAAAATTCTTGTAGCAGACTGCTTGCTTCAAACCTCACATAGCTTTTCACGTCTCCTGTCTTTGAGCTTCGGCAGCCACAAAGGCAGACACGTAGACCAGACTTTCTCCCTCAACGATGCTTCATAAAACTGGAGTCATAAGGCTTTAGCATCTCTCTAACTCTATTATTTGGCCCTAACAAGCAGGTTTTTAGACCTAAAATCAGGAGGGCTTGCTGCTGCTGACCACAGCCCAGGCCAGGTGTGGTTGATGGGGAACAAGAGCCACCTGCAAAAGATGACAGAAAGGCCAAAGTTCTGGGAAGTCTTCACCTTCCCACACATGCTGATTTTGCAGCTTTTAGACTCTTACACAGCTCAATGGATTAGGTACTTGGTGAAATTTGTGGTAGCCTAGAGTGGTCACCACCTGGAATTCTCAGTGACAATAATCTGCTGCATTGAAATCTGCAAATTGAGAGCTTCCACCGGGTACATTACTGACCGTGCTTGCAATTTCAGAAGCTCTCTTGACTCGTCTTATCTCAGGAGTATCCGGACCAACTTGCATACCCTTTCCTTTAATTTCAGTTTCCAAGTCTTTCTTGTATTGTTTCTGTGAAGATAAAACTTCATAGATTATATTCCCAATAGCCAGAGAGTTACAGGGAGATTTTTGCACAGGAGATCCAATTTAAGATTTAGAGTCAATCAAAAAATCTCAAGTTAAGAGTCACAGCCCTCAAGAGTGTTGGCAAGCTTTTGTCAGGAAAACGCATAAACTACAGAAGGAAAACTTGAGGATATATTCACCGTATGCACAAAACTCTACCACTGAATTTTTAATTTGGCAGAGGATAGGGGAAATCAGTCCATACAGCCTGTTACAATTATCCTCTAAAGTAAAGGGGAAGTTTAGCTCCGCAGAACATAGTGTAATAAGCCGGTACTTGAGGCCAGCCTAAGTGAAACACATTTTACATTTAAGAAAATATTTTATTTATGAAAAGACTACATGTTAGAAATGTGATACCAGGCAGCATTGTTTCCAGTGAACTTTCAGAGCAGGAAGTTGTAATTTATTCATTTAATAGGTGTTTCCTGAACCACAGCCATTAGGCAAGTGGCAGTACTCATCCACAATTGCTACTTTTCCCCCACAACATAAATTATAAATAACCAATAATGATGAAACAAAATAAATATTTTATCTTATCCAAGCAAGGATAAATTTCTTGTTCATCAGCACATAATATTAGAATGTAATGCTGAAATATTGTATACAATACTTGTACTTATTTTTTAATAAAAAATTAAAATGTTCTTAGGCAGTGTTATTTCTAGTAGTAATCATTCTTTTCTATTGTAGTTTCTGACTGTGGAAAACAGGTTTGGAGTTTTTTTCAAAATAAATATATAATTGAAATATTTTCTTAGTACTTTTCCTGTTTGTTAACTATTTTTTACGTTGCACTTTAGTTAGAAGAAGGAAAATATCTTTCTATTCAATGTAACGGTCTGATCACTTACAGCATAAAGTTACGCGAACAGGAGCAAAAAGACTTTCAGCCTTCCATCTCTGTCTCACTCTGACATGGAAATAAATGTGATAAAGCAACTCTCTGCTTCCCAATCACGGGGTTTTTTTGGAAAGAATTACGTGCTAATCTGTGAGAAGACATCATCTCTCAGAAGACAGTGCACAGCTGAGGGAATCTTCCACTTCCACTCCCAGCTCTTCCCAATGGGAGTAGATCGCACTCTCACGAGCTTCCATGTAACCTCCAGAGCACCTTAGACCAGCACAGTTAATACCAAAGTTCAGTTCTAAAAATACACTCTGGAAGGAGCCCCCACCTGTCTGTTTGCATGGGATGAACCACAAGCTCAAGAAAATCCATTTCTTCAGGAGCAACTCTACTTTTGGAAAAACGTTTTCACAAGTAGAATAGTTTGTTTGGATAAAAGATCTTCCCAAGATGCCTGGCAGTCATTACCAATATTTATTTTCAGGTATGTGATTCCAAAACCTCAAAATTATTTCATTGACTTTTCTTTACAAGTCCATTAACAGTCAACTCTTTTTCCATTACAATATTAATTATAGTAGCTGAAAAAATAAATAGAAGGAAAAATGAACCCAGTTTTAAATGCTGTATTTACTGACCCCACTAACAATTTCCATTGTCTGAAAACCTGAAACATTTGTCATAAATTGGGTTTTTCTCAGAGCTTTTCTACACTCCTAAAGCAAAACAGTAATAGTTTTAGTTTTGATACCTATTTCTTTGTCAATTATATTTAAAAAATGGAATATTTCCAGTTGAGTAGAACATAAAGAGTGAACTTCCTGTGACATCAATAACCTTGATGAGCATAACATACCTCGTTTAGTATTTGAGCTGCATTTTTCACTCTTATCAAATCTGGTGTATCTTCAAACACTGTCATTCCTTTTCCTTTCATCCCTTCTTCCAAATCTTTTCTATACTCTTTCTAAGGGTTTAAAAAAAAGAGAGAGAGATTTCCCCACTTAATATTGCGTGCAAGACCTTAAAAAGAAGTGCCACAATACTAAATGTCTGAAGGGTCTCTTTGAAATTTCTATGAAATATGAATTAGCTGAAGTACTGGTTTCAGAGTTAAAATAGAATTAGAAATTATGAAATCAAAAGGTACAATGTTGAAAAAGAGAAAGGTTTTAATGTCACCATGTATTTTCCTGTTGTGCTCTTGAAAAATAGTCCTCTCCTATACAGCACATTGTTCAGGGGTCTCAGCTGCCTCTCTACAGGCATTGGAACTGCAGTAGAATTTGCTTTTACAGACCAATATTTGCTGTTCTGCAGTTTTTACCTCTGTTCCACTAATGGCTTCACAATCGGGTGATAAATTATAATGTAGAAGCAATATCTCTTCTGTGTCCCTCAGACACTGCAATGATATGATCTATCAGCATTTAGCAACTGCAGAGTGCTCAAATCTCCAGTATAAAATTAAAAACACACCAGAACATGGACATTTGGTTCTTTTTTTCCCCCAATTCCTAGAAAGCTGACATAAGCTCACTGAAGTTCAAGTTTTGTAAGGATATTTAATTGCTTTTCCCATTTCCAGGTTTGGGTTAGCTTTTTTTAAGCAAGGAAACTAGAAAAAATGTCAATAATATACTTTTTGAAGGATTTATGTAGACATGAATTAACACTTCTAATCATGTATTATATTTCACAAGCAGTAGTGAGCACCTTTGTTTCTGTATAAACTCTTTACTTAACCAAAAAGAAACCAGTTATTTTTAAAGAAGCTTCTCTTTATCATCAGAAGCTTGTCCTACAACAAGCAGTAAACAACTTCTATTAATTTAGAATTATTAAATTCATCTATTTTTTCTGAAGAAGCTGTGAATGTGGATCCCAAGAAGAAAGTTCTTATTGTCACAAAATGCAAAATATTTGCAAAATTCTCTACGGTAGGAAAGCAACAGAAAAAGCTAGAGCACAGCTCACACTTAAAAAAAAAAAAGTAATTGAACAAATAATTCATTTTTTTTAATAACTCCAGGTTCTCCTTCTTGTTTCATCCAGTATCTATCTAAAGTTTATTATGAACCTTCCCTCAAAAATACTGAGCTAATTCCTTGACTATTAAGAAATACATCATTTTGCTGAATCTTGAAAGATAATTAATTTGACCAATGTAATTCTTCGGTTTTGAAATGTATGTTCCTTGAATGTGGATATAAATTATCTGAAATTCATGCTGTTATGCATTAAAATATCATTTCCATTTTCTCATATTCTTCCTCTCTAGCTTATAAGCATAGTCTACTCCCAAAGTAGCAAGTCATGAAACTTCTGGAAGTAAGAATTAGGGAGGATCTTAATGCTGGTAGCACTATTTTTTACATAAAATTTTTCAAAGATGAACATTTACAGCACATCTGCAATCATGCAAGCACTAACCAGTTCTGCAGACATTCTGTAAGATTAATTCAATGCAATACAAGCATTTGCATTTTCCTCTATTCAGTAAGCATACATGAGATGTATGAGACTTGTCTACCTGACAGCCAAGCTTATCAGAATAAATTATTTATTAGAGGATGAATAATAAAAAAAAAATCTGAAAATATTTTCTTTATCCATATGAAATCTAGCATAGACTGGGTTAAGCTGTTTAAAGAACAAGGAAAGGAACACAGTTCAAAGGTTTTCCATTCTAGTACCCTCAATTTGTTCACCTGTACCACAAGAAAAATGTGAATTCCTGTTACAATAAATAACGTGCTGTTGGCTCCCCAATTCCAATAGAGGATATTTAGCAGCTCTGATATTTCTAAATATGATTTTTGTTGATACATTTACTTCTAAATTTCATCAAATAGTAAGCCTAATCTATAGAACCAAACAATACTCAAAACCTAACATGAAAGTAATTTTGAATAACAATGTGAAAACACTAAAGATAGAAGAATTCTCAGTTATGGAAAAAAAATTATTTCATTTGTAATGCCACATACAACTGAAGGACATTGGACAAATCTTAACGAAACAGTGGTCATACAAAAATCTGCACCTTCTAACAAAATACGCTTGTAGCAGATCATGTAATATCACAGCTATATTATAGAAGTTTGTTATTTTCATCCATAACGTGTATGATAATTATTTCAAATAAATTAGTTTAAAGTGACCACACAAGCTCAAAGCATCCATACAACCACAACAGACTATCATAATCCTGAAATAATTACTCAAAAGGAAAATCTGCCATCTGGACACCAACAGAAATCCTCCTTTCCACCCCTTCATCTATCAGGAAAGAAAACTCCAGGCCCTCTCCAAAACCCTATCAAACAGATGTCTTTTGCAGCATGCCTGTAAGGTCACCAAATTTGGGCTATTTGAGCCCAGGAGGTGAACAAATTCCAAAACTGAAGACCTCAGAGGGAAAGTCCTGCCAACGATCCATTTTCTGTGGAGTCACCCAATTTGTTCATTTAACCCTGTTTTTCTGGTTCAGGTAGGCTGAGTTTTATTGTTTCCTTATGTTCATAAGGACACTTCAAAAAGTATTGATTTTTACTACACAACTATTCAGAATATCAGATGACATGCTGCAATTTTTTTCTCATGAAGTCACTTTTGCATTTAGCTGCCAAGTTAACTGTAAGTTGTTCAGCACTCAGTAGCTTGTGGTGACGCTGCTTGTTGCTCAGCTACAACTTAAAAACAAACAAAACAACAACAACAACAAAAAAGAAACAAAACCAAAAATCCTCTACCTCTTTCAGGAGGTTAGTGACTTCTTTTATATGCAAGAACTCTGGGGTCTTGTCTAAATCCATTGAGGGTCTTCCCTTGATCTCTTCTTCAAAATCTCTGCGATACATTTTCTGTTGAAGCAAACCCAACAATTAGTGGTACATACATGTGCATTTCCAAGCATATTTCAGAAATAACACTGTATAGACCCAGAAATGAGCTGTGCTATAAATTAGTTATCACATTAATAAGCAACTTCATCACTCATTTCATTACCTAAATTATCTACATAAGACACACACACAGTTTAGAAAAAATACATATGTATGATACCTCCAAAGAGATTGTTTAACCTGATTTATGAAAGAAATTATTTGCTTGGGAGAGAAAAGAGAGGACAAATGGCATATAAGGTAATGGCTTAAACACATAAAAGTTTGTACCAAAAAGATGAAATAACCTGTTTTCATGACACACTGGAAATATAATGGAATCCAACTGTAGCAAGGGAGACCCAGGGAAACACTCGCTCTCAGGATGGATGGTGAAGCACTGAGCTAGGTTGTCTGGGAGGTCTTGAAACCTCCACCATTGGAAGTTTTTAATAAAAAAGAAAAATATGGCCTGGCTTAGGATAGCCAGTGCTGTTCTGGAGCCCAGGAACAGTCCTTCCCCCTTGCTGAGCTCCCCAGACTGAAGAGGCAAGCAGCTCGTTTCAGTTAATGCACGGGCTTTGCAGCTTCACTCGCTCCCACCTGAGAACTCTCCAACATTAAAGATGAAATCATATGCAAAAAGTAAAACAGTAATCTCTGATCTAGACAGCCTCTTCAACTTCTTCTCGATCAAATGATGCTACATACAATCACTGTTTAGTGTTAGCACCAACAGCCTTTTGAGAAAAAAAAAAAATGAAGGAAGAACAGAGAATAGCAAAGAGAACTACTCAGTACTAATTCTATCATACCCTCAATTCATAAAACTTTTATTATCTGCTTCATTCATTTTCTTAACCTGAATACAAGATGTCTGTTAGCTTCTCAGATATCTAAATTTTGCTAGTTCAAGCACAAAATTTTACTAACCTCACTTTGCATCTTTTGAGCCTCCTTGGAAACTTGATACATTGGTGTATCCACAAACTCCAGCATTGATCTACCTTTAGATTTTTCATAATTCTCTTTGTACTTAACCTAGGAAAATGAAAATAAATGCTGTTAACAGCTGAGAGAATGTGAGATCTGATTGCTTCCTACGGTGACAGACAAATCCTGGTTTAGCCATACTTCTTAGAGGTTTTGACTTTGAAGACTCCTCCTAAATTTAACCTGTTGGAGACATAGGGCAGCTAGACAAGGAATTTTTTTCTGGAGTCATTTATTCCTTTGCTTCAAGATGTCAGACTTTAAAATGGTGAACTTGGAAGGCAGCAGAAGTGAGGAGCATCAATCACAATCCTTAAACTAATTGTATGATTTGGGCTGAAGGACCTATGTTGGCAGCTTTTAAATAGGATCTCCTGTCGTGTTACCATTAAACAAGACATTTGCTGTAACAACAACAAAATCTGTTTCACCCAAGGTCCCCAGGTCTTCCTTCCATTCTCAGGAGCACCATCCTAAAGCGCACTTTTGTTTGTACCTGTGGGAAGGAAAACTACTGTCTCAGTAGAGTCTGGTCTTGCACCAACCTCACAGCTACCAAGGATCATGACCTTAAAGCTAGCCACAACGTCACATTGAAGGGCCCAAGGTTAAGACACCAACATACAACTTTTTACTAACTTGCAAAGCAAATACACCTTGTTTGGAAACCTGAAGAAACCTTCTGAACTCATTGGACAAACACATTATTTAGGTCGATCGACCAGCCTGTGATACGGTAGAATATTCTGGAGTCATTTAATCCTTTAGGAGTAAGCCATTGAGGAAAGTAAACAGCTAAGCATCAAGGTATGATACTCAGAATGAGTAATATTTTAATATATTTGTCTCTTCAAAACTAGTAATGTCTGAATTTGAGAAAAATATTAATCTCTTCCCCTGACAGGTGTCTGCACTAGGTTCAGGTCCTGCAAAAATGCTCTCCCCTCTCCTCATGGGATGCTTCTATGTGAAGATACGCTCTACATCACTTTAATTTGTCATGCACTTTTGTGCCTGATTTAATCACTGTTAGAATTCTGCATTTTTCTCTTTGCAAGATGTATTTATGCTTGTATGTACTTGACTTTGAAGCACTGCATTTCCTTTGTGATGAATTCGTTCAGCTGTATCTGGGGTGAAATGATGGAAGCCCTTGCTTTGCTTAAATGATTTCTTATATTCATACAGAAACAAAAAAAAATCCAAGAATGTTTTCACAAACAACATCTAGAAGGTTTTGTAATTAAAATACCATTTAAAATAACTATGGGAGAATCAGCATTAAAAAAAAACCTTTATTCTAGGCCTCTCAACTCAGAAGTTCTACTGCTGAATTTGAGTTTACAACCTGTGACGAAATTATAAAAGGTTATCATGTAAAAATAACTTCTCTATGTTCTATAGAGAAAACGTTTGTCCTGCTCATCCAAACATCAAATGTTTATGTTTGCTACAAAATAACCATTATTATTTGCATTTGAAGTGCAAAGAAACACATTTGATGGTCTGGGTTTGCCTCCTAGTGGAAATAATTATAAATGTCAACAAATTCACTTCTGTAGCTGAAACAAAAATTATCTCCATCTACAGATACAGACTTCATACTTTTGCTCCACTCCTCAACTAAGGGAACAAAATTAAAAAAAAAAAAAAATTCTATAAAATTAAATGAGGTAGATCACACAACCTTTTGCTACACTAAACTACAGTCACCAGAATCAGTCTCGTATTTATTCACCCTGTTTCATAAAATAAAACACATCTAAGTTCCTTTGTTTTTATTAGCTAGGAGTTCATTAGTATCTCAAAGTCTCTACATTAGAAACAGATTTATAACGAGTAAAACTATAAACTAGCTGTTGTACCTATATCAAATTTTTAAATTATGTAGTTCATGCCAAAGAGAATTATATGTAAACCATACGAGGGGTAAGTTCCACCTTGTGAGCATTCTTCCTCATCAAAATAAAGAAAACAGGATGAGTGTAACCTGTTAGAATCTGTCTATTTGTGTCCAAACATCCAAGCTTTCCTCGTAACTGCTGGAATTTATTCCTGTGGAAGCTGATTTCTGTCATTTTTGCATTAGTATTACAGTATAGGAGTTTCATAATGTTGCACACATTTCTACACTCCAGGTCAATCAGCAAACCAGCTTTATCAACCATATTAGTTTACGAGTTTAATTAACCACACAAGGTTACAATGGGGCAGGCGTAGCTATGTTATGCAAAGGATGAAGAGAAGCATAAAGTTCAAGGGAGAATGGTATACTACAGTAGAGAGAGCAAAACTGGGAAATTAGCAAGAAGCTCAATGTTTCAGAGGGGAAAAAGAACCAAAAACTGACCATGCAATCAGTTTTTGGAAACCAGTTAAAGGCACAATCAGGAAGACTGTTTCATACAGTGGAAGCAGACTCCCAGAAAGATTTGGTACAAGCTGTGGAAAGACAAGGAGGAGAACACAAAGAAGGGAAAAGTATGGAGAAAGGGAGGACAGTAAACCATGTTAAAATCAAAGAGATGACACGGGAAGGTCAAATCTGAGAAGGATTTTGAAAACAGGATTTCTGTAGAAGATAAATAGCTAGTGGAGAGCTTAGCGATTGACAAAGCATTCTTCTTCCTGCTCACAGCCAGAAAAAGTATCCACCAGCATCTGGACAATACAAAAAATCAGAGACTTAGTATTTATGGTCTATGTCCTCAGAAAAGGGCACAGACAATATGAATCAACCCTTCCTGGGCAATAGAAAGAAATAAATTTTGCAAGAAGAGAGCTGTCCTAAGGAAAAGTCCAGGTTTCTATCTCATTAGACCTAAGATGACAAATTGATTAAGTTCATTCTGAGTGTGTTCATTTAATCAGAAAAAAAAAAAAAATGCCAATCTTACTTTACACTGAAGGAAACTAGAATTAGGTAGGCCAAAATGCATACAAAGAATGCAGGAAGTGAAAGCTATCAACTCATTTATTACCCACGCAAAAGGGGATAATCAGTGCTAACTTCACAAATCGGAGTGAGAGAGATAAAAAGCAAGTTTCAATTCACCAAAGAATTCACTCCCTCTACTCTGCTCTCATGAGAGCCCTCCTGGAGGACTGCATCCAGGTCTAGGGCCCCCAACATGTGTAGGACATGGACCTGTTGGAATGGGTCCAGAGGAGGGACGCAAAGATGATCAGAGGGCTGGAGCCTATGAAGACATGCTAAGAGATTTGGGGTTGTTCAGTCTGGAGAAGAGAAGGCTCCAGGGAGACCTTATTGCAGCTCAGTACTTAAAGGGGGCCTACAGGAATGATGGGGACAAACATTTTAGCAGAACTTGTTGCAACTGGAAAAGGGGTCATGTTTTTATACTGAATGAGGGGAGATTTAAACTACATATCAGGAAGAATTTTTTTACTCTGAGGGTGGTGAGACTTGAACTGGTTGCCCAGAGAAGCCGTGGGTTCCCCATTCCTGCCAGTGTTCAAGGCCAGGCTGGATGGGGCTTTGAGTAATTTGCTCTGGTGGGAGTTGTCCCTGCCCAGGGCAGGGAGGTTGGAACTAGGTGATCTTTAAAGTCCCTTCTAATCCAAAGCATTCCACGGTTCTATGAAAGAGCAACACAAAAATCAAGTACAGACAGGAAGGCTGGATTATTTTGCTTATTTTAGACACAAGCCCCCATAGCTTGACTCAGAAGATGACCCAATGCATTCCTGGTCATTAGGGCTAACCCTTTGTGTGTGAAGTGCTCACCTCCTACTGAGCATGAAAAAATACACCCACTCACACCTTTCCACAGCTGTTCCGTGGGCATTATGGGGTTTCTGGACAAAAGATGACAAATGCAGATAACCAGCCTACAAGCACTCTGCACATAGCTTAGGTGCTCTTGGACTGGGAGAGAAGTTTCAGCATTGCACAGAAGACAGGGGTTTCCTACTTCTTCCTTCCTATTTCAACCCCCATCACTATTGTATGTCAGACCACCAGCCCCATCAAGGGGTATGTCTTGTTACGTGGCAGAATGGAATATGCGCCTATTACCAGATCCAGCATAGTAAGTCTCAGACATTTATGAAGAAAAAAAAAAAAAGGCTTAGACAGAGAAACTTTAATGAAGCTAGCACTCAAGTGGCTGTTGATGGCAGAAGTCCAAATATCAGACTAGCATAATGGTCACTTTTGTACAGAGACTTGTACAGAGATGAAAGTAGTATCTTAGACAAATCAAGATTCGCAAGGAAAGAAGTATCTTAGATCAATAGAGGAAAAAACATACAAGGTTTCAGACAGATAAGAAGAAATGCTCAAGTACCAGAAGTCCCTGTGATTCTTACCCAGTTTATTAGTTGTTCTCATAAATGAAATATCTCTCCCTAAAAGCACTACCTCCCCCAGCCACTATGGTTACAACACTAGAGTCTACTACTTGAGACAATGAAGCAAGTACCAAAAATGTATGTATTCCACAGTGACTATACCTACTTCGTTCCTTACTACATATATTTTTCAGATCATGCTTATAAAGGCAACTTACATGGCTATGCGTTTTGCTGATATTCAAAGCATGGTTTAAATACAGCAGGTTTGGTAGATCAGAGGCTGGATCATGTAGGCTTTCCAAATCTTTCTTGTAATTCACCTGGAAAGAGAATTCAGGTTACGTAAATAAAGACTAAGAAAAATTAACAAGCTTCATGTTACAGTGTGGCCATCCAGAAAGAGAAAGCAGGACATGTTGGCCTGAACATTCTCTACCAGCCACTAGATGGTGGTCATTCCCTGTTATTTGGTGGAAAAGAAAAAATCAATAAAGGATTCATTCTACTGAGCAAATATTTGGCGACTACTCAAACTTTTGCTCAAGAAGGACACTTACAACAAAATCACACTTTGTATCACTTTCAGACTAGAAAGGAACCACTATTGTTCCTCTTTTTTCCCTTTTTTTCACCATAAAATGTAAATCAAGAGTATCTTCTCGAGCTTACTCATTTTAAGTACTGTTGACTCTTGTTCTTTTTCTCTTCATTCAGGAATTACACCAACTGTCCAAATAAAAAAGTTGTATATACAACAGTTAACAGGAAGTGCTGCTAGACAATTCTATGATTTAACGCAGATTGCCTTCAGCAAAGATAAGCAATATAATCACCTAAGGCAAAAAATAATCACTTCATGAAGTGGCAGAAGATAGCTTCCTATTGGTCTTCAGTAAGATTTTTCCATACTTCTGACAGCTGCGTGCCCATCTTTAAGGAAGAAGACCAGCCACCTTGCCTATCTTGGATGACAAATCTTTTCAACCAATACTTTAGACAATTCCACCTAAGTATCATGTTCTTGACTGATATAGGCAGACTTCAAATCAACAACACTCAATTTGCATATCTCCTATAATAACAACTACTTCAAGGAAATTTTTAGGAAACACTTAGATTTTGGAAAGAATTACATCTTCTGTTGGACCTTTCCCAGAGCTGGCCCCTCTTGTTTCCATTGGGTGGTGCTCCACACTTTGGAAACACTAGACTGCAGAATGGCTTGTCTCTTAGCTATCTGGCATCACAGCCTCAAAGAGCCCACATTTTTAGCATTAGACACACTGTTAAATATATCATCCCAACAATACTAGCACTTGATATAGACGTTTTCTCCAAGTAACAGGCAACCATTGGAGAATCTGGTCACTGCTGTACTTTGGAATACCATTCAGAAGATCAACCAGCAGAATAAAGTCTAAAATACAGACATCCAAATCGCATCTGCTAATGCAACAATCTCTTTTCTAGATCCACTAGAGAGATGCCAGCACTTTGCCCGCCCAAAGACAGGCATCTACAACAGATCACAAGAATTACTCTCTGTACCTGCTTGCTTCTTTCCCAAATACAAAGGGACCAAGTACAAGTCAACCAGCTCAGAGTAAGCAGCCATATCTTCTGACACACAAAGTTAAGCGAGATGAATCTCCTCTAAAGTGGTTCTGAAAAACTCTGCAGGCCCTTGGAGAAGAGTTTTGTCAGCATCAGAGGAAGAAATGGATGACATGCAGTACCTGTACACCATGCACACCATGTAGCAGAGACTGCTGCTCAGAGTAATTTGTAAGATAGAAAAAGCAATTCTGCTTGAGAACAAATGTTAGGTTTCTCAGGATGTAAATGTATGTAAAATACAAAGCAAATTCACTTACATCACTTGCCAAGGTGGATGCAATCTGTGCTTGCTTGAAGGAGGCACTGTCCAGAGGATTGTAGTGGTGGCTCTTCATTTCCTTATTGAACTTCTCTTTGTATTTCACCTTCCACCAGAACAAACATATCTAATATTAGCATGTAGCACTTTAAAAAAGCATAGAGAATTCAGACTACAAAGGAGTCTACTAAAGGCAATTGCCTTCTCCATAAATCTTTAAACAATGAAGATGTTTAAAGAAGCTCAGTTTAGCCATACCTGTGACGGTCTTGTGCTGGTTTCAAAGTAATTTTTATGTACCTGAATTTTACTAACTTAAAAAAAAAATAATTTTAAGGTGTGATTACTGGTGCTGGAGGATTTATAAAAAGCAAACAGAAACAAAACCATATGAATCACCTGACTAATCAAATAAACCAGAACTGTTTGACTAGCAATACTAATCTACTCGCTGAGAATCATGCAATTCATAATTAACATCAAAAATGTTTTAACAAAAAAAAAATTAGAAGATTACTATACTGTAAAACTTGTAAAATAAATCACTTGTAAACTTTTCAGCCACTTGAAAGTAGGAAGACAGAATCAAACTTCCCACTCAGCTGTCTTCCCACCTCCAGATCCATGCGTCACTCGCGCTGTGCTAGGCTGTCACCAGAGCCCCCCAGGTCTATTTTTAATTCTGCCAGAAATTTCCCAAGAGACCCCCAGGAATCTCTCTGTAGCACAGTCCATTCTTGAGGACAATGCCCATCTCATTACACTGTTAGAAAGCTTAATTAAAAGACTGTCTGCCACCACTTTCACTCTCTTTTCTTCTTTAAAAAAAAAGAGGAAATGAGCAACACATAAATGTTGAGGCCATGGCATTAGAAGTAAATAAATCACAAAGATTCCATAAAACATGCTGAAGAACTGAATTCAGAATCTGAAAAAATGAAATCGAGCAAATAGTAAATCTCCCTCCTTTCTCTCCCTTGTTGTGCGTGATCACCAAACATCTGGAGACGTTGCACACATGCCTTGTTTCTTTCCAACAGCTGGGCATAATGGAGGAGAATAAAGTTCAGTCTGAATTATGCTGCTTTCATGAATGTTAGTCAGACACCTGATATCTGAGCCTATGCAGCATCCATTAGAATTTACCATGCTCTGCACTAAATAAATACACGGCTTTTTCCTTACTCCGTCTTTCTCTATTCCCACATGACTGTCTGATAAAGTGGTTAAACCACCTCAAACAATCTCCTTCAAAAATTATTTTTTTCTCAGCTTTAGTTGTGGGAAGAATGTTGTTTTTTCCTCTTTAGTTTTTCCTTGCCTCAGAAGGCTTTCAACATGGTTTAGCTTACACAACCTCGTTATGCTTAGCCACGATGCCCAATATTTCATTAATCAGTATAACAAGCAACCAAAACTAAGCCACCCAAACAGAAACTAACAATATATGTTCAAGAACTACATTATGATTCCAGCACTTACGTTAATTTTTCAAAGGATGGAAAGTCTAAAACAGTGTCACTTTTAAAGAGAAACTTTATCTGAACCTCATGATCTTTCACATTAACTCTAGAAGAGAATATCTATTGCCTTCTGGTAGATTCATATGGTTCATATTGTTTGATATTTGCCTTGGCTTTGGATCAAGTGCAAAAGCATATATCTGAATACAAAGACTCTGCCTTTGACAAAGGCAAATCCACATTCTGTATGAGCAGTGAAGGAATAAATCAGAGGGACTTTTCTCTCTTAAAGGACGTCCCCAAAACTTGCCTTCTAATAAAAATCAGGCAGTGCTGGAATATGTGATTTTAAAAGCCTCTCAAACCAGCGATCAAGTCAGCATGGTAAGCAAAATTGTCTTTTTTCTGCTTGGGCATCACCTCACATCATAACGACATCGTGTACAAGAGTTTAAATATCCAGCTACTGCAGGATGTCTTCTGCCCAGCCAACAAACGGCCTCAAACCGTGCAGACCAAATACACAACATGGCCCTTGATATTCTTGTTAAGTGTGAAAACATCAGTGCCATCCTCACAACTGGCTTGCCATCTTCCAGCTGCAGCCATTTCATGCCATTTTTAAAAAGATTTTATTATTTTTTTTTTAGTAATACATTTCAATCTAGAGATTCCGGTAATAAATCCCCATTAGCATCACTTCAGATCACACCACTGCTACTGAAGGTAAGCAGGGGAGATGGCAAACCCAGTCTTCTCAGGGCTGTGTGCCTGGATGCAAATGGGTCCCAAATTTAAGGAGACCGCCCAGCAATCCAACTGCAAACGTTCCCATCACGGTGAGGGATCTCTCAGAACCACCGCACATGGAGCTCTGGGGCAAAATGGAAGCAGCACAATAATATCAGATGACCCAGGCAGTATCGCAAGAGCACTTCCAGCAGGAATTTGACTCTGACTTGTTGTAAGGGATTCAGTCATGAGTGGTGTCCCACAGGGCTGGGTGCTGGGGCCGGTTCTCTTCAACATCTTTATCAATGATCTGGATGAGGGGATCGAATGCACCCTCAGCAAATTTGCAGATGACAC
>JAOQGH010000012.1:19104390-19128999 GCA_025769975.1 Gallinago jamesoni | reverse complement strand
CAAGGGGTAATGGCTTCAAGTTGCGCCAGGGGAGGTTCAGGTTAGATATTAGGAACTATTTCTTTCCTGAAAGGGTTATCGGGCATTGGAATGGGCTGCCCAGGGAGGTGGCTGAGGCACCATCCCTGGAGGTGTTCAAGAGACGAGCTGACATGGTGCTTGGGATATGGATTAGTAGTGGATTGGTGGTGTTTTGGGTGTGGTGTGGGGTTTGTTGGGTTTTTTTTTTGTTCACCTGTGATGTTTTGGGTTTTTTTCATATTTTTTATTGTTTGGGTTTTTTGGGGTGGTATTTTGGTTTTTTTCATTGGTTAGACTAGATGATCTTAAAAGGTCCCTTCCAACCTAGGTGATTCTGTGATTCTGTGGTATTTTCCTGTTTTCTTCTCCGTTTTGAAAGAAAGCGTGGGGTGGGAGGGGGAGAGCAGAGAAAAGCAAGGCCGTGGATGAGTCACTGTGAAGTAACACACGTGGTATTTATCCTTCTTTTCAACAGGAGAACGCTGCGGATGCGGCTTAAAGGTGGGGAAGACGCACGAGAGAAAGGGTTCTGATTAAAAACAAGGAAGAAAAATACTTCATCGGTGTTTTCTAAAACATCTGAAGGGGGGAGGCCGCAGCAATGCTAAAACGTGGTGGAGGAGCAAACAAAACATGGGAGTAGAAATGACAGTTGTTAGTGGAAGCTTATCTACAAATTTCATCATTAACCAAAAGCTTTACTTCAATGAGGGTTTAAAATGATGGCTACTTATTTAACATCTTAATTGAAGTCTTAACTTTGTTTATTTTTTTAGAGAGTATGTAGGGGGGGTTAATTTTAAAGAAATGCATGTCGGCTGCTCTCTAATTGTTGCTAAAGAAAAGCAGACTTTGCAGGCTTTTAACACAACAACATCCCTGCAAAACCAAACTGGAATTAAATAAGGCCAGGATAAACAAACTTCTCATTGGCCTTGCACAAAACCTATAAAAGTCAGAACTGCAGCTGGACAGAGCAGTGTCTTTTGAAGCTTTGCAGCAACATTCCTAAATCAAATCCGTAGTTCAAAGCTGTTCACACAGGGAGTGTTCAGTTTCAGAAGTGGATGACATCACCCACTGTTCAGATTTACAAAGAAACTACAAAAAATGGAATCATTCAACCACCGGGATCTCAGGATGAAGCAGACACTTGCAGCTAAAGCATTTCCTCATGACCATATGAAAACATGTTTTAAAAAAAATGGAAAACCTGTCAGAGCGCACAGATAGTGAAGGAAATGGAACATAAACAAAGAGCTAAATTAAAATATTGGATGCTAAAAGCACTAGCAGAGTTTAAAGGAAAGAAAATCTAGGCTCTTTGTGTTGATAGTGCTAATCTCAGAGAAGGTAAATTTTAAAAAACATCCTACCTCTAAAAACTTTATTCCTGAAACAGTAAGCACCAGATGCAGCATAAAATACAAATATCCAAAATTATTCATCATAAAACCAATTACTGAATACCATAAGGGAAATGCTTTGGATCAGCAGCTTTTTGAGAAAGCTAATAAAATGCATTAGGAGACGTAAAGAAGACCTAAACAAGGGCTTCTTTTTATAAAAAATACAAAAAATAAACCAAATTATACAACGTGCCTTCAGCAAATTGACAAGCTTCATGTTTTCACAAGGGCTAACAACGTTTCTGTTTTAAATTCGGTTTAAAATCAACAGAAAGGGGTTACTGCATGCTGTGGGTAAATATACTAGTCCTGGGAGCTGTTATTTTTGCTGCTGCTGTTGTCAAAAGCTTTGTGAAATAATAAAAGAGGGGGGAAAAAAAGAAAAAAAAAAGAAAAGAAGGAAAGAGTGAGAGTCCACTGATTTTGCAAAGCCTTGAGTGCCAGTCAAACATTAACACTATTTTCTTCACGATGTTTGCCTTCCTGCTTGCCTTGATTGCTTTCTCCCTTCGTTACACCCACACTGCCTGACCTCTTCTTGCTCCTGTTCTCTGTACTCCCTAAATTACCAGCCATATGCACCACATTAAAACATGTTATCATCTTCTCTTCCCATTACATCCATCAGAATTGTCAACTTTGCAAATTTACTGTGAGGGTCAAATAACTAATATTTCTCTGCGTGTCGCAGCTTATAGATTCATGCTATTAAGGGAGATTATCAACTTTCAGCACAAAAAGTTTCTAACGCTCCCATTTGCTGAGAAACAAATGGCAACTCTAGAAGCCGGAAAGTCTGGAGACAATAAAGAGATCGTTAACTTCACTATTTTTTAAATCTTGTAATTGTCACAAGGCTGCTTCAGGATCCTTGCATGAAGAGGACTGACACGACTGACCCACGTTTAGGGCTCTTCTTCTCCTACAGCACAGGTGCATTCCTCACCCTGCCCCACCACCCTGCTCTTTGGACACAGGGGTCATCTTCATTTCGCTGTGCTCTTGATTTATGACCCGTGTGTCTAAGTGTTCTGATGATTCAAATAATATATAGAAAAACGTTAGACAACTCATGGCCACCGCTGCCTCGCCCTCAGAGGAGGTGGGGGAATTGCTGAGCGCGCCCCCCCGCTGCTGAGAGATGCCTGGGATTTACAGCCCCCGAGCTGCTGTACGCAGGGGGCTGGCAGCACAGTGTCAGGCACCCCCTTCCGCAAGTACGTGGCCCATCACACACCCATGAGGTTGGAAGGGACCTCTGGAGATCATCCAGTCCAACCCCCCCCTGCCAAAGCAGGTCCACCCAGAGCAGGTTGCACAGGAACTTGGTCCAGGTGGGGTTTGAATGTCTCCAGAGAAGTGGACTCCACCACCTCCCCGGGCAGCCTCTTCCAGGGCTCTGCCACCCTCAAAGTGAAAAAGTTCCTCCTCATGTTTAGATGGAAACATAGAATCATAGGATGTTTTGGGTTGGAAGGGACCTTAAAGATCATCGAGTTCCAACTCCCTGCCCTGGGCAGGGACACCTCCCACTGGACCAGGTTGCTCAAGACATGGTCCAAAAATCATTCTGAAATGAATGATGAACTTCTTATATTCAAGTTTGTGCCCATTTCCTGTTGTCCTGTCACTGGGCACCACTGGAAAAAGACCTGCTCCATCCTCTTGACACCCACCCTGTAAGTATTTATAAGCATTGATCAGACCCGCCTCAGCCTTCTCTTCTATAGACTAAAAAGACCCAAGTCCCCCAGCCTTTCCTCATAAGAGAGATGCTCCAGGCCCCCCATCCTCTTTGTGGTCCTCTGCTGTCCCCTCTCCAGCAGTTCCCTGTCCTTCTGGAACTGGGGAGCCCAGAACTGGACACGATGCTCCAGATGGGGCCTAACCATGGCAGAGCAGAGGGGCAGGTGGTCACACTCTTCCTGATGCCCCCCAGGATGCCATTGGCCTTCTTGGCCACAAAGGCATGCCCACTGCAAGCAGCCACAACTGTGTACACTGAGGAGTGGACAAGAGAAGGAAGGATCCCAAAACCTGCATCCAGTGGCTGCAGAGTCTGGACTACTGAGGTTTACTGAGGGTCTTTCTTTACAAATAAACTGACACCCATTCCCTCTCTTCCTGCCACACCTTCTGCGCTATTTGGGGCTCTCTAAAGACTTTAAAATTTCACACCATATCCTCCCTTCTGCAGAAGGATCTGAACTGGAACCGCTGTCACCCCAGCCCCTGGCAGCGAAGAGACTCTATTATCAAGCTTTTACAGATGCAGTATTGTCCGATTGTCCAAGAGGAAGAGCACATCTAATAAAAAGGAGATAAAAAGTGCATTGATGCAGCTGGCTCAGACCCCATGATCCAGCTGGTATTATTGTGGCAATTGCTGGCCACAACCTCAGGGCTACCAGGCTTAGTGAGATGGAGAGGGCCATCGGCAAGGGAGCCGCTGTGGCCCCATTTAGGGTGACAGGCAGCTGCAAGCCCACTAGATTCTGAAATAGGCTGCAAGGAGCCTGCAGACAGCCACTGAGTAGAAATAAAGGATAGCACACACTAAATTTAGATATGAACCCTTTTAAAAACCGCTAAAGATTGCTTGAGAAATGACAGGCAGCTCCCTTTCCTCTAAGCCACAGCAGCATAGCACTAGCTCTTCCTAGAAAGCATGGCTTGGCTTCCAAGCCTGCACGACGCTAAACACAGAAGAACCTCTTAGCAGACTTGTCCATCAACAGAGGAATGAGCACATGAGCCATTAAAAAAAAAAAAAATGGAAGAAAGAAATCTATTTGGAAAACCACAAACTCATGTTGATTCTGAGCACATCATTAACAAAGCAATAAAAAAGGTCTGTTTTCTTCTTTTTCCCCTTTGCTGCAAAGTGAATGATGGCTCAGTGTGAAACAGGACATCGTGTAGCAGGTATCTAAGGGTAGATTGGTGCAGACACTGTACTGTTTTGCAGCTTGCTCTTCATGATTCTCATTTTGTCCCAGTTCTGGGGAAGATGTTTACTGTCCAGCCAAATCACAAGGATTTGCCACACAACGCTGATTTTCAAACTGTTGTAGGGTACACACTGCTACACTTGGGTCTTTTTTTTTTTTTTCTAGTTCTGGGAAGACAGATGGGCAGAATTTGTTCCTAGGTCTACAAAAGGTCTAAGTGTATCCTGACAGGATTACTAGTGAGGACTTATGGAAGGCACTGTTAAAGAACTACTCCAGAAAAAAAGAAAAACAGGAAAAACCCACCAAACAGGACAGCAGTCAAAAATCCCTTCTCATGATGTCAGGCTGATCTGTAGTAGAGTCTTATGAGTAGATCTTATGAGCAGAAGACTCACAAGAGGAGATGAGGGAATATTTGTATTTCCATCTATCTTTTTATTTATGGGCTAAAGTAATCCTTCCATTTTTCTTCTTTTTTTTTATTTTTTTTTTTAAGGTTGACATGTAACAGAAAGTATTACATAAAAGGTTCTTTCTGGGGATGGGAAGGCAGGCCATTCACACATCAGGCCAAATTCAGATCCCATTACTCACATTAGCAAGCATCTACACAAAAGACCTCAGTTACTTCAGTGGGATTAATCACAGAGTAAGGTTCCACTCAAACTGAATGGGTAGCAAAATTTGCCTTTATATTACATACAGTCAATATTTTAGAAATCCTAGATAATCTGTGTAAATACACACCATCTCCACAAAAGAGAAGTTGTTACAAAGTTCATTGTATTTTTACATAAAAATGTATATTGTGTTTCCTAAGAATCTTAAATTCACGAGTAATTGCAAAATTGTATGAAAAGAGTTTGAGAACATAAAGCAGTTCATGCAATTAGAGAAAATAATCTAAAAATCTAAATATTTTCTTGCATAACTAGGAACAAGATATCTGAATGAAGTCATTGTAAAATGACAGAGAATCTTACTTGGCTTAACAGTTTAGAAACTCCTTTAGCGTGTTCAAAATCTGGTCTTCCAAGCACAGCAGGCTCCTTATTCATCTCTCCCCTTCCTTTCTTGTATTCAGCCTTAAGAAAAATGGATATGAATCGCTATTAAATTGTTTGCTTTAGTTTTATCAGGATAAATTTAAGCATTAAAGCTAGCAGAAAAGCCTCATTTATTGATCTGGATTGACACTACTTTCAGAGCTTTCCTGATAAAAAAAGCCCTGTTCAGGCTTCAGCTCCTTAACAACACACAATATTTATTTATCGTAAAACACAATGCACAGCATTCACAAAATTCAACTTTAACAAAATGCATAGCTTAAGCCTGAGGAATATTGTTCTCCCAATCAAGGCAGAAGGAGTTTCAGTGGCTCAGCATTTCTCACGGCAGGGTCTACAGTTTACACAAGATTATTTGTAGCAGCTGAAACCAGTCTTGAAACAAAACTAGGCTGAGGGGCAGCTTTTTTTTTTTTTTTTTTTTTAAATTTAAGGTCAAATTCCACTCCCGTTTTTCCCACTGCAATCTTGCTGGATGTCAGTGAGGTTGCATTGCTGTAACCGAGCGGAATTAGTCCCGTAGGGCTGGTGTTACGTGATCTTTCCAGCTGAACTGCCTCCCATGCAAATTGCTGCCATTTTTTTCCACAGTGCATTAGGAATCGGCAGAGATGAATCGACAATAGGCGCTTTGCCATATTCACAAAATTACCCGGCGCCTAAAATAGGCTTATTGCATTACTCGGGCGCTGTGAATCAGCAAGGACACGTCATAACAACAGACTGGGAGAAATAAAAGTGCCAAAGCCATCCTAACTCAAAGGGGGCTTGAACAGCAATTAGTAAATTGGGCGTTGAACATAAGACTTCAAGTAGAAGTTCTTGGTTTTCAGAAAATCCTGAATATTCAGAAGGTGAATCTTAGGTCTCTTAAAACTATCCCTCCATAGGTTCTGCGTCAGTCTCACATGAAACTATCAGCAGTTACTTAAATCACAGAATCACCTAGGTTGGAAGGAACCTTTTAAGATCATCTAGTCCAACCAATGGGGGGAAAAAAAAAAACAACAACCCCAAAAAACCACCACAAACCACACCCCACCCCACCCAAAAACAACACCAATCCACTACTAATCCATATCCCCAAGCACTATGTCAACTTCTCTCTTGAATACCTCCAGGGATGGTGCCTCAACCACCTCCCTGGGCAGCCCATTCCAATGCCTGACAAAAACTTGGCTCAGGGCTTTTAATATATATGTTGTTTATGTACAATAAAATATTAAACTGCATCACACATCGCTGCTTCTCAAACTGCTCCTTGACCTATCCGGTAGCAGATGTCACAGTTGGAGACAAAAGAATTTGAGAGGGGAGTTTGGGAGGAGAGCCCCCATGCAAGAGGAGGTGTGTTTGCACAGCTCTCAGAAGGACAGCAGGGAATTGCACCTCCCTGTTGCTGATGGCTGAGATGGAAGGAGGAAGGGGAGTCCTGGGATGCAAGCGTCCCTTGTACTGAGGTGAAAAAAGACTTGGTATGTCTTCTGAACTGCAGTATAGCATAGAATCAGAGAGTCATATGGGGTTGGAAGGAACCTCTAGAGATCATCTAGTTCAACCCCTCCACCCGAGCAGGTCTACCTAGAGCACGTTGCTCAGGAACTTGTCCAGGCAGGTTTTGAATGTCTCCAGAGAAGGACACTCCACCACCTCTCTGGGCAGCCTGTTCCAGTGCTCTACTACTCTCACAGTAAAGAAGTTCCTCCTCATGTTTAGGTGAAACTTCTCATACTCAAGTTTGTGCCCGTTTCCTCTTGTCCTGTCCCTGGACACCACTGAAAAAAGACCAACCCTGGTGTCCTCCTGCCACGGTCTCTTTAAGTATTTGTAAGCATTGATCAGATCCCCCCTCAGCCTTCTCTTCTCCAGACTAAAAAGACCCAAGTCCCTCAGCCTTTCCTCATAAGAGAGATGCTCCAGGCCCTTAATTATCTTTGTGACCCTCTGCTGTACCCTCTCCAGCAGTTCCCTGTCCTTCTGGAACTGGGAAGCCCAGAACTGGACCCAGTGCTCCAGATGGGACCTCCCCAGGGCAGAGTAGGGGGGCAGGATGACCTCCCTCAACTGGCTAGCCACACTCTTCTTGATGCACCCCAGGATGCCATTGGCCTTCTTGGCCACAAGGGCCCACTGCTGGCTCATGGTCATCCTGCTGTCCACAAGAACTCCCAGGTCTTTTTCCTCAGAGCTGCTCTCCAGCAGGTCAGCCACCAACCTGTCCTGGTGCAGGGGGTTATTTCTCCCCAAACTTGCTGAGGGTACATTCCACCCCTTCATCCAGTTCATTGATGAACATATTGAAGAGGACTGGACCCGGTACTGACCCCTGGGGAACACCACTTGTTACGGACTTCCAGCTGGATTCTGTGCCCCTAATCACAACCCTCTGTGTCCTGTCTTTTAGCCAATTTTCAATCCACTTAACTGTCCATTCATCTAACCCGCGATGGCATATGGGCATATAACTTATTTTGAGAATGGTTATCATGAATAAAGCTGAAACAAAACCAACTTTAGTAAGCTTAACAAGATCTTTAGATCAATGACCAATAATTGCCAAGGCTCATACATCAAAATAGAAGAAACCCATAGCTTTATAACATAGCAGGCAAGGAGTTTTAATATTTTGTTGGGTTTTGGTCTTTGTTTTAATCAAACCTCCATATCAGATTTCTGCTCATGACGTTTGAGAATTTCAGCAACATTCTAAACAATCTGATTGAAATTGGAATAAATAAAATATAATGTCTAAAAAATACAGATAGATTAACAGGAGAACATACATCACTTATTATCTTTGTTAACTCAGTTGCTGTCTTTATGTCTGGCCTGTTCAGCACTTCGGTGTATCTATGAGTATCTTGCACATCCTTCTTATAGGATATCTGTCAAACAAAAAACAGTTTTGTTTAAAACAAACAAATAAACCAAAAACTTTTTAAGTTTATAAATAATGTTTGAGTGACCTATCCACTCAGCCATCAAATTCAACAAAACTCTGCCTAATTTATTGCAACACAGTCCTGCTTGACAGGGATTATTTAGTAAGACCCACACACAGGTTAACAGGATAAAGAAGAAATTCAGAAGCATGAAATACAATATTAAAATAAAAAATGGTTTTGCTTAGAAGCATAGAAGAAATTTGAAAGCACCTCAAAGACCCAAATATCAAGTTTTATCACGACATTTTGGAGCACTTCCAAGAGGTACAGCATTTTTTTTTTTTCTACGCTGTACCCTTTTTTAAGAGCAATTACCTCCCCTTGGATACTGAGCACCGCAGCCTTGTAGATCAATGGAACACAGACTGTCCTTCTCCATGGTGAACCTCTTCCTCAGTAATAGGCAGCCGTGTAGCTGGTACGTAATTCAATGACACAACTCCACCCCAGCATCCCCCCTCCAACAACTTCCCATGGGAACAAGAAAGCTGAGCGTTCCAGCATGGGGAGCACAAGCCTGAATCTTTCTGTTTGTGCAAAAGCCACTACTGTAATGAATGGCCTCAGAGAACATGGGCCAGGAGGTAAACCACAGGTAGGAGAGTCCAAACGTTCTCCATTCAGCATCCCACTCACAGACACAGCATAGACCTCGGGGACGTTACAGAGCGCTGAGACCACAAGTTATCCCTTCTTCCCTCTCTCTCCAGGGTCTGTCAACTTTTTCCTCTCCCTTGTACCCGTGCCAATCTAAGCTGATTTTTAAGAGCTGTCATACTGAATTACTCTGAATTATTAAGAAAATCATCCCTGGTATTTAAAAGTGAGAAACTGAAGTTTCAGGCAAAAGGTAGAGAACATAAATTCTACAGGAAATAGAAAGTATCGGAATAATTCCTGCTTTACTGGACAGTCTTTTAGATTTTCTTCTGTTGTCTAACAAAGTTAACCAACCTCTCAAGATCGTATTTCACCATCAAGAAAGTCCTCAGCTCGAAGCTTCACTTATAACCTCCCCATCTAGCTCCTATTGCCAATGTCAAGCTTTACTTTGGGTATAATGCAACAAACTCACAAACTGCAGCACCCAACAAATAATATAATTTGTAGAAATGTTATTGTAAAAAAAAAGAAAAGAAAAATAAATCTTACTTTTTGGCAAATATTTTACAGGCAACAGGAAAGTAATTTTGCACCCATATGGCTTCAGCTAAGTAGACGAGCTAAATAGGCTTCAGTGTTGGCTGCTTGCCCACAAATAGACCTTATAATTTTTAACCTACAAGGAGTGACACACAAGTGTAATCACTGATAAAATAAATAAATAAATAGGTTGGATGAATACAGCCCAAAGTATCACCTACGAAGAAAACAGAAACTCTTTCTTACAGTTCGTTAAAACCACTGAAGTTTTGTTTTGGTTAGGTTTGGATTTCCTCTATTTTTTTAAGAAACTAGTCGTACAGACAAGCATTTGCAATTCAGGGCTTTACATGAATTTAGTTAATTATATGCTGTTCATCCTAATGACCACATGAGGTGAGGTGAAAACCACAAAGGCAGCAGAAACAGGTTTCTGAATAGCACCCTATCATCCATGTAAATTGCAAATTAAAGGCCAGCATATGTGCTCAAAATAGAAATTAGGAATGGAGTGAATTTAACAACAGAGAGTCAAGAATACTGGTGATAAAGTTGAGGAAATGTGGTCACTTATTGCTCCCAAATGACATGATCCTCTCGTACATGAAATAATGGATTGGGGTTAATTTCAGGGAGAAGTGGGGGCGTGGGGGGGGGGGAGGGGGGATAAGACAGGGACAGTCCTTTATATTTCACCATTTTCAATTATATTAGATGCAAGGCCAATTGCTATAGCTTTCCCTGAGTGAATTATTATTCTTCCTGCACCTAAACCGGTACACCTATTACTTATGTCTGAGGGAAAGTCATCTAGCATTTTACAAATGTCTGCAATATATATTTGCTCCATTCTGCAGCTTGTCATACTCCGGTGAGAATAAAAATGTTATGCAGCAGAACAGTAGTTTGTCAGAGGTAGGCCAAAGAAAGAAAAAATATGTTTCCCATTTCCTGAATAACCTCAATCCCTGGACGCTGACCCTTTCCCACTGGGACAGTGTGCTGGCCTCTATTACACAGCTGCTATTCTGTTCCATCTAGTGAAATATATATATTTTTTTATATTATTTTTTTTGTTTCTAGTGCTATGTTAAAACAGTAAAACCAGAGCTATTCCAAGAGAGCAGGGGAACAGATGTAGACAGGGCAAAGCAACCAGGTTGGTGTGTGCACCAAGAAGCACCAAGAAGATGGAAAGTGGAGAAGCCTACAAGAGGGGAGAAGAGAAAACGAAAGGAAACAGCAGAAGCACCTAAGGAAAGGGACATCTTCTCTCCTAAACTGGTTCAGATCCTTACACCAAGACGCTCCAACCCTGACTGGAACCTCCAGGCATTACACAGTGTCTTTACTCAATATTCACTTCAAAGGGTTTCTCAGACTGGACCAAAAAACATCACCAAAGGCTCAAGAATTACTCATTTTTTATGAGGACCACAGGTCGACAAAACATCTGCACAAACCGGCCTTTCCATAGGAAAAAGTAACTGAGATGCTGACAACAGTCAGGAGCAGTGAAAGACCTAAATGGAGAGTTCCAGCAGAGCAGTGAGAAATGCAAGTGAGAAAGAAGCTGGAAGAAAAAGGGGAAAAAAATTGTACCACCTCTAGTTGTGAAGCTGCAAATAGTAAATTACAAATACTAACTAAATTTAAAGTGTATTTCTACCCCAACTTGAAATTGCAGTAAGAAGTAGCTACACTGTTGAATATTTTTTAAAAAACATTGACAATCTGAATAAAAGACATTTCTCATCTTTAATCCCAAATGTGATTACATACTCTGAATCGCCAGTAGTTTTTGTAAAGCACGGAAAATATTCAGTGCTCGGTTTATAATTAGTAGACTAATTGTAACAGGGTCAAACCTCCAGCTCTTATAAAAAGGCATAAGGTCCCCTGAGGACAAACGTGCCAGTCCATTTACTCCAGCTGAAGGTCCTGAAGATGCTTCACCTTTCACGATGGTGCCAGTGCATTGGAATGCAGGACAACGCTGCAAAGTAAACAGATTTCTAACAAGACTGCAAAACATCTCGGGTTGTCAATCAAGAAAGAGAAACCTCTGCTACGTGGTGACCCAAGCACACCTGGGTTTAAAGGACTCAGACCTTCCTTGCAGTCTTTTATCTTCTCTATTCCAATTCCAAAACTATAGGTGGTTATTAATATATGCACGAGCAGCTACGAACGCATTTTGCCCTCTTGAAATGCAGAGACAGAAGCCAGCAGGGAGCTGGGCACACCTCTCTGCAAGAGAATTTGTCTCTTACTGTTCACCCCTGCTTAGTATTTTCTGAGAGCTGCAAGTCCACTAACTAATGGCCTGTCAGCCGTGTCTCTGCCCTCTTTTCTCTCCTCTGCACTTTGGGGTCCATCAGCACTAAGAAAATGACTAGCTGGTGACAATCATCATTGGCAAGAGCTTTTCTGATCCCCACTCAAACGGTGTTGAAAACTGTTTCCCGGCTCGTGTAGAAGAGACAAACACATTTCTGGCCCATTACAGATGGATGCAGTCATCCTTTCCAGTAATGGGCTTGAAAATTGATTGGTCCCAATTACATCAGGAGTAAACACATCATTTTCAGCACCAGTTGGAAGTGGTCCAGGGGGACCTGCTGTTGACAACCACTGTCAGCAGAAAGTTGGTCAGTGAAAGGGTGATTTTTCTAATGCAGATGCTGAACAGAGAGGCAGGAGAAGCTTGACTTTAATATGATCTGCATCAAAAAAACAAACATCAACATTTTGGCACGTTATTGATGGGTGTTTAAGCTCATCAAGTTTAGGAGCTGCTGATTTGGCCATATCAGAAAGAATGTAAATTGTGACTGTACAATATCCTGCACATGAAAAAAAAAAAAAAAAAAAAAAAAGGGCTTACTCCTAAGACAATATAGACGTCTTAAGTATTCAAATTTAGATGATTCGTGAAACATTATAAATTACCACTACTGACATCATATGGACTGCAAAGAGAATACATACACATCCAAGGTTTGCTCAACGGCCAACTAACATTTTTGAAAGCAATACTGTTTTCTACATAAGCATAAGAGAAAAGATTCCAGGGCTCCAACCTCATGTCTGCAAACTGCTTTTTAAATGTCCATAGATGAGTCTATTGCAGTTTTCTTATTTGTTAAATCAATTTAACTAAAATTTAATTATTTAATACAATGTAATGCCATAAGGAGAATCAATAATTTTAACCAAGCAGAACATATAAATTGCTGTACAAATACTTAACCCTGTTTTGCTACTCATAATGCCCAGTGATGGACCAGGTAATGGAACAGATGAAACTGTGATCCACAGCTTTGAGTACCTTCATCAAATGCCATATGCAGCTTCCACCCACACAAAATGTGGCAACTGCTTGCTTTGCTGCTTTAGAAACTTAATTGTCCTGTCATTTCACTGTTCAATTACGTTCTTCCATCCATTTGATACTCAGCTACACATAGAGAAAACCACCGTTTTGTGACCTTACGGATTTCTAGGGGGCCCCACCTAATTTTGGTCCCACGTTTGGAAACTTCTAGATGAGCTAAATGACATTAGCTAAATGACAGGCATAAAGGAGGCTGATGGTCCCTACTTCGCTTTTCTCCAAATGCCTTTGTGTGCCAAAGTCACATCATTAACATTCACTTCACAAAATACAAAGATGATTTATAGAGAAAAGTACTCTGGTTTGGATAAACATGTGTTCATTCAAGCATCATGTAGTATTGAAATTATTTTTCAAGTAAATTCCCTATCATTAAAAAAGTCACTTTTGTTCTTTTGAGAACAATTTTCTTCAGTCTGAGTACGAAGAAGAGAAAAATGTTTTTCTTATACATGATCACATTGTTCAGGAAATTTTACAGTATTTCCCTATTATGTAGCTTCAGCCCACGCTTATCCAGCATGCTAATGATATTCAAAGTGGTGTGAGCGCCTATAGCACATGACAGTTTCAAAATGTCAGCACAAATGTATTGTAAGTCGAATACAGTCTTAATTTTTAAAGGAAATTGCACATTTCACAGAGTTGAGTATAAATGTCAGCCTTATTTTAAGGTTGAGTAAATAGTCTTAAACACATCCTAATCCTATTAGATGCAAACCCTGCATGTAAAGGTTGAATTGAGCTGGCAGAGCATTGTAGGTAAACACGCATTCTGCTCCCGTAGGTATACTCTACTGAGTGGTGGATAAAAGAGCTTTGTCCTTCTATTCCCCCAAGTAGTTTCCCTCCTTTTCCCTTCCACTTTCAAAGCTGTGATTCTCCTAACAGCCTGGAATAGTTCAGAAAGACAAACGCTCCACATTTGGGATGCTCGCTACTCCACGCTTTGACTCAAAGATGAAAACTCACACGGCTCTTAATTAAACCTGTGCTTACAAAATAAGACATCTGCAGCTATTCACCACGGTGCCCAAGCAATTACCCGCAGGAGCTGTGTAACTCCACTGAACGATAACTGGACCTACATAACTTGCTCCTTTATGCCTGATAAAGATACATCCCCATTGCACCGCAGCTCCCCATGAGCAACCAGAAAGAAACTGTTCTTAAACAGATGAAAGTAACTGGTTTGAGTTTTATGTCGGAGGGTTTGTTTGATTTTTATTTTTTTTTAAATTTGCTCAGGCTGAAAATAATTTCCTTCATTTTTTTTCATTATTTTTAACATGCTGTTAAAACTTCTCATTTATCAAAACATACTTCTCTCCTATGTTTGCTTTCATTTCCTTTTTTTTTTTGCTTGCTTTAAGGGTGAAAGAAGATGAAACAACTGAATTTCATTTACTCTCCCATCTGTACCCTGCTCTCCTTAATTCTGTTAGCAGGTGATGTACAGCTGTAGAAGGGGAATGGGTTTTCCACTAGCATACTAATCCTCAGACCATGATGAATTCCACTCAAAAACTCCTCTTATATTCCTCCTGGTCCCACCACCTTTCTCTGAGAAGGATTCTCATCTCTCTTCCCAACATTACTCTCTTCCTTCCCTAGTAGTCCACCATCACTCCTACTGCTACATAAAAAAAACCTTTCTATATGGGGAGCAGAGTTCATGTTCCCAGGTCCTACCCTCCACCCATCTGACATCCTTATGCTTCCAGCAGCTGAGACGGACGGAATTTGACAGGAAGAGGGAATTCTGTAATCAAGGCAGGTTGCAAATTACCACTGGGAGTTCCAAGGCAGGTATTTCCCAGCAGAAGAAAAAGTTATTCTTCAAACATAATGCTTCCCTGAAGTTTTCCAGCAGCCTTTTAATCAGCAGCCAGCTGTCAAGATTCTGCACACACGGACATACATCTAACATTGACATTTAGCTTTCAGCCTATATAACCTAAGAGTGTTTGTTACACTGTCAGTAGGGAAGACAGGGGAAATTGAAGTTAATTCAAAATGCACACCCAAGCTTCATTTTCTATATTGTTAGCAGCAATCAAATATCCCCTTTATTGGAGAAATGAGAGCTCTACAATCACATACCTACCTGAGTTGACTTGTGTATCTAAGAAAAATGGAAACGTATCCTAACTTTAAAGGTATTTACATGCCAACTGCTCTTACTGGTTTTGTGTACCCTTAAAATGACCTCACTGTTTTAGCCAGTCTTCTCCAAAAATTTACTTTTCTTAATAAGTAAGCTTTTACAAAAGCTAAGACATTTTTCTTCAAAGTTGCATTTCTATAATTCAAGATGCTAATCTTGGTAGCACTTCCACCCCGAGCAATGGTGCAATCAGCTAGTATAAACTAGCTTACCCATGAAATCAAATGAAACTAATAAAAGATGTAAACACTATTATTAGGCTTTTTATATTGTGAAAACCTAAAGAACTTCAAGAAGTTAACAAGCAGCTGTAAAAAAATCAACAAAAAAAAACCCAAACTAACCTTTAAAAATATTGTTATATAGTCTGATTTATTTGTAAATTATCCAAGTAAGACTACAAGAACAAATAGTCTGGTCAATGGCATAAACTAGTGCCAGGTATCAAAACTGAACTTCATGGCTGAAAATGTGTAAAATAAGCCATAAATTATTCTTTGGAACTCATTTCATACGTATTCATGAGGTGGGAACAAAGTTATTCATGAGCATAAAAGTGTGCAAGAGCAGGGTAGAAACAGCCCCCCCACACACACACAGAACCCTTGAAGAACTACCCAAATATTGACAGCGTAAGACACTGAAGCCATTCTGGTGTTCATGTAAACAAAGAGCCTTATACACTTTTAAAGTACAAGTAGTTACACATGAATTCAGAGTCTTTGTCATTTCAGAGTCTTTGTAATTCAGTCTTTGCAATTTCATTTCAAACTGATTAACAATTACCACTAATAAACAATAAGAACACTGTTTTCCACTGCAGTTTAGAATAAAAGTTACATACCCTTACTCATAGCATTTTTTAAACATGCATTATGCCCCAAATTACTTCAGAGCAAATAATGTAAAAAAAATACTAATGAAATAGGAAAATATTCGATGCCCAATTCATTTCAGTTAGCTATAATAGATATTTCTACCCCAAACATCATTTCGGATGGGGAAGTACTTACATCACTCTGGTATTTATTGACTTCCATGGCATGCTTAACATCTGGAGGCTCCTTCATATGTGCATAATCTGAAGTTCCTTTCTCAGCATCATGTTTTTGTTTGTAGAGAACCTGAAAAGAGCAACGTTTTACTTCTGTGACCTCGGCAGAGCAGGTATAATTATACGAGCTGGGTTAAGCCTAGCGTCGTAGTGTGCCTGTATTCAGAAAGAAATGCAATAAATAATTAAGCTCCTTAATGGAGCCAGAACCCTGAAACAAGAGCAGCTTCCACCCAAAACAGAGACATATGAGGCAGAGTCAGCAGAGAGGTTTCTCTGAGCCTGTTATTGCAGCAGAGGTAGGAGCAGACAGAAGGAAGAAAAAGAAATATACAGAAAGAGAAAATCAACACAGGACAAAGGCAGCCCAGGGAAAAGCATAAGGGAAAGTTCTTTTGCTCAAAGCACGCTTGAATCTATCAGCTAAGATAAATATTTCCTTGTGGGCTTTTAGGGTTTTTTACCCTGCTTTCAGAAAAAATAAAAAATAAAAAAAAAAGATTTTGTGCATTCCTCATAAATAAACAGGTTTATATGAAATACTCACAGCCCAAACATCTATTTCTTCCACTACAAGGAAATTACTGGCACAAATACACGTTTTGACTAGCCTCCAGGTTCACAAGGAGAAAGAATATTTACATTCAATTGTCATCATGGCAAGGAAAATGGAATTGGATTGTGAGTTTATAAACAAATTTATTTTTATAATAGAAACTGAGCTCAATGTTGGGCGTTCATCCAGCTTTCACTGTACTATGTTATACTCACATATACACACACTCACATACTAAAACTGCCTGAAAAGCTGATCATGCACTTATCCTTGTCAGAAGCTTTTAGGTTTACATTAAGAAAATTCACCAGGTTTTGCTGCCTGAAGAAGCAGCAAGCAGCAAGTAAACTCATTTACTAATAGCTTGCAGAAGCAAGCATTAAAATAATCCCTAAGAAAACAGCAAATGCCAAATGAGATTGAAAGCTGACCAGGAGGAGAAGGATTTGAAACTAAAACCCTTGATAGCAATAAAAGAATACCATGAAAGTTTTGAGATGGGAACTCTTGACTATGGTGACCCAAACTCTTTCAGGACAGAACACTAGAACTGTGAGAAACTGTTGTATCTATTTGTGTTTGAGACAGCAAGATTGCATCCCAGTCACAGACCAGGGTGCCCAAGGCAATATATTAGTTATAATTAATTAATTACCTGCCCTGACTATCTCAGATTACAAGATGATATATAAACTGAGAGATTTAGACAAAAAGGTGGTGGGGTTTTTATGGGTGGGTTATAGTAGCAGTAGCACTGCTACTGTATGAATGAAAGTATCAAATTGGGAAACCTAAAATGTGCCATCTCCTTACACCGTGTAAATCCAACATGATCAGGCCTCTGAGAAAAAAAAACACAACTTAAATTGAAACAAAAAACGGTCTATAACTATAACCTCCCTATACTGATTACATCTTGCAACTGGCAAAGCAAATAGTCTTTATCAAGTCTGAAGCATCACTAACAAACGATTCCCTGCAAAAGTGTAATTACTGTATAAACATCTGCCACACAAACTCTTGCTACTTTGGCTTCAGATGGTTGCTTTTAGATGCTCCCCACTTAATACCATTCTGAAAAGTAGACCCGTACCATTACTTCCAAAATCTACTAATTTACAGTTATTTCATTAGATTGCCACTTTGCTGGTTCAGCATCCATATTTTTCTGCTGGCACATGGGCTTTGTAACCAAGACACCAAAAAACAAAAGCACATCAACTCCCAACGTGAGAAAACGAACAAGAATTACATTTGAGTGTCCACTATCTTAGGAAAAGTTGACTGTTTCTTTAGCTTAATGTAGGAAAATTTAACTTGCTATTTGATGGCTGTGTTCTTCCTATCTTTTTTAATTACTCTTATTAACTGACATAAGTAACCTCGAAGCCACCACAGGCTAGGAGGAGTTCAATAGCTGTTTAGTTTAGTTTTCGACAGTTTAGTGCAAAACTATCCTCAGACCTGTAAACCAGTTCCACAGAAGCACGGGAAAAAAAATATTCTTTCACCAATATTCTTCTAATTGTTATTTTACATGCATGTGTATATTTATTTCTCATTTTCAAGCTTTAGCTAAACTGAGTTTTCTTTCTCAAATCTACATATGAAACCAGTCTACAGGGAGATTAGGTATTACAGGTCACTGACGTAACCTCCACAGTGTAGTGGCACCATTTATTAACTCCAGAAATACAAGGCAATTATTTAAGTAGGTATGACTTCAGATTGAACTAATTTGTAAGGACTCATTTTTTATTTTTCTTATCTCTCTTGTACACCAGTGTGTCAATAAGAAGCTGCATTAAGGAAGGCTTTGTGCTCTTTTAACTTAACTCTGACTGACCCTCTGGTTTGCCATACTTCAAACACTATTAAATTTTTATTTTTATATCTCCCTTTATAGGCAGTAAGTTGAGCTCTGAACTTAAAATCCGCAACTTAGGATTTTATAGGAGGAAATGTTCAAGAACACAGAGAATACCATTTTAATCTCTAGATAGATAATATGATTATCCAATGTATTTGTGTAAAACAATACCAGAGAAGTCCAGAAGATTAACACCTGCTACCATAAAAAAGAAGAAATCTTGAACATGAGATTTGATACTATAAAAAGCCATGAAGAATTACACAAAACAGTCTGCTAATGTGAAATATGATTGTAAGTGATGCAGTAGACCAAAAAATAGCTTTATCATAATTAAAAAATACATAAGAAATAAAAGGAGGATTCTGCCCGCAAGCAAGAAAAACTCTGAAACTTTCTTTGGATGTTGAAAATATTGTTTAAGATTCACTTGGCTCATCATCTTTAAAAACAAAAAGAAAATACTGTTGAGCATTGACATATAGTTACTATTTGAGGTATTGCCCTGTGCAAAGGAGAAAATTAAACTGCCTTCAGTTTGCTTTAGATTATTCCTTTCAGATAAGAAGAAAAACAGTGCAATCTCTTCTTATGGCAGAAATAAAGTGATGAAAAAAAGTGATGAAACATACTTTTTTTTTTCAACATTGTTTCACCCTCAAGCAATTTTAAATACCTTTATCATTGCTTGTGACACCTTATTAAAAAAATGTTCTGCGTAAGGAAGAACTGAGTATACTGGTCTTCAAGTATACTTCAAGACAAGAAAGAGACTGGGCACAAAGCTAGTAATAATCTGAAATTTTCCTTCAGAAATATTTTCCACAGGAAAATTGTAATTTTTCCAGAAAATGTCTATTTCCTCTCAGGAAAATCAAAATGAGGGCTCCCTGCCTAGACTGCTCTCATCAACTTTGTCATTGCAGAGAACAGGGAAACTGGTGAGAGCTTTGGAGGATGATGTTACGCGTTGGGGCCTGGGACTTCTGCTCTCGCTAGTTTACCCTGGGGACATCTACAGCAGAAGGGACAGGGGGAAGAAAATGTGGTTGCTCAGGCTCAAGAAAGCTATTTAGAAGGCGACAGTCAAATTTTCCGCAGTGAGGAAAAAATGAAATTGAGAAAATCCACCCAAGTATTTTTTGTTAAAGTTTCAGATGGATTTCCTTCTCTATAGGTATTCATTTCCACCTTCGTGCCACTTCTGTATATAAAACACAGAAGAGCAAATGTGGGCTTTATGCAAAAGCCACCAAAGGTGGTCTTGATTTTGTCTTTCCTGCATATCTTGAAGAGGGAATTGAGCCAATACAGGGAGAAAGCTCCACAGGAGGAGAACCACAACTGTCAGGGTGTTGTACTCTCTCCTACGGCGAGATCCTGTCAGTGCCCATGGTATGGCTGGAACCTGCAGAACAAAGTCCTGGCTCTGCAGAAGTCAAGGACAACTGCTGTGTCACTTAGGGCATGCAAAAGTGATAGACGGTGCTGTCCTGTCCGATCTGGAGAGGACAGCGGAGGGCAACTGGAGGTGGGGAATAATTTATTGTGAGAAAAAGGAAACATCCCCTGAGTTGCCTCCAACTTCCTAAATCACCAGCGTGATCTGAAACAGTGTATAAAATTAATAAATGGGAATAATAAAGGGAATGATGACAGGACCAGAGGAAATGGTATGAAGCTGCGGCAGGGGAGGTTTAGATGAGATCTCAGGAAGAATGACTTCCCTGAAAGAGTGGTCAGGCACTGGAACAGCCTGCCCAGGGAGGTGGTGGAGTCACCATCCCTGGAGGGGTTTAAGAAACGTGTAGACATGGCTCTTCAGGGCATGCTCTAGTGCCCGAAAATGTTGGTTTGTGGTGGGGTGTTGTGTGTGGGTTGTGGGTGTGGGGTTTAGTTGGTGGGTGCTTTTTTTGTGTGGTTTTTCTGTTTTTTGTGGGGTTTTTTGTTTTGTTTTGGGTTGTGGGTGTGGTTTTGTTTGTTTTGATTTTTTTGTTGGGTTTTTTTTGTGGTTTGTTTTTTGGTTTGCTTTTGTTGTTTTTTTTATGTGGTTGGACTCGATGATCTCAGAGGTCCCTTCCAACCACTAAGATTCTGTGATTCTGTAAATTGGGCTACATCTAGGTAAGGCTGAAAACGGTCAGCAGCAGTGCAGCAGCACCATTTTCGGGATCAAACATCAAATCCTGGGAGGGACCACTCGTTGAGAACACAGCTGTGTAAGGAAGTCACCTGGCAGAGGCAGACCAGCCTCGGCAGTCCTGTGCCAGCCGGCAGTAATGGGAAGAGTCAACGGTTTGCCTTCTTCCACACCGTGATCCCTTAGTCCTGACACACCTGCTTGGCAGAGGAGGCTACGGATCCTGCCAGGAACGTGGCATCACAGAGCAAGAAAGCACCTGCTTGATCTGTCTCCAAAAGCTGTCAAGCCTGGCCTCGCATCCAAGAAGAGTGAGAAGGGAATCAAAGGTGGACTCTTCTTCTAGCGCGGGTGGGGAGGGAGAGATGTTCTCATATTTTCCACCTCTCAGGAAATCAGCACCTATTTAAAAAATCAACTTACTATATATATAGCTGAGAAACAGACTGGAGTCGCACACATGCAAGAGCCCCTTTTTTGCAGAAGAGTTGGCACAATGGCCAACTGCTCCTACGGTGCTGCTCCTACGGCATACCCTGGGTCTCCTCTTGCTGAAGTGATGACCTGGAATTAACAATCTCAGCTAAAAAGATGCAGCAGAAATCCTCTCCGCCATATCCTGACCCAGTGGAAATCTCAAATCCTTGTATTAGCGACTATTTAGGTACCGCGGCGATAGGCACAATATGGATTAGATTTGGATACTGTGGAGAAGATTTTTCCACTAGAAAATCCCTTTGGATCTCTCTCAAAGTAGTATTAAATTCAGGTCCACTGCAACAGTAACCACAAGCTGGAAAAATGTGTCAGCGTATCTCTGAGTTTCATGATAGATTAAGATTTATAATGCATCTATTCCTAAGAGGATGGCATGAATTTTACAGGAAAAGTTTCTGCTAAAATATAACTCATTCTATATGCCTATTTGTTTCTCTATGACTGCTGGATGACTGAAGAAAACCCTCAAAAAATATCAAATGAAAATGTCAGGCTTTTCCTTAAAAGGGTTTGGTTGAGGGGTTTTTTTGATTAATCAAATGGTTCCATTTTTAGTCTCAGTTATTTATCTTTTCTGCCACAACGCTGATGTTAATTAAACCCATTTACGTAAACTAATGTACAATGTAGTCATTTGGACTGAATCCAGGAGTAAATCTGTGGCAAACTAGTTAGCTAATATTTTATAAATCAAGCTAACAGTTTAAAAAAATGTTATACAAGTTTAAATCCCAATTTATTTCTACTGTAATTCTTCTAATCACTCATTTTATAATGAAATGTCACATTAATGTCTTTTCAGCTACTGTGCTGCTTTAAATTGAGAGTATATGTTCCATTTCAAAACATGAAAATTAAAATATTCTTTATATATGTTATTATATTTGCTTAATATAGCCTTGATTAACACATTGTTTTAAATCAAAACATTTCTTCACAAGCTGTCCTGACATTTTAGTGCTTTCTTTTTTTATCAATATTTTCCTTTGGTAGAAAAAAAAATAAAATTACTGCATTAGAAGCATGTATATTGAGATACAATCAATAATATGGATTTTGGACCGTGTTCACTTCACAGACTTGCTGTATTAAACTATACGTAGTTAATCTCTTCAAGAGAGAAGAAAGACAAAACCAGAAAAACGTGGAAAAGCTTGTCAGACAGAAAGCCACGACCATCTATTAGCTGTAATTCTCATGAGTAACAATGAAAATCTGCAACTCCATTCATATTACACACACTTAATACTCACAATTCTACTGAGATCAATGGAAGTGAAGGGTCACCTTCCTACATTAAGGGTATTACATTTTTAAGCCCCTGGAGGCAATCAAACTGGAATTTACTATTTCACTCATTGTTTGCGTGTTTTACACTACGTTCAATATACTTGGTTTTATATATTTTAATTCTATAAAATTTGTTGTGAGTGGTAGTATATAGACCATCAGAAATACATTCATTTCTACCACTAAGTACCTTTAAAAGTCATCAAAGTATTATCTTTTTTCCCTTCAGCATAAAACATTTTATAAAGCTAATACAACACCCAAACTGAAATGCTTGTTACAGAAGATACTATAAACACAGTGCAACGTTACTGAATTCAATAATTCAATTGCATTGATGTATTTCTAATGGATTTCACTGGATTGATGAATGCACTAGCAGTTTTTAAACTTGTATTTAATAAACATAATAAGTAAAATTGTCAACATTTTAAAGGTGAGTAGTTCTTGAAGTTAAGAAGTTATGGTCATTAACTTGGGATGATAAACTCACCCAAATAAATGAAGCAGGAAGGCAAGTATCTGTTCAAATATATTGTTCAAATTGGTAATCATCTATCACACAATTTACTTAAAAACAATTCTAAAATTGTACCTTGCTCTGAAGTTGAGTTAATTCTTTTGCAAATACACTGTCAATTGTGGCTGGCATCTGCTGATAGAGTGAGTTGGAAAGGTCTTTCTTAGCAGCTCCTTTATACTTCACCTAGAGGGGAGAAAAAGGTGACATCTGATACAAAAGCCAAGATACAGTAATCATACAACCTATTTTTTTCTATTAAATAAAATGGCATAGACCATAAGAACTGGAAAAACCTAATAAACTTTCAAGCAAATCAGATCTTTAAATGATAATTTTAAAATACTTTAGGCGGATGTGTGTAATGCACGAAACAATGCAAAGTATCTCCTAGTTAAATTCAATAATTTGGGGGGAAGTATAAAATATGGTAAGCAAGGTAGTTATTTTTTCTCTTTTCTTAATTAAAAAAAAAACCAACAAAATTACCCTTTCTCTTTCCATTTTCCCAAATTTTGCACAATGGGAGCAATGAGAGGCCAACAAAAATATTTTACTGATTAATAAGTGGTAGCAATTAAATGTAATCAGGAAGGACAGGAACATTGAAGTTAGCATGTCTGCTATAATTTCTAGTTAGTCTTCTCATATTACAGACTCATTTTTAAATTACTTTTTATTTATCCCATACTTTCACCATTGTTCAGCACTAGCAGTTCCTCACAAAAGGGTTTTATGAGACAGGCCAGAATAAAAGTTCAAAATCTGGGAGGCTTTTGCTTCAGATCTAAGTTTTTCAAATTCATAGAACAATAACGTCGAGTATTGCTGTGAAAGAATAATAAATATCAAGGATATCTTAAATTATATTGTCTAATGTAATTTATTTTCTCTGTGATATACAAGTGTTCATTAGAGACTGGTTCCCCACATATATTACACATATCAACAATTTGCTGTAGTATTTGTTGCTGCTTCCCAAAACAGAGGGCTCGTTTTCACTGCAATAGGTGCTGCTAAGAATTTCAGTGTTTAAGTTTTTGCAAAAACAGGTTATGGGACACTAGAGGTCAGTAATTTACAAGATAAACCATCCATCACATCACTGGCTGCAGGTCTTGCTGCAACAAGCAAGAGTGCTCAACAGCCTAATAACATAAAATACATAGGCCTTGAAATTCCTTCATATCTCTAAACCTTTGATTAATAATTAGCAGCTTTTCTTTGGAAGCAGACAGACCGATTCAATACATTCTCTATATTGTACTTTTGTAGACTACAGCAGTCTGTCTCTTAGAAAGTATAATTTCATTACATTTATGCCTCTTGGGACATGCCAATCTTTCTCATAAAATATGAAGACAAATATAACAAAAATGTTCATTAGATGCATTTATAATGAATGTAGCCACACGGCAAACTGATGTGTATCAGAAACAGAATATAGGATGTATATCAGTGACAACTCCAGGCAGGGTTATTGGGATGTTCATGGAACCATAGAATGGTTTGGGTTGGAAGGGACCTTAAAGATCATCCAGTTCCAGCCCCCCTGCCCTGGGCAGGGACACCTCCCAC
>JAOQGH010000012.1:19059042-19104129 GCA_025769975.1 Gallinago jamesoni | reverse complement strand
TCCAGGGATGGGGCAGCCACAGCTTCTCTGGGTAACCTCTTCCAGTGTCTCACCACCCTCACAGCAAAGAATTTCTTTCTGGTGTCTAATCTAAATCTCTCCTTTCCCAGTTGAAAACTGTCACCCCTTGTCCTGTCACTACACTTCCTGACAAAGAGTCCCTCCCCAGCTCTCCTGTAGGCCAGAGGAGGGTATAGGAAGGCCATCATATACGTATATATATGAGTGATAATAATTTGGAATTATGCAACACTTTTATTCTGGAATCCTAGAATAAAAACGTTGCATAATTCCAAATTATTATCACTCATATAGAAAGTTTACACTAATTACATTGCTTTAAGTCAATTCAGCTTTAAACATAATCATTATTAGAAATAAGCCATCTTTCCGCTGATAAAAAACCCATCATATTCAATTCAGAGAGTTTGTATGAGGCATAAGAAGCAAAAAAAAAATTCTTCAATGTTTTAGGTCTTACCTCAGAAATAAAAGCACCAAGGCTTTTCACGTGTTTTAGCTGCGGGGTGTCAGGTACAAATATACACTTGCCCTTAGATTTTTTAAATTCTTCTTTATAGTGTATCTATGAAGAGGAGAAAAAAAAAGTTTAATTGTTCTTTAAAAAAAAAACAACAACAACAAACAGAAAAAGAAACAATGGCTACTTTTATTGGTGGTGTTGTCCTATTAATATTTATGGACATGATGCTGGGTAGCTTGCAAACACCTCATCCTGGATCAAATTAGGCCACACAGGGAAATGCCCAGCTCTCACACACAGTACCAGGGCTAGGAAAAAGGCACAGAAATCTTTATTATTAAAGATGAAAAAGATTTATATTTTTTTCCTACAGCTACAAGACATTTTCACCATTTCCATCACATTGCTGTTCTAGTATCTCTAGAGGAAGGAGAACAGAATAAAGCATTTTTGCCTTGTTCTCGAAGATAAAATTGCCAAACTCACTTCTGACACAGCCCTAGCACGCACTAGGTTTTATATCTGTATAAACCAATCAAAAGCCACTGCCAAAGGCTTCATGAATTCAAGAGTTACATGAAGAACTTCAGAAGGGCACTACCAAACCGTTGCCCGCAAAGCACCCCAACAGTCATGACACGCAGGTAATATCACAGTTAAAGAGCATTTCAGTTTAAATGTGAGCCATTTTTAAGTCATAGGTATGCACAACAGAAACAATTTTTAATGCAAAATGCCACAAGGTATTTTGGGGGAAAAAAAAACCCAAAGATGTTTGTTGCGTCTTTTTTTAAACAACCAGCCTTCTTCTTACCATGGGGCAAACAATGTGGGCAGGTGTAGTAAGCAGTCACCAAAAAACAAATGCATGATATTGCTGAAGTCAGAAACACAGTTTGTGTGGGTGAGATTGCAAAGAGGATGAAATCCATGAACATGGAATCATGGAATTGTCAGAGTTGGAAGGGACCTCTAGAGATCCTCTAGTCCAACTCCCCTGCCAAAGCAGGGCTGCCCAGAGCACATCACTCAGGACTCCATCCAGGTGGGGCTTGAAGATCTCCAGAGAAGGGGACTCCACACCCTCCCTGGGCAGCCTCTGCCAGGGCCACCCTCACCATGAAGAAGTTTTTCCTCATATTTGAGGAGCATGGTGAGTGTGTAGGGATCTTTATTATGTAAGAACAGCGTGTCTGTGATGAGATGGACTAAACACATTTTAAAGATAGACATCTTACATGTAAAGCCTTAAATGCTTTTTGTAATACTTCTTTCTTTGCGCGCAGAATAATTTACTTCAATGTAAAATGAATTATTTAGTATTAAGCTTTCACGTTTATTATCGGCTACCATTTCTCTAACCTCGTTTTCCCATTCTGCACAACAGCAGCGAGCATTTATGCACTCTGGACTTGCTGACAAGCACTGGCAGGAGCAATATGATCTGCATCTGAGGAGTACTGAAATATGCAGTCTCAATTTCCTCCCTCTCTGAATCCTTAATGGATATCACAAGCTCTAGTCCATGCTCCTCTACAGGGACTTGGAAAATTCATCAGAAGGATGGTGGCTGACACAGAATCAGCTCCTGTACTTTGTGATGCAAACCTTTTGCTCACCACAAAATGGGATTAGGTGATGCCAAACTCATCTCAAACTGATGGCTACATAATCCTCACACATGAAATAATTTTGATTACTATTGAGCTTATCTAGGTTTGGACTACTGAAGGGATCTACATCCCGTTACCGATTCATGTTGTCTGCCTACGTGGATTACAGTGTGTTCTAAATAAATACTGTGTGGTGAACAACGGGTCTAAAATTACTGTATGCCATCATTTTACTCCAGGACACACAAACCCAGTGGCTCACGTGACCTGTGTGTGACACCATAGCCCTAGGTAATTACAGAGCAATACAAAAAAAAAAAAGGGCAGTGCTGTGATGAGCATGAGCAGGCACTTACTGTCTGTCTGTCTGTCTGCACACGTGTACCGGCGTGCAGGGGCTCGCAAGGCCAGGGGGCAGAGAACGTGGACACGGACAGCTTTCAAAATCTCCATGGTCATTCATGGTGATACCGCTGAGAAGTGATGGGGGAAATTTCTAAAGAGCTGACTGTCTACTGGTTAGGTTTGGTGGAGCTCCCAGTAGGGACTCCTGTAAAGCCGAGATTCTCTTGGAGGAGATGGGAAAGTCTTGTGGCTCCCAGCTTGGATAAATCACCCATGGGTAACTGAGAGCTGGCTGTAATTACATCCATTTTAATTATAGAGCAATAATTCCATCCTAAAATCAAACATGAAAGCCTGCTAAGGTATCTCTTAACTGAGGGGGGTGACATGACACAACTAGAAGAAACAAAGTCATCCTGCTGTAGAAATCATGCTTTCAAAGTAACGGAAAGCAGTAAGGATAAATGCCACCTCCTTATTCCTTTATTATTCACATCTATTACAGTAACCCATAGAGGCCACAAGATGCACATGGGCTCAAACGAGCAATTTAGAGAGGGCATGTGACAAAATCCATGGTAAAATCTGATCCAACACGCTCCATTCTGTTGCAGAAGTGTCTGCATTGCTTGGAATCAGAAAGATGGAAGATTAAATGGGGTAAGTATAATGAAGTCATTACATCTGCACTTATATAGTGTATTTATTGTAAGCTAGGGGCTGCAGAGGTTGGCTATGACTGAACATACCCAATGGCTGGAGGGAATACGCAGAGAAGTTAATATTCCTCTTCAAAGTTTGGGGTTACAAACTCAAACGTCTAAAATACTGAATTGGAAATTTTGCCTGTGAGTGACTTATCCTTCACCACAAAATACACTATTTAGGTTGAGTATATCTGCTGGTAAGTCTTGCAAAAAAGCAAATAATAGGTAAAATTTGCAAATGACGGCCTGGAGCAACCGCTGCTTTTTTGATATATTTTTGAAATCCAATAGCTCACTAAAGTCCCAACTTTTAATAGGTCTCTCCTGATCTCTTGCTTCTCCCTGACTCATGATAAAACTACTCTGACCAGCAGCACAGATATCCAGTAAAGGTGGATTCAAATTCCTAGACAACCACGAAAACAGTAAACTTAAAATTGCAATTTTTATCTTAATGGATGTTATATGGCAAGATCAACTTTATGACACAAGGGCATCCACTCTTTAGGCTGAAGCTTCCTAGCTCACCAAGGAAATTCATCTCGCCGTGACCTGTTCAGTCAGCATTTTTCCCAGGGGAAACACAGGAGGACACTGTGGGCAAAAGGGAAGGCTCTGAGGGTAACAGCTTAATCTGAGCAGTCGCCTTTACTTTGTATTCAGGGACACATATTAATCTAATTTTTGTATGAGTATACTCAAAAACTGTTGTTGGTATCTTGACATCAGTGATGTAACTACGTTGACAGTCATCGTGCCAAGATCCATTACAGAACTGCCATCTCTCAAAGACCCCTTAAAACTGAGAAAAGCCAAAAAACATCTTAACGTTCTTATCTAGCCCTTACACTGCACCGAAAGGGAACTTTTTGCCATTAAGGATTCCCTTCTCAACCCTGCATTTCTGAATTTCTAATGTCTTGTAAGACCAAGAGCCGTGTGAGACCACAGATTCATCTTATACAAAATCCTCCTAGAGAAGAATACAAGAACAGGGCAAGCATACAGTATCACTGCCCCACAGCGTTTTACTAGTCTCCAGCAATTTAGACCTCAAAATCTTCCTGAGTTAGGGGCTGTCACTAGTGATGGCAAGCCACCCAGAGGAACAGCTCCACCATGAATTTGGTGGTCACAAGCCTATTGATAAGAGTGGAAAGGAAGTCCCTTTCTGCACTTGACTCCTAGGTCTCTTTGGTCCTTGCTTTATAACCAAGAGACATGGTAAAGCAAAGCTGGACTCTGTATAATGACAGTTAAATGGCAAGTAGTACTATTTGCTATAGGGGAAAAGAAGCACCGGTACCACACATTACCAAAATTCAGCAGAATCTCCAGAAGCAGAGTCTCTGCCTCTCCTACCAAAAAGGATTGGTAGTTTGGTCAACGATCATTTTTTTTAATATAATAATTCTGTTCTCTGTTCATGACAGTACTCATGGTATTCACAACACGACACCGCAGCATCAAAACAAAGAAGAGATGAAAATATACCAAAATGTAAGTAATACAAGCAAATGGACAGGCTCAATTTCAGTATGGAAGAGAAAAGACCTGGGAAGGAAGGTAATTCATAAAAATCAAACACACAGGACTGTTTTGAAAATATCTGCTGAATAAAACTGCATAATGGCAGCAGATTAAATGAACCGGCTTTAGGGGGACGCAGTCCAGGGGGTATCACAGCCACAGAACAAACATCTGCCAACCTCAAATGAAATCGGGGATTTCCTCAAGAACTGGAGCACAGAAACACTTCGCACCTTCCCCTACCTACGGTTCAAAGCTGGCACTCACGTGTGCACTACAGGCTGCCAGCCTCACGCTTGATATTTTTTAAAAAACCAGCTTGCCAAATGAAAGCCAGCCTGCAAAGGATGCAGGGCAGGCGTAACGCAACCCCAGTATCTCACTCAAGAGCACTCCTGGCGCTGAGTCCTGATGGAGGAGCTGTGCTGACAGCTCCACCAGCAGAAAAGGACAATCCCCTGGTCTCGTGGTCAGCAAGGACACAGGCTGCTGTGTCAAGGGCATCTTAGGCAAGCCCCATGGAACCAGTGCACACATAAAACACATAGATGCACATCAACGGTACATCCACACCAACAGCAGGTTGTGCAAAGATTCATGGTAAAAAGGGTAAAGAATGTGTAAAAACTTCTGAACGTTAAGGAGTCAAAAAATCAAAGGCAAGAAGGGGAATTACTTGCAGTCTATTGGCCTCCAGGATGAAGTGTGCAGGGTGAGGAACTTATGCCTCAGCACAAAGGACTTCACTGGTCATAAGAAATTCCAATTCTAGGAAAAAATCTGGGAAACAAAATTCACCCCCTTTATATACGTGTGTTCCATTCAAGCCAATGAAGAAACACCTGCTGATTTCAGTGGAGACTGAACAGGGCCCACTCTTGGATGCCACAGGGTCTCTTCTTTGAAATTAAACTGGTCTGGACCATTGCATATTTGTACTGCTTTGGAAGCAGGAATGGCGCTTTGACATTATACTTCACATATCTCAAGAAAAATTTAACACACTTGCAGGATAAAGGCATCACAAGTTTTCAGCAGAAGCCCACAACCCTGAACCATTATAGGCTTCAGAAACCTGGTTCGACTTTAGTTATTCATCTTAGCTCCCAAGCCCCTGCAGAAAAATCAGAGAAAGTACAGCCGCTCCAATTCCTTTTCAATTAAAGAAAATATTTCTTTAGCATTTTTCAGGGAGTTTTTGCCTTTAAGAACAGCAACTATGTTTAGAAATGACTGGCATGGAAGCAATAGATATATTTGGGGTCAGATAAGTGCTCTAGGTCCATTTTCATTTTGGCCTTTACATGAGCTGACAGGCACTTATTGTACCATATGCTATTTTTTTCCCAAAGAAAGCAAGTAGATAACCATCAGTAAAACATTAATACCCGATAGCTACTACCTAAAGTAGCTTGAAATAACAAAGGAGTCATCTTGGTAGCTTCTTTTAAGGACCTATCCACTTTTAAGCACTCTTTTTGTGAAAATTCAAGTATTGCCAGATGGCACATGGACAAAGAGGAAACTCTGACCTTGTCAGGTCACACTTTCAAGCCATCCCTGGAAGACCTACACATCCCAGATACGGGTTCTCCGAGTTACCTATTCTTTTCTGATACGCAAGCCCTAGTAATTTATACCTTAAGCACAGATTCTGGATTTTCTCATTAAATCAATATACTCATTTCACCTTGAACCATAACATCCCAAATCTAAATATCAGATTTCAACGTAACATGAGCCAGATGTCAATTTTTGGTTTCTTTAGAAGAACAGTCGTTGAAGTCCCTCTCTCCTCAGTAACATCTCATCTGCTGACAGCCACCATCCTCACAGGAGAAACATCACCCTAACTCCCACTCACATGAAGGGACAAAGTTACTCTCCAGACAGACTTTCCCAGAGGGACAGAGAAATAAACCTCCACCGAGGAAAATCTGATGCTGTTACATTGAAGCGATTGGATCTCCCTAATTTAAAATGCCTTGGACCTGATCTATCATGCTTATTATGTCATGTAATCTGATTGACAGCTTTAAAAATCTACAGTAACTAAGTCAAGAATTTTCTAGCTAAATCATTTTTAAACATATTCAAACATTTCAGTGGAATCTTCCTATAAGTTTAAGTCAACATGAATATGCCATGCAGTTTTCAGCATCTATCACCACAGACTAATAGATAACCCTGGAAATGCATCTATTTTTATCCTCCCCCCTTACAGCTATGTATACTGGCACCCAGATCTGTTCTAACCAATCAAGCTTCATAGCACTAGGCTACAACTCAAAAAAACACTACATTTTTCTGATTAAATCAGCCAAGGTATTCTCATGGACGACGCCCTCCACACGAGACCCACTTTTTGGAACATTCTCCTTCTGAGGACCTAGGCTTCATACCGTTCTTGTTCTGAAAAGCTTTTATGGCTGATAATTTAGGGCACAAGAGCAGGCTCTGCTTTTCTATTGTTCTGTCTGCTTTTATATTTGACCCTTGGATGGGCACAGGCTGCACTGTGTATGTCTGAAAAAAATATGTATTGTAAATATAAAGCCACTGGAAAGAGAAATGCAAATGTACGGATGGAAACAGTCACCACCACTTACGTCACTTATTATTTCACTGCATTTTCGGGCCAGTTCCATATTTCTGTCCTCAATAACAGGCTTGAGGAAGACCTGCAAGAGAAAAGGAATCATTCCAGGTAAAGGGGTACCAAGAGAAGGAAATAAGTACTTTTCAAAGCGGTTGGGGCTTAACTCACCTTTTCTTCTTCCTCCCCATCCTCATTTTCATCTTCCCTGAAATCCTGAATGACAGACACTCGCATTTTAATACTTTGCAGAAAACAACGATGGAAACTCTAAAAAGGTTCAGCGCTGCAGGAAAGGGGCTCGGAGCCTAGAGCGTGTCTGGAATCAATGCTTCGTTTGTGTCCTCACTGCACTTAACTCTACCAAGGCTCCTGCCTTATTTAGGCAGCACTTGACAGTCTTTATCTGAACAATTCAGCCTGAGTGAACGGAAAGGCATTGCAGATGGCCTCGTTAGCTATCAGTCCCACCAGAGTTAATGCTTTCTTACAGATAAAATATAATTAAACGACCTAGCCCAGTCAACTATTTTTAAAATGACTACGAACACACTTAGTTAAAATACTGTGATGCTGTTAATTCATAACTTAGGTGATTTAGTAAAATTTACAGGTTTAAAAGGGGAATATTGACTCCAGGGTTGTGGGAAAGCTGCCCCATTCTAAGATTCAAGGCATCACTGACTCCAAAACCGGTTATCACAAATATTTTGTTGGTTCAATAACAGATATTTCTGATTTAAAAAAAAAAAAAAAACACACAAAAAAACCCAAAAAACTACACTATTCTCATTTTCCAGTAGGTGTAACTGCTAGTATCTTTTTCAGGAAATATCCCTTTTCCACAAAGCATATAAAATTCTTTAAATGCTTTGCATATTAGGTCAGCTGAAGGTTAAACCTGTGCATACATAGATAAAAACACATCTCTGTACTTACAAGTATACATGGCTGTGCGTTTACGCAAACATGAATTTTCCTTCACTGTTAAAAATGGTCTTGGTCTGTAGTCTCAAAACCAACCTTTTTGAGGATGAAGTCATTGACTCCAGCTGCAATGAAACTGATAGATACCCTTATGCCGATGGAGAGAGCGTCACAGTGCTTGTTTCTGTAAAACAAGCAAAGAGGTATTACAGGACCAGTTGGGAGTAACCAGCATTTTAACATTCTTTTTCTTCTCCTTTTATAGAGGTCATGATTTTGAACTTCATCTAGCAAAGTGATTCGCCACTACACAGAGCTTTGCGATCGGGCAAAGATAGAAGGAATGCGTACTGCTAAAAAACCTCTTCAAAGAATTTTAAGGACTTGTGCCCAAACACAATGTCCTTAGAGCTTATTTAAAAACACACATTTTTTTAGAAAAAGAAACATTTCAAAGAGAAGGACAAGTAAAGTATTTGACTTAGTTAAGGTCTGAAAATTTAAAAACAAAATTAAGAAGAAAGGCACAAGCTTTCAGTCTATAGTAACCAAGAGGTTGGATTCTTTATACATTAATAGTACGGAAAGCTTCAAGATTTTCCATTCCACTATTTCAAGTATGAGCTCCTAAAGTTCAGATTTGGATTGGCATTGCTGAAGTCCAGGCTGAAACCAACAAGTCTGGTTTATATAGGTGAGGATTACCAGTAATTTATGCTGACTACTTTTGGAGCTCAGGAGGTTTCACCATTATAGAAACAAATGGTTTTGTCTTATGAGATGGGCATTCACAGTAACAGGTCACTTTTGAAAATTATGGCCACAGGAAATATATTCATAAACAAGAGACTCGTGCATGATTTCAAGGACCACATGTTAAGGACACAGAGTACCTACAAAAGTGCCAGACAGAAACACAGCACCAAGGCTTCATTTGGAGATTTTTGTGATAATATTGCAAATACCATATTCTTCCAGCACAGTTAATTTCCCTTTCCTTCCTACATTTAATAAAATTCTTAAGTGGAGACATTGAAAAACATTTTAGAGACTTGAAAAGAGCCATTAGTAGCTGCAAAGCTTGCTGAATATGAGGAAATCTTATGCTATTTTTTGCACCGGAAAGCAAATATGGTCAAAAATTACAAAGTCAAAACTGTTCAGGTTTGCAGGGGGAAGAGGAGGCTGTTCAGCTTTTTAACATGCTTACACTGTATCTGGTGGGTTTTCAGCAGCTGCATACCAAAGCTTACGTATTAATCGTGGTTTTCCTGTAATGGTTTCTATATAATGAAGATCTGCTTTCTCTTTAGCATGATCTTCAACGCATTTTTGATAGAATTTATTTTTTCCATTTCTACATCATCTGGGCCAGGCATAACTGAGCATCCAAATATGCTACGTTCCATGTAGCCTATTAAGATGGGAGTTGCAAAACAGCTGCTATAACTCATCATATTGCAGAAAAATATAATACTCTGCACAAAGGGAGCAAGGGAAAAAATATCACAGTATCAACTAACCATACACAAATTATTCAAAATGGCACTCTTCGCATAACAGATGCAATAAGAGACTGACACAGAAACCTGCCTCCCTTTCTAGCATCCTCCTCAAAACACTGAATACTGTGAGATAACACTCATTGTGCAATAAAAGAAGCCTGAAAATTAAATATATCCAGTTATAATTCAGAGAAGAATTTGTTATGACCATTTAAGAGTTGCATGGTTTAGAAGTGCATTGTGATGCTACCAGCAGCCTGCAGGTCAAGAGCAAGCTTAGGAAACTTCCATGAGAATCAAGATTTAAAAAATTAGGATCAGCAGGCATGTTTGGCATAGCAAATGTTTGTGTATATTTACAGATACTTTAAAAACTACTCTAAAAATACTAAATCGTATCTGAGTAAAGACATAGTTAAATTGATGAGCTTTGCATCCCCAAAAAGATTGTGAAGGATGTTGTACTAAAGAAGACTTTTCACCTGCAAACCCTGCATTTTCACCAAAACCTCCAAACTGACACTTCTAAACCATTCTCCACTTTATACAATGGAACAATCCGTAGTCATTTGTTCTGGCATGAAACAGCACACATTAAACTAAATCCAATAGTACGGAATTTTAAGGAAACACTGCAATGGACTGCTAAGCTCTGTATATTCAACAGTATTTGTATGCATACAGAGCAAAAAATAATTTTATTATTGTATAATGATATCTTAAAATGCACAAAATGGGTAAAAAAAGGTTCTTCAGGGAATTACCCAATATGAACTCATTCAAATTTTGCAAGGGAATGCTGCATAGCTCCACATTGCCACTTCCAGCCACCCCGCACGGATGTTTCATGTCTCAGCTCAAATTTAGCCTTCAGAATAGGCTATTTTGTTGAAGTAATAAAATCAATATAATGGCACAGTGCCCAAATTGTTCACAGAAGCACAGTACTTGCAGTACACAGTCTTCATCGTGCATGAACTTCTGAGAGAGAAGATAAGCCTTCTCTAAGCGAACTATATGGTTTATCCTAGGAAAGGAGAAAGCTTAATCTCCCAACGCGGCCACTATTTTTTGACACAGAACGATACTCAAATACTTGGTCTAAATGCATTATCTGCTGCTGAGGCAGAAGGGGAAGAAACATGGGTTTACTGTAAAGGAGCCCAAGCCCCGTGAGTCCCCCATGGTGCTGCATCCCAATGGTTCAGGCACACAGCTGTGCTCCTTCCCTGCTTTGGTCATAGGCAGCTGTGTCCACATCTGGCCAAAGCCCTGAAGTCTTCTTGTCCCTTTATCAATCTTTTAAGAAACCCATTTGGGAGATGTTAGCCCAGAAAGCTAAAAGGCTTCTTCTCCTTTTTGCCCCGAGGCCTATAGCTATAGAGTAGTCACGCTCGGTTCTGTCACTGAGCAGGCAACATCATTGGACTCTTCTGGCATAATCCCCAAAAGCCTTCTGAGATCTGCAACACCCACGTGTACTGTTGAGCTGAAAAGACTTCTTTACCATTTCGCAGAATATCAGAAACCGTGCTTGTCCTAGCAAAGGTACTAGAAACACCAAAATCTCACACGTATTTAGCAGAGTTCCTCATGGGGTACTTGGACATAGGTCACAAGTTTCCTGCAAAAGTTAAGGACTGAGGCACTTCAGCTGGAAAACCTGCACAGGATTACAGTGAGAGGTGTACACATGTGATGAATACACTCCTTCCAATCCCAGAGGGCAAATGTAGCAAGAAAAGAGGTTGAGTTTTAATGCTTTAACTATCCTGCTTCCAATGAGTTAAAAATCAACCAACATACTCAAAAGAAAATGTTATTTTCTGTGCTCGCTGGACACACACATCACTGAAATAAGTACAATTAATTCAACACAACACAGCTGGTGGCCTCTTTCCAAAAAGCACACAAGGCATTTGTAAGTGCTGAGATTCAACTTCTCTTCATTTCTAGAAATACTCATCTCTCAGACTGGAAGTTACTAGCAGCCCTGCACAAGTTCATAGTCAGGCTATCAGCATCACAATCACAAACAGAAAGAAAGCGAGGGATCCCAGCCTGCCAATTTTAACTTCCCCTTAACACGAAACACTAATTAACTTTAACAAAAGAAAATTCAAGAGATGGTTCTATTTAGAAAAAAAAAGCTTGCCAATAAACTCCTATCTGTCAGATCATTAGCACTGCGTTTATCAACAACACTTCAAAACCTGCAAATATCTCCTGGTTCTAAGCTAATATTTTCATTCCATGAAAGTTATTTCGTTTAAGGTTTTGGTAAAGTGGAGAAGTAGCAATGGTATTTTTAAGGATGAATACAAACGAGACACGAGAATACTGACTTGCGAATCCCAGAAAACCTAATGAATTTTCTGTGCCTAATAAATACATAAATACATTTTTTGCAAACACGTACTCACAGAGACATCTAGCCCAACTGGATCTTGAGGACAGAGCATTTAAAATGTCTGCTACCATGCAACTAGTTTCACATAATAATAGCCAATCTAATCTGGTTACCAGAAGCAGTGTAGCTACGCTAGCATGACACTGCCTGAGTTAATAAGCTCTTTCCCACATTGCTAATTATCCTGAAAAATGAACTCATTCAGAAGTGGGAGTATTCGTCAGGGCACAAGATTGTGTCATGCAGATGTAACCTTAGCTGTGATCAGCAACAATACATCGAAATAAACCAGCATAAAGCTTTTTCAGATATTAATGTATTCTAAAAAAAACTCAGCTTCATTTTTCTGACAATATTGCTTATTACGTTTGCACAATAGTTTTTAACCTTCAAAGATGGCATTTCCTAAGTGGGATGTACAGTTTCACCTTTTTTTTTTTTTTTCATTTTTCTAATTTTTCATTTGTCAAGAAATTAAATCCTCAACCACAGAGGAATTTGGTCTTTCCATCCCCGCTATATTTTTCAGCTTAACCCAAAGCCTGAAAAATCCACCACTCCTACAGCTCTCTTTACAAGTTGATGCCTCAGGAGCTAAGATCAGAATCAGCCACATTTTACTGCATTGCAACTGCTTAATCCACTCTTCCTGACATCACTCTTTCTTGTTGAGTATCATAAAACCACCCTCCCCTTATTCAAGTGTCCAGCTAGGTATGGGAGTCCACCAGAGATGATAACAGCTCTGGAGTCCAGCAGCTGAAGCTCTTCAGCCCTCCTCATCTCTCACCAGTGCCATTACAACATTAAATAGTTAAGACATTTTACTCCTATTTACCTACAAAACTGGAGCCCTAACGCTAGTCCTGTGTGCTAGTAATCAAGAAACCTTCACGCTTCTCCCCTGTAGCTACCCCTCTGCCCTGAAACTTGTGGCTGAGATTTCATCAGGCTTTTCTACAGCAGATGGCTAGCAAGTGAAATTATCAATAAAAGCAAAATCACATTCAGCAGAAGAGGGACTCAAGAGAGAAATTACAACTTTTCTCGCAGGACTCCTCAAATGGAGAAAAGTTTAGATAACGGATCAAAGTTTTCCATTCACAACATTTTCATTTTATCCAAATGTAAATCCTATGGAAGAATGAGCCACAACTACATAATAAGAAGTTGACAATTTTACCTTGGTATAAATTACAGCTATAATTATCAGTGATAGTACGTAAGAGGTATGAAGCCAGTAATAAACAAGATCTATTTTGCCTCAATAAAGCCTAAAAAGCTGAAGATACTCCCTTTCTCTTTTCACATACAGCTTACTGCAATCTGAAATAATTGAATGATATATTTGGCTCATATAGAGACTCTTGCATGCATCTTCTTAGCCCTATAGACTGAGCATGTGTACTGACCAGGAGTTTTTCTTGGGGCATTACTTCAAATTCAACTATCTGAAGAGACAGAATCTTCTGGGGCAGGAAAATTGGACCTTTCCTATAAACTCAGTTTCAGTTGTAATTACATCCACCAGCCTATTACCCTCACTTACTTAATGAATGCATTTTTCTAGAAACTAAAACCACAGTGGTTTATTTTACTTGTATTTAACTGCATTTTTTTTATTCTCCATATTTTTGCTCTTCTTGTGTTTTGATAGGCCTAATACTGTAACTTCAGTCATTCTCTCTCTGGAGGAAACAATACCATAAGAAATACACCTCTTTAAAAAAACCTTTATAATTTTACTATCTGAAACATTTCACATGACTATGATTTAATGAACAGATTTGAAGTAACAGAAGTGACTTGTTCAATGATGAAAAATTTATTCCAGTAACTTCATTTTTTGACCAAGACATATAATTTTAAGTCATAAATAACTGATGAAGAAGATATATTTTGAAATATCTTCAGAAAAGAGAAAAATAAAACCTTAATTAAGTAAAACATACGATGTCCTTATTGTGCTTAAAATTGCTGATTCTTCAAGAGTTCTCATTTGGAGAAACTAGTTTACCTTTTTTTTTTTCTAGTGTGTCAACTGTGCTTATTGTAAGATTTAAACTAGAATGCAAATTATGCCTACTTTGTGTCCAGGTGGGTTTAAGTCTGGATTGTCATAGTCAAGCTTCCCTCTCAGTCTACTATTCTGTGCATGACAGGTTAAGACAACTACACAGAAGAGCTGTGCTATGAAAATAGCAGCGTATTCGAAGACAAAGCACTTAATATTCAAAATGTGCATCCAGAAAATATCCGTAATTTTCAAGACAGAGAGTTTATAGTGACTGATGGATAGCTCATTCCTTCTGGAAAGCTGCTGTGGCAAAACAGTCTGCTTGAATAGAGTAAATATTATTTTTGAAGTGCTTATAATAGGCTACAATGGATTTGGAAATACAACTGTTAATGGCCCTGTATTGAAAAGAATCTTACAGCAAAGAACCCTACAGTAAGGGCTCTCTGGACAGCCTAATCCTGTAATTGAGTTCATGGTTGCAATTCCGGAGAGCACCTTAGAAGTTCTTAAGCATTGACTACAGCATATACACTAAAAAAAAATACACTAAAAATACAATAGCTAGCAATAATAAGTCACAGAAATGTTAGATCCTTACGTACACTCTGTTTAACAATGATATACACAAGTTTCCATGACAACAGTGACAAGATGATAAAAACATCTTCTTCCATCATCCACTGAAAAACACATTTATGCTTATATCATTGATGAAGTGGCAAGCACCTAATTTAAAAATGTCGACTTGCATTTAGTAATGTATTTTTATATTCGGAGAAATGCATTTCATATCTTTAAAGAATTTAACTGAGTATCTGAAGCAGATTAAATTGATTCATGATCTGATCTTGTTGTCTTTTAAATCAAGTTACATACAACTTTACCTTTTACTTTACATTGTCTGTAGTTTAGGTGCAGATTTCAACTTAAAAAAAATTTTCCCCCGGGGAAATCTCTTATGCATAGATCAAATAAAAGTTGATCTAGCATTTCCCAAAGAAACTGTAGATTTTAGCAGAAGAATGCCTTATTTTTAAATTAGCTTCATGTTGTTAATTGATGCTAAAAAAAATTATGATAAGGCAGATCAGCTTTATCAGTTACATGATTTGCTTTCACATTAGAGCATCATCTTACACCTAGACTGAATGGTCTTCTTTAAAACAGCAGTGGCCACAAAACTGGCATTTCTTGCTCCAGCTACTTTATAGTCATTTCTAGGATCTGGTTACCCTTGAAAATAAGCAATTCTAATAACATCAGTGGAATTTAAACTTGCAGTTCTCTTGATATTGTTACTCCTAGGTGAGCATACTTCGTAATCTATGAAGTACCATGATAATACTTATTAAAATGTCAGTTCTTAGGTATTACTGTAGGAAAAAAATCGTTCCTATGAATTAATAATAAAAAATTAGCCCTACCAGTGCTCTTCATACAACACAGTACCACATTATTACCACATTAGAAGCCCAGCAAATTACAGTTCTTCAAATCGAGGAGAGCTAACGCCTGCGCCGCGTGGAATGATGCAGTAAGTACCTTCTGAGAGGAGGAAGGCAAAAGGAATAATATACCAATGTTTTGTACACTGCAAATTATCCAGAAATACCACCTTAAGGCACGATAACATTGAAGAACAGTAACTACTTTACACTCATACAGCTTCTTGTGGTTAATATTGTAAAGAATTTTATAAATACAAGCCTAAAGCCTTTGCTGGAGGGCACTGACACAGAGCAAGCCAAGTCCTTTCCCTGTCCTCAGGCATTTAAGGACAAGGCTGGAGCCAGGTGAAAGACCAGGTACAGGTAGCTCTAAGCCTAACCAAGAAACCTGTTCCAGATCACTCTGCTGACTCAGCTACTTGACAATCACAGAACGACCAGGGGTTTGGGAGTTGCAGACGACTTGATTCGGGGAACAAGCTCTCTTAAGTCTCCTTCGAACACCTAGAATTTAATAAGAGAATTCAGACCAGGATAAATAGCTACTCCATAGAACTGTCCCTTGCTCTATACCTGAAGATATATGATTATCCAAAAATTCTGGTTTACGAGGTGGAGAACATGGGACCATGATGTAAAGCAGTGCTCCCAGAGTAGGAAAGGAAGCCTGAGACAAATCAAGATCTCTTGACTCCCAGGCCCTACAGTTTTAATATGTTTATTTATATATTTATATATAATTTTATATATATATACACACACACATTTGTGTTTATATTTATATATTTATGTAAATATATAAATATATGTTATAAATATGTAATATTTAATAATGCTGATATAACAGATTCTTCTGTGATAGACCTGGGATTCTTCCTGGCTCTTTTTCAGTGATATTCCTGTTAAGTCATTTCCAGCACAAACTAACTCTTAACTTATAATACTCTACTTACACACGGATGATGTGTGGGGTTTTTCTTCTGGAACATTTTGCTGAACAAGATTTTAGAACAAATTTTAGTGTACATATAACTCAAAAAGTCAGAAAGGAAAAAGGGGGAGGAGAACAGAACACAGAGCAGTCTTTCATTTAGGACCTTATACTACATTATAATTAGTAAGCAGCTGGGTTAATGTGCAGCATAGAGTTAGAATAACAGAATAGTTACTTGTTATGCAAATTAATTTCAATGTCTCTTGAGTTATGGGTAGTAACTATTTGCCATGAAACAAACAAGATAACCTCTCTGAAACCTAGCATATTGAAAGAAAGATAAAATACCATGTTACTTCCTTGCCCTCTGAAGTCTAAATTAAAATTACATTGAGATGATTTTATTTTGAATTCAAAAGAATAGGTGATATTAAAAAGTTAATTTCAAGTCTAGTTGGGTAAGGTTCTATTTAAATTGCATTTTTGTAAATATTTATTCATTTTTTTTACATACATAAACCATCACCAGAGAATTAATTTATGTTAGGGCCCAAGGCCTAGCTTTGAAGAGCTTTTAGTCTTTTTATCTCTCTGATGATCTCCTGGGAAGTCTGAGCCTGCCTTTCAGCAAAAAAACCTCCAAAGCCCGAGGCTCCCTCTGGAAGAATTATATTTGCCTTCAGGTCTGTGGTAAATGTATTTTGCCAGCTTTACACTACAGTTTGAGAAATTTCTCCATCTCATCAGAAAAGTGTACGTAATAACGTTAATCTGTAATACAAAGCTGCAAACCCTGGGGATGGGAAGTGCCTAATCTTACATCCATGGATGCTGTTCTACAGCCCCAGAAGTGACTACACATTTCACTTCCTTTTAACAATTTTAAACCATCTCTTTGCAAGATGAAGATGCGGCTATAATACGCTCTCTATAGACATTCAAAATATGTCAGACTCAGCTTCCCCAAGCTTATATTTAAATCCTAGGATTTTAACACCCTGTGCAGCACAGTATTTGACTAATGCTATCCGCAGGGTTTTCTGAAGATGTTAGAACTTTTTACAGCTAAAAATCAAAATACAAGAGCACAAGTCATGTTAATCTCATGTTGGCTGTAAGGCAAATAATGAGTTTAATCTTATTGTTTCACCATTATTAAACATACAAATGGCCTTTGGAGCAGCAGCCAGAACCCAGCTACCCTGTCCCTACTGCGTGATAACCACAGGACTCAGCCAGAGAGACCTGCTCCCTCCCAAGACCTTTCCATGGCCCACGAACCTTCTGTTCCTCTCTATGCCATGGGGTAACCTCAGGAAAATGCCTGTCAGGACCCCCATCACAGCCTGGATCAGGCCACTCAACTGTGGGCTCAGACATCTGTTGGGCTGGAAGCATAAACTAACTCTTAACTTGCAATACTCTACTTACACACAGATGACGTGTGGAAATACCGTGGAAGCAGTAATTTAAGAAGTCAGATTACCAGACTATAGTTCACAACATATCTGCAGACAGAATCTCTTTTAATATCAAATCTTTACAACGATGGATCAGCGGGCCAGCCCCAGTAGCTCTTCTGAATAGTATCTGGATTAACTTCATAACGAAGTAGAAGCAAAGATCTCATTTATCAGACCAACAACATTAAAGTCAAATTAGGAGACTAAAATTTAAAAAGTGCTCATGAAATTTGCTAGATCAAAATTTTAAAAATAAAAGCATTTATTTGCCAAATAAAAGTTTCAGATAGTTGTTACTCAGCTTCAAAAAGGACAACGCAAACTGCCCTACGTGAAACTGCTAACCATCTTACTACGGAGAATAAAGAATCACCATTTTGTTAAGACCGAGTCTAGAGAAGTGACACTCCAATTTCTGAGACTCAACTTGTAAGAAGCACAGGGTCATTTCAAGGATAGTACTCCTGAATCTCATAGAACTTTTTAAAAATCCTTAAACTCAAAAATATAGGACAAACAAAAAAGATAAGTAAACCAGAGAAAATTACTAAGATTTTAATTCTGCAATCGGGTTTAATGACCCTGAATTATACGTTCTCTGTCTCATGTTGATTCAAATAAAATATTAAGATTTAACTTCACAAATTTCAATTAGCTTTTGCTTTGAAAGCTGCTTTTATCTGCATTTTAACTTCAAGAATGCCATCTTTTTCCCTGTTATGACTAGAGTACAGATACAAATTATGCAAGCAGATAAATGAATTTTGTCCATATGTAAAAATCTAGATTAAATTGTGATTTCTCCAATTTAATCAAAATCAATTTTTTTTACATAAAATTTGTTTTGCCTCTACTTCCTGCTCAAGTCTATCAGACTCTGGTGCTTTTCTTTCATTTGAAAAAGCAAAGAATTTCTGTTATTATTAGTTTCTTCTAGTGTAAAATTACTTCCAGACAATGCAAGAATATGGACATTCCTCACAGATTTCCTGTCCACTACAAAATATAATTCATTCTGCTGGAGATTAAAATTAATGATGTGCTTTAATCCACTACTCCTTCCTTGTATTCTACTCACAAAAAGAAAGAGAGGAGTATTTAAAAATAAACATGTTCTATGTTCTGAAAAAAACCAACAGTTTTCATCCCATGTAGATAGCCATTATCTTTCCATTAACAAGGACGACACAAAAATAATCTCTAAGGGTCCCAATCAAATCCTGCCAAATCAGCTATGTTTAAGACCAAGTATATGCGAAATTCTCTGCTTGTTAAAATTATCATTTATGATAACGGCAGGATCCATAACTAGAAGAAAATATCACTGATGACCAGAACTCATTATATAACCATTCCCAAGCACTGTAAAATAGCATAATTGGCTATGCTTCTCTATCGTTATGTTTGAAGAAACAATAGTTGTTATTTTCTGTTTCAGCATCTTTATTTTAGTCAAAATCATGCATATTTACTTGTACAATGCAAAGATAGCAGTGATTAGTTTCAAGCAAATTCAGTTTGTAGCTTAACGTTATCTGACCTCTTTCATAGACTATCCTGAAGAGAAGATAAATGCTTTCAATTATTCATTAAAAAATAATCTTACCTATGAAAAACAATTCTCATTAATAACAGGTGAACCTCATGCGAGCTTTGAAACAACTCGCACTCAGAACACAACAAGACTTCAGAAAGTTTTGCAAGTGCCTGTTTAACATGATTTAGTCCGTTTATCTAAGGCATTGAGACAAGAAACTGCTGAAATCACTATCAAGCTAATTCTTATTTTCAGAACCCTTTAAGATGAGATCTTTTCAAGCAAACTGTAAAGAAAGATACAGTAACTGATATGTATTGATTATCAATGCAATCAATATAGATATTCTAGAGTCCAAAAATGGGTTTGTTTTCATTTTTGTGGAGCTGGGGAGAGCTTGGAAAAAAGGCTAAAGTTAGCCAAACTTTAAAAACAATTAGGTATAAATAGAAGATGAGCTCATTTAAGTAAGTCTCGGTTTACAATGAAAATTCAGATCTCCTTCTTTTACAGGATGTATTTTCCACAGTATGGTTTAGGTTAGTGCACTCTGAATTGTAGACTATACCCTGCCAAAACCAGCAAATGTACTCATTGGTATGGAAGAATTCTACATGTATATTCTCTATCCATAATAAGAATGGAAGAATTAATTTGAAATGGAACAACATTCCTCTATCACCTGTTACATACCGAAATATGTATTATTTATCTTGATTCTAATCTAAAGAGGAAAAAAACAAAAGGTTTTCATGTCTTTGTTTATTGTGAAAGACAACATATAGGTTTGGAGTCAAAGTATGCTAAACATAGTCTGTCACTATTTAAGATTCATAAGGATGGAGAAATTTCTTCCTCTACATCACTTGTTTGAAGAACCAAAAAGAGTATTTATCCTGGTCTTAACCTGGACAGCTCTGTGTTTTTCCACATAGTTTCTCAGTTTCCCATCTCATCCTTTCAGGACACCTAAGTGTCCTAATTTCTCACTAAATAAATAAAAAATTTAAAAAAAAACTTTGTCTTTTTAAACAACTAAGAAGTATTTGTTCAAAACATATCAGCACGAACATAAATGTTCTGCATCTACCTTGGGCAGTCCAGTGGAATGAGTGTTCAGAATGATGGATGGTGTTCAGAATCAAGAGAAAAATGGAGTGAGAGTTAACATTAGTAAACCTCTTCTTTTGTTCTGGGTGAATATTAATGACTCCTGCCCAGTCTTTCATCAAAAATTCATTCAGAATGCTACGTTACTGGAAAAAATGCTCCACTTGGAGAGACGTTCTCATGTCATTGCTGAATCAGAAGCTGGCAACAGCTACAACAATAAACATTTTTAAAGTGCACGTTTGTCTTCTGAATAAGTCCTTTATATGGTGAGCTTAAATAATGTACTTTTCATGACCCAGCCTTGTGATTTTGAAAATGTCTCTTTGCACCTCTACTCCTGAAACCAAATTGCAAAAATAGAGAATAAAGACAGTTTAAGACAAGAATGAGTGTGGATGGCAAACAAAATGCTGCATAAAAATAAAATAAAAAAAAAAAAAAGGAAGAAAAAAAATAAAGAACGAACACACAGGTACAAAAGCCTAGATAAGAAAATATTTCATAGCCAGAGACAGTCCTGAGCTCTGTCATACACCATTTAGAATTTTGTTTCAATAAGTTTATGTATTCTTTTCCTTTTATCTTCCATGTATTATTGTCAATATTTTAGACTGTGCAGAGCACTGCAAGAAATTTAATTTTCAACGATATTGTTATATTCCCTTATATGGACTTATTTTAATTCTCAGATTTATCTGTAATGACAGATTTTTCCTCTCAGGTGAAACGGTTTGTTAAATGCTGTATTTACACGAGCAGTGTGTCTTTTGTGTATAGATGTTAATTCCTTTCAGTATTCTATCCGCCTTTGCTCCATATTTTTTCCAGATACAAAAACATTTTTGTGGGGAAGTGGTAAAAAGAATGTTTATTTTTCCTACAGATAGCTGCAGCCACATGATTTCCTCCATACCACTGTGGCTTCTCATTCTTTTTTCCAACCTCCATTCACCAGCAGTGCTTGGCTGCACAAAGTTCCCACTATCGCTTCAGATTTATGGAAGAAAGAAGCAGAAGTGAAAGCTGGCAGCACAGAGCACCTATTCTTCTTCCAAAATCTAAAGCTGAAAACATTTGTGAAAATAGAGCACTGTTTGATACTTCCAATAACATGTTCTCGTATTGTATGGTGCAGTTAAAAATGTTTTTTTTTTTTTACTTAAATCCTACAGCCTGATCTTATTTACTGAAGACTGCTGCCACATACTCAACTTTGCACAGGACGTGGTACGAAAGCAATTGAAGATGTCAGAGTGACCGTTACAATTCCTTTGCCTCACCCTTCTCATCCTCCTCCATCTCCAGAAACCCTAAACGATGTGAAGTTCCTCCTGGCCAGACCGAATGAACCTCGAGAATCGTTGACCTCGTGCTTCCCTTCCCCGAGTCCATTTGGTCTGAAAAGTCACCGTAGCTCCACACACAGCTCTGCCACCTGAGCTGACAAACTAAGAGCAGACTTGTCATGTCCTTGGCCACATATCTCAGCCTTCCAGTCCTCAAAATAGCTCCCTGTGAAAATTAACATTTCTGCTATACCTTTCCCCAAACACTAATAGTTATTTCCAAACTGATTTGTCCCAGTTTCCATGTTCAGATTGTCCTAGTTTCCTCCATCTCCACCAAACAATAGCTAGTCCCAATTTCAATGCTCTTCCTTCTCAGCTTTTTTTTTAACCATCTCTTTACATCTTCCCACAAATTTGTTTTCTTCTCCTTTGCACAGGAATCCCCTGTAGGCTGTCAGGGCACTGATGCTACAGAAGGGAGAAATTCCCTATTCATATTGCAGATATTTCAGCTTGGTCCAATACGCAGCAGCCCAACATCCAGTAGCAAATGCAGGGGGCAATCCTGGATAGTTGTCGTATACCAAATTCTAGACATGTCATAACACTAAAGAAAATTAGACAGATCAAAAGACAAACACTCACCCATAATATAAGTCATCCTCGTCTCCTGCCTCATTTCATTTTTTTTGGCAACACTAGCAAATACAGGACAAAATAAAATCAAGTTATTCCAAGAAAAAAAAATTTAAAATATAAGCAAAGTAGTATATATTTTCCTTAGTCTTTGGAAGAGCCATTCAGGCATGACAACTGCCATGGGAGTTTTCATCTCCAAGTAGAAAAGTTAGCCAGAAAGAAGCATTTAGAATAGAAATTATGGGACAAACAGTGCAACAGACAGCTCCATATCCTCTAATAGCAAAGCCTGTGCTTCAGAGTCCACCTTTGAGCTCCCTGCTAAGTACTGCCAAAAAGCTACTGTACTTGGTGGGGAAACTCTCTACACAATGAAAGAAGGGAGAGGTACCAGCAATGGAAACAGATAACTGTAGCAAAACTAGACTGAAGATGAGAAATTTCAAACTACCAATAACTTTTGACATAGAAAAGGTATGGAGCTACTGTTACTGAAGAGCTATGCAGCTTTCCTCTGCAGTCTGATTTTAGAAGAAAACTTGCTTTGAATAAGCATACCACTTAACAAATTTTATTACTTTACATCCAGTAAAGCAAACAAACAAATATGTAAAATTCGTATTTGTCTTCAATTCTGAGTTACAGACGCAACGACTATAGTCTATTCCTATCCAAACCAGTATGTCCAACATGTTGTTCTGGCTGACCATCATTACTTCCAATGAAAACTTGGCAAGCACTGTGACTTCATTCAAGATCTTATGAAATCTTGGAGAAGATAAAAGTAACCCCTGTCATCACTGGGTATATTAAAATATAATAAGTAAGACTGGCACTGTGATTTATGGGTGTTTGATTTATCACATGCTCCTAAACAAAAAGAACTCCAGAAGATCCCTCTGTTAACAACATGGTTATTCTCCATTTAGAAAAAGAAAATGAAGACTGCACTTCTCGTCACATTTAGTGCTTCCTGGGTACATCCCATTACAACGCACAAATGCAGCATTAGGATAGGAAGAGACAAGAGTCACATTAATCTAATTCTAATCCAATAGCTTTTGTCTTCCTCCAGCTCTCTCTCTCTCTGCTTCCTCTCTGAATCTTTCATTAACTACTCTCCTTTTTCCTTCTGTCCATTAGAAAAAAAAAAAAAAAAAACAAACCTGAAAGCTATGAATCAAGAATGCTTCAATGTCAGCAGATCACCACAGTATCTCTGGATATGGTTAATTTTCCTACTTTGGCACCCCTATTTCTCTAATTATGCTTATATTCTTCTTAACTGATAACATACTATCTGGCTGAATTGCAAACTATGCTTTCAGATTTTATTGAGGCATTGCTGAGTGGTCCTGATCTGCAATTAGGTCTCCACTGCGCTAGGTCTGAAGAACTGCCAAAACTCCCTCCCCCCTGGACAGCTTATGTTCTAAATACAAGTTACTGTCAGCCTTTACCCAGTCCTAAACTCCACCACTGTTTATCTTCTGTACTCTGTAATTGTCTTGCACAGTTTGGGTTCTGCTGAGAATAAACATGAAAGCATAATAATTCATCTACATTTCTATAGCATTCCTCATCATAGGATGCCACCTCCTCTTAGATATAAATCTACTTGCTTCTGAATCACATGGGGTATTTTTCTCCATCTAGGAAGACAATTGTCCAAGGTCAGAGAAAAGTCCACAGAAGACCAGCAAACCGATACAAGTCCTTGAACACAGGATTGCACTTCCCCTTTCCCAGTGTTTTTTTCTGGCCAACAGTACATGGAATTCAAAGTTACAGTTGTATTCAAAACATCCCAGAGCACAACGTCCATCTGTATGCCTCCTATTACCTACCAGTTTGGGATCTTTATTTTTAATATATTGTCCTAACTCTGCTTTGGATTTGAAACAAATTTTCCCCCTCTTAGTCTCCTTTTGCATCTCTAAACTTCTATGAAGTCTCTGGAAAGGAAAAAAAAAAAAAAAAAAAGAGGATGGAAAAAATGACTGTGAGCTCTCTGCCTTCTCAGCATTTTACTGGTGTCCTTGAAAAGACAAGGCAAAAAGAAGATACTCTTAACACACTAACGTCAGAATAAAACTCATGGTTCTGCTGACTAGGTTCCATTTTTGAAACTTTTTTCTATACAAGCAGTGGCATATGAAACCAATTCCTTCTTTCATAATTCCATATAACACTACATATTTTTTTCCCCATGAAGTATATATACAAAAAGAAACCCCAACTCAAACAGAGAAATGTTACAAAAGTTAAATTTAAAATGAAGATCTGTAAACTGTGGGTCTCCAAAGTGCTGTTTAATTTCAGAAACTATCATATCAGCAGTTTTGGAACACCCAAGAAGGAGGTGCAGTTTTATTAATATTCCACAGAACCAGTTACATATAAGTAACACACATTGCCCAAAAACTATTCTAGTCCTTCCCCTTAGGACCTGTTTCAAGCTTTCTCCAAGAAAAACAAATTGGGACCATATACAATATTCCCTACTGCACGCTGCTACTAGAACTCTGCATTGATCACCGTAATTTCTCTAAGTTACAATGCGGGCTTGGTTTCCCTTCTTGGCATCTCTTGAAGGAAAGAGAGCCACTGGTAGTGACATTCTCTATAGAAACACCAACTGACGCCAAAATTACACTGAGTAAGTGACCACAGACCGCCAAACTCAACTGAAAGGTCATTCAAGTCACTCAATACTGCAAAATCTGTGTGTGCAAAAAATTATTAGAAATGGAGGATGTTAACGCTATTGAGAAGGTAAATATAAATTATACTTTCCCTTTTTTAAAAAATGTTTGAGTTGGTTTAGATGCACCTTAAAGTAATTGCTTTTTCTTCACTATGTTGTTAAACAAAAAAAGTTTTGAAAACCTCTAAAAGAGAATAGAACAGAAACTGCCTTAAACCTGGGCTCAGGTAACAGGCATGATAAACGGACATTGTAAACGTGCATTAATAAAATGTTCTACTGACTACTGAAAATTCAGCCAGTAATGGAAATGACAGAGATTCATAGTACCATGGAATCGTTTTGGTTGGAGGAGACCTTTAAGATCACCAAGTCCAACCGTTAACCTAGCACTGCCAACTTACCACTAAACCAGGTCCACGTTTCTCAGGGAGATTAGGCAAAACACCCCAACAATAATAGTTCTAATTATTCAAAAATAAAGGATAGACTATTCAGAGTTACCGTTGAAAGAAAGCAATCCTGAAATCATGAGTTTTCAGCCAAGAGACCACTGAGATACACATTCTTATCTTTTGTCTTATGAAAACTCATGAAATTTCATATAGTAATTCCTGCATCACGGTATATAGCATAAATGCAAAAATGCATTTTTCTGTAATTACACCTAAAAATGAAAAGCCTTAATCTATGTTTATTTTGTTATCCTTTCATAAATGTTGACCAGGCAGTAACAGGGGCCATGGCATTGCTAGACAGAATACTAGGGCTGAGGAATTGATATTCATTCTGTCCATTCCAATTACTACAGAGTTTTTGCTTAAGGGAAGAACAAGAAAAAAATCACTTCTTGTGGCATGGTCCTCATATTTTCCAGCAATCTCAATCTACTTCCATTCTTTTTCCAGTATTTTCTTTGCAAAAAAAAATATTTCATAAAGAGGAAATTGAACTTATGGCTCTAATTCTGCTTGGAATTCTGCGTTTCACATCCCTAGGGACTTCCACTGCCAGTAGAGCACAGCGTAAGTATGTATTCTTATACAGAAGTGTATGCATCATCAGAAACCAAATTGCATTTAATTACAGGGATTTATACTTAACCATAATCATATCAACAAGTATGCAGGAGCAGAATACAGCCTAAGTATCTTTAGAGTAACTTAAAGCATTAACTACTTCTCTTAATCTTTAGAAGGTGGGAAACGACATTTTTCTCGTAGGAATTATACAAGCCTTCTGTTTTCATATTGTCCACGTTTTTTTAATGCAGTCTTTGCATCTACAGTCCTGCATTGAGCTCCACACAGGTAAAGATCTGCCTTTATGCAAAATACTAAAGACTTCACAGTACAGGCAAAATCGTGCACCCGTATGAATTTCCTCACAGGAGCAGTGCTTAACACTATGACCAAAATTGTATGCGATAGGGAATAAAAATGCAAATTACCTAATTTGAAGGGAGAAATACATGTCTATAATAGGTATTTACTAGAAATTGCCTCCATAATTTTGAATAATCCAGAAATCACTCCACGCATAGAAATAAACCTGGTTTAAGCCACTCCAAAAATATACCACTCATATTCTACTTATTTAAACTACTGATTCACAAAATAATGACTTGCATTTTGCAACAGTTATGGATGAAATAGCCAGGGTGCCAACCAGCAGGGAGTTTAGAGCCATCGTCTAAGAGCACAGGAAATAAAAACCTGATGCCCACTTCTGATTTCGGCTCGCAAGAAACAAACAATCCCAGCCACTACCATGTGGAATTTAATTGACTTTTATTTATCTCTATGAGAGAGTGTTTTACATTATGGACAAAACGCAATGGATGCCTCAACTTTTGCCACTGATTCTATAAAAACAGCATCTTTATTGCTTTATAAGTGAAAATTTATATCCCTACGTGCAATTAAATTGGTAACAGAGGCCAGAGGCTGGTAACACCAGCATCTATTGTCGTTGCAACAGATATAAGCACAATAAGCAGCTCAGCACACTCTTAAACCACTTCCTCCCATTTCTTGGAAACCATTTTAATTGCACAAATTCAATACTTATGCATCCATTTATTCTGAACGCTAATCTTCTGAAAAATCAGAGCTCATGCTACAAAACCCACATTTGATGAAAAGGTAATTTGCATGAAAAATGTCAAAAGGCAAATATAAAGTGGTATTTCATATACCAAACCAAAATTATGAGGTCTCTGCAAAACTAATTTCATCCATTATCCACATAAAACCAGATTATCATAGGAAAACTTCTCTCAGCAGCAAAAGGGACTGAAATGGCAGCATAACTTTCATTTAAGAAGTTTAATACAGCTCCGGTATTATGTCACATATCGTCTTTGAACTGAACAATTAAACACTAAAACTCTTCTCATTCTCTTTAAACCAACTCAGAACTTCACTGTCACTTGAAAGAGCAATCCTTTCCTTTCCCCATCTTGTCACACAACTCCCAAGCGTTAACCCCCAGCGCGGATGGATGGGAACGTATCCGTCCCCGTCCCTGTCTCCGGCAGAAGCACCTCCTTTCACAGCAACGCAACGTTAGATCAGATCAAGACGACTGCCATGCCACAGCCTGACACGTCCTGCTCCTCAACCATCAGCCCCTGATGCAGCATGACCCCTGAAGAATACTCAGCATTTCACTTCTATAAAGTTTTTTAGTATGCCACCTCCAACTCCTGGCCAGAGTAGGTAAGCCCTTCTTGACTTACCTGCTCTGTAACATTTTGACCAGTTTTCTTGCCATGAATCCCCAAACTGTTGTTAAAAGACAAGCTTTTGCTCAGAGAAGCACAACCGTGACTCACCCTTGTTCATAACAAATACCAACTTTTTCTGACAAACCCCCATGGTTAATTATCTTTACTCCTGAAAATATACCCTTTCATTTCTAACACATTCATCTTCATGATGAATTCATGGGACAGTAGATCTCATTTTTGTTTTCTTCAACACGTACAATTTCTTTCTCCAATCAAATATCCTCTTTCTTCACTAGATCCTTCAAGAACATGAAATATTTTCAGTAGTTTATTCAAAAACAAGAAAAAAAAAAAAGGATTACCCTCTCTAAGGACTAAAAATCTTGCCTTAGAGCAATCCTTTACCATTTCTCCAAACCTTCCTTAGTTCGTTGGGTTTTTTCAACAGTTTCATCAGAACTGAAACTGAACTGCTACTGAGGAATATTAATAAAGAGACAATGACATCTCTAGGCTTATAACTATAAGGATTGTGTTAATTCTTCTGGTTCCTGCATAAGCAGCTGATGTCCATCTTGCATATCATTTTACTATTTTCACTACTGAAGTAGCTATATGCCAACTCACATTCAAGCATCTTATTGTTGGGTTTTCTATTATTTTGTTTGTTCCAGAAACACTCCCTAATGGTACTTGTTGAAAGATCACCAAGTTTCCTCTTACTTCTGGCATTATTTAACTTTGTATCTGCATAATTTACCAGCAAAGGTCTCATCTCACTAGAGTACCAATAAAAACACTTTAAGTCTTTGACCAAGGACTAGCCCCTGGGGAAACTACTAAAAGCATCCTCATTTGGGATATCCCTTTGGTAACAACTACATCTTGAAATCTGCCAGTTAGACAACTAACATATGCTTCTTTAAACAGTCACGTGGTCCAGCTTCAGATATCTTGAGGAAGTGGGGTGGACACATCTTTCTGCTTCATTCCAAAAATACTGTAACTTTTTCTATCTCCTAGTTGTAACTATAAAAAGCCTAAATCCCAAATGTGAAATAAGAGCTTTCCGATTTCAAATACAAATTCAACATGCAAAACACTACGACAAATTGGAAAGGATCAGATTAGAAACTGCATTCCATTGCCTAGAAATAAGATTACATTGGCAGAAGTTATCTTGGTTATAGCTAAAACCTACATCTTAAAATGAATCCTTTATTTTTAAAGTTTTTTTTTAAAGTTTTATTATTTTTAACTTTCACCTTTCACCTTTCTACATCCTTTGTACTTAGCTAGTAACATATTCAGCATCAATTTCTTTCCATCTATTATATAAATGTTTTAAATTTTATATTTTTATTAAAATATTCTATAAAAATGTTTTATCAGTGCTTCTATATTAAGAAAGAATTTAAGAGTCTCTGGTACTGGCTCAGACCAAAGGTCTATCCAGCCTAGTGTTCTTTAGCCAAGAATGGCCACAAGCATTAGTAGGAAGCAGTATGGACAGGGTAAACATATATGATACTTCCCCCACTTACACACTCCCTGACCAACTGTTTTCAGTTTGGCACTTTTCCTGAAACTGGTGTGTTTTGTCTTATTCCATGGTGGATTTTTTCTTCTCAATGCTTGCCCTGTCCTTGAACTAACCTGAATTTTTTTCTGCTTGCATCACCTTCTAGCACTAAAATCCATCATTTAATACTTTCCACAAATAAGCATCTCCTTTTGCTTGGTTTATTGTGCTTTTGAGAAGCTTCATTTGTGAATTCCCACTTCTTGCATTAGAAGACAGGGAGAGCTGTCACTCCCTGACTGCACTCTCTATGATGACTTTGTAGACCTTTTTTTCTTTCGTTTTCCATTGTTTTCCTATTTATTTCTAATGTTTGAATTGCTTTTTGACTGCTATTAAGCACTGAGCATCTTTACAGAAATAGTTCATGAGAGGTAATGATCACTTCAGAGTTATACATATTTTTCTGCACTTTTAATCTCATTTTCCACTTAATTGTTCAGTTACTCGTGAAGCCTTTTATAATTCTTCACATTCTACTCTGGCACTACCCTGAATAACTTAAATGATGATTTAAGGTTTTTAAATTGTTTTTTCAAGACAGCACAGCTCGTCACCAGATTCGCTATTAGAACTTTTATCAGTCACATTAATTTATTTTTATTAAGGCTACTTTTTAACACTCTCTCAAGTAGGTTCCCACAAAGCAATGGAGTAGGGAATTCTCATCATCATTATTATCTGACATAGCATTTCCATCATAGAATTCTAGCGAAGTTTACTGAATTAAGACAGAGCTAGAAAATCCAGGAAAGAAAAAAAAAAAAAAAGAGAGCAATTTAAAAGCCTTGATTTCCTTTGTGCTGACTTAGGAGTATTTCTAACCAACCTGCCAAAGCTGCAGATGTATGAGGAGGAAGTGTGGAAGGCATCTCTCTGGGAAAGCACAGACAAAGCAGAGATGTTGGCAAAACCCTGTACAAGAACAAGACTTGTAAGATACCAAAAAGAAATTTAGTTTAAACAACTTAGGGGTATTTATAAACCACCATTTCAATAAGCAATGGGTCTCTCAATTTCACTTAGATAAAAAAACTAATATAATCAAGGAAATATGGGGGGGAGGAAGGAAATAAGGGTAAAAGGTCTGTGATTAGACAATTAAACAGTGTTACGAAGGGCCTCAGCACCATTTTGCAGAAAGGGAAACAGAAGTGATGTAGCTTTGTAGTCAGAGGCAACAAAGACAAGGCAAGGTTAGGAATAAAGAGCAGACTTCCACAATCCAGGTGTAATGAGCTTAATTGCCCTGTCTTCGTAGGAACCAGCAAGGGTTGACCCATGCATTCAGTCGTGTCTAAGAGAAATGGTCTGACAAACAAGAAACACCAAAGGTAACAGCTGGTCAGATACTGAAGATGAAAAAAAAAAAACTCAAGGCTTTCAAGGTCAGGTTCAAAACATGCATTGACAGCTGAGGACCTGACTCAGTGCCCCTTACATCCCAGTGTTCCTAACTGGGGTAAGTCCAAGTGCTCACACAACAGGAAACACTTCCCAAAGCCCCTCTCTTCTTCTTCTTCATCCAGCCCATCCTTGAAAACCGTAAGAAATAGGACTGAGATGTCTCGGAACAGAAACCCAACAGAGAGACAGGAGACACAGGTGAATGAACACCAGATCCACAGGATGCATTTTAACATCCAGCTTCGTTAGTTTAACTGTGTGCCTCAGCTCTCAACCCTCTCATTTTATTTACAGTTGGTGTCAGAAAGGGTCGTGTTGCAAAATATAAACAAAATGCTACCATGGAGCAGATTTTCTTGGATTGCCCAGGTTCCTCAAGCTGTTCTGACCCACAGAATATCTTTTCCTACAGACACAAGCCTATCAGCTAACTCCTAAGCCTCATTTATACCTGTGGGATCTACTCAATTCCCAAGTCTCATTTATACATCTGGCATATATTTATACACTGCTGCCAAAGCAACAGCAACCAGCACGACTACATTTCTGGCTACCTGCCTTCCCTCCTGCATCACACATATACCCACACACACAAAGGGACTCCGTGCTTGTCATCTGCTGATCCAGACTCAAAAAACGTGGCAAAAATCAGTCCCCACACCGGACAGGTGCCGTACGTCATCCGCAAAGTTCAGGCCCAGCATATCAGATGTGATAACTCCCAAAGTTATATCTTAGTCGCCCACTGTTAACGTTTTGCAGCTCTATCAGCTGCAGCCTGCTTCACTGGTTCTGCACTAAGCTTCCCTGTCAGGGGTCTCTGACCAGGCTAATTTTGCATGTGGCAATAACCACCTAATCAATCCACGTCTTTCTAAGCCCTAATGGAGCACCTGCACATCCAGACATGAATCTTCCTCCTGACATCCTCCACAAACATAAATTACAAGTTTAGTGCACACACTAGACAAGTCTCAGTGACCCCCTGACGGGGCAAACAGAGGTCACGCAACAATCTGATTTTCAGCACCCACTAGTTCCACCCTTCCACTTTCTGAATTTTACAGCCTGTAGTTGTAGTTAGCATCACCCTCTGGGCTCACAGGAACACAACTTCAGAGTGAGGATTTGTTTCTAAACAGGGTAACGTAAGCAATGGTTCCATTAGCAAGTACTGCAGCACAACAGGAGCAGATCTCTAGAATTAAACGGTTCTGAGGACATAAAGTCTGCATTTTACAGCAGGGGTGAGTAGTTATGGCCTAGCTCTGCTCTGGCGCAATGGACTGGATACAATTTGGTAGTCGGAGTCCTTCATTCAGTTCAGTTTCACGTGGACTGAATCCACCTTGTATGCCCCAAGACAGTCCTGCAATGACAAGGAAATCGTGGTAGGATGATCAGGAGATTCCCTTGGAAACCACTGAAGTGCTAGTGGGGCCTAAACGTCTTACTCTTGACTAATACCTGGTCTGTCAGTCACCATGGCCAGGCAAAAACACCTGTGTGTACATAAGGGATATCTGCCACATTCCACTTACCTTTGCACCTCTGCCATTTCTTCAAACCTTTTCCATTCAAGGCTCAGAAAGTCTTTCTGGTTTCTAACAGAAAGGTCAGGAAGACAATCAGATGTCATCGATGAAGCCTGGTCATACCAGAGAGGGTCTAGGGTCAGGTGTATAATTAATAATTCATTTTGACTTCAAGTCTGTAAATTCAACCCAAATATGTGTAACTGGGGAAGCAATGGGTCGGTCACAGCCGTGGCTAGAAACGGCACAAGGTACTAAGCTCACCAAGGGACTCACCGGTCTCATGGATGACACCATGGTGTCTCTGTCACTGGTCAGTAATGCATGTTTTGGGAAGGTACCTATGAAACATCCTTGCTAAAATCCTTCCAGTTTCCTGCTGTCAGCGTATCAGGGACTTCCTGACCCTGTCACTGGATTTGGGTCACAACAGTTAGTACTTCCTGATGGATTTAATTTTCACCAGTCCATCTAAACCTTCTTTTAATGAATTTTATACTTCTTTCTCCTATATTAATGAGTTTCACAGTTTGGTTATATGCCCCACATTTGTTTTTCTTTTAAGAATGACACCTGACAGCTGCAATTTCTGCTCCCAGTTCATCATCCCATTCACTTTTCCAGCTCTATGCCACCTGTGACTTTATACACTTATTCTGCTTGATTATTTTTTTTTCATGCTGAAAGCACATACCTCATTTGTGTCTCCTCAGTATTTTTTCTATCCATTTTCAATATAGGCTGATCATTTAACCTCCAATCCCTTGATACTGTCAGAGCCTTCTGTAACTTTTTGTCATTACATACATTGATAATTCTTTCACCATCCAGCTTCTTTTGAGCCTTTCATCCAGTTCACTTCTGCTGAAAAGGGACCTGACTGCTAGCTGAACGTCTCAATTCAAGACGGCACGCCAGCTATTATCTGAGCCAGAAACATGCACTGCACAGCAAAGAACACTAAACAAAAGGCAATGCCAAACAAGTGACCTCATTCCACGCCTGCTGCCCTGGCCCTGCTCGTATCTACAGTGCTCCTGGCACAGGCAAAGAAAACCTTTGGCCATTTCCCTCGGGCTCACAACACTGCAGCTAAGGGCAGCCCAGCCACACCAGAGCAGGTCTCCCTGCTGAGCAGGCAAGAAAACATGAGAGATGGAGGCACCTCCCCAAGTCCTTTGAATCCTTTATTTCCCATCAGTGGTGCCTGAAGGAGCAGCGCCATTGAGTGGCTCCAAATCTGAAACAAAATGGCAGCCAATATCATTCAAGATAAAAGGCCACAAAGTGCCTTTGTCCCACCGGCTGAGAATGGGAGGGAGCATTATCCCTGCTCAATATTGGTACCCTGAGGCACAGCCCAAAGACACACAGACCTTGCCCTGATGCACAGCTTGCCCAGAAGCCAATCCTCCTATTTTCCCCCCAAAGACCACCTCTGCTATGCCAATACCCACACCATCCACACTGTTCTCCTCGGTTGCTTACCCAATCACTATTCTCAACAAGTTTGCTGACAACACCGAGCTGTGCAGCGTGGTCAACACACAAGAGGAAGAGGGATGCCATCCAGAGGGACCTTGACAGCCATTCTATGATTCTGAAGACCAGAAAGAGATACCCTATTACGGCAAACCCTATAAAAATCAGTTAACCCCAGCAAAAGAAGTCATTCACTCTGGAGTATATTTCTCTTCTAAAGGCTGAAAAAGGGCTGGACTGGTCAAACCGGGTAGGGATTCACTTTACAACATCATTCTCCAGTGAAGAAAAAGGGAAGCTGATACAGAACAGGGGCACAGCAAGAGTGAATCTCCAAAAGGCTGAAAACAACTAGCTTTGAAGTTCAAAATAACCACTTCTCAAATGGCATTTTCCTCAGACTAGACTTTCCCAAAGTCCAGTATTTAGTCACTACAGGCACTGAGGTTCAGACTCCCTCTATTTAGTGCCTGTGGCTTGCTTAATGAAATATTCAGTATCTGTCCCTCTATACCTCATCTTCGGGAAGGACTAAACAGGGTCCCTAACTTACCTGCTCAGAAAAGACAGGAGCGAAAGAAATTAACACGGGGAAGACCTAGGAAGAAAAAAAATAAAACCCAAACTAAACTTCAGTTTTCCATGAAAATATTGTTGTTGCAAACAGCTAGACTACGCTGGTGTAAGCCAGAGAAAGGACCTTTCAAAAAAGTACACAAACCTTCTGTAACTAAATCATTCTTTGAGTAATACCAAGAGCAGAAGGGGTTAGTGAGCAACACTTGTGTCCCTCTAATCTGCTTTTGGGAGAAGTAAACTATTATCCTCCAAGATCTTTGTAGACACAAGCAGAAATATCATATGCAAACTTTTGCTACATCCCCTCTTGTGTTAGGATGGTTAAAAAGTTTAATCGTTACACAGACCACAGTGCTGGCTTTGTCACAGCTAATGTATGTGCTGACAGGCTAAGGAAATCACAAAAATACATGTTAACATGCGGAAAAATAACAGCTGAGTGACATCGAGGACCAGACACTACTGCTGTCAAGGTCAGTGAAGCCCGTGAGCATCATAGGGGTGAGACCTTCAAATCTCCAGGGATCAAGATTAAAGATGGTATTAGCTTTAGAAGAAACAGACCATCTTGTTCTTCAGCGAAAGTTTTGCTGCCTAAGAAGCTGCCCTTGCAACTGATGCTCAGTACACAAGCATCAGATAAGACAGAAGCTGAAATGATAAGAGGGTAACGGACAATATAGGAAAACAAAGAAATCAGAAATTATTGTTTCTTTGCAAGCATTTAACTACTCAAAGATCTCTGGAAGTGCTATTGTTTGGTTCTCAACTTTTTGACTAATTAATTTTTTCTCATTTTAAATGTTTCATTTTAATTAGCTCCCAAGTTGAGATACAATGAAGAGTTTTTTCTTTTCATTCTTTTCACTATATGTAAAAAACACTGGCTTCAAAAGTACGTACTCATTAAAAATAATGAGTGATTTTGAGATTGCTTAAATCCATTCAAGTGACACAGGAAAAAGAAGTTGTTAAGGTTATGTCGTGGTACCAAGCAACTTAATCATAACACAAAAAGCCATATATTTCAATATCAGACCTTCCAAGTCAATTAAGTCTTGCAGTCTCTAGTGCTTAGAGACTCGAGTCCTTTAGTCAGGTGACGGACCAGTGCTTGCAACAGCTGCCACAAAACCCTCTTCATAGTTGTCTTTATTACTGCTTGGAATTTTTCATTCCGTATACTACAGTACAGAGGCATGTGCCATACGGTCAGTACTGCAGGAAAATGTGAAAATAGCATAACCACCAATTTATTGATCACATTTACATGGCTGTTTTAGCCTCCAATTAGGACGTTCAGAGTTTTAAATAAGTATATATTGACCTAGAGGTTTACTTCTGTTTCTGTAACGCATGCATCTGTTGACAAAATACGGTAATTACTGTGGATTAAAAATGAAGTCCATTAAAAGCTATGTACATATTTGAAGATTATATAGTAGTTTCTTGAACTACTGATACTTTCACGTAAGCCTTGCCTTGCGATACGAATGTTATAGCACAAATAGAAGATGAAACAAGTAAACAGAAATTTCTATCTTTTTCATTTGTATCTCTTAACTAAATATTTCTATTTTATCAGAAAAAGCCCAAGAGGTATTTTTCTAGACCGGACTGAACATTTTGATCATCAAAAACTTAGAGCATTCTTTACTGAATTAAAGTGTACCTCATGTAAAACAATCAACCAAAATATAGGTTTACCCAAATATGGGTTCAACTTAAAGTTTACCGGTGCCAGTGACATAAATGATTTTGGAGTGACACTGTTCTCTGCAATGCTCAGCTTTGTTGCTGTTTTCTAAAGAGAAGCATGATAGGACATCTCTATCGAAATATTTAGGTTATCATTTGATTCAATTCAGTTTAATGTATCCAGGCTTGCAACCAGTTTACAATTAGCATTCATTTCTCAGGCATGAGATGACCCACTTACACAATGCAGTAAATCCATACCCTTGGGAATTTTTCTGGAAGGCTTGTTTTACTTCCACCACACAACTCATTTTATTTTGTCAAGGTAGTGAGCAAGGTTACAGTCATCCTGTCAAATTTATTTATTTGAATTAGAATCAGAAAGACTCTACTATTCCCCGTGGAACTTCACTGAAAACTTTTTGAAACTTTGAGATGTATTTTATCATAAGGGCTCTATAACTTTTGCAATCAACCAATTTCATATGAAAGCAGTGATATAGAAAATAAGAATAAGAAAATAAGCAATAGTTAGAACATTTTCTTCTATAAGCTTTAAAAAAAGGTTCTGAAATCCTAGAAAAAATAATAAACCACAATAATACATACCATATTATATTTGCTTAAAAAGGAGAGAAAACAGTTTTTTCTAACCAAGCCTATACAATGAAGCCAGATGGAAAAAGACCATTTACAGAGGCAGCTACATAGGCGTCACATCTGCTTGCTTTGACTACCAGAGATCCACTTAACCTAAAATATTTCCCCCTGTATATCTGAGGGCAGTTTCAGCTTTATATTTGTGAGGGTTCTTTGGAGGTCACTTATCCATCTGCACTGTGGGGGTGCTGGAAGAGAGCCTTCTCCAAGGAGAAATTGTCTCAAGGTGACATGCCATGCAAGTCCAAATAGACTTGCATCTGACAGACAATTTTATACAATTCCATTTTATACAATTTGGTGATGTGGTGTTTCTCTCAACACCTTAGTAGCTTACCAGAACTTCAGTATAGATTTGGGGCTTACATTTCAGTGGATTTACCCAAATGCCTATCTGAATTTACACACCTGATGCTATTATGGGCAGTATGGGATATAATAAGTCAAACAACTCACTAACACCCATTATAAATCCCTGTTTTTAACGCTAACAGTTTTTCCAAATGCAGTTGCCTCTCTTGGGCAGGGTTTTGTTTTCCAGCTTCTCAGTGGTAAAATATTTTTCTGGTGAAGAGTCATGCACCTTTCCACCTGTGTACAAAAGTAGTCTTTTAACAATGTCTCCGATAGACTCTAATGCTTTTCCTGCTCTGGACCAGGAAGCTGATCTTCAGCAGGTGAAGAACGTCACCACGTTAGGGATATCCATTTTTCTAGCCCCATAGAATATGACCTAATGTGACTGAGTTATACACTGATGTGAACTGAAAGTCCACCTGCTCAGTAGAACTTTTGCAGTAGCTAAAGTCAGTTAAATTACTCGATTCCACCTGTACTGACAGATTCATACATAACAATTGAAATGGCTATCTGATAATCCAAGAAGTATCCTTCAGCTTGGCGTTTTGGGGTCTAAAATACTGTTTCGTCCCACATGTTGTGAGTTACTATCATGTATATCACAGGGAATAAGAAAGGGAGATCAACAAAGAGAATCTGAAAAATTCATGGGGACAGAAAAAGAAGTCAGCGCCACCCGTGATGAATCACAAAAACACTGCTCTGGATTCTCACTCATCTTTTCCTCCCCAACAAAGAGGTGTAAAATTCCCTAGCAAAGGTTGTGCCTCCCTCTAATGGAAGACTGACATAGAAGATAATGGTTTACTCTAGGTGCCACTTACTAGATTAGCATTTAATCTCTATGCTCTAGTTCTTCATGTAAATAAGGACCCTACAAAAGGGGATTCCAACATCTCCCCATTTCTTGGACAACTCTGAAAACAATCTCATTCCACACAGATAAAGAAGGGAGAAAGAAGCTTTGAGGGAAACTCCACAAAGAAGTTACAACATTTTATGGTGTGTGGAATATCATATGTTATTGAAAATAAACAGTAAATAAAAGCAAATATTATAAAGCTGACTGCTAGGTGACTGTTGTTCTAGCCAGGGATCAAAGAAAGGAAGTGGACAAAGTAGCATGCCAACAAATAATCTAAGACTTTTTACTGAAAGCATAGGTAAAGAATTCATATACATAAGGGCTAATTTAACTCTGTCTTTTCCTAACATTGCATAATACTTTGATAAGGATCATTAAAGGAAGATTGTCTTTTTTAAGTAGAATACACATTGAAGTTTGACATGAACTCTCAAAGGTTTCCAGTTGCTCACTTAGCACAAGTGCTATCTAAAATATTAGTTGCGTTTCCTTAGACTCATTATTTTTTACGCATGTCTTCTGTTATTTTACAAATTTCTGAAAGCTGTACAGTATATGAAAGCTACAAAAAAATCTGCAAGAAATGCTCATAGTCACTGAATATTAATGTGATTGTTCTGCTAAGTAATTTCTAAAGCTTTTATTAGATCTCTGCATTTAAAAACAGAATCACTTCTGCTTACCCAAAACAAAAGCTCAAAAACACTTCAACACAGAAATATTAGAAAGCCAAATGACCCGGGGCTTCTCAGAATTTCCATTTGTGTGTATCTATACAAAGGAAGATTAGAAATAAAATCTAGTAAGGGGACAAGCTTGGAATGACTCTCTGCATGTATGTTTACCATACTGGGGCACAGCAGGAACTCCACCTTCTTGCAGTGATACACTACTATTAGCAACAGGAATAACATATTCAACCTCCTACCTTCCAGACAGAAAAAAAAATAATAAAAAGCTGTGGAACACAACTAGTAGATGCTTAATCATGTGAGTTATATGCAGTATATTTGAAATGCAGTTGTGTGGAATTAAGCCTACAGCGTACCAAATACGGCATAGCTCTTGGAGTTGCAGTTCATACTGAAGGGTCAGAGGAACCAAGGGGAGCAGAAGACAATCGGTACCGTGGCACACCGAGCCTTCCACGCCTGCTGTGGGCAAGCAGCCCTTCATGCACTGGTCAGCAAGTGTTATTCTGACTATGATAGTAGACATGGCTGGCGTATATGATTAAATGCTTGTTTTCCAAATGAAACAACAAAAAGAAAAATCATGCTTAGGCATATAAAAGCCAGAAAACATGTGAATCACTTCAGAAGCGGTGAAAATCCCAGCGTCGCCCAGAACAATATAAAGTCTTTTTGTATGCAATTTAATAACATGCTTACGCAGTCTCTTCATTGATACGCCGTGGTTGGTTTTGTGAAATGCAGACATTGATGTTGCTGTCAATTTTTCTTGTTCTCTTTCATGCTCTTCTCCTCCTTCGCTTGAATTCAATGGAAGGAAAAAAGCCCCTAGAGATGAGTATGTGCAGGCTTTGCGCTGTGAATCCTACGAGTGGAGCTCTGGGCCTTGTTGTTAACATCTTCTTCCTGCCAATTTTCTCTACAATCTGTTTTGGCAACTTAAGAGGCCATTTTCTGTTTGAGGAAGTAAATAGGTTGAACACACTGTGCCAACAGTTTCCAAATACAGCCCCGTGGCTCAATGTCTTTTCGGGAGAGTTTCTAATTTCAGATGGGTACAAGCACAGTGGCAATGTCATTTGTTTCCTCCTTTGGCTGCTACATGAAGACAGACCACATCTGAGGGAGTACCCAACTCCTTATCATATGTGTCTCTCTCCAGAAAACAGGTGTTTAGCTAATTTAAATCATGGGGGGAACCCCATCCTCCACTGCTTCCCCTGAAGCTGTATACATTTAAATGGAGGAAGAATGCAACCCTTCATACTTAAATAAAAAAAAAAAAAGAAAAACCAAACCAAACATGCACCATATTTCATCAAAGATAACGAATAAATAGCCTCATTCAAATCCACATACACTGCTTTTGAGAACATTACAAGATCTTCATTTATAAGAAAATTCTATTGTATGTAACCAAAAATTCTATCTAAAGAAAGTACAATTTCACATAATAATTCAATGAATGTTTAATTCATTATGAATTCATAATGAATGTTGGTTTGTTTTCACACAAATAAGATAAACTGTGTTAATTTACTTCTTCGAATCAAGATTTTTTTTTTTTATTATTTAAAAAAAAATCACTACTGGTTAGCTTTATTTGTGGCTTTCCCAAAATCAGCTGGATTTCATGCTCTCTCTCTGCATCCATGCTTCTTTAACTTCAGTAAGGAATTCAGCTCCCAGTCCATGAGGGAGACATCCCCATCTCCCAGGGGTGATTCAGTGACATTCTCTTTACTAACTCTACCGTTATTTCTAACTTAAGGTCTTCACCAAAATAGGATACCTTAGAAACATCCGATGTAAACCAAATTTAATCTGTTTTATTATTTTTCTTTTTTACCTTAAGGTATAGTTTTCATTTCATATACAATCCAAACCTCCTGGAAAACGAGTCACATCCACATAAATGAACTGCACGCTTACATTTTGCCAGTTCTCAAAGGGGAGAAGGGCACAGATGTGCATTAGTTCTTGCTCCCACATGACTTCAGTTCATCACAGCACGAATGTGGAAGCCAGAAATGCTTACACGGGCTCTCAATGTAATGAGGGCAACCACTGTGAAAGCTTCCATGCGTCCTCCCAAGCCCGTACAGCCATGCCAGCAATCTCTACTATCCCAGCACTGGCCTTTATCTTAATGAAAGCTTCTCACTCCATCAATTTGTAAGGGCACCTGTTTTGCTTTACAGTTTGCAGACATTTACCAGGACCATATTTAGGCAAGAGAGACTTATTTCACGTAGGACAAAACATGCTTCAAACCATACATCTAGACATAAAAGTGCAGTGGCCGTAAGAGCTGCAGCTCATTGCTGCAAACTGCTGAAAGTGTTCCATTTCCCCAAAGGAAATATTATTAGATTGAGTTCCCACTTCTTCATTTAGCCGTGTGCCATGATAGATCAACAAAAAGACTTTTGCCATCTTCTTTAATTGTGTTCCTTTTGCCACTTTAACTTTTTCCTTGTAAAATCAGTTTACAGTTAAGTTTATTGGCAAAATCACCTAAAAAATACGTATTTTTTTGTTGTTTTGCTAATATTTGCATTCGTATTGAAAATCCTCTCTAAGTTCAAGACGGACAAAAACTGCTGCAAGGTCTTTTAACAAAATTAAGATATTTCTCTGGATGAACAGTATAAATTTTGTGTGTATAAACTACTTATTCAATGCCAAGAAAGAATGACATCCGCGGAAGCAGTGATGGAAATTTTATATTCGGAATAACTGAAAAACTTTTATGATACGTATAAACTCCTATACTTTTTGTAACCCTTATAAACATTTTCACACGTATTGACATGTAAAATTTATTTTTATTTTTTAAATGCCTGCTCATTGCATGCCAAGGGTGCTAAAAGTCCTGCAAACCTATCAGTTAAAAAAGCTGCTGAACCTGAATGCCCCCGAGAGACTTCATCATTCTTTCTAACGAGCATGTTTTAAACCTGCAGAATTAGGCTTTTAATGATAAAAAATGTGAGACCTGGTAAAATTCGTTCTTTTCTAAGAAACTCCATTCTGATCCCAACACGTCCATCGAGCCACAAAATAAATTCCATTAGTTTGGCCTAAGTCATCAGAGGCAGGACTGCTGGTGGCAAAATAGCAACCAAAATCCAACCCTTCATCAACCCACTCTTCTCCCACTCCTCCCACTATTTTTTTTTCTTCATGAGGGTTATATTGACAGCATAAGAGATTCTATAAGAAGTCAGAGCACTGTGCTAATATTAATGTTCACATAATCACAGAATGAATTACAGAATGATATGGGGTTGGAAGTCACTTAATGTGTGCTGTAAAACTTCATACCAGGACAAAAAGACATTATTTTACAAAGATTTCTGCTAGATAACATCTATTATCATTAGGTTTATTTTGTCATTTATCTTCATCAAGAATAGCACGTAACTGTGTTCACTTACCCCTTCAAAGAAGTTGTTACAATTTTGTTTCAAATAGGCTCTTTGAGAAGTTTCTAAATACTTCAAGGTGAAATCAAAACAAAACTGAAAATTAAATATATGTATTAGTATTCTTCCATTTTGCTATAAATGAAAAGTAAAATTATTTTAGAATTATTAAAGTGCTTACCTTTCAATGTCTTGAAACCTTAATTAGATCCTTAATCCGTGATGTATACTGTTTATCTGATAAATACAGGAACTACTCTGTGTGGAATGCACTTCTATAATACAGGAGTTTTCTAATTAGATTCAAACTCTGGCCTATGCAGAATTATTTTTCTAGGATATAATGCCATAAATAATTTTTTTAGTGTAAGCGTAAATGACATGCAAATTCTTTTATCATGCACATTTTAAAACTCCATTTTACCCTTCAATAATAATTATTTCTAATAGAGTCCATGACTTGGATTCTCTGTCAGCTACATAAATCAGGAAAAGAATACAACTCTGCATTGTTAAGGCTGCATAGAACAACTCTCTATTGTTAAGACTGGATGGAACAAATCTATATTGTTAAGACAGGGGTGTTAGGAATGAAGAGACACAAGTGGTACATCCAACCACCAAGAAAAAAATCTGGAAAAAAAAATAGAAAAGAAGAACACTTTTTACACTTAAAAATATATTTCAAGGTCTGAAACGTCAGGTAGATACCTTTCATCCAGAAGCCACACAGTATCATAAATTCAGCAACAAGGTCTTCTGCTAGAAAAGAAACCCCCATATTGCACTCAAAAATAGAGATGGGAAGAAAACTCCTTCTCATTTCACAAAATTACTGGTTTGTTTTTATTTTCCCCCTTTCCCACAACAAAAAAACCCAATATGCTTTGAACAAGAGAGAGAGTATGCAAGTGGGCCGTGTCATACTATTCTATATTCTGATGTTGAGGGTACTAAGCTTGGGCGATCTAATTCAATTTCTTGGCGTGCCAAAGTGTCCAAAATAGGCTTGCTGCAGGGGACTCCTCCCAACCTCTCCTATCAGGGCAGACCCATGCAAAGGATTAAGTATTCATCAGAGCATCGCTCGTTTCACCTCCTTGATGCATTCCAGAACTACCCCACACAAAAGAATCACTCTTGCTCGAGGAAGCCGTGTAGGTCATGAGAGGACCTAATTTAAGTTTCTGGTCTGAATAAAAAATACAGCTGATTAAAACCAGGGACTCACTGAAGTTTCCCAGATCTCAAAAGGAAGCCTTAATAGCCATGCTTTTTGCCACTCTGAAGAATACATCTTTCTCTCTCAAAAATCAGACATTTCAGTCAGGCCCAGCATTAATGTAAGGTATGAGCTTTTGTTCTCCTCTTATCTACCCACAGGAGCAATTGCTCTTAAATTAACTGTCTTCCGCATTGGCCAGGGCTCCAGGAAACGAGCCCCAATTTTTCACCTCAAAGACCAGCTCTAGACATCAAAATCTTAACTAGGGAACACTTCAGCAAGAGTGGTACATCTCCACTGCTGTGATAAACTAGTATTTTTCAGTGACTCTTTTTTTTCAATAACATTCCAACCTGAAAAAAAAATTTTCTTTCAAGTAAATAAACTCCATCATTTTCTGCTGATCGTACTTACGCTGGGTGCCTCTGATGCCATGCTGTTATTTTATTACTAAGGAAGGATTTAAAAAAAAAAATTCACAAAATTATCTACGGAGGCAAGTTCTTGCAGCAGAAGAACGATCAGGAGGGAAGCAAGGACAAGGTAATGGTGTTGATTCTGTATCACTTCTAGCTCCCTCTAGATCTTACCTACTTCATACATATCATAACTTGCACTACATATCATCCAACATTCCATCATGCAGTGAGTTAAGTGCGCGACAAGGGAATACAATATAAATAACTTTCCTAGTGAAAACATAAGTCGGGAAAAGTCCCATTTTAAAAAAATCCTACTCCTGAAAGCACTCTCCATTCAAGCTCTAAGCTAATGAAACACATGGTTAAGTTTTGTTATTCACCATTCCTTTCTCATCTTGCAGAACATTGTCTTGCATGTATTTTCTTTTAAAACTCAGTATTCAAGATTTTATCTGCTTCTAGAAAACTCCATCTTGGCAGTCATGCTAATTTTGACAGACCCTGCTAAAAAAAGACAAAACTTTATAACTTACATAATTTATACAGTTTACACGTAAATAAAAACGTTATAAGTGTAATTGCTGGCAAATCTATTTAAAAAAAAAGCAAGAAGGGTCAAATCGTTTTAATATAGAAAATACTTGGAGTATATAAAAGCTGGAGAGGTGAACACACATCGCCCATGTGCTGTACAAGTCCGTGGTATAGAGTTACACACACTTCAAAATCTGTCATACACAAATCGGTCACCAAAATCAGATTCTTCACTCTCACAGACTTCATCAGAAACACCAGACACGCCTTTACTTAGACACACTACTTCTCCATCTACAACCACTTCAGGTGGCAGTCACATACATTACTGATTTGTTCCTGAGTCCTTTTCAGTCTTTGTAACTCGGGCGTATCGGTCACAATACTGAACCCTCTTCCTTTGCTTTCTTCAAAGTCTCTTTTGTATTTTACCTACAGAATAGAAAATACAGAAGAACAGGGTTGTTTTCATTTTCCACAATGCGCCTCTAGCGATGTAGCAATTCTTTTTTACTGTAAATAAAGCATTTGAGAAAGGCTTTCAGCCTTCATCCACAGAGACAGGCAGCAACTGGGCAAAACCCCCCCAATATCCGAGGAACTGCCTCCTCCAGGGGTGC
>JAOQGH010000012.1:19029329-19044138 GCA_025769975.1 Gallinago jamesoni | reverse complement strand
ACCTCATTCCATTGGTCTCAGCCCATCCATCCAGCCTGTCCAGATCCCTCTGCAAAGCCTCTCTACCCTCCAGCAGGGTAGAGAGGTAGAGACCACTTCATGGTCTTATTCCAACTGTGAGAGAAAACAATAGATGAAAACATGGCAAGAAGATTGAATATTCTAAAAAATGCAATTATGTCCCATAAATGCCAAAATGTATAATGCAATCATTGCCATAAAAGAATAGCATCCATTTATCATGGTATACGTGCACAAACTTGTCATCACAATCATATTGTGCGCTAAGAAGATTAAACAAGACTCTGCTGTGAGATAACTCTTGACTGGTAACTTGATTCTTTTATTTAATTTATTTTTATTAACTACTTATTTTCACCAGCACTGTATCGGACAAACTTGCTCTGCCCATCTGCACCCGCCAGCTAAATTTCTGACAAATGCTTTATCCTCCGAAATTATTATTTACTGGTAAATGCCAACTAAGGCTGCTATTAGTTCAAGCTGATTAGAGGAATCCTGATGAACAGAAATCGAAGGACACACCAGGCACAGAGTGAGAAAGAACTTCCAGTAAGCATCAGGAACCCTGAAAATACAGCAGTGCTGTCACAGGGCTGTATCCCCGTGGCATCCGATGGGAATCCAGTTCAGACTTGGTATTGTGGGCTCTGCACTGGTATCTTTTACTGAATGCACAAATGCAGCGTTAATTGGAACACCGTAGCCTCAATATCCTATCTACTCTATTGATACCATGACAAAAATAACTACACCGTGGAAAGACCCATTAACAGGAGACCAATGACCCTGTCTCTTCTCAGCCGCCCATCACTTCGCTAAGTGAGTCAGGAATTTAAAATTTAAAACACAGAAAATACATGACTAAGTGATGGTGTAGGGAGCTCTTCGGAGAAAGAAAAGAAAATGACCTGAGAAAACATTCTTGGTATAATCCTCTACTCCAAACTATTCTATTAAATTTCATTTCCATTTCCATTACACTTTAATAGTCGATAGAAAAGAACAAGGGGAAAGTTGACATATATCTGTGCTGCCATGACTGTTAACAAATACTTGAGGAATTAGAATCAAAGGCCATACCTAAATTGTATTTTGGCAAGAATTTATAGAGTCATTTTGGTAACGTGGAAATAATCAATACAAATCAAAGGTAGATTATTTTACTAAAACTCCCCATCATGCACATTTCTCTCCTAGAATTTCTTGATTTTTCTCTTTTGATATGATGAAAAGACTATGCATAAAAAGAATCCACGTTGCCCAGTGTTTTCAAACTGGGGGCACGTCATTCTCTCGAGCTATTCAAGCCTGCCATTACTTTAAATGCTGAAAGTAGTATGTAAAGAAATGAGGCAGGCTGCGTTGCAGGAACAAAAATGTTTGAGTTATTGCAAACATATTTGTTACCAAGATGCAGAGTGTTACTACTGTGTTTTGGCTTAGGAAAGCCATGCTCGACTAGCTGAAATTGTTGCTTTTTTTAAGTGTCAGTGGGTATTTATATCGCACTTCATCCCAACCGTCTACAACAGTCTCTGTCTCTTAAAGACTAAAATGCATTCATTTAATTTTTCTTAAATTTATCTATAAATCAACTCAAAGCTTGTCATTTCGACTAGGAAGCAAGGAAATCAGTTCAGCAAGTATGGTAACCATTTATAATTTCTGTTATTAAGTATAATATATAGTAGTGAGTGTCCACATAAACCATTGCAGATGTCATAAACCAGGCTGGGCAAGCAGCCTGGTAGCACAACAGTTTTCTGCAACATTTCCCACATTTAAACCTTGAATTTAGAAACAAACAAATTCAAGAAAACTGTACCAGCTGGTGGAAGGAAAACACAAACAGATCATGTTCTGTTTTTATTTGAAATGGGTAGGTGGTGATCAAGCATCTTGTACTTTAGAGTTCTCAGAGTCCTTGCTTACTAATTAAATTCAGACACTGACCAGTGACACATTTCAGCTTGACCTCAGCCACCTAATGCTCTGCAAAGAATGCGCAGGGAAAAAGGTCAAACAAATTCCAACTTACTTTTAACTACAGCCTGAAATCCTCTGTGAACTCCACACCACATCTTGCTTCTTTAAACGTCAAAAAAGCTTCAGCAGATCCCAGAGAAACCATCTTTCCCATGAAACTTTTTATGATTCCTTCAGCTTACACTCAAGTAATTCCGTGAGTCCAGTAATTACATACTTATCTTACAACCAAGAAAGACTCGGTAAGCAAAACAGGATGCTATTCTTTCTCCTCAAGAAAAATGCAAAAATTACCCAAACGCAGTATATATTATCTACTCCAAAGTGATATACAGTCCTTAAAGTTAGCGCTGATTTTACTGAGAGTTCCAGAACTAAACCCACATAAATCTGGAGTTTAGGTCGACCCGTTCCTTTTACCAGAGCGCGATGGAAGTGCCAGGTGCAATTCTAGCCGATTCAGCTGGAATTTCTGCCAGGAATTCAGGGGAGTGTACACGGCTGCAGATGCTCGAGCGCATTTTGAATGGATGCAGTGTACGCTTTTCCCGCGCGCGCACACGGCTCTGCCAGCCAGCACGACAGGGACCGTGCCACCGTCACAAACTCATGCTTCCTGCTTCAAAGCAAATACTGCCAGATGTGCTGTCTCCATCCGTACTGGGACGCACAGAGACTCTGGATGAGGTTGGGAAAGGCTCCTCAGGCCCCTGCTGAGCCATCACTCACAGTATCGGCTGACCCTCGACGTGGAGAAAGCAGGAGGCAGGGGCAGAGTTTGCTCCTGGACCCCTTTCTGCAACACGTTTTGAAATACCAGCTATTTATTCTTTTTTTTTTCTTTGCTGAAAACAACACAGGCATAGCCTAAAACCCACCCTTCAGAATAATAAAGTTTCTTGTAATTTACTTATCCACCTCTAAGTCCTAAATGTACAGGCTGGAAACACTCAAACTTCTCACACAGCGGAGAGCACTGAATATAGCATTAACTAATTACAACCATAAAAGATATTCACTACCCCAAACCTGATGTAACACTGCAAAGGGTTCAAAACCATCCATAATAAGCCAGAAACACCATTGTCTATTTTTAATACAAATTATGCCGTGGAAATTTGCGAAACTGAATGAATAATACAAGGTGGATTTCCCTCCATTATAAATATTTCTCCAGCCTCTATCACACAAGGGTACAAGTTTCACACAATAATTAGCAAGAGCATTGAACATGTTTCCAAAACACCTCTCTGCCACAATACTTCGAAAGCCATTTTGAGAGGTCTAAACATTTAAAGTTTTTTCTTCTTAATCTCTTCTTTCTCCCCGCTCTCCTGCTTTTTCTTCTCTTTTTCATCTCCCTCCCCCCCTAACCCATCAGCAGAGATGGAGCCTTTTTCTTTACGCTCATAATCAATCCTTCCCAAGCTGGATGCCACCACATCTTGACATAACAATCAATTACTTTCCACAACCAAGGGTTTCCAGAGAAAAAGAGTTCAACATGAAGCTCTCCCTATTTGTTTTACAAAAGCAAACATGAACTTTTGAACAAAATTTTAGGGATGAAATAGCTATGAGTTTGACAGATAACTCTGTCATTTGAGTACATGCAAAATTCTTTTTCAAAGAGATCAGAGAAGTTGTTAAGTGACTGAAAAATGTGAGAAGGGGGGAAATGTGAAAAATGAAGAACAGATTATTAATAGAAGTCTGCAGAAACAAAAGGAAACTAACTGAAATAAAAATGAACAGAGTGGTAAGACAAAAAAAATTTACTAGGAAATAAATAACAGATGGACTACATTCAGGACCTTCACAGCATCAGCCTCATCTGTGCGTACCTTTTGCCTTGTCTAATTCACAACTCAGGCATTTTTATTTGGTGATTCATCTCACCCCAAGACTGGTGAAGAAAGAAAATGGGACAACAACAGGGGCAATACTAAGATGGTAAATGTTTTAAAGAAGAAAGTAAGATCCGAAACGCATGGATTCACCCATTACTTATGAAAATACAAGTGCTAATATGAAGTTTCCTGGCAAAAACTACCTATATATTCCCTGACACCAACAAGCTGAACCTGAAGTCCCAAATGAGTGTGTTTACAATGCTGAACTAGAAGACAGCATTACGGGTTTCTCTTTTCTTCCTACACATCAGCAAAAAGCCATTGATGTTATTTCGTAACTGCTAGACATTTTCTCACACATTTATTTTGTTATATCCTGAAACACAGGAGGTCAGTACTGCACTATCTTAAGAGTTTCCTAACATCAGCTGCCACAGAATTGAAAGAAAGTTTTCTTATTTTCAAACATATGGTCTGATATATTTCCCAGGAGGGAAGAAGGCAACAGTTAACCCTCTTCCTTGTTCTTTATTTCCATTTTATGACTAAAATCATTTTTTAAAAAAAAGAAGTTGCTTTAATCTGGGAGATTTTTTTTTTCTTCCTTTCTGAAACGCTGCATCTGTGAGCCTTACAGTTTTTAAGGGTCCCTGTACAATCATTTTGCTGCATCCACATAATTCAGATGCTTTAATCCACTCTTCTTCTGATGAAGGACAGAATCTGATCTACTGTCCTGCTTCTCTTTATATTTTAAAATGACGAGAGAAATGTTTACAGCATATATTGCTCATGCAAACACGTGACTGTCATCTTTTAATTTTGCCACAATTTTTGCTTTCATTTTCTCCTGTAAACCCATGTGAAGCCACATATGTGGCTACATATGTACTGCAATAAATGCTCATTATATTTAGAAGGGGAAAAAAAAGATCAACGCAGGGGAATTTTTTTCACATGACGCTCTCAGTGAACTCCAGTGAACTCCTCCTCCAGACAGTATTTGTCTGATGGTTTTTGTTGCATTCACAATTAGTGCCCCTTGAATAGTGCTATCAGGGACTGCAGTACAAAAATTAATATATCTCTATCAATATCAGGAAGATATTTTTGTTGCCCGATTTTAGTGCCTCTTCCAAAAATTCAAAAATAAACATTTTAAAGCATAATTTGGGAAATCTCCCTTCAAACTAAAAATAAACAGCTCCAAACAACTTACATAAACAGTAACAGAAAAATATACATCTACAACATAAGTCCTAGGAGAGCTTGAATCCTATTTAAGATTTAAAATGGTACTGTTTTAAAAGACAGAAAAAATAAGATACCTCACTGCTTTTTAAACACCAATATATTTCAACCTGAAATGACCTTGTCCCCGAGGAATATCTGCTAAAATACAAGAAATGCTTGGCTAAAAGCAACTAAACAGTATCACAAACAGCACTTTAACTGTTAGATGGTGCTTATTGGTTATTACTCTTCTAGTGTGTTAAAAATAAGACAAATCTTGAATTATTCCAAGAAGGGAGATTTCACCACTTCTCTGTGCAACTTATTCTGATGGTTCACATGATGATGATGTTTTTTCTCATACCCAGGACAGAATTTCTCCTGAAGCAGCTATTCCCTTTGCATCTTCTCCTACCACCATGCAACCTTGTAAAGAGAGAACCTCCACTTTGTCTGTAGCTACCTTTTTAGTTACTGGAAGACTGTGATAAGATTTCCCCTTATCCTCCTCTTCTTTAGGCTGAGAAAACCCAGTTCCATCATCCTACTTCAGATGTCAAGTTCTCCAGCCCTTTTATCATCTTTGTGGCTCTACTGGGATCTGGCTGGGGTGGAGTTACATTTTCTTCATCACCGCTGGTACGGGGCCGTGTTCTAGATTTGTGACCAACGTGATGCTGATAGCAAATTAACATATTAGCTGTTGCTGAACAGCATTTGCACAGCATCAGGGTCTCATTCTGCACCCCCAGTGATTAGACTGGGGGGTGGGCAAGAGGTTGGGAGGGCACACAGCCAGGCAGATGACCCAAGCTAACCTAAAAGATATTCCATGCTATTTAACATCACACTCAACAATAAAACAGAGAGGAGGGGTGTTTAGGTAGGTTAGCCATATTTTGGGGGGGAAAAATGTCTGGGCATTATCTACCCACAGAAGGTGAAGAGTACATTGCTTTTGTATCACTTGTTTTGCTTTCTTTTCTTTCTTTCTTTCCTCTTCAACGTCTCCTTATTAAGCTATTTTTATCTCAACCAAAGAGTTTTCTTGCATTTATTCTTCCTTTTCTCTCCTCCATCTTACTGGGATGGGGCTGGGGGAAAACTGAGGCTGTGTGCTGCCTGGCAGAGCTAACCCACGACAGTGGCCTTCCCCTAAACCCTCTCCAAGAAATAGTCCAACTAATCTTCCAGCACTCAGAATTAAGCTCAATTTTTGCAGGGAATGCTTTACGCCACTCCCCTACCTCTGCACAAACCAAAGGCTGCCTGCGTTAGCTGCAGTATTATAAAACTACGCAAACACACACAAGAAATCCCATGTAATGTCATACTAAAGCGATTATCCTTATTTTCTAGGCTGCTGTCGAAACAATGGTCTGGCCATATAGCACAGTAAGGGCCAAACTTGCTTAATAAACCATATAATCTGACCCATATTGGCAGGCCCAGAGTCAGCAGAGTCTGCACTGTATGGCTGCAGCTACGTTGGCAGCCCAAGCTGTACAGCTGGAATGCTTCCATAGGGAAACTTGTTTGTAATATTTCTTCCTGAGCCCTTGAAAAGCATTTGGATACAGCCATCAACTTTCCCAAGCACCAATGTTCCCCTACACAGGCCTTTTTTAAAAAAATGTTGTTGACCAGTATCTAAACGGTTGCAGAATACTCTGCAGAGAACATACTAGAGACCATGTAGTAAGATCCATCACAGAATTTTTCATAAGCCATTTCCATCTTCTATGATAGCTCATAAGCGTGACTAAATTTAATAGATTTGTTCTAGGTGTTCAACCAAAACAAATTTTAATTGCTAGATAAGCAATGTTTATTCTCAACCTTGCTTATCCTGAAATTACTATACGGGCTTCAGATTTGACCAAAAAAAAAAAAAAAAAAAGGACAAGCCATATTCAGTAAAATTGCATACATTTCTCTTGAGCGTCAATTCTTTTTTTTTTTTGACAGAAAATTAAAAACAACATTATGAATTTGGTGTAGCTCCTTATTATTCTACAGAAAGATGACTGGGAGGACTGCAGAGAGCAAGAGCAGTGAGGGCAGAGTATTTGTTTTAAGACATCACCCATCTCAAGCATAATACTTCATTTTATGAAAAAAATGACACTGGCTTTTACGTACTAGTTATATTAGTACTGTTTTTTTTACTCCTAATTAACCAAATCCAGGGGCTAACATATCAAAATAATGGAATGAGACTATTAAAACAGAGTTCTTAATTGAACTGGTTTGTATTTTTTATGCTTTTCAAAAAGCTACTACACGACTCAGAAGGCTAAGTGTCAAGGAGTAACTTAATCATTTGAGTTTGAGTTCCTAGGACTGATTTAAATATTCAGGTGTTCTGGTTGTAATGAAAATAAATCGGGCTTAGGCACTTTGAGGAACTGGCTCTGGTTTGGAAATCAGAATGTAACAGAGTGAAAAAACAGCTTATCTTCTGTTTCATTCCTCGTAACTTTAAGGTTACCAAACATCATTCTTGTTCCAGTAGGAGTTCTTCCACCACCAAAAAGGACAGCTGTTAGAATACATGCAAAAACCCACAATCTTCATTAGTTTCCCACTTGCCATTTCCCTAAACTTACATCATATAAAATGAATACCTTGAGGCGTTTGGCTCCTGCAGCTTACAGGCAGTTTCCTATAACTAGGTGTCTCAACAGAAAAGTAAAAGGTAGCCTAAAATGAAAAGCAGGTCATCTAAATAGAGCGCCATAGTCTTGCCAGTATATGTTATGCAGTCAGAGACTGCATTTTTGGCTGCTCTACCTACAGAGTTTCACCTTCCTCTCTGTAAGTGGGAGCTACGGAAAGTTACAGGCATCCGGGTTTCATCAGTTTGTGTTACTGTGATGGAGAGACTGCAATAAAAGAAATTCAGACGACCACCTTGGACTGGATGGAGAGAGGCCTCGGAAAGATACACAGCTATTAAAGACGATGACTGCAAAGCTGAAGTTGCGAAGGAATTGGTTTGGCTTTGGAGATAAATTTAACTCATTTCAGAAGTGGAAGTTTCCCAAAGAGAGGCGGAGGGTGAGAACATGGAGAGGAAGAAGTGCTCATGCTACTGATTTGGTGTTGCTATGTTCAAAAGCAGTAAAAAACAATTAAAAGATGGTGACTGGAAGTAGGGAACAGACATCTAATAAACTTTGGTGCAAGGTGGTCTCAATTGTTTCTCACCAAGCCTCAGAGCATGTGCAAAAACATTAGGATAAATTATATCTGAACATGAAAAGATTGCCATTATTTGGTGCTCAGATGAGGGAAATGGGGATGGTACAGCAATCTCAAAATGTGTCAAAATAGCCTTTTGCCTCTAAATGATTAGGTTTGCAAGTAACAACTAATGTTTTGGCAACAGCCAGGAGTTATATAGCATATGCTCACCGGAGGCTTTAGGATTTTATTGGGATCTGGACAATGGTCATGCCAAAAGCAATGGGCAGAGCTTGTATAAAGGATGCGGGCAAGAAGGCAGCCTGCTTTCTAGGGGTGACCCAACCAAGTCTGAGAGAAAACTGGATGTCTGGGAAACGCGGTTTTAGCTCTGGCCCTATAAACAGGAGTGGAGGAGGATCCTTCTGAAAGAAAGATTAGGACTGAGCTTGTAATGCAGCCACACACAGGAACCGTCAACAAAACTGCTTTCATGGAGGAAAAGGTAACGAGGCAGTTTGAAAATACAGCAGTTAACGATCTTTCACTTGCACTGGATCTCAGGACAAGAGGAAATGGGCACAAACTTGAATATAAGAAGTTCTGCCTAAACGTGAGGAGGATCTTCTTTACTTTGAAGGTGGCAGAGCCCTCGAAGAGGCTGCCCAAAGAGGTGGTGGAGTCTCCTTCTCTGGAGACTGGACACGTTCCTGTGCAACCTGTTTTGGGTGGATCTGCTTTGGCAGGGGGTTGGACTAGATGATCTCCAGAGGTCCCTTTTCAACCCCATGGGATTCTGTGATTTTCAGAAGAGCTGTTTTCTTTCCAGCTTCTCAGCCTCTTGCAACAGCTCAAAAGGCTGAAAGCAAGATGATGTGCTGGCTTCAGCAGCCATGGGGACAACTGCAGCTGCTTCAAAAGATAATATAACTAATATAACTTAAATTATATTTGAATGCAAGCAGATCTCTAAAGGTCACATTGAACTCTATTAGAAAACAGGAGATTGATACTCAAGAAGCATTACATGAATTTAGCCCTCAGTATAATAAACTACACAAAGGGCAAACTTTAGCATAAGAAAGACTCTGTCCTCAGTGTATAATATATTAACTTCCCCCATATGTACAGGTGAGTTAATGGCAGTATAATAATAATATGGCATTATTGGATAAGGTTCAGCCCATGTTACTCTACAGTTTGTAAAAAGGGCTTGTTTTCATTTACACTAATTCACAAAATTCAGTAATTGGCAATAGGCTGCTCCCAGCATTAGTGCAAATTAGCAAGGTTCCACTTAATTTTCTTTAATTACTGAACTGGAAAAGATGATCATGTACGTTGAGAGATAATTAGCTAAGTGGGTATTAACTGTTTTTTTTAGTGTGTGAAAACGTCCAATCATTCAACAAGACCCTGGCTCGGGCATTTCCTTTTGAGATAGATGTTCCCAAGGAACCCCATGAGCTCCCCAAAGCTGCACAGTAACAGCTGGACATCAGCGTATGCAACACTCAAAGAAAAATGGGCTCAAACAGGAGCAACTATTCCCTTTGGAATTGGGCTGCCTCATACTAATTGAGAACAACTTCACTGGGCTGACAGAGCCTGTGCTTCCAACATGATAAAAACGATGTTTACCGTCCCCGGGGGCGCTGAATAGAAGTCTGCCTTTACGCATAGAAAACATATTAGCAATTACATCGGTTGTGAAAAACAGCTCCCTGACCACCCTCCACAGACCAAAAACACGGGACGGGGCTGCTGGTTCCAAAAATGTAAGAACAGCCCCACGGCCAAATAGAAAATACGCACAAATGACCAGCACCGGACCGAACGGCACAGAAGCAGGCGATGCTATGGTAACAGAAATAAGACTTAATTGAAAACGAGGTAAGAACTAGGGCAATAACCTCTGTTTTTCAACAGCACACATTCCTGCAATAACGGAAATATACACAAAGCAGACACCCTTAGTATATAATATGCTTCGATAATTTATTTCCAAATCAGGGTCAGGACAGTTGTTAGTATTTGTTTCACTTCTGCTGTGAAGAATGCACACCTCAAAGAAGAAAAGCCTGGTAAGTAAAGAAAGATAGGATTGATATAAATCAATTGTAACTCACATGTTTCTTCCTGATCTGCTCTTTCACATAAAATCTCGAAGAGGAAATACATTTTCCCAACCTTCCCTTTCCTAGGTGAAATATGTCTTTTTCCCTAGGCAGACAACATCTCCCGATGGCTGTTGTAGCTCATTACCCAGGTAGTAAGAGCCAGCTATTCAACCATTTACATAGCGAACATGAATCAGTCCCGTAAGCACAATGGACCTCAGCCATCAATTCAGCACAGAAACAGAGTTCGCAGATGACAGATTTGCTGCTGTCATCCCAACGATTATAAAAAGGAAACGGTCTATTTATTTATAAAGCAACATTATTGATAAATGTCCAATTTAACCCTGGGATTATATTTCTCATACTTTTTTTCCCCTCAAATTATTATTCCAGTGTAAAGCTATTATGTTTTTTTTCCTTACAATATACATAATTACCATTTAATAGCCAAATGGCACAACAACAACTATTTACTTGACTTCTTTAGTACTTATTTCTGGGAGACTTGTAATAACATCAGCGTACAACTGAAAAAGAAAAAAATCTCTGTAAACTAAATATCCAATAATATGAAGAAGTTCCTATCTGATATTTTCATTTTGGCCACTTCACTATGACTCCAAGGGAAGGCTTTTGTAGTCAATTTATTGACAGATCCAAGGTCTGCATTGCTCCATCCTGCCTCATAAAGAGATATCAAGATACTGAAGTATTGCTGTTTAACTGTCTTTTGCAATACGAAGTGCTCAGCTGAATAAATTCCCTGAGCTGAGTGCCCATGCCATGGCAGCAGCGACGTGGCATCAAGTCCCCGAGCAGATCGAGGAAGTTCCCGCTGTGACTTCACGCTGTCAGCTCATGTCAGCAAAGGAATATTTTTTCTTTGATTTCAGTAAAATTCCGAGTTCTAATTCCCATCGTCAGTGATGCACCCAAAGTTGTGAAGCAGAGGGAAATGAGTGAAAAATTAAAACCATATTATTTTTAAATAAAATATGAGCTTCCTTCCGCATATGTTAGAGACAAATTTGACTATTACTGAAACACTCCATTCTAGCCAAAAAACCCTCTGTTTTAACTGCCTCAGAAGCAAGATTTATAGATACTAAAAATAATTCACTGGGCTAACATCTTTCAGGCTTACGTGATTTACAGAGTTAAAGAAACATTTACTAAGAATGATCTAATTTATCTTATTATTTTGTATTGTAATTATTAAAAGTGGAGAAAACTAACTTCAATTTAACACGCTTGACTGAGTCCTGTAAGTTCTATTTGCCCAACTACTATTTCTCTTGCTGCTATTTTTTTTATCTCAAAACTAACTTTTCCATAACAAAGCATATGGGTAACCTTAAAGTTAAATGTATATGTTTATTAAAGAAATTTTATTTTTATGCTGAAAACACTGCAGTTGCCATTGACTGCAAAAGCTGCCACTCTCCAGTACTAAAAACCAGTTTTAAAAAAGTCGGGAGACAAAGGAAACCTAGAAGATGAAGACATTTTGCACAAGTTCAGGACCCGGCTCAGTGTGCTGATAGAGGAATTTTTACTTGAGGTTTGTTCATGGAAAGAGAGAACTTGGCTGTGTGAAATATGTTTTCTTCTCTATTTCTATTGGACCTAGGAAATGAGAGAAGAGAAGCTGGTGGAAGCCATTACAATAGAGACCGAGTGGAAAATAGCTGAGCCTTTCTGGTCTCTAGAACAGAGATGAGTGAAATGTCAACGGGAATATTTTCTAACGACACGTTTTTAAAGGGGGAGGACATGTATCTGAAAACTCAGACACATTTTATGTGTCAATTTAGTTCTTAATATTTTTACTTGAATTATTTTTCCTACTCGTTTTTCTAAAATTAAGCACTCAGATTCTTAAAATATTTTTTCAACTTTTTAATTTCCACTGTTTTCAACTTCCGGGCCAACGTTTCCGGGAAAAAAAAATCCTTTCAAAATAATGTTTTGAATTTGTCACTTCTACCATATTGAAAGCATCAGTCAGTCACAAATTAGCCTTTCAACTAACAAGACAAGTCTGGAATAAGTTTAAATCCAGCGATAAGTTGCCATTTTCTCAATATATCTGAAGATAAACCTAATCTTTTCTATTATCTTTGCCTGCATCTTCTTCCTGATTATCTGCTTTGTCATATTTTAAATAACACCTTGTGTTTTTGTAATATCGGGCTCTGTAACAAGAGCTGCAGCAGATCTTAAATACTTCTACCCAGTTAAAGCTTTCAGGAGCTGACAAAAGTCCATTCAGAGTCATAATAAGAAACTGGTTTCTCAGGAGAGTAATAAAACAAAAAATTTAACCACTAGAATTGTTCACTATTGCCAAAAGGGGAAAAAAAAATAATCATATGACTCTATTCTTTGTACACTGCACCTAGAGGTTCTTCCTTCATCAGGGAGATATAAAACCCAAATGGCTCCAGAGAGCTCAATAACAAAATTAATGAAGAAGTCCCTAAGTACATAAACTCTTAACTTGTAAAACACAATTTTCTTTAAAGTAGACAGAACTAATGAATCAGAAACACTTAAATGCTCCAAGAATTAATTCTTACATCAAATCACTTGCCATTAAAGTCTAACGAAAAATTAAATAGAGAAGCCCGTTAAGAACATTTATGAACATCCACTCCTCTACACACCAGAAGCAGGTGGAACTTCCCTTAGAAAGAGGAGGAGGCCAAGTTACGTATTTCTGCACACCATATGCTTCTATTTAAAATAAATTCCTTCTATACCTTTGGTCACGAGGAAGTTTCTTCCCATGCTTTCTGAAGAGGAGAAAGCAGCAGAGGTAAAACCTTAACCAAAAACGGTTTTGGTGAGCCCCCTGGCTATGTTTCTGGGAACAAGAATTTAATACAGGGTGCTATAAAGTAAGATGACCAATATAACCCTCCACAACTTGCTGGTTCAGGACAGCAGACGTGCTTTTCACTAGATTCCTATGTGCCCTATCACTCTCTAGTCTTTTTTTTCTTACATTTGACTCCAGTCCCCTGCAAAGCCAAATGTGGTCTGGTTATCATGTCATTCTGTATTCAAACACCACCTGCTAAATAACAAGGCATTGGATTCTACCCTGCTTTAAAAGGGTTTAAAGTAGGTTTACTGGAGACAGCCATCTGACACTTTCTTCATAGTTAATGGGCAGAAACAGGCGTTTTTAGGGACACTGTTCATACAAACTACTTTAGATGTTCAGATCCATCCAGGTCACATTACATCCCAGATGTCAGAAGAATACTGCCCTATGGCTTCAGCATCTACAAAAACGGAGGGAATTTTAAAAGTTTTCACCTACTAACTTAATCCATCATCACTACGTGTGTATTTGTAACTGTAACTCAGAGCACGGGGGTGATGGAGCTGAAGTCCAGAGAGACACCTCTCGGCACAGCGATGTGCTCTGCTTAGCACAACCCTCCGTGTGCTGAAAAGCTTCTCTAATCTGAGCCTAAAAACTGCCTCTTACCTGCACCCAGGCTCTACCTTCAGCACAGCATTTTACCCCTGGTCCTCCCTTTTCCCCTGCTCTCCGCATCGCCTCCACTTCACTTGGCAACTGCTGACCTCCTGAGCTCTGCCATTTCTGGGGCTGTGCCCTGCTGACAGCCTTCCAGGGCAGCAGCTCCATTTTTCACTGGCATCACTTCTTCCAAGTATTCCAATTCCTGTATGCTCAGTTCAAATGTTACTGAGAGAGCCTGGCAGCCCAGGCCGCAAAAGCGGAATTAACATGAAATAAAAATGGAGGCCAAAAGCGAGAGCTGGGCTTAAGGCTGTAAGATTGGTTGGGATATTGGAAAAGGATGGAATCTAACTGAAGGAGTGAGTTACATTTAAGAGGATGGAAAAGGATGAGTAGCTGCTGTTGGAGGAGCTGATGGAGACAGCAGCAGCATCACAAGACTCCAGTGCTCCTGGTATTCCATATGGAGTGACCACGGGCTTGGGCTGGTAGCAAAGGCCACCGCGTTCACAAGGCACGGAGCTAACAACGTAGGGGTGGACAGACCAATGGTGCAGCAGAATACCATGACTTGATATTTTTTTTAATTCTTCTCCTTATTTTAGCTTTCACTCTTTATTTCACAGAATCACAGTATCAGTGATTGTAAGGGACCTCAGATCATCGAGCCCAACCACATTAAAAAAAAAAAAACAAACCAAAAAACACCCAAACAGAAAAACACACCCACAACCCAAAACAAAACAAAAAACCCCACAAAAACTAGAAAAACCGCACAAAATAAGCACCCACCAACTAAACCCCATACACAACACCCCAGCACAAACCAATAATCTCAGGCACTAGAGCATGCCCTGAAGAGCCACGTCTACATGTTTCTTAAATACCTCCAGGGATGGTGACTCCAC
>JAOQGH010000012.1:18966150-19029229 GCA_025769975.1 Gallinago jamesoni | reverse complement strand
CCCACCTCTCTCCAACCTCCTCTCAGGGAGTTGTAGAGGGCAATGAGGTCTCCCCTCAGCCTCCTCTTCTCCAAACTAAACATATATTATACATATACATATATTATACAGATATACATATGTATAATATAAACATTATTATACAGTGATCAAAACATTTTACGTCAATTAAAACAAGCCACATATCCCACTTCTCATTTATCTCAAATGGTGCGGTACCGTAAGCTCCATCTCCCTCTGCCACGGGTGCTCACATTCCAGCCTCATCCCACGGGCACTGGAGCATCCCATGCTGGACACTCTTCTCTCTCTTGCTCCCTTCTTGACAGGGCCAAGCAACTTGCACCATTCTGCTGACCTTCTTGCCATATTGAAGTTTACATCAAGTAACATTTACTGATCGTTACATTATTAAAAAGTTACCTTGTTTGCAAAAACGAGCACAGCTCTTGATATATGGGGTAGCTCCACTCACATTCGCATCTATTCTTCTAAAGCTTTAAAACCAATTTACTTATAGTTCCTGAAAAAATGTTACAACAAGGAATCTATGCTTAGTTTTACATAGTAAAAATTTTTTTTACATGAAATTCAAGTATTTTTAATTCACAAGGGATTAAAAAAATCAATATGCTAAATGTAGAGATATATATATGTTTAAAATTTAAATAAAACTGAACTGAAAGAACTGAAAGTTTACATAAATGCAAAATATTTACATCTAGGTCACTGATAAAAAAAAAATCTGTATTTTTAATTTGGGTTTCTGATTTGATTATTTAGTGCCAGTAGGCACCAGCTTTTTGCCTTTTTTTTTTTTTTAATTAAAACAGCTTATATATTTAGTCCATTTAAAATTTACATTTTAGTAAGCTACCAAGGCGGGGGAAAACACCAAAACTGTCTTCCTGGAAGATTCTACCATTAACTTTTTTGAAAAAAAAAAAAAAAAAAAAAAAAAGTATTTCCACCAAATATCTTCAAAGCACTAACACTTGCACATGCAATGAAAGCATTTAGTATTTTCTTCTACTCACTTTGTTTTGGGCAAGGTTAAAGATCATACTAATCCTACCCTTTCTCCTTTCTCTTTCTTTCCTGACCCTTTCACTTGAAAGCCCATCAACATAATCTCCTGCAAGCATAGCACTACCTGACAAACTATCACCCCGCCTAGACCTCAATCCATCCTGCGAGGCAGCAGTTACAAGAAATCATTGAACTCTGAATGGTCCCTGCACCATCTGAGAATAAATCAGGAGGACAATATATTTCTTGGATCTAAAACAGCCCCATCAATAAGTAACCTAAGCATCAGGAAAATGACCAACTAAAATGCTGACAAACGCTCATGGCCTTTTATTGGGGTCAAGGGGTAGGACTGCCCAGGAACCCTCCGGCCTTTCTTCTTCTTCCAAAGACTCTCAAAGGCCTAATACCATGATTTCTGATTCCTGCACCACCAAGCAAGCCAAGGCCAGCTTCTTCTTCCTCACATCCACTGTCAGCATATTACAAGTGCTCTTTGCACCATGAGCAGACGGCTCAGACTTAACAGATAGTCAGAAATCATGAAGAACTGAAAAGAAAAGTCAAAGAGAGAGAGAGAGGCAGTGAGAAAGATCCACAGAGCTTCAAAGTGCAAAAAGCACCTCTGGCTGGAGCAGAGAAAGCCCTTCTGCAGCTATGCAGACTCCAGAAGCCAGCGTACTACATTTTGTTGGGGAACACGGGGGATGAGAGAGACTTTTTTTATTCCGTTTTTAATTTTTCCACTAAGGCTAAAGTTCTCTTTTTGCTGTTTCATTTGCTTAAAGCTCCTATTTTGTAAGACTTCCAATTAAAAGAATATGACACTCTCACCAGGCTTGGATTTCTCCTATTAAGCAGCTTTGCTGGTCATTTTGTAAAGCCACCTCCAGAACAAATGCTGACCAAAACCAGAATTAATAATGGATTTCAAGGATACTACTCAATTGCCAATGCACACAATGGGGACAGCTGTTTTACACAAAGCAAAGGTAGAGTTTTTTGTTTTAAAAAAAAAAATAAAAATCAAAAGGTAAAGAAATCCAGCCACTCTCAACCTTTACATAGAAGTCTTCAGCAATTTAAAATACTTTAGCAGATGTGTGTAACTGCTAAACAAAACGCATGCTTACAAAGGCTCTTCAAAAGCAGACTTTCATCACAGTTAATCACATGGGAGAAGTCTGTACATAAATCAATATTGTCCTTTTTTTCAATATAGATCTAAAGAGTGCATGCGTTCCATGAAAAAAAAATAACTGCATCAAATAAAAAGAAATATAATTGTGCTCATAGAAATTCTGTTCTCCAATTGCATGCCAGGAAAAAATATTCACTATGGCACAAACTAACTATGGACTTGAGGCAATTTCCAGAGATATGTTAGAGTAGGATTTTATCTCTATATCTACCGGTAAAGTCAAATATATGTTAAAACTTTCTATTTGCTTTCTCCTTGGAAAGGGAATCATGTATATCTGCAAGTCAACTCAACGGTGTGAACAATGATCACTCTCAAGAATCCCTTGAACTAGAAAAACTGACAGGTTAAGCTTGCAGCATCAGCAGGAAAAAAAAATAATGTCTAAAGAGGAAAAGTGGTTCATCCTTGTTGAATAAAACTTTACAAAGGGATAAGGACCAAATTCAAAACATTTTCAAAGAACCAATACAATTAGGAGAAATATCGCCATCCATCATATTCTTTCAACACATTAACGTAAGGCCATGAGAATAAGGACAAGAAAAAATGAAGAGAAAAATTAACCTTGCCTCTAGAAATTCTCAGTCCAGAACCTCTGAAGTTTGTTAAGAAATTGCCACAGATGAACATAAAAATTGGCTTCATTATAACGAGATGGATGATTAGCTTCCTTCCCCGGTAAGAAACAGGTCAGGACTTCTGAAAAGATATGAGGTTAAAATGAGGAACTAAATGGAAGCCATTAATTGTGACAATGGGAAATGCCAAATGGGTTAATCCAATGCTTTGATGTACGAAGAATTCATTGTTATCATCTCACATTGAAAATGAAAATGTTGAGCTTTTACTTTGGATGAAAGGATATTAACAAAAATATTCATATGCCACTTAAAAGTTATTTAATATACCAGACGCTACAATTTTCTGGGGAAAAAAAAGGAGATAATTTATCCCCACCATTACACAAATGGAAGTTTAGGGCAAAAACTAAGAACTTCCTCGATGAAGACACTGGCAACGTAAAGGAAAAAAAAAAAAACAAGTTCTCCTAATTCAGTACACTGACTAAAAACATATTTCTGAAAATTCCTTTTTTACACCCCAGGGTAAATACGTGAAGGCATGCTCCTTAGCTGTCCTTCCTTTTATTGCTGATATTACCAATACTCCACACTGGATCAAGGCAGTCACCCATCAAGTCAAGTTTCCTCTTGCTGATCACAGTAAGTATGAAGTGTTGCAGGGAAAAAAATGGCAGTGTCAGCAAATGGAAGCGAGACTACTTGGACCCTTTTTGATTAAACATGGCAGTCTCTGAAAGATGCAGATCTGAAGCCCAGGATGGAAGGAAGAGTGATGTGATTTCGTTTTCTGGCTTTGACAGGCTTCCTCAGTACAACTACTCTGCAAACAGGAGAAGGCAAGGGAATGAAGTCTGTACTGGCACCTCGATACCTCCCACTGCCAAGCCTGTTCCCCAGCTCTGCTTACTGCCATCCCCAAGGCAAGACCAAGCACAACTCAGTGTCTATTGCAGCTGAGGAAGCATGCCCAGAAGGCAGCACGGACATGCCAGCACCAGTTTTTGACCCTTTGACCCAAACAGCCATTCCACACAGAATCACGTGGGGTTGGAAGGGACCTCTGGAGACAACCTAGTCAAACCAGGTCCACCTACAGCAGGTTGCACAGGAACATACCCAGGTGGGTTTGGAATGTCTCCAGAGAAGGAGACTCCACCACCTCCCTGGGCAACAAACCATACAACCAGAAGGACGCTGACCCCGCAAACTCCCCACGGGCCATCGGGTTTCACAGACACTCACTGTCACCCTTCATGAGTGCCACTGATGGGCTGGCATGCAGCCCTCACACTATTAAAATACATACACTACAATATATTACATATGTGTATAATAATATATATTAAAATATAAACACTACAAATTACATATATATATCTGCATTATAATGGGAGCAGAGCGTGCACGTAAGTCACTACTTGTCTTTGGGATCAGGAATGTCTTTCTGGTGCTCTTGTACTTAGCAGTACAGATACGTCCTCAGCATCCAATTTGCAGTCCCTGGATGTTTCACTGCCTACGACAATTGTTCTGTTCTTGTTCTTCACAGTAAGTTCTCTACAACTGCATGTATTTTTCCTTCATGTGGGTTTAAACGCCGTGCAGTAATGCAGCAAAAACATAACTAACAAGAATCACAGCATCCAATTTCCTGCAACAGAGTTGCACAGACCCACCAGTAAAAAAAAAAAAAAATCTAGTTCCAAAAATAAACAGCACAAAGAAGTTCAACAGATACAGAGGATAAACTTGACAAGACTTGAAAAGGAACATACATGTTAGCATGGTCCGAGCACAGTGAATGTTCTCCACTTACCCAGAAAAAAATAAATTTTTTTTTAAAGATTAGAATATAAGAGATTAAGTGAATAATTTTTTTAAATCCTAGAAATTCTGATAACATCCTAATTTTTAAGATAGTATTTTTATTAATTGTTCCCCTAAAAAGTTATAGACATTTCAATACTAGTGTGGATGCAGTTAAGAATTCCACAACTCAACTTACAAGCAGCATCCATGAATTCTATGGCTCTTTTGTTCCTTTTCTATTGCCGCTGGTTGTACAAGTAAAGGTGGTCTGAATTACCTTCAGTTTTATTGATCCTAAGATTTTCTATTAAGGATGTCCTACTTGCTGCACATAGATTGGATGTCATAAGAAAGTCTATAAAAATGGGTTTGCTCAATAAGTACTCTATTTAATAGTCACGACCACTCTGCCCTCATCCTACCACAAAAATTACCTATATTTCACGTAAATGTATTATGCCTTCATTTTTTACCGTTAAACGTTATGTGCGTCTGAAATAGACATATGAAAAAGAAAACATACAATTTTTCCCCTCTTCAATATATAGTAGAAAAACAGATCTCATTATATTCATATATTTTGCGTCCCACTTCTGAGTATTGGCACTGGGAGAGGTGATTTTTCTCCTGTGACTTTTATAGACTTCATAATTTTTTGGCCAGCAGGAACAGTTTGCACTGCTTGCTTCTGAGTCTCTGCAGGCTCTACTGCGCTTCCTCAAATGTAGTTCAGTTCTGATTTTCCCCTTCCCCTGGCAAATTACATCAGGTTTTCAAATCACTACGGGTATTAATAAGAGGTCAAGCACTAATGCAAAAAAAAAAAAAAATGCTGGCACTTTTGTATCATCAAATCAATAGTGGAGAGCTGAGAAGTTAGACAGGTGGACATTTGCCGCAGATGCTCACATGCGAGACTCTGCCTAAAGTTCCCTATGAATGTTGGGCAAGTATTCATCTTGGCTTTGCAATGTGGTCCTTCCATCATCATCTTTGCAGATGTTTGGGTTTTTTTGCAGAGAAATCAAGAAATACTGCAAAAAGAATGGTCTGAAGCAGTTGTTTTCCTTGGGCACTGAAACTTGTGTCCTTAGATATAGCAGATACACGTAATAGCAAGGGATCAAAAAAAAAAAAAGAAAAGAATTGCTTTTATTTACACAGCTTAACCTACTGATTTTCAAGGTGTGATCTGGCCCAAGAAGAAAATAGGCAAAAGAACAGTCAACATCATAAGAAAAAAAAAGTTATTTTCATAAACAAGTAAAAAAAGCAACAACAAAAAAATCCTACTATCTCAACCCATTTATACAGGTAACTTTTGTTACAGTGACCACTGGAAGTTAGTTTAAAATTCTGTATAAATATGCAGGCCAATGATATTTGATAAAAAAAGCAATTTTACAAAAATGTAGGATATGCAGCCAGTACCAGGAATCAGATTTAAGACTTAAGTCTTAACAACTTCGTGCTAAAGCAAACCATTCTTCTTTTCTATTTTAAAAAGTAGTCCATAATCACATCTTAAATCCCAGCAGATTTGTGTTTCCAACTGTGAAATCAGAGAATTTCAGTATGCTAGAAACATGTCAGTAACGCAGAAATAAGTCAATGTATTCCACAAAGAAACTCCCTCCCTGCCTTTCAATCTGTTTATCAACTATTACAGTACAACACACTGTTTGATGTCTTTGCTTCATGTTCTGGTGACTCCTGACCAGAGGGTTACAGACTTGTTTATCTCCACGTGCTGGTCCAGCCTCTGTGACAGCGAGGAGCAGCAGACAAGAAAGGAGAAGCACTACTGTCACATCCTGAATCTTACAGCCTGTCTAGTAACTGCAGGAAATAAAAAAAATAAAATGAAATAAAATAAAAATTAAAAAAAAAAACACACAAAAACCCAGAAACCACGTAGATATAGGGTACCACAATAACAGGAGCCAGTCCAGTGCAGAGAGGATGTAGACAGAATCCCTCATGGACTTAGCAAGATAACAATCAGAAGAGGTGACAACCATTTTCCCAGAAGACTGAAATCCATTCTGCCTCCTGCACTCCTCTCGAGCTGTGTATTATTTACATCAAGAAAGATTTTTATGCCTTTGACTCATGCAGATAGAACAAGTCATTTAAACAGTCTTCAAAGGGGAAGAAGGAACAAACCACAAGTTAAAAAAAAAAAAAAAAAAAATCACATTTAGTAGATGAGCATCATCTACAAAATGCTGCTGTGCAGGGGCTTACAGGTGAGCAAGGGAGAACCTCCTGCAGGCAGCCTGGCTTTATTTTAATTCAAAAATACAATCAGCTACTCCAGGACTTCTCACTCGCAAGTAATAGCAAGAAAACGACCAAGAAGCCTGCACTTCTTCTGTATCTCACTCCTCTTCTCATACACATATGGTCGATTGAGTTCAGATCTTTGGACAACTGGAGAGAGGAGCAGATAGCCATCAGGCACTGATTATTTATCTGGAAAAATCCCATCTTTAAATTCTATTCCAGGGTCCTCTGGCACAACTTCCAAAATCACCCGTAAATCTATAACCAGGCCTCTCTGCTTGCTATCCCATATTTCTTCCTCCTTTCCTCAGCTGAATGAGGATATTTTTATCTTTGCCTCTAGCTCCAAGGACTGTTTTCTCCATGACTTCTCCAATGAGCTCACTCAGGGTACCCCAGGAAATCCATTAAATGTCTGCTTTAGTAATACATCCAGCATTTTGTTCCCCTATAGCATTCACTGTTCAGTTCATTCCGAAGACTTCATAAAAGCAGAGCATATAAACTGAAAAAGCTTTATAACAAATCAAGAAAAACAGCTAATAAAAAGAATCTGCCCCGAAGTTTGCTAGCACATATTCCTGGAAGAAGCAAAGAACAGACGGCACGAAAGAAGACTACAAAAATGGTCAAGAGGAACCTGAGGAAGGACAGAACAGAGAGGAATCATAGAATCTGAGAACAGCTGAAGCTGGAGGGGAGCTCTGGAGATCATCTAGTGCATCACCCTACTCAAAGCCCAGTTAGCTACAGCAGATTGCTCAGGACTGTGCACCGTCCTTTTTGGAAAATCTCTGCAGATGGACACTCAACAACCTCTCCAGGCCACCTCTGCCAGTGTTCAGTCACTCTCACATTGGAAAAGTTTCTCCCTACGTATCAATGGAATTTTCCATATTTCAGTTTACACCCATCATCTCTTGTGCTTCCACAGGGAACTGCTAAGCAGAGTCTATCTCTTCTTCAACCTGAACAGAGAGGAGCATGGCCATCCTAGAGGCAAACATCTGACCACAAGGATTTTTTATGCCCTTTTCTGAGGTTCACTGTCTTCCGAATGGTCAATATTAACGTGATTATCCTGGTGACAGCTGGCAGATAAACATACAAACATAAGCAATTCCTGAGAAAGTAAGGGTAAAGTTGGGTATGTCTCCTAAGGAAAGAGGATGCTTCTTCCTGCGAGTTCAACTGAAGTTGCTGCTTTTGATCTACACAGCGTTGCCACAGACAAGAACTAAAGGCCACGGGGCAATTTACACTGTCATAAAGTTAGAGAGATCAGTAGCTAAGGTCCATAAAGGAAATTCCCAAGTAAATATAGCTGAGGTAAGCATGTTGGTAACTTCTATAGCAGAGTTCATCTAGGAGAGGCAAGTGTGTGTGAAAAGTATCCATTGTATGCCACGGAGCAAGAGAATGCATTAATCTCTCACAAAGTAAAGACAGGGATTTTTCATCAGAAAGACAAAATCTTACTGAAGACACCGGATCCCTGTCTATACTCTTTATTTAGAGGGTGAAAGACCTTAAAACTCGTTTTTCTTTAGTCAGGAGGCACACTGAATTGGGAATTTTTCCAGAATGGGAAATCAAACATACAGCCTCCTCCTAAAACATAGTTGTTTCTCTCCTTCAAACTTGAGTTGAATGGAAGCCCATGTAAGCAAAAGGCTAAAGGAGAGAAAAGCTCTGAAATTATATTGTACAGAAGAACGTTCTCTGGAAAGCTTTGAAATGTTGCCCTTCGACTTCTTAACAGCATAATTTTTCAAGTGTTCTAAAGAGCAATCCATTTCCTATTGACTCCCTCCAGAAAACAGTATTTTGGTTTTGTTTGTTTTGCTCTTGTCACATTATGTCAACATGACAGCCTGGCACCTGACCCTGACCTTAATGGAGTCTTGATAGAGAACCCAGCACTTCAACTTAAAACCCTGTCAGTTGCTGCTTAAATGAAAATCAAAACAACAAATTTACAAATACACACGTCTTTCAGCTTATACAATATTTAATGGTGTTTCCTTTACCAATTCTTCCTGCTTTGCTGAGTAAGATAAACAATAGTTCTAAAGCTACAGATTTGGAAAAGCCGCTTGGAGTCCTGCAGTTAAACACAGGCTTGTTGCCTCTTCAGAACTGAAAGAATTAAAGATGTTTACTTAGAAACTTGAAAGCAGCTATTACTGTAGAAAAGCATTTCTTCTCACTCAGAAGTTAACATAATTTTTTACATTACCTAACATGGATTTAATTCAATCCCAAATTGTGACTGCATTGGCAGGAGGCTGATGCATACTGGAAGGTAGCAATGAAGTGATTCTCTCCAGCCAAGTTTGGGTTTGGGTGAAAGGCTTTTTCTTAAACCAGGTACAGAGTGTTTTCTACTGCACAGAACTAAAATAGGATGAAACCTGGACGACAGCAAATCATATATCATGTACTTGGGAACCTTGCAACTTCCTCAGGAAAGAGAGGATGATGGACTAGATGGCCAATAGGGCTGATTCAGGATGGCATGTTTCAAATAGGTTAGAGAAAGCAATTTTTCTTGCACGGTCTAGAAATAGACCACGGTCCTTGGGTTAGTCAACATTTAGGCAAAACAGACAACTGATACAGGCAAGTTTGGAACACGCGAGCTAAACTGCAGATGCACCAAGCCCATCATGTCTTGCAATAGTACAGAGTCATAAACAAGAAATTATTTCAGTCCTTGCTACATTAGTCTTAACTCAGACTGATAACTACCAGTTGACCTTTACACCTCCCTGACAACTCTCAACAGCCCCACATCCCTCAAAAGTTTTATCACAACAACCACGGAGAAAGTAGACTGCTTTAAGACAACATAAATTTCCTAAATGAGAGTCTAATCTGTCTGAACTTCATACAAAAGAGTTGTCCTCTCTAAACAACCAAACAGGACTCTTCCCATCCGTACTTTTCTTAACTAACTTCAAACAAGCTCTCCAGTTAAAGCCTACAGAAATCAGTACCATTAAAATCTTTTGCCAGTATCTTAAATAATATGTCTTCGGAGGCTTCCCTGAGGGCCTTTCAGATTAAGGCTCACAACTCACATGACAGTAAAGGTACAGAGGATGTCAGCCAGCTTCTCTTCCACTCCACCCATCTCCGGAGAGCTGTCACCAAATTAGACTCATGTAGCTGAATCCTTATAAAGTCCCAGAGGACAAACTCGCCCCCGGTATAACTGACATCCTGGGGATAAGGAGACAGCAGTAGCCATTGGCAAAGCACACACCTCATTGCTTTAAGTTTTTGCCTGAAATTTGTATATATCCATGTGCATGTGGCTGCATATACAGATACACAAGACAATCCAGTGAAAAACCAACAGAAAGAGGAGGAAAATTTTATTATTCTCCTGAGTCTCAGTATTTTCCATCAAACCACTAAAAAAAAATAGTGGGCTCAAAGTTTATATTCTTTTAAACAGACTTGTAAAAAGTATAGTTTACAAGTTCCTCAACTCTGTGGCAGAATGGTAATTATGGTACACAGAACCACTGAACTACAAGAAAATAAAACAACTCTGCTCTAAAAACCACTGAAGTCAAGAGATGTACATTCCACAAACTCTCTGCTTTCCAGATGGCACAATTTCAGTCCAAAATAAATTCTCTAACTTTTATAATCAATAACTGTAATGGCAAAGGTAAAGAATTTTGAAAAGTTTACATCATGCTAAATATCTGTGCTATCATTTCTCTTTAGCACTCCTGTGATTTTACCCATTAAACCTACAGAGAAGTTCCTAAACAAGAAAGCTTTTGTTGCCTACTGTCTGTTTTCTGCTACAGGTTTTTACTACATAAATGGATAATTATTGTTGTCAATTAATAATGAGAGATTACAACTAAATTCAGACTACAACAACAATAGTAAAAAAGAAAAACCAAGACAACAACAACTTTCAGAAAATAAAATGCAATCAAATATTATCAATTGTCTCACAGCCAGGAAGGTTATTGGCAGGGGGAGGAGGGGAGAAGGTAAATGAGTTATGTATTTTTTGATAGATGACATAAATTTTGATTGATAACGTATTTTTCACAACTGGCTTACAGACTGCTCCATATATGAGTTCACAAAGGACATAACAGATCCATAAACTGATCATTCAGTCACTTCAGTGTTGACAAGTATTAAAGGCTTCTAAATGTTTGCTAATGACACATTAATTGTTTGCTAATCACACAGCTATTTTACGAGTAAGTTTGAATCAAGCTAACGATGAGTTTGTCTGATGCAAATGAACACTGGGTTGAGCAATAAAATTTCAAACATTAAGAACTACTTAGATACTTTGTATGCTGTTGAAAATGAAGGATTTCAGTGATGTTAATGGACTTACGTTTGTGTAACTAGAACAGTAACTAGTATGTAACATCATACAGTCACTGGTATAACTGAGATCAGAAATAAACCCCTGAGCTTTGCAGTGTTATACCAATCTAAAAAATATTTATTACAGTTAGAGTGCTACGATGTATTAGTATTAGTACAAAGAAATACTAATACTAGGTAGAAAAACTATAGAGAAGTGGACTGATAGTCTAATAGTAATGAAACAAAAGAATTATTTGATTTACCTGACTTTGCAATTCACTTTGTTGCTTCAGGCGAAGATTTTCTGGTGTATCGGCCACTGTAGTGAAGGACTGCTTTGGGTAATGTCTAGAAGAAGCAGCACAAAGCCAAACAGTAAATATTTACACATGCTAGAAAGTCAAATGCATCCCACCCCTCTTTCCTACAGTGTACAGAACTCGTTCATAATTTACCGGGTTCGTGTTAGAAGTATTTACTCTAAAAATATTGTCTTAGTCATGTCTTGCAGAAGCAACATGAAGAGGTTCCTGTAATGGGTTGAAGACCCACTCATTTATCCTGCCCATGACTGCAGAGACTGACCAGCCAAAATTTGTTTTCAATAAATTGAACAAAGTTACGTTTAATTGCATTGTTTTGGTATAGTCACGTGCTGAACAAAGACTAAACTAAAAGCCTTTAAAACAGAAGTGTTTTACAGAAACTGAAGTTACATCAGTGAGTGCAGCTGGAGTACCATGGTGTATAAAATCCATTAGTGCAGAAACCCAAAGATCAAGGCAGGTACATTCTGGGTACAGGAAAGTCAAATACTTTGACGGTCAATGTGTCAATACAGTGCTGTAATATCCAGTACCAAGGGCTGACATTTCTCAGAACTGCAATCTATCAGGCGTCTCTCTTTTCATTTGAAATTTTACACCTTGATAATGTTCCTTCTATTTGCTTTGGCATTTGATAAACATTGATTTCATAGTCAAATCCTACTCATTTACAGGACCATGATTTATCCATTTTCATGGACTTATGCTGCAACTTCACAGCCAAAAAACCCAAAGTTCTAGTACGGAAAGACCACAAAAAGAGGGAAATAACAAAAACACTCTATCCCAAAATAGGTATATTATTACAAGCCAGCGACACTATGAGGAAACTGATTCTAACCAATTAGTTTCCAGCATTTTCAGTCTCAAGCCAAAATATTCACCTTACAACCAAGTGAGGTACTCATGCCTTCCGTTACCACTCAGTTTCCTATGTCTGACAGCTACCCCATTTGTCACTCTAACATTTCAGAGGTACGAGACAACAGGCATAGCATTTTAGACACGATAACATTTGTAGCGTAATTACTGCAGAGGGAGACAAGCAGTAAGCAGGCATCTAAAGACTGAAGATATTCCATATTAAACGTTTCCATATTCAAACTCCAGACTGTCTCTAATGTGTTCTTCCAGCAACTAGTTCAGTAGCTACAGCTCCATCATAAAATTTCTGTGCCTTCTAAAGACGATACATATTTTCATTCAAAACTGTACTTTGGAAGAAAGTTTTATTTTCCATTTACAAGCTTTATTTCCATGAAGTGCGTGGCTTCGGTAAAACACCCACGAAAAATTAAGAAGGATTTTGGATTTTAGCCAGAAGTTGAACGTTTCCTGTTCAGAAATACAAAAGCAATTGTATTGACAAGAAATGCTGCCTGGTTTTCATAAAGTCCATTCTCTGCTACAGGCCTGATGGCCCCCAGCAGACGTCTTGCATTTCCCAGACTTCCCATAGCACACACTGATGCATCAACAGGCTGTGGAACATCCCCTCATTTATGGCGTCACTAAACACAGGAGAAATACAGGAGTAACCTGGGGATTTCAGGTTCCCAAGGACTAATAACTGCACAGAAAGAGCAAAGATGCAACACTTTGACGGAAGGAACTTTTTCCTGACAGAAATGTAAAAGCCATCCCAGGTTGGATACTGGCAGACGGATGAATAATGCCAATGTAAGCTCAGAATTATAGAATCATAGAATTGTCTAGGTTGGAAGGGACCTTTAAGATCATCTAGTCCCTCCATCAACCTAACTTCTGATTAAAAAAAAAAAAAGAAAACCATACACAAAAAGAAACCCCACATTACTAAACTTATGTCTCTAAGCACTATGGTACTATGTCAACCCATCTTTTGAATACCTCCAGGGATGGTGCCTCAACACCTCCCTGGGCAGCCTCTTCCAATGTTTGATAGCCCTTAAAATTTTTCCTAATATCCAACCTGAATCTCCCCTGGTGCAACTTGAGGCCATTTCCTCTTGTCCTATCACCTGTGACTCGGGTGAAGGGACTGACCACCACCTCTCTACACCCTCCTTTCAGGGAGTTGGAGAGAACAATAATGTCTCCCCTCAGCTTCCTTTTCTCCAGGATAAACAATCCCAGCTCCCTCAGCCTCTCCTCACAAGACTTGTTCTCCAGTTCCCTCACCAGCTCCGTTGCCCTTCTCTAGACCCGCTCCAGCACCTCAATGTTTTTTTTGTAGTGAGGGGCCCAAAACTGGACACAGCCCTCGAGATGGGGCCTCACCAGTGCCCAGGACAGTTTAAAAGCTTATAGTGAAATACATTCCCACCCATTATGTTAGCCACTTGTCTCAGATAGCTCATGTCACTGAAAACTAAAAAACGAAATTTCTAGACACGACATCCTCCAGCCTGTTCTTTTGTAGTGACAGCCAAGTCCTCTCAAGTCCCACCTAAGGTGTAGCTTTGGCTAGAGAAACCACTGGGAGTGCTGCATATGCTGCTGCCTGGCTTCCCTTTTCACCACCACCCCCCCTTACAGCCAGACCATGCCAGCGAGCCAAATGGCTTAGCCACAGCTCCAGCAACACACAGGGAGACAGAAATGGGTTTTGCTTAGAGGACATCAAGTGGAACTGGCTCTTGCATGAAGCAGATGGTACCAGCACAGTGTAACACCTTGGGATAAGGAAGATGCTTCCAGAATGGCTTCTTGTCTTTTTTTTTCCCCCCGTCTATTTCACCTCTTCTATCTCACCCTTCCTTATTCCGTATAGAGGAGAAAAGCAAATGCCAGACTAGCCACAAGTAGGGTCATAAGCCCTCTTTGGAAAGCAGCAATGGACAGATGGGGAAGGCAACAAGCCACCTCACAGCCAGGGCTTGACTGACATCTAAGGAAGATTGTAGCAACGAACAGTGCGTAACGCACGCCTTAAAAAATAGCAGCCGTTCAGATATCCACGGGTAACTCATGTGGATGACAAAATTCCTGCCCCCCAAAAAAACTCAACTGCCACACAGGCAATTAAAAAGTGATGTCGTGCACAGGTTGAGCACCAAAAGCATTCCCACAAACTTTCATAGCGCGGCTTTCCATTGTGGTCACGTACCACGGCCCTGGCACCATGAACACAGCTATCACCTCCACTCGTCCCTTTCAGATGGGGGTTTTGGCCTAATCCCTTTGTGACACACGTGGACAAGGCTGAGGCAGGTGTCACAGTCACAGCTCGGGTGTCCTGTTAGCAACAGCGGCAGAGAACTCTGTAAAACCAGGTTTCCAAATTTGAAGCACAGGAACGTGTATCTTATCCCTGTAATGTACCAGCTTCTACTTGTGATCATTTGCATTTCTCCCACAATTAGTATTCAGAAGTTCACAGGTATTTCAACTGTCGGAGCAAACCACTTAAGAACTGATGGATCAAAGATCATCACTCATTGTAGAAGCAGCAGTTCCATACTTCAAGTAAAAAAAGGTATGCTTAGCCTTGAACAAACAGTGCCTTATTATGCTTGAAATTACTATGTAAACTGATTATATCAATGAAAAGTATTTTGCATTTGACCATGGAAGCAAACAATATACATGACAGAAGTGAAAAAGCCTGCTGAAATTTCAATCGGCCTTTAAACTGATCACATTAACCATTTGTCGCAATGTATTACAGTGATTAAAAAAAAAAAAAGAATCATTTAGCAAAATTAAATTAGCGGAGCATTCTGCTATGGGTTGTCATTTTAACTGCAGCTGATTTATGAAACCACCTACACAGTATATCAAACCAGAAAGACACAGGTTTAGATACAGCCTTCTAATTTATGGAAATTCTTGCCTCAGAACCATTAACAAGACTAGTGTTAAATTTAAATCCTATCTTCAGCATTCACATTTGTTTTAAGCTTACTGATACTATGTCTTCAGGATCCTTTAATATATCATTATTTAAGATACTAAATTATCTGAAAATTATCTAAGATGCATTGTACCATTGGATGCTTTTGACTGAAATAGAAGACTTGTAAACGCAAGCATTAAAATGATCAAATGTGCTTTTTAACTACGAGTTTATACGGCGTTTCATTACAATGTTCTGTATAAGGATGAGTAACTGGATGGCAACAGCCTTTAATTCAAAATGCTGACAGTGCTATCATGGTCCCTGGTAATCCGTTGCTCCCTTTCCCTTTTGTCCGAGATGATGTCTGAGAAAAAGCCGGGAATTGGTTGAAGAGCTTGATGTCATGTCAGCTATTTAATAGCAACATCCAAAGGATTTTTTTGTTTGTTTGTTTTAAGTCTTTGTTAGTACTCTAAGGCTACTTAGCCATATGTCTTAGTCCACTAATGCTATTAGGATTAATCCTGTATAAAGACCTAGACAAGAAGTTCCAGAACAAATGAGGATACACAGGATGGTGTCTCTGCTGCGGGTTACTGTATTGCCTGCTTCAGCTGCTCGGCTTGATTAATAAATCAAACCACAACTCAACCTCTGGCTCCTTATGAGGAAACTCCTTCACTTTTGATATTTGGAAACAATGTCAGTAAAACCTCCAAGAATTCAGGAAAGTACCTGAAAGTTTCCTAGCTTTTCGAATGACTAGACAGAAATTCTCCCAAATACTTGTTTAGCTGTAAGGTTTTCATCAGCTTTTTCACGCTTTCAAACCAACAAAAGGAATAAAAAACATGTTCTGAGAGATAATGGGATGAAGACTCAGCTTTCCCTCTTTTCAGAAGGGTCAGATTCAAAACCTGAGATTAATTCAAGCATGTACTAAAATTAATTTGTTCACGTCTCATTCTGATTTATTCAACATTTATAATACAACTGGGAGATTTTTCTGTGTGTCTGTGTGTACTTTCTAACTGTAACATTAACTGTTCACAGTTACAGAACTATAACCCTTCTCAGAATTACTAGATATCTGTTGGGTTATCACTCCCCTAGAATACCCATACAGTAAATTGCCAGCAATATACAATCTGTGGTATCTTTTAGCCAGAGAACAGCCACAAACTACACAAAACAAAATTAATCTCCTAAGCAGAGTGTCAGCTCCATCACTTCTTTTCATAATACCAATTACCATCACTGCTATCATGATAGGCTATATCCGTCCTCTCCTAATTTCTGTTTGGAATAACTGTTCTTCTAATTAACGTGAACTCTAAAAGATAACAGGGGGAGGGAAATACACTTATTTTCAGTTGCAGTAATAGAGTGGAACAAAAAAAAAGCTGAAAAAATAACAAAATTAAACTAATTTTACAAGAATTACAAAAAATTATAAAAGCTAGTTATGCTTTTATAAGTAGCAGCTCCATATCACAGACGCAAAAATTTCAAATTGAAATTAAATAGTGGATAAGGACGTAGCAGTTTGGATGCAACCCAAGCTCACAACAACCGATGGGCAGGTGGAGAAGCTCCATCTCGGACCTCCAAGGGCCCGGTCTGCTAATTGTGATCAGAGCCCACATCCACAAACACAGAGAAGAAACCCAGGAGATCTCCAATTAACTCTCATATAAAAGGCGTGAGATATATACACGAGAAATAATTTACCCAGGAGAAAGGCGATAAGGTATTAAGTTGTGCTCAGCCAGGGAGCGTTTGAACTGGCAGAATCTATGATTCTATGATTTACCCCCAGGTTTGAAGAGCCATGGGACTGCTCCCCACTCCTTACCTTCCCAGAAAGACCTGCAAAACACACAGCAGCAGAGAAAGAAGCAGCAGGGGGGGAAACCCTGCCCAGGGCTGAACTCTCGCTTTGAAATTCTTGCTCGGCTGTGCTTTCTGCTCCGAAGCTCCGGGAGGGATGTCCCGGGGTTTTGTTTTGAACTTTCTGTGCAAGATCACTTTTTCCCATGCGATTATAAAGGCCTCTGGTGGAGGAATAATGTAACTAGTGGATAATACAGCTTCAGTATGGCAGAACTCAGGGAATGAAGTGCACAAGGAAGATTCCACAATTCCCTACAAATGACTCTGAGGGTGGTGTTCTCTTTGGCTACTGGTATCTACCCTGCTGCATGAAGAATAGATATTCTGGCTGCAATTAGCTTGCTCGGGTAAATATTTTTCCATCTTTATCTTCTATTGTTCAAGCGACTTACTTTTTCCTATATTTAATTTGAGCATCTGTACTTCTTATTTGAAGTTGAAAAGAAAGATGTTCCCATATGCTAACTAAATACAAGATCCTGTCTGAGATAAATCCCCCTGGAGAAATGAGTTTGCATTGGTTTGGAGGAGATTTAGCAAAGTGTAAAATCCATGAAAAAAAAAAAAAAATGTTCCAAGCAAGGATGTTCCACTTGGCTGTTGGGATAAGCCATAACATCCGCGCTTCTGCAGTGAGTGGAACATCCACATCCCACTATCCTACAACCAGACACATGATGCACACCATTGTGCTACCAGACTTGCACCTGAAGACCCATATCTGGGCATCCTGATAAAAGCTAAGGTTAGGGACCTCATTAAAAATTCCCACTGGATCAGGCCCCGAGACACAGGTCAGTGCCTTAGTGTCCTCTGCTAGAGGCTGAAAAATAGCAAGGTAGAAAATGAAGTAAACATTTCAGATAAAACAATGAAAAAATTGAGGAGCCAATGCTAATAGCAAATTTGAGATCATGTTCAGAAATTCTACTGTATCAGAGGAGCAGTTAGCACTACAAATGTGTCTCACACGATGAAGAACACCTGAAATCACAGAGAAGTGGACTACACAGTAATCTTATAATCACTGGCAGAAGGGGCTGCTATGGAAAACAGGTTAGGTAGAAGATGTGGAACCTACACTAGCTTAGTTTGGAATTTTAAATGCCAATTTATTTTGAAAAAGAAGTAAAATTTTGTAAATTTCCAACATTCTCACGGCTTATACCCAAAAGCATTAACGTTCCTCAAGCAGACAGTACTGACTATGTTTTAGGAAAAAAAAGCACAGACATAGCAACATTAAATTACTTTGTACTTATAATGCTAAAATGATCAAGAAACCTACTCCAAATACATTTTCAGGTATCAGTCAGCAGATAAATGGGTTCTCTGAATTTGCAGTGTTCCCATACTGAGATTTTGATTTCAATCAGTTGCCCTGAGAACTGCTCTGAGAAGGGCTGGGGCTCCCAGGCCACCACCAGCACCGCACCATGCAGGCAGCATGGCACATGCTTTGACCACCAAGGATTGCTGTCTTACCACTTCCTACCCAAAATTGTCTCAGAATGAAGAAATCCTCCAGCTCTTAGGTGATACTCATGTTTTCCCCATTTCTTACATTTTTCTTTTAAAGCTTTTATGCAATTTCATATTTAACACACATAGAAAGATACATTGTGTAAAGAGATGAGTGAGTCTTTCTTCTCGAGAAATTCAGGTCAAAACCTTTTCATTTTAAAGATTTGAAAAAACACAGTAGAAGGAACACAGTTCATATTTAAGAAACTTACCATCTAATAAAAATAATTGTTATAAGTGGCATCCAGATTTAGAAAAAAGATCAAAAAGAGTAAAACACAGGCACCATGGATGTCAAAAGTAGAACTGCCAGAATTTTCAGTAGAGGCAGGCACTCACCATTTCTATAATTTACCTGCTCCTCAGCTATGGGATGCCAATGCTTGGGGAAAGAAAATGATAAGCAGCACCCTGAGAACTACAGGGTAGCCAGGAGCTGTGCTGGAAGCCATCAGCAGCACACTAATTGCTATCGACAACAGATCAAAAAGTGAGAGCCCTTGATGGAGGAGGATCCACAAAAGACGCACAAGAAGTTCAAGGAGACTTGGCAGGTGAAGGCAACTGTGGCAGATAAACAAAAATCTGACTGCAACAGCAAAATCCAGTGAAGAGCCCAGGAAATCAGCCAAGAAGGGAGAAGACACACACACATCTTCGGGCTCGCCACTGCTAGACTGCTCCCAGGATATCACCCAGCGAGATCACCCAGAGCTCACCTGGGTTTGGACGTTACTTAGACATAGAAAACTCCACAGGTGTTTAAGGAAACTTTGCTTTTATAGATTTTAAAGTGATCACCAGTAGCACACAAAAAAAGGCTGGTGCTTCCATGTTTCCAAATACTTTTCTTCCAGATAGTGTGACTCTTACTAGTTTTTTGAAAATATCCAGGAGACAAAAGTCCATGAATACGAGCAGCAAAAAATACAGACTGAAGCTGAGATTCTCACTAACTTCACTTGTGGATTTACAGCAGATCTAGCAGGGTAAAAAAAAACCACAAAGCATATAGCATGACCTATAGTTATTATGGACTATTTTTTTTTATCCCTTCAACATCTTGCTGTCATCTTTAAAGAACGTCAGCAAGAGTACATCGAAATGCACCATAAAACCAGTATGTTTTGCAGAGCTTGGTCTGCCTACTTCAGCATAGTCCTGATGTGCTACAGACATAGCTATTTATCAAACCTCTACTCAAGTTCTAGGTTTGCCCGGGGTATAATTCATGCATACAGCAGTGGCATATTTTCTTACAAATTTCCTAAATCTTCCTCTTAATTATTCTTCCAGAAATGGATCAGTATCTCAAGCAGCATGACATTAATAATTGTGGTGTGCGTCCGTCCATCTGACCCATCTGTCCCATCGTCCATGTCTCTTCCTCCTTCCTCCCACTCTCCTCCTTCTCCCCCCAGTTCTGGAATATTTTCAAGTAACAATAATTTATACGAGAGGAAAAAAAAGTGACTTGTGTAAAGGCTTTCTCTGCTTACCACAAGTGAGTACGTGACTAACTCCAGGGGTTCCCATCTTACATATCAACACTACCAAGTCTTGACAGGCTAAAAGTTGAAAGTTATGTAGTTTCTTTTCTTTCAAATACAGTCATTTCATCATCTGATTTCTAATCACAGGTATGTATACTTTAATCTTTCATGTAAGTCTTCCCCAGGTAATAAAATCTATTTGTATTCAATTAAATGTGTCAAAGACTATATAGGTAATTTATTTAATCATTTTTATTACTAAAAGGAACACTGTGTTATATTAAACTGCATCTTTACCAGTAGCTTAACGAAGGTTATTTCCCTGATGTTCCAACAGCAGGTCTAGCCTATTCCTCTCCTTCATACACAGTAAGGCACTTTTAATCAAAAGTCATCATTACATCAGAAAGGTGTTATACCTCAGCCTGCCACACTTACAACAAACAACTCTTTCTGTGCTTGTATAGCAAGTCAAGCTTTCTTATAAGTGATGAAGACATGAAAGGCTCCCCCCCCAAGCAGCAGCCTAAGATATGCTAAGTGACCTCCCTTAAATGTTAATCAAGGAGGATTTCAAAAGACCTATTCACATTAAATAGCATGGCATAACAAAGAACCGGCCTAAAATAAATACTACATTCTTCATCTGAGTATCAGAAAAAAAATACTGTTTCAGTACTGCAATAGCATATTTACAACAGAAAATTGTAGAGATGGCAAACGCCACAACCCAGCTGGTGTAGGATTTTGTCCAGCTCTACATGACTGCAAATCCCAACAAGCAAATTGGAAATCAAGCTCAATTACAGGTTGTACACCTAACTCTCATCTTTTCTGTGCTGAAACACATAGCCAGTTGGGTAACATTATCTAATCTCCTTCTATTAGCAGAAATTAAAGCTACTGTGTGAATCATAGAATGGTTCAGGTTGGAAGGGACCTTAAAGATCATCTAGTTCCAACCCCCCTGTCCTGGGCAGGGACACCTCCCACCAGAGCAGGTTGCTCAAAACCCCATCCAGCCTGGCCTTGAACCCCTCCAGGGATGGGGCAGCCACAGCTTCTCTGGGCAACCTCTTCCAGTGTCTCACCACCCTCAGAGTGAAAAATTTCTTCTTGATATCTAATTTAAATCTAACCTCTTCCAGTTTGAAGCCATTACCTCTTGGTCCTATCACTACATGCCCTTGTAAAAGGTCCCTCTCCAGCTTTCCTGTAGGCACCCTTCAGATAGTGGAAGGCCACTGTAGAGTTCCCCCTGGAGCCTTCTCTTCTACAGGCTGAACAACCTTTGCCCAAATATCCAAGAGTCTTTGCATTCCTGCCTAGAATTAAGAGTCCCACACACCTGATGAACATAAAGAAAAGGGTTTCATCCTGAATTGTCGAGTTTTTTTTCTATGCATTATTATTAATGTTATTAATGTTCTGTGCAGCACACCAGCAGTTGGCATTTAAGACAAAACGCTGTACACAAGAAACACTCCAGTGTTCACTTAGTCACTCTGAGGAAATCTTGCCAGTAACCATGTCTTAGAAACACATACTTAAAAACAGATCCGGCAGTTTCTAAAAGCTCCTAGGCAATCGGAAGCACTCAGTATGGGGATTTAAATGCAACATCTAAACAGACATCTAGGCTTCCTGATACTAAGTCCATCTACAAGCAGAAGAGAAGTAAAACTTGAATCTATCCTAATAATGCCTTTTTCTCTGCCAGCTTTTCCAATACAAGAAATACAATAGAGTTTTCATTCTAAAATTTTTAATGTCAAAAATGTATTACAATAACAGCAGAGATCCAGAAAGACTGATTATCTACTGCTTACTGCTTGTATTAAGTCCTTGTCTTCCAAGAAAGTATTGACTAAAAGAATATTTGCTACTAAAAAAATTGAATTTTCATTCATTCATTGAAAAATTATTAGGCCATATATCAGTAGATCAAAGTTATAATGAAATTGGAGTGCAGCTCTTGCAGTCTCCTAAAACTGAAGGAAGAAAACTAATTATAAGTTCAAAACCTGGGAAACAATATGGAGTAGATTTTTCTTTTAGCTTCTAGCTTACATGTTTTCTAATTCTTAACTCTTCTGTGTAAGCTTGCTGCCTTTTAATCCTTCTGCTTTTCTTTGTTTCTTTTGCAAAGCTATAAAGCCAAGCTATATTAGACAATTTATTGGTGCTTCTGAATTCCAAAGTTATCATTCAAAGACATGGCAAACAGGACCAAGGGAACACTAATAAGCCACATGGAAAACAGAAGAGAAGTGCTACAAAGACATCATAGTGTTTTTCGACCCCGCAAAAAATACTACTTCGGTGGCTATCAAGAGGGTGGAAAATCTAAGACCCCTAAAAGCCAAAAGGCATCTGCCGGGTCATCAGGCTACTAAGCTCAAATTTACTGAGCTCTTCAGGAGCTACAGGTGTCATCATGGAGAGCTTAGTCATCTACATTACACACTACTCCCTTTAAAGGGACTGTTTCTGCAACCACCTATAGTAGCAGACATCAGATATTCTAACTTAAGTAATTTGGACACTGTTTAAAAATTAGGGGAGGAGACGGAAACAATTTGTCTCCGAGCTTTTAATATTGCTGCCTCTTTAACTATGACCACAGTGGGTTAAGCATTTGTCCTCTAAAACTCTGCCAACATCAGCAACTCCAAGCTAGCAGTGAAAAAAGTAAATTAAACAGCTATGTTTACATGCGTGCTAAAGGGAAAAAAAAAAAAAAAAAGAAAAGCTGGCTTTTTGCCAAGTGGAAAATGACAAAATTAGTAGGGCAAAGACACCATTCCACTTTTACATTTCTAATAGGGTTGGCAAATAATACTACATACTAACTCACAGTTGATAAAAAATATTCAGCATTTACTTTTTTCAGCCTCAAATATAAAGAGCTTGATCTGTTATTACTACCATTTTTACATTTTATTTATTTAGAAATCATTTCCTCTTTGGAAGGGTTTCCAGGTTTTTCGTTACGGTACAAGTTTCAAAATAGTTAATACTGCAAAGAAATACCTTGAGAAAGCATGGATTTGTATTTTTACATTAAATACAATATTTCTAATCATTTCAAAAATTTTACTAGTTGCTTGTTCACATATTTTAAATTTTAAGTGGATGTGCTATCTGTACAGCTTTATGAAGTGTGTCTCCTTTAACATACACACTTGTATAAAATCAGTAATAACAGAACAAGAAAAAATGTTATACCATGGAAGCATTTTAGAAAAGGTAGCATGTAAGATTTCATGTTACAGGACGTTTACCTACACAAAATTATTGGATGACACATCCAGCTTTTGCTTGCAAATGAAGAATAGTCTCAGTAAAGCCTGCTTTGGCCTATTCTGCTGAAAGGGTAAGAGAACGTAAAAGCAAACGCTGTAACTGTTAATGTAAATACTTGGCAAAAGTCAACGTCTTATTAAATTAATTTAATACAGTTTCATGTAACACTTCCTAGACCCCTCAGGATGACTGCCAGTTGTGGGGCTGAACATCATACTTCACAGAAGATGCAGTCTCTGTACTTCTCTCAAAGTACCAGACTCTAAAGTCTACATAATCAGACTAAAAAACAGTTGGTTTGGGTTTTTTTTTATTTACCATGAAAGTGCAACAACCAGGTAGCATATTTTCACAAATACCCTGCAAACACCTGCAGAATTTCTGAATACGTTATGCTCTCTGCTCCTCATGGACTGTTAATTATTTTAATAATTATCAGGTGCAGTTGCCTTTGCTAATTAAATGCTCCATCAGTATTGCTAGAAAGGCTGTATTCTCCCCTCTTTGCTTTCTCTCTTTTCTCCCTGCTTGAAACTATACCACCACGTATCTTCCCATTAAACTATAGGGGTTGGTGTCACAGCCCTTATTATTCTCAATAAAGACTCAGGCAAATGAATAAGCTTTAGGTAACTGATAGAGCATGGACTTTGTCATCACTTTTTTGGACACCGACCCTAAATTCGACCCAAATATTGCTTCAGAGACCAAAGCAACTGCACTGGATGTCATCCCAGGTGACTTTACCAAGTTTCCACAGAGAAACTTCTTCAAACGAGCAGAACACGATAGCATCTGAGCTTTTCACTCCTCTCACTCCTCCAGCCTGAAGACCTCACTCTTGGTTTGCCTCTCTCAGCAACTTCAGATCCAAAGGCAAAAAAACCTTTCCTACCTCCCTCCCCGGAAAGAGAGGCGCTGCTGGATGGCTGCCCATACCCCAACCACCAAAGCTTTTAAGATGTAAAATAGTCACAAACAAAACCACGGGTTACTTTCATAGCATATAAGAGGATTGCAAACTATTCCTAAACTCATTCACAAAGACGGGCTTTCCAAAGCATAAACCAAGTACTTGAACTACCACAAAACGCAGAAGAAAAAGCAATTTCCATGAGCTATGTATGACTTCAGCCCATAAAAGCAGATGTAGTGTCTGGTAGATCAAGTGCAAAAAGGTGAGTTATAGCATAGATGGAGAAGAAAGGAAGTCACTGAACTAATAGTGAAAGCATGTGATACGTGTAAGATGTGATACGTGCTTCAAACCACACAGCTTAGCCAGCAAAGAGCATTGACACCACAGGAACACAGAAGACCTGGGAGGGTATTTAAAACCATGGGGGAAAAAAAAAAAAAAAAAGTGAAACATCTCCTAACTCTCCTCCTTATTCCTAAATGCTGAAGGCCTCAAACCTGTCAGATGTCACTGTCTGAGCCCCTGATACACAGAATCACATGGGGATGAAAGGGACCTCTGAAGATCATCTCGTCCAATTCCCTTGCCAAAGCAGGTCCTCCCAGAGCAGGTTGCACAGGAACGTGTCCAGGCAGGATTTGAATGTCTCCAGAGAAGGAGACTCCACCACCTCCCTGGGCAGCCTCTGCCAGGGCTCTGCCACCCTCACACGAAATAAGTTCCTCCTCACGTTTAGGTAGAGCTTCCTATATTCAAGTTTGTGCCCATCTCCTCTTGTCCTGTCCCTGGGCACCACTGAAAAAAGATTGGCCCCATCCTCTTGACAGCCTCCCTTTAAGTATTTATAAGCATTGGCCAGATCTCCCCTCAGCCAACCCTGTCTGTTCATAGGAACAAGAAGTACGTTTCCACCAATTTCTTGCAACTTTGCAAGGAAGAAGCCTGAAGCCTTTGAAGCAGCTCCGTGACTAAAAATCACCTGAGTGCCAGCCAACTCGCATCAAATCACTAGTAAAGCACATGGCTTCGTCCATGGAACTGTTGCAATTTACACTAAAAAATATTTTTGATTCCAATAGCTCCATATTTTCTGTATATTTCAGAAAATAAAATGTTATTTTAAAGCTTAAAGACCCATATGCCTTCTGCCAAAACTGAACTGTAGTGCAAATGTCTCTTGGATATATAACCATACTTCCTTACTTGCGTTGAGATTATTCCTGGGGCCTTCATATGGATGTTTACGCTGAAAAAAAGTCTACTACCAGACAGCAGCATAGGGTTCCTGCCACAAAAAACTTTTAACACAGGAACAAATACACCAAATAAGAACAGTTACAACATTCAAACTAAAGCATTTCCAAGTGCTTAAAGCATCTCTTAAGCACCTGCTGAAAACTGCAAAAACTTGGAACACATTCAAAACTTAAAACACATTGCTGAAGTCTGCAGAAGAGCTCAGTTCTACCATGCTCCTTCATCTACCTGTGCTCCTGTACCAGTACGTGCGAGTATTTGCCTGATGGAGGTCTGCTGGTATTTTCATCGAAACCCACAAAGATTTCCAAGAGTTTTAGCACCATCACTTCTACTCAAATCAGAGTGAGGAAGATGCCACCTGAGAAAGCTCAGGGCATCTCTAGAGCAGAGCAGTGGCCAAGAAAAGCAAAGGGAAAACTTCTGCACACCATAGCCCAAGTTTGCTAGGTCTGTTATCCAACTGAAAACAAAAATATCTGGATAATACAATGCACTTAAGAACTATCAGACTACACAGTTCACTCATAAAAACAAGAGATTAAATGGCAGAGATTACAATAATACCGATGTGCTTTTCAGAGACAGCCCTATGTACTAACCCTCCTATTCACAACTCCTGGACTTTCCGAGATGGTCCCGCCTTTATTCTCTGATGCTAGGATAAAAATTGAAAATAGGGTTCAAAACCCTATCTTTTTTTAAAATATGGGGTTTAAAAGTGGTTTAAATGAGAAAGAAAAAGACATATAAATGTTATATTTCAACAGTCAAATTTTGTTATGGTTGCTAGTTTCTTGTCACTGCTATGCCTTAATGGTAAATTTCCCACTATTAAGAACTCTTATATAGGTTTTTTTCTCCCCAAAGCCAACAACTGCCAAGGTAAATGAGGAAAACACAGCTGCAAACACTCATAATCAAAGTGAAACCAGTAGTGGGATCAAGGTGAAATCTTTCCAGTGGCCAGCACTGCATCTGGCCAGGGAAACACAACTCAGATTCTCTCATTGCCTTTCACTTCTCATCCTTTTCTTCTGTCCTTGGCTTCTTCTCAAATCTCTAACCTTAAAATCCTGCCTATTGCTTCTCATCTGAAAGCGCTGGGAAAGAAGCACAAATGAACAAGGACTCTGATGGGCCAGAAAAGAGCTCTGTTTCCAACAATAATTCTTGCAAAAAGGGACAGCAGTACAGCTAACCATGTGCACAATTCTCCCTACGTGGTGCGGCATACGACAATAGCCTTGCATATGTCCCACCATAGGTTACTCCACCACCAGCCTGACAACAGATGGAGGCAGAAAGAGACATGCTAGGGTGGCATACTGATCACTACTAGAGAAGAAGGCTCAACCATCTGCCTCCTGCTACTTGCTTGACAATGCAAGCTGCAGTTTCAAACACCCTGGTTTCGTTAGAGAGCCTGAGCCCTCTCCTCACACCCTGCATGGGGCAACACAGCTTCTCCTGACACAGGAGGACGCCCGGGGCTGTGTTAACAGGAACAGAGCTAGCAGACTAAGAGAAGCAATTATTCTGACCACATCTACAATACTGCATCCAGCACTGGGCTTCCAATACCAGAAAGATCAATAAACTGGAGTGAGAGCAACAAGAGCTACCAAGATGGTCAGGTGGCCGAGCACCTGCCCCGTGAGAAGAGGTGAAGGGAACAAGGCTTGTTCAGGCTGGAGAAGAGATGGTTTTGAAAGGACCTAAGAGCAGCCTTCCAACATCTTATAAGGAGTCAAAGAAGCAATATCAAGAACGGGGAGCCAGGCTCTTCACAGCAGTACCCCGTGGGAACATAATAGATTATGTGCATGAATTGAAAAGAGAGCCTCAGACTAGACATAACAAGAAACTCTTCCACCATGAGGATAGTCAAGTAATGGAAAAGACTACCCAAAGAGCTTACGCAGACTCCATCCTTGGATGCTTTCAAGATTTGACTGATCACAGCTGACTATACTTTGAGCAGGATCTCCTGAGGCCCCTTCAGTGTGAATTATCATATAACTCCATGGTAGCTTCCATTCACATTTGTAAGGCTCTGTACAGATATCTTTGATCTGGGATGGCTCTTATGTTGTGGAAAGTGGGGTCCATACCCAGCAAAACTTTAGTCCTTTGGTAAAACCTGAATTCCCTCTTGAATTAAGTTGAGAAAGTGCACTGTACCCCAGCTGGCTGGAAAAGGAAATATATACCAGAATAGAAAGTGCACTATGCCCTCAGCAGGGTTTTCCCTGAGTTTCCTCAAAGATGAGCGTGCAACAACCAGGCTGAGCACAAAGTGCAGAAGTTAGGAGGTGCCAACACCCCAGTTGTCTTGTGACTTCATCTGTGAGGTGAGCAGTGAGAATTCATCCATGTACATACTTATACACGCAGCTCATGGACAAGCATGTGCTTCAGCCCTCCCAGGCAGAGTGAAGTTGAACAAAATAGATTTTTTGTAATGAAGAACAAGTTGAGTACATGTGCTACAGAGTACTCATGCGTTCGTGTACCCGCTCAGTAGCCCTCAGCTGGAATCCTGTCAGTGCACAGAGATGGGCTGATAAAAACTTGGGACTCAGCACAAGAGCATAGAGGAAAAAATTTACAAGGTCCTTTGCAATGTAATGGCTATTTTTTTACTGTTTCTCCAGGCTACAGTAACTAAGTATTCTCACATGTGACTATTACCCTGACACTGAATAACCTACCCTGTCCTTGTTCGTAGCACATTCCTTACTTCTACCACTGCTGCGTTATACACACGCACACGTATCTACTACAAAACACTCCACATCCCCACCAGTCCAAAAGCACTCGAGCCACAATTGCCTTTGAAGGAAGCAAAGGTGACCCAGGCTAAGAAGCAGCTGCTCCCGATGCACATGAGCAGCAGGGGCTGTCACTGGAACAGAAAGAAAGTGAACAACTGGCTCAGCAGATGAAAGTGGACTGTGGGCACTATGTGACCACACCACAGCCCCGAAGAGCTCCAAGAAACTCTTCAGTGGGAAGGCAGTATAGCTTCCCACAGCTTTGCATCCCACTGACAGCTGAACGTAAGGAAGGGAAGGACTGATAAGACTTCTCACTGCAGTTCCCCTTGTACATAACTGCCTGAGGAAAGACCTCGTGATACCAAAGTCTGACAGCCTAAACCATCAGATATCTGCACAGCACCTTATTTGTTCCCTGCAACACACCACCAAGGTGCTTCCAAAAGGCATGATATTAGAAACAAGCAATAATTCAAAGTCTAAGATGGTGAGCAGTTAAAACAATTAGCTATTTAATTGAAAGACCTCTTCAGTTATACACTGGTTTGAATGTGGATCACAAACCTCTTTTAATTAAAAGAGGAAATTTTCATGTCTTTGCATTTATTGACCTCTGCTTAGACAGAAAATAGTGATGCAGCAGAAATTAAAACAAAGCACCACTTTCAAATGCAAATCTGCAGCCAGAACAGCAAATGCAAAATTATCTCCTTTCACTGGTCAAATGTTGTAACTTCAAGTTCCACCAATTACTTTTCTCTTTATTTTTCTGCTGATTCTGGGACCATGCACCCAGTTCATGGATGCAACTCAGAGATGCACGCTCTCGCCAAACGGGACCTAATCCACGTGAGCCTTAGACACAAGTTTTGAGTTAAAGCCGTTTCATGTTTTCCCATTCCCTTTCACTTGAGTTGATAAGTTCAATTGAGCTTTGTCTGTTTTTAAAAGACCTATTTCACATAGATTAGAAAGCTAACCTTTCATTGAGAGGCAGAACCATCCGAAGCACGCAGGGAAATATGGTAAAGTACACAGTTGTATCTCAGGGAAAAAAAAAAAAAAAAAAAAAAAGAAAGAGGCCGAGGAAAAAGGAGGCTCTCAAAAAAATAGCATTTCATAACTAAAGGAAGTGGAGGAGAGCAGCCGAAGAAGAGAACATAAACTATTTTCTTTCCTGCCAATGTGTTATTAACTGACACAGTAACAGAAATAGATGGAAAACAGGTCAACAAAGTTAGAAGAACAGAAACTCCACATTACTATCTCTGTCCAGAAGAAAAGAGGACAGGATGGTCTTTTAGAAACAAGTAACATGAAATGCAAGCAAAGTACAAACAAGTCTCTCGTGCTTGCTATCTACAATCTGCCCTGAAATGTCAAGAAATCTGAACATGACTATCTATCTCTGTTGCTGGGAAAGAGAATATGCTTACAGATCAATGGGAGCCACTCCCTGATTTATGGATCTCATATCCCTCGTAATACTTCTCATAAACATCATGAATCCATATGGTGTCCAAGTGTTACATTTTCTGTTTGATTTAGCTAAAATATATTTAAAATAAACAAAACCAGATCCAAGATGTTCCTAATGCAATTGAGGGTTCCCCACTGACTCCTCCTTAGCTGAACCTCAGGAATGTAGAGTGCCCTTTATAATTCAAGTGCATTAAATCAGATCTAAAGAATTTCCCGTTTAGAAGATAACATAGAAACAAGATGCATTTTATTCAAAGGTTCTCAGAAGAATCCCGCATGGAATTGCAAACCTGCTCAATCTGGACTTTTTTGTGGCACATATCCTCAGCAAGGTGACCATTCACTGCTCTAAAGGCTTTGCTACCATTTTTAATTGTATTTTTAACCGCAGTTCACATCTTTGAGTAAAGAGCCTGACTTCTGCAGGTGGACAACAGCAAACCTGCAAAAGCCATCAGAAGGGAAAGGAAATGTTACCGTCAGCACACAAACGGTGCCACTGTAGGACTCTGTAACAAAAAATATAAATAAAGTGGAAAAGAAAATAAAGGAGGCAGGGGCAGTCAGGCCAAGAAAATAAAATACATATAAACATACACAGTTTTGTAAATATGATGTGACAAAGGAAAAAAAAAAAAGATACCAAAGAGCAAATTAGTGAGGGAAAAAAAGAAGTCAGAAGCAACAAAAAATGACATTTTATTGCAGTTCAGGGAAAATGACGCAGCATTCTGTGGGCCTGCCATCCAGAGCCTGCTAAACTTTAAAAATCTCTCGAGATATCGATTAGGTTAGAAATCACAATTACAGCAACTGCATAGCAGGGAAAATTACTCCCTCACGACTGCAATCAGAAAGATTTGTAGGGAAGGAAACACGGAGGAGGGCACAATCATCATCTTTAATAAACACCAGGGCTGAGGCAGTAGCTAGAAGAAAGCGTGTCATTATCAGCACATGACTGTTGGCTGAGCACAAAAAGAAAAGAGAAAAGGAAAGAGAGAAAACTTAAAAAAAAAAAAATCATCAAAAGGTGATCTTCAGACAACTACATAATGGGAGTCAGAATATGGAAAATGGTTGACTGGTAATTCACTGGGGAGCAGCTTCACAGAAAGACAGTAAATTAATATACAGAGATTCTTTGTTTGGGTTTGGTGGAGAGGTTTTGTGGTTTTTTTTACTTTTAGATTATTACTTTAGTAATAACTTCGGCAAAGAGATTACTCTCTTTAAAAGGTGCAAATTTCTCTTTAAAAATTGCAAATACAGCAACGTTCTACCCCCTGTCGGTTTGTTGCCGAGACAAAGCGGGGGCTCTCTCCCCTCCAGAGAAGGCAATTCATAATTTGTTCTTAGTTTACTGTCCAGACATCACTATATGGAATAAATTACTAACACTTTTTAATGTCAATGAAAAGAAATGACAGTTTACATTGCTATAGCCTATGGCCAACAACTATATAATGCTGCCTCCTGTTATGTGAGCCACAGTCAAGTTACCAATGAGGCATTAGGTAAAATGAACAAAACTGAACAAATTACACGTGCACCTCAGAAAAAAAAACCAAAAACGTATGGCTCAGTCTGCCTTAGCTAAATGCCCCCAATGAACATTTTGGCGTTCGGAGACAGTTCCCCACTCGGTCTGCAATATAGCCTCAAGAACATAGCTATTCTCCACCCAAAAACATCGCACGGATTTCTGAAACTCCCTACCAAGGTCACTATCAAACTTGGCAAAGGCATAAAAACATACAAGTGCTGAGAAAATTCAAGTTAAGAGAATTTTCTTCACGCAGTGAAATACACAGGTCTGTGAGATTTTATTTTATTTTTCATTATGTTTCTTTCTTGGTGATCTCTAACCAAAAATCTGACACGTTTCGTTTGAACAACTGAACATTTTTCTGGGAACAGATGAGCTATGTCTAACAGGATTTCCCCTTCCAATAGGGCTTTCAAGGCCCAACTGTATCTCCTGAATGGTAACCTGAACATCACTAATGGTATAAGTTGTATCAGAGGACAGGGGACAGGTTAGTTGTAAGGTGATAAGAATCAGGCTTTCCTCCAAAAAGAAACTAACAAACAGCAATCAATTTGTCACGGTCAGGGTGGAATTTGCATCAGCTATCTCATTTAAGTAACCACAAGGCTGCCATCAATGGATAAAGACAGACATCCTCCAAGGGTGCCTCACACATCACATTCTGTAAGAGCTGAGACACTGTACATAAAAGAAGATTCAGCAATGATCTTTCCAAAGGGCTTATGCAAGACAAGGTGATGAAAAGCCACAACCCATCACCTCTCCATGGAACCTCTTGGAAGGGGGTGACTCACAGCAGCTGACAGATACCACCTGGCTTTTTGAGAACTTCCCAGCAGATCAGCAGTACTCCCTGAGACTCCTATATGATGCCACATCACTGAAGGACCATTCAAGTCTCCTGTTCCACTGTCATCAGTCCATCATTTATCCTACCCAGCCTCTCTAGTTCTTCCCTCATTAAAGCCTGGAAATGAGAGCATTGAAGATTCAGGGAGATGCAATGAACCATTGGAAAATTATTACTTTGTGGACAGAAATGGATATTTAGTTAGTAAGATAATCTGCACAACCACTGAGAGCAGAGTGAATAACCACACTGGTAAAAGAAACCTGAAACTACTCTCAACCGGATTTTCACTATGGCATTGGAGAGACAGAAAAATATGTTTGAGAAAGAGTACACTCAAACATCAAATAGTATTTTCAGCATTTCCACATGCATATAGATTATTAAAGGACAGAAGATGGAGGAGTTCCCCCAACCTCAGACAAGGTTCTGTTCCTAGGCACTAAGGATATTTCTATCTCACGTGTGAAAAATATAGTAAAAGCTAAAAAATATTTATGGCTTCAGTTCACTTGGTAATTTTTATTTCAAGCGTGACACTGAACTTGAGAGACTTGCCGTTAGATGAAAATATTTTTTTAAAAAATTTTAAAATCTAAAAATTCTTTTTACACCTGTTGACAGTCTAGCTGCAGAGCTATTGCACACAAAGTAAGTGGAAATACTACTGTGACCAGGAGGGGTCATGTTTTAAAGTTGACTAATATTGATTATATAAAATGCTAGTGTGTTCCATAAACTTCTCACAACAGACAAAGGTGCATCAAATGCCCAGAAAGTCAAAAATGCCCAGAAAGACACTAAATCAAGCACACATTCCTAGAATCAACCATTAGGCAACTGACGGAAGGCACTGGGTTTCAATTCATGTTTTTAGTGCAACAAACACTTTGGAGTTCATGTCTAAATAAGACAAATATTGGCAAAGTAGTGTAAAACTGAGATTCTCTGCTCAGGTCTCTACATCAAGGAGAAAAAACAAGCAAGGTACTTCCCACAACAAGCTCTTACTGACCTTCCCCAATAACAGGGGAAGGAGTAGAAGTCAATAGCAATCTAACACAGGCAGCCCTGGGAAGCTGCTGAACCTGAATGAGATACCAATCAGTCCTGATGCTCCTTCCTAAGCAATAATCATTCGATCTTATCACCTACCCTTGCTTTTTACCAAGAAATGCTGCAGCACAATATTACTTCAGTTGCAAAGTAAACTTCAAGAGTTGTCCAATTTGGAAAAATCTATACCACTTTCCATATAGGGAAAGCACTCCATCAGCAAGACAGTATCAAAGGCCTACTGTATATGGAACAACGTATTTGTTTCCTTCCTTGTATCAAAGAATTCAGGTTTAAAAAATAAAAAACACCACTATATTTATATAAATCAAAAGACTAATCAGTGCTTGTCACCTTTCTGGAAAAAGTTTTCCGAGAACTTATTTTTTTTCCTTGAATACCAAAAAGACTATAGTGCTATTCCTAAAAAAGTAAAATAATAAAAAAAAAGGTACAACAAAACTTTTCAGGGTTATGATTGTTTCCTATACAGAGAATTACAGAAGCCTTATCGTGCATTTCATGAAGTATCTTACAGCTTTTTGAAGCATTTCAATTTAATTTCAATGTGGTTTTTTTTCCAATAAACCCTTTTTCTGTTGACTGCAAGTCTGGTAAAAAGAGGAACAGGGACCATCAATTTGTGACACTTTCTCTCATATTCCCAAAGTCAGGTCACAGAGAAGTGAATCTGATTGGGTTGGGTTTGGGGGCTGGGTTTTTCTTGTTGTTTGATTATTCTTTCAATAAGCAGAACAACAGAGTCTCAGCTCCTGGGATACGGAAAAGTCCTACCATGTTGCTCTGCAATCATGCAACATGCTTGAAATTTAAAACCAACTGAAATTCATCTATTTTTTGCTCCTTAGTACCTCCACAAACATCACACACTTTATAATAAATTTTTCACACCAGCAAAATTTCTCTTTTAGTATCAGATGGTTTGATGGTCACTACAGTTTCAATTCCATTTTTATAGCTAAAGTCTAGATTTTTTTTAACTGGTTTGTCCAGTTAGAAATGCTTGGTCATATCCACAGAATTTCTCTAGTTCCCTCTATTTTTCACACCTCTATCAAAAAACAAAGAATTAATTGTTGCAACTGAAACTTTCCATTATGTTCTAGCTGTGGAAGAAATTGTGGTAGAATTTTTCTAAGCTGTTTATAAGAAGATCTAATGAGAGTGCAGCCTAGAATGTGAGGACAACTTCCCAAAGATTTTGGGTCATAATCAACAATGAGCAATTAAATCATGCTTGATTCCCAATCTTGCAATCATCTAGTTTGTAACATCTGAACTTGCTTTTGGAACCATCTCCTTGGCTGGCTTGTTTTTTCCTGCCTCACCCTCTAACCACACTATTGATGCTCCATCCAGGAGTTTCTCTCCCCAGGCACCTTCCACTTTCTTATGGCAATCCAACAACGCCCCGTTTTTGGCCCCTTTTCCCCCCAACTCTCCACAACTCGCATTTGCAAGCAAATTTCCATTCTGCCTAAAACTTCCAGCTGGGATTTCGCTGTCAGGATCTATCCCCTCAGGCAGGGGGTTCATCTAACTAGATTCACCTAATCAAACACAGACATCTACAGCATATGCGTCTACATCTGAGGCTAATCATCTAGGCTCCATTATTAATTAATAGAGAGGCACTTCCTAGGTATCTAATATAGATCCCCCTTAAAGGGACTATTCCTCTCCATTGACTCCAAACAGATTTCGGGTGATACTGACTCCTACAGTGTAAAAGTTGAGTATACTGGCTAAACTCTACTTCTCTAACAACTCTTTGGAAACAGCCTGCTGTCCTTCTAAGACACGCACTAATCAACTCCTAGCCTCTTTCTTAATATTTTTCTGTTTCCACTATTTGTCATACCTACCTACTCTTTCTTTCTTTGAAGAAAGTCCAAGCCATCACCTGGTTCGTGCCTTACTTCAGAACTGCAATATGACTGCCCAGACTCTTTCTGACAGTCTTCAGGCATGGAGACTCCACGGCATCCCTCACCACCACCACCACCTCCTGCAATCTACTCCAGTGAGTAGGTACAGGGTTGCATTATCTTACCATCTAAAGGAAACAGATCTGTAAATCAGATTATCTCCCTCCTCAGCTGTAGTAAGGGTGGGATCAGAGGGGATTCCTTAAATTGTGAGGACTAAAGGATGGAGTGGAAATACCTGAGGCTGTCCTCCTAACTCTGAGCTTTTGTCTGTTGCAACCAGAACAGCTGGATGAAGCGTGTAAGAGCTGGCTGGGTGGGTGACAGGCCAGAATGACTGGACACCTTGAGCTTCAGCTCCAGGAAAGGTCAGGAGGGATGAGCAGGGGAAGGCAGTGTAGGTCCAGCCATGGGACTTGATAATTTTATGGGTGATAGCAGGCAGCTTTTCCTGCCAAAGAACGGCATCCACAACACAGGTGCTTGCTGTCATGAGAGTCTGCAGCCAACTGGAGAGTGAAAGGCAGAACGCAGAAATCATTACTCCTTCCACCCAACCACACTGAAATTCTGCTGCATGGGGTTTTTCTGTGCTTTCGAAGCCAACGTTCTGAGATTAAATACTGTTGTCATGCTGAAAAATGCTCATTTGCCACAAGATACATGACTTTATACTAAAGAACCATAATTTACAATGCAGCAAATCATCACTATTTCTGAACTGAAAGAGTCAAAGAGCAAAACTTGGCCAAAAGAAGCATTAACAACCCAAATACTCACTGCCTCAAGCATCAAGGATATACTGCAATACAATGTAATGCTCTATAGAGCAATATTTAACAAATGCAGCATTACGTCCTGGCATTAGCGTAACTCTTCCAAGCACTTCATGACAATGTTTAAATTTATTTTATTGCTCTCCTAATCAAAGTGCTGGACAAGAATTAAATTAACATTTGTGGAGAAGAGTATCTATTAAATACAATTCTGGAAGGAATGAGAAATGATTCCGTGACTTTTTTTCAGTCCCTTAGAAGAGCAAAAGATAAAAATCACACAGCCTCAGGGAGTTTGACTTTTGAACTGGGCACCAGCTTGCTTAATCCCCGAGTTTCTTTCCAAGTTCCACCAAAGCACAGGCTAAAAATCATTTCCAGAAATCTCTGCAGAAGCTTTCCAAAGCACAGGATTAAGTTATATACCAGTTAATGGTGCTCAAAGCTCATGTGAACTTCAGTGATGTAACCACCCAGGTGAATGAGAAAAGGCTCTTTTCCAGCATTCAGCTATGATTCTCAACAGGACAGTTTGTGGAAATGAGTGTGAACAGATATTGGAGGTGAGACTTTTTTTGTAGTTTTTGTTTAATAGCTTCCAAGATAACACAAAGATCAGTATCAGTTGCTCCTCGTTGAGCCAGGCCTTCACCTTCAAGAATGCACATGATGCCTTTTTATCTTGAAAATTCATGCAAAACCACATGTGCCTTTATAAAGACAACAACCCAGAAGAGGTCAGTGACAACCTGTATACCCCATCCTCAGCTGCTCTTACTGTTAATACTATGAATAAATTATTTTTTTTAAATACTCATAGCTGAGGGACACAACTATTTAGGTACAGGTTGAATGTCCAAGAACTTGGGCTAAAACCCACCACATTTAGAACACAAAGCAAATCTATTTTGAAGTGGAAACCTGCCAACTAGCTGGCAGCAAGGCTGGATCCTTCCTTCTTTTCCACTGGTGGTGTCTACCCCAACCATAGCCTGGCAGTCTCTCGTGACACCTGCTATATAAAGCATACAGAGCGTTGTCCTGTAAAGTAGTGGGTTTGTTTGATGGGTTTCTCCAGCTCTAGTTCAACAAGTGCCTTTTTGCCATTCTCCCAAACAAGGATGTACTCTCACTGATACAAGCTCCAAATACACTTTATGCCCTGTTTAAGTGACCACAAACAGAACAAGGGCAAGAGTAACTTTCTTTCCACGATTTCCCCAGGTCTGTTCCCGATGCCAGTCTAAGTTTTAGACCAGACCTTACTTTTAAATCATTAATGGATTAGATCCTATTTACATTAGGTCACATCTCCACAAGCAAGCTCAATACAGATTCAAAAGAAATAGTGAATAAGTGAGAGCCAGAAGCAGCACACTCATGCAAAGGGATTCTTCCAGAGATTGGACTCAGAGCGACGCTGCCTGCACTCATCACCCCCCATACACACTGGAACTGTTTCCCATATGGAAAAAAAACCACCCAAGGATTCTCCTTTAAAATTGGTAAAGTTTTGTACAGCCCTTAAATGGAAACTAGTATCCATAATGCACACAAGAGATTTCACAGTTCCAGCCTATTTTTTGCAAAGTCCTTCTGCTGCTGAGGTAACCGTCTCAAATGCGAGCCATAAAATCACGCAGATTCCTGTATTTTGGCAATCCTCAGGGTTTTGGTGTCATACACATTCTTACTTACATGTGCACTGTTTTGGTTTGACAGATCTGCTTATTTGCCCTCTCGGTCATCTTACCAAATCTCATGGATATCAGTCTTCCAGCTTCACAAAGAAAGGCTGTATTTTGCCATCAATGGCAAGTATTATGCACAAATTGTTTGGGTGGTTTGTTTTTGTTTTTTTTTTCTAACAAAGAAAAGACTAGGTGGGCTTTTACTCAGTTCAATTATTATCTGGTTAGGACGTATAGGAAATAATGCTGCCTGGGCAGCTGATAGGATCCTGGCCTTAAGACTCCAGTTCCTAAAGGTCAGTGTAGGGTGCTGTAACGAAGGCCAGTTCTGATCCCAGGGACTAGGGGGGCACCAAAAACCAACTTATGCTTTCAGGTTTTTAGGACTGAAGTTTCACGTATCCAGAACAGCAGTACTCTGAAAATTCACCTTGAACAAAATCATCTCCAAGTTTACCGCTGTTCCAATAGATCCGTGCTTTACTGGGGTTCCTCATACCCACTCTTGACTCCATGCCACGTTTCTAGGAGCCCTTTGCCCTTGCAGGAAGATTTGTGGTTTCGCTGAGTGTCTCAAATCTGCAGCAGCACAGGCCAGCTGTGCAACACAAGGGAAGCCTCCTTCCTCAACACAAAATATTTCACGAACGTGAAACCTACCACCCAAGCGGCTTTCACTGGTCCTGTTCTTTTAAAACACACATCCATCTCCCAGGTAGCGTTTTAAGCAGTTTCGGAATAAAAATATTTTAATGCTAGCTTAACAGGCAGCTTTCACCCCAAAAAGCTGCATGCTGCATATATAATGTATCTTTGTCAACACTCTTTCAACAGATATTTCAAAAGCTTTGGGCAGGGGGGTAGGAGATTTTATATTTATTTACAGCCCTTATTAAATTGGTCACTTTTAATCCTTTCTTAAATTTAACTGCCAGTGCTGTGTACCCTTTTTGTAATATACTAAAAAATAACTTTTGCTACTCACAAAAAAAAAAAAAAAGAGAGATTTCTGAAAAGTCTGTACATCTTTATCCTATATTGTAACTGGCTAAAGTTACACATTATCAGCGTTATTCTATCGCTGCTGCAGTAGCCAAGTGACTTTATAGTACAAATTCTCTTTTTCTGAAAAAAATCAGATAAATGAATGCACATGCCAGTCTAGTCAAACAATTAAGAATTTTTGTGCTCCCTTAATCAAACAGAAATAAAAACTAATAAAAGTAATTCAATAATGGAAAGATAATACAGGGTACTGCAGTCGAGAGATGTCTACCAACTCCATCAACACTAACTCTCTTACAAACCGTAACAAAGTTATAAGAACAGGAAAATTATCTAATAATCTTCTGTAGCAATAGCTGAAGTTTCAAACTACCAAGAAAAGTCAACAGCTTGTATGATCCAATATTTTATCCAAGACATCATCCCACATTTCTATAAGAAATGAGCCTCTTCTTCAAAGTTTCTTCCCCTCATTCTGCAGTTAAAATGTTTTTCCCCTAAGCAACCCCCAAGACATTTGTCTCAGATTTCAATCACAACTTTTATTTCTCACTTAGAAAAATTTCACATTACAAGCATACAAGAATAATATGTCGAAGGGCAAACAAACACCTCCCCACAGCATCATACCCTTCTCTGCAAAGTGCTACTCAGTTCAGATGATTATCGTTAATACAACCAGAAGAGTGTTGTAGCAATGGCTTAAAAAAAGAAAACAATTTTACTTGCACTATATGTTTTGCATTCAAACTTTTTCATAAAAAGTTTATTCAACTATTTATTCATCCACTGGTATTTTTAATGTGCCTCTCCTCGTTGTGTCTCTTTACTCACATACCCACACATCTTGCCCATAGCGACCTCAGTGTGCAGAGGGACCCTGGTGATGTAAAAGCAGCAGAAAGTTGCAGGCATTGCAGTGAAATACAGTGCCTAGATCTAAATTTAGAACAGTCAGGCAAAGCTTCATAGACTCTAGCTCTTTGCAACACACCACATAGTTACGGAAACAAAGCCTGCTCAGTAATTAAGCCTCTGATTTGGCCACCTCACATTCTTAACTGTATTTTTGTGAACAGCCTTGCCTCGCTCCAGAACTTAAAACCAAAGCTAATGATTAACATGCTGGTTAAATGAATGCTTAATGCCACCAATTTACAATGTGCTGCAATGTTTTTGCTTTCCTCTCAACAACTGTATCAAGAATATTTATTCTTCAGTTGAAGAACGTTCTCTGAGCACTTCATCAAACAAAGCCAACAACATTACAGCCCATTAATTTTTCAGTTTGGTATAAAGCCAGAGCCAGTTTAAATACCTCACCATCTTTCATCCTGCAAGTAATCACTTTAATATGCGTCTCCCCCCAGCCCAAACAGTACCACATACATACTTTGCTTTGTCCCTTGTAATATCTGTTACAAAAGATACACCACCACCCTGCCAAAAAAAACTCTCTTGAAATCTCAGAAACGAGGTCACAGCATCTCCTATTATAGCCTGAATTTTACCAAGGCCTTCGTCAGCAATTAAGGAGAAGAACACACAGATATTTTAGAAGACAGTTTTGAGATTAAGTTTTTGAATGTAAAAGAAATCAAAGGAAAAGCTGGCAACAGCGTGATAGAAAAGCAACGGTGAAACACGGCAGAAAACAAGTACAGAACAGCTGAAATTTGGGGTTCCGTAGATACAACTTTGGAAGACAATATTGCATACAGATTCCTGATATCCCAGAAGCAGCGAATTCATGAACTTGCTTTATCATACACTTTTATCTGAGTAAGCTTTCTCTCCTCCTCCTCTTTGGGTGCCTTTCTGGGAAACTCATACAAACCATCAGCCATCTGACCTTCCATCAAATTCGGCTGAAACCAAGAAAAGGCTTAAGAGTTGCTGAGAAATGACCAGACAGACACATGTCATGTCCTCAGCATAACGAGGAAAGCAGACTGCCATCACGTTTGCCTGGACAAAAAGCAATTGATAGTACAACCGAAAAAAAAAAAATAATAATCAAAAAACGACAAAGTCTTCCTACCAAGCACAGCATCCTCACATGTCTGCTTATGAACATGGCATATATTTGCAGTCCAGATTCATCTCAAAGTTGGTCCTTAAATTAGGTGGCCTATTTCCTAAGTGACCCCCAAAAGCTTTGTAAAAAAAAAAAATTTAAAAAATTGTCTCCATGTCAATGCCCAGCATTGCAGTCTTTACTGTCATTATATAAAGTTTGGCTAAAAACTTCTCTGAATGAGGCTTACAGATTTATTTTCAGACACTCTTTAATTCCTTAAATTCAGGAGCTGTTTTCTGTATGAAACAGAAACCTTTCTATGATTTACAATAAAACAACAAAAAAATAACATGATGGCGGAGCGCTACAGGAAGGACTCGGACCCTCAGCACCTGTGACTGGCCAAGAAAAGCAGTGTTCCTAAAATCCTGCCCACCAAAGTCACTGCAATTTACAGAAAAGTCCTTGATGGCATCTGACAGCGTTCTATCTCCTGCTCAAACACTTCTGATGAGAAAGGTCTTGTTGCTGCTTTCAGATGGTAACTCATGGAGGAAATTAAAGTTATTGTATTCACTATGATGTCAACGCAAAATATTTAGAAATACAATTTTCAATTTTAAAGATTCTTCAACAACTACATAGAAAACTACCATTTAAAAAATATTCCCCTGTTATATATAGCAATATCTGATATACACTTATGTTTATTTATTACAGTTTTAGAATAAATAAAACAGATCAAAGAAAATACTGGAAGAATTTGCCAAACAGCCAAGAACGTATTTGATATTCAAACAGTGGTCTCATCTATACATCCTGCTGGTGAAATATACTTGATAATGAAACAGGCTTAAATGGAAATTATGGTGAGCTGTTCACTTTGGTGCTAAAAAAAAAAAAGATTCAACAAACTACATCTCCTTTTGATGTTTCTTTTTCGCATGCCCCAAACATTCTTCCCTTTCATATCTGCATATTAATTTTTTCCCAGTCAGCTAATACACTAACTATTCTTTCCCTAGGAGTTGTTCTGGAGGGGAAATAAATTATTTTTGTAGCTCTTTGACAAGACCGTTAATTGTTGTGGCATGTTTACTCCCAACATGAACTCCAAAATGTCATATTGTGCCTCATTTAGCCTTGCTTGTTCAAAACTGTGCCAACACGACAACTTGCGTGCTTTCAGCAAACTGTTGTATTTCTCATAGCATCACTGCATGTGCACAGTCAAAAATATTTTGCTTTTGTTTTAAATTGCTGACATGCTTCAGTTGTGCTTTGATTAATACATGCCTGATTACATGTCATCAAGAAGTTACATTAAAGTGACAGGACTTTGAGATTTAGAGATACACTGTTCTGTATTTAAGATTACACATTTTCACAATTGAAATTCAAATTTCTCAAGCCTATGTACAAGATACACTTTCAGTAATGAAAGTTTCAAGTTCATTTTTTCAAAGACAATTTAGTGTATCTAAATTTAAACTGGGGGGGGGGGGGTGAGGTGTGGATTCTAAATCCCACTTCTGGAGTGATTTCCTCTTCTAGCACCCACGGAAGGCAGCCTTGCCCGTACAGAAGCAACCATGAACAGGGAGATGTAGGTTCTCTCTGTCTATTTCTTATGATCTCAAAACAAATGTCATTTTTTCACACCAGTCTTTCTGAATGCCATTGATTAAAGCACAAGAACAAAGAATTTAAAATTAGCCACTAGAGCAAATAGCCAGACGTGGCTGGTTTTCCATTAGCTAGGTTTGGAGAAACAACAATGCCCTTTGAAGAAAAGTTCACCAATTATAATCACTTTGGTATTGCTGTTTTTCTACTAGCAATTCGCAGAAATTTATCATCTACATCTCACTTCACCTTTTATTATGAAAGGAGGAGGCCTGTCAATGATCACTGCAAACTCCCTTGAGAGTATTTTTAGTATCCCTAACAGATCCTCAAAGCAAAAAGAAACCTGAATTATTTCACTGTTACTGTAAATAAAAGGAATTATGTTTCCCCTCTGAACTCTCCATCTAAAATACATAAATAAATAAATATTTAAGGGTTTGTTTTTGCACGGCCAAGATAAGCAGCTGTGACTTTTTCTCAAGGGAAGGGTCCCTTCCTTCCCAGCAAAACAATCCAGGTCATCTGTCACTATAATGGCATAACCTCAATGCAGCAGTAATTTATTTTTAAAGACTTACTAATTCAAACGCACTATATTCTATTTGTAAACCCTAGAAAAAAAATTTGTAATTTTTTGGGGGGATCGTTATCCTCTTCCAGGTTTCCTATTCACTGAAAGGCAGATTATACAACTTGTTACATCTCTGGTTCTGGCTTTGACCCTTCTATCTCGACTTTTACTTCAGTGATGTGCTGACAGTTGCCAGCAATATAAAAGAATTCAGCAATTTCAGGATCTTGAAATATTTCAGTAATTAATCAGATTTTTTGTTTCATTCTGTTGCTTTTTTTGCCTTTTTCTTTTTCTTTTTTTTTTTTTTTTTCCTATTAGAGCCTTTCCCTTCTGCCTTCTCCCCCCAGCTTTCATACCCTGCTTCCCGGCGCAGCTGTGTATCAGCTGATGGCAGGCTGTCCTGCAGCCCCCGTGCTCCTGCCCAGCCACCCTCCGGCTCCATCCCTTCCTGCCAGAGGATCCCTGGCACTTCCAGTAGAACACAGGAGCTGACGCAAAAGAGGTGAAGTGCAACTCTGAGGCTCTACTTCAAGGCGGCACTTAATTGCAAGCAGAGTGCCACTGATATCAAACACCATGATTTTTATTGCTGCTGCTGCTTCCCAGCTTTGGAGTCCTCAACACAGGAAGGACATGGACCTGTTGGAACAGGTCCATCAGAGGGATGGAGCACCTCTCCTATGAGGACAGGCTGAGAGAGCTGGGGTTGTTCAGCCTCGAGAAGAGAAGACTCCTGGAGACCTCATAGCAGCCTTCCAGTACCTGAAGGGAGCTACAGGAGAGCTGGGGAGGGACTCTGTGTCAGGGAGTGTAGAGACAGGACAAGGGGGAACAGTTTTAAATTGGAAGAGTGGAGATTTAGATGAGACACCAGAAAGAAATTCTTTACAGTGAGGGTGGTGAGGGACTGGAACAGGTTGCCCAGGGAAGTCGTGGATGCCCCATCCCTGAAGGGGTTCAAGACCAGGCTGGATGGGGTTTTGAGCAACCTGGTCTGGTGGGAGGTGTCCCTGCCCAGGGCAGGGGGGTTGGAACTCAATGATCTTTAAGTCCCTTCCAACCCAAACAATTCTATAATTCTATGATTCTATATTCTAACACCTGGACTGCAGTTCTATTTGCATCTGTGCAAGGAACGCGCAAAACCACCAACAATTGTCCATTTCTTCAATCACACTTCAACAGTTTTTTATGAACACTGTTTGGCCACTTGTATATATGAACCCAAAACATCCCCCATTACTATTTCACTCTTACGTGACAGCAGAGTTGAAGAGGTGTTAAGCCACTAGTTATCAACCATGAGTCACACAGAGCAAATATGCCTTAAAGTAAGCAGTTAAGAGTATGCCTGGGTCTAGTTACAGCCACAGGGTGGAAAAGAAGATGAAAAGAAAGGGAGAGAAGAGGTGCAATGACCAATAATGTCATATGACTTGAATCCCACACACAGCATGGTGCGATGCTTGGAGAAGGGCTAAAAATGCTTTACCAACAACCTCCCTTCATGACTGAATCCACGCCTCGCAGAACAGCTGAAAGACAGGGAACTTGTGGTCCCTGACCAGAAACAACCCGTGATTTTATTTTGTATCATTCCCAGCAACACGATTTTCTTTTCACATTATTACTGCATAACTCTATAGCATACATTAATGTAATGCAACAAAAATACCGCACAGCCTCTTCTTTTCCACTAACCTGCTCTGTGGTGTAAGTGTAGCCCTCTACCACGCTTATTTTATGGAGTTCCTCTGCAGGGTTAATTAACTTGGGCAGATCTTTGTGCTAACACAGCAGTATTGCTTTTAGTACTTGAACAAGCTTGTTTAGAGCCTCTTGAGTGCATCTCTGGATAGCACTGTACTGTGCCTCAGGGACATATCCTGAGAGCTGCATTCTTATAAGCACCTTGAAGTTGTGCACCAGCTCCCCTAAATGAGAGCTGGATGCCTACATCCATCCTCTAGGCACTTTTAAAACACCTACACACAGCTTTGTTTTCTCCAAAATAATAACGGCAATAATGGCTCTTGCTTCGGTAGGGTGCGAAATCCTTGGCTGAACTTGGTGATTCTCACCTGCAATTGTTCTATTACAAAGGACAGCTCTAAAGAGGCAATAAAATAATCAGTTTATAGACACAGACACATTCACAGGTTGTTGCTAAATTGGTAATTTCTTGTCATCTCATGGCAAAAATACCACATTCTTGAGATACCACCTGAAAGTCATTTTTTATGGTGATACTACGAAGAAAACTTCCATGTAAATAATTGCTAGTTTTGCTGTTTTCTAAGTAAATCATAAAGAGCTCCTACAAGGACTTCAGTTGACTATCTAGACACAAAGCCAGTTACCCAAATGGTATAGTCCTATCTAGATAGGACTGCAAATATATGTTCTTTCAGGATATCCCATTCTATTTATCAAGACTAGCTTTCAGTAAATAAAAAACAAAACAAAACCATACAGTAGAACATTGCAAATAACTGTCCTTCCTTTGTCTTAGACAATCTGCAGTTTACCCTCCCTAACACATACCATCACTAAGATCTGAATCTAGATTCTTCAAATCTACCAACATCCACGGAATAAGTACTCCAAGTATGAACTTCTAGGCTAAACTATGCTCTCAGATTCAAGAACAAAAATGTATGGGTTGTGTAGAGAGGTGGTGGAATATCCATCACTAGGCACAGTCCTGAGCAACTTGCTCTAGGTGACTGTGCTTTGAGCAGGGGAATGGACTAGATGGTCTCCAGAGATCCCTCCAACCTCAGTTGGTTCTGTGATTTAAACTATTGTCTGCGTTAGCTTACTTCACTCACTTTTCTAGCTAAAAGGAACTGTTTACACATACATTAAGAGACCCATTTAGGAGGAAACAGGATTATATTTATAATGAAATTTCAGTTAAAAAACAGAAATACAAAATACCTCAGTAAATCTAGAATTGAAGCATTATAGAAACAGACCATTCTAATATTTCCAGAATTGCTATAGATTCTTTAATGACTACAAGTGACCAGGATATAAGTTTCACATCCAATCTGAATGACACATTTGATATTTTTTTCCACTTGCTTTTCAAGTAAAAACAATCTAGTTTCACACGTTTTCAAATGCAAAATTTTGGTCAGACCAATTACTTTGCACTCTGCAGTCTTGTCAAAAAGTGGGTTCACCAATTGAAGTGATGCATTTCAAAAACAAAGAACTTCAAAGATTGCTCATAAATAAGCCAGTCGGGTATATGTTCTGCTCCTCTGAAACCGCAGGTGAGGAATTAGAGAGAGGAAATCCCCAGAGAAGAGCAGACCTGATGCACAACCCTTGAATCCCAGAAACAAGTAAAAAGACAACCTGGCAGCAAATTCTCCATTTCATACAGACCCCTAACTCCACATTAATAATGCAGGGTCAGTGCTGCAAAGGCTAGAGAAGAAACAAAAAAATCTTCACTAGGGGTTCTTCATGACATGGGAAGTAAGAGTAACGTAGCAGAAAGTCTGAGAGAAAATAAAGGAAGCCAGATGTTGGATTTAAAAGTTTATTACATTAGAAGGAAAAAAAAAAAAAAGTCTATTCAGAACAGTTCAAGACAACGACAGAGCTTTAACCAAGGAAGCACCACATCACAGAGTGCTGGCAAGTAGGAATATATGACCAAAACCTCCCAAGTTCTTGACATATTCAGACAGACATTCTCAAGCATCTGTCACTGGCCACTCTTACAAATAGAATACATGTTACACGGACAGTATGACTGCATGGGCCCATATGGCTGTTTCTGTGGTCTTTACTCAAAATTTTAGTACTGGATACCAGGGAACCCACAACCCCCTCTTTACCCCCTGCAGGATCACAACCCTCAACTCTCAAAGCAGAGCTTGGTGAAGCACAAGAGCTGAGAAACGGGGGTTTGGAGGCATTCTTCCCATTTATAAATTTATCCATGTGGAAAGGATACACAGTATGAATAGTCTTTGTAAGGTGATGGGTGAACAGAAAAAAATAAATACAGCCAGGACCTATGCACAACCTCTATTTTACTAACGGACAGATGGTGTGGCTTAATACCTTAGCCCTGGATACAAGTTGCTGTTTCAATACAGCCTTCAGTTTATATAAATTATTCAAAGATGTATAATAGATGTTTTCACAAATTAGTTCTAACGGATGTTCTTCATTTCAAGAGCGTAGCTCACTTATCTGACAACTCCTTTGGCACACAGTAACTCCAACTTTGGTCGGGTTCCTTTCCGGAAAGAGCACAAGAGATGGAACAAAGCTATAAATCTTTCACTGTTGCGCAAAGCCAAGTAGGAAAACAGTTGTTCTCTTAGCATGAGACAAAGTAATATTGTACACAAAACATATAGGGGCAGAGCCTCAGCTGGTTTGAGTTTGCTTGTTTGCAGTAACAGCAGTGGAACATTGTCAATTTACACACACACAACATGCCACCAAGAGCTTCCAGTGGAGGTTGCATGAAGAAACATCAGCAGCGCTTTTTTTTTTTTTGTCCCCGCTATAATTTTAAGTCAACAAATCAAAGCAATTATTTGCAGCTTTAAAGCCAGCTATAATTTGTACCTCTTGCACAATTATGTCTCTCCTGAATGATGTGATTTCCTTCCTACTCCTTACAAACAGGGCATACTGCTACAATTATGCCTTCTGAAGCTGAAGCACGTGAATGGAGCTCTTAAAAGAATGGCAGCTTCAATCAGTGACTCAGCTTCTTTTAATTATCAAAATCAAATTAATCCTTTTTATTAACCGGTGAAGTGAGATGTGTGGCTGTTCAACGCAAGCAGAACACGGTCTCTAAAATCGGCATGTCTTTTGGTAATGGGAGCATATCCAATTCCAAGCAGAAAAAAAAAGTCTGGGAATAAAGTATCATCATTATAGCAAAATAAAATCTCTCAACAGCTGTCATAGAGTTCACTCCTGGAAGATGCCAACTGCAGCGAAGGGCCAAATGACAGGGGTGGAAGCCCAACCTTCTTCTCAGCAAGATGTAGGAAGGAGAGGAAAAGGATCAAAAAGACCCTGAACAACACAGCAGCCTCTGTCAGACAAAGAGGGCTGAAAAGCTTAAAACAGCCACAAACAAAACCACACAATTCTGATTCCAAGAAACTCAATTCCAAAAGCCACATGTCCTGACAAAGGAACAGCAAACAGAGAGGAGATGACAAAGCGAGTAATTCCCGTGTTGAGATGGTCATTTGGGGTGTCATTATGAATGTGTACGAGGATCATAAAGGTTCATTAATTACAGAAGGAAGACATACCAAGCATCAATACTAATGGCATAGTTGGGCAAGAAACAGAATTTCTCCTTTGGAAGTTTAATCACACTTTCTGCTCAAAAACACTTTGTTTAATGTTTTGATAATCTTCAAAGACTACGTGCTGGGCCACACGGCAGAGATTTGCACCGGCACGTGCAAGCCTCTAGCAACAATCCCGCATAAGATATCGACAACTGGAGTCAACGTACAAAGATACAGAAGACAGAAGAGAACACTGACCTGCGGTGAAATAGAATTTGACACAGTAGATTGAGAGTAATTCGTACCTAAAATTAGATGAAAGCTTTTGTAGATCTACTTAACACAGCAAAGTAAACAAAAATTACTGGTAACTGCCTGGTCTATATGTTTAGTATCACAGAATCACAGAATCACCTAGGTTGGAAGGGAACTTTTAAGATCATCTAGTCCAACCAATGGAGAAGAAAAAAAAAAAACACACCCACACCCCCTAATTATACTGTTACCAATGTTAATGTCTCAACTTTATAAACAAAGGCATTTATTGATTGCTTTGTATTATAGAAATATCCCAACTAGATACATTTAAGAAATATATCAGTTACAACACAAGTCAATTCAAATAACTAACATGGTTTAACGTACTTCAGCAAAAGTGTTTACTTCTACTGCATACTGCTGCTGTGCCAAGCTTATAACAACAGCTTATAATAATGTAACAACATTCCTTCCATCTACTGCACATTAAATGGGCTGTATGGAGTGAATACCAATTCAATGCCAATGCTTCCCATCTGGTTTTTTTTTAGGCAGCATTTGTCTCTTATGCACTTAAAAAATCAGCAACAGCAGCATAGCTTTCTCCTTTCTCAAAACTTTCATTTTAATTGGTTGCTGTCCTAGCCACAACAACATGCGAGAACTCTTTCCAGAGAGGGGTGATCTGAATCCTAAGAGCTTCAGTAGTTGTTGGTCTGATTATTAAGCAGTAAAGATGAACCACCCCATATTAATGAACAGTCTCTCCTTTCCTGCTGCAAGAAAAGTAAAGCCCTTGCTGCTGCCATTAAGGAGAGTCATCAGTATCTCAAACCATCAAATTCTTTAAACAAGTCAGAGAAAAGTAGTTATATGTTTGTCCACTAGTCATTGGCAGAATTGTTCAAGGATACTAGTGCCTTTTTATCTCAAGTCTGACCCTTGGGCATGACCAAGGATACTGGCTTCAATTTGATGGGTCTGAAGAGTGTCGTCGGCTGATTTGTCCATCACCGTGCTCAGAAAGGAAAGGTTTGCTAGTCAGCTAGAAGCCAAACTGGTTTGGCATTTGGCCAAGTCACTAGTTGCAGACAAAGTTGCACTCCCTCCAGCCAGGAAAGGTTTCATAACCCTTTCCATGATCCTCTTTCAGAACAACTAGCATCTCCACCTAACAAGGCAGTTAACTTTATTTAATAAAGGCAGACTGTTCACTTCCACTTAAGAAGCCTCAAAGGATGCCGTCTGGCTCCTCCTAACCATCCTAATAGGCATTCAACATGTTACTGTTTTAAAATCCAGGGCACGGAGACTCCAAAAGCCAGCCACCTGAGCTGGGCATAGCTCAGCCACCCGAGCCTGGAAGAGGCCACACGGACAACTCCATGCTCCAGTGCTCAGGAGCTCCACGTCACAGCAGCAAAACCCACCAGATACTGGACCTCTTTGCTCCAGAGGAGTGATGAAAAATGAACTGACAGAGTGAGAATTGAGCCACTGGATAACTGAATGTGCTTCATCCGCTTTTATGTCTCCTTTGAGAAAATACACGATACAGATGCTGAGAAAATTTAACAACTTTTGTCGTTAAGCTTAACAGGTCTCTTGTCAAAAAATTATTTGCACAGCTCTCAAACTAGCACAACGACAGAGAAGGGTTAGAAAGTGAACTGAATCCTAAACAATCTGGTTCAAGGAAGCATTTACTTTCCTTAAGCCTAAATTATTTCACACAAGATTGGGTTTTTAGCTGCAACAGCGCATCCACACTATTATGCTGCATGCCAACAAAATGCTTGATTCTGAAAAGATAAAGCAGTCCTGTCTTGAAAAGTCTGTGGTGTGAAGAGAACTAGACCTGTCCCAGAGATGGACACAAAGGAGCAATCTTGGTTTGACTCCTCCCTCTCCTAGAAGTGCTCTTTCTTCTTTGGTGGGACTTTAAACCCAGTGGAAGTTTAGAAGATCTCATGGCACACAGCAAAGGTCTAATCTGTTATTAATATCAATGATGGTCGAACACATATGGATAATATAGGAAATGATAAAGGACAGTCCCTACAAGACCAAAGGAATAAGAGAGCAAAAGATTTAAGGGGAAACAAGAGCCAAGCTGCAGATATTTCCTCCAACATCACACAGAGCCTGCATAGAGTACTAAACATTTACACTAATGAAAAGCAGAGAGAGACACAAAGAGAAAAGCAGCACAGTTTGATTAACAAGAAAAGACACTAATCATCATCAGACTAACAGCAGTCTTCAAGTTGAAAACATTACCTTTCCAAGACAAATGCAAATTCATGCATCACAAGCAAACGCACTTCAACATTAAGAAAGGTAGTAAGAGAGGTGTCTTCAGTTACACAAGTATAAAGGACACAAGAAATGATAGTAGGCAACAAATCCAGGACTTTCAAAATACAGCTCAGGAATATTGTTCCAACAGTCAAAGGATGGTGAATTTTAGGCCTTCCATTTTGCAAGTAATTCTGGCAACATTTAAACAAAACAGCAAACCAACTAACTTCATTGATTTTCTTGCAAAACCACCTATAGTTATTCTAAATCATTCCCGTGCCCCCAAGTAATAAATACAGCAATTCATCAAAACCATGAAAAGACTGTTCACAGGATAGCAACACAGAATTCTTAAAAAAAAAAAAAAATTCAGAAAGCTAGACAAGCTATGAGTATGAAAAAAACCCCACACCTCTCTCATCACCCTATAAATGCTTTTCTGACTACGTTACAGCTTGGTAGCAGTCCTGGGAGATCCATCCAATACAGAAATGTAATTGAAAAGGAAAAGTGAATGTGTGGGCCTGCATTAATCCTTCTCTTTGTTACATGCTAGTGCTATTAATTTACAATTATTTCTTAGATTAGAAACTTGAGATTTTATTTCATAAATACCAATGGGAATTAGAAGAAATTGCAGATGGAATTAATTGGAATGGGAGGAGGAGAAAGGAGGATTGTGTCTAACGACAGCTCAAAGCACTGCCATCATCTCAGTGTTTTCCATTATAATTACTGCTATTATGGTATGCACAGCTGGTCAAGCCAAGCCACAGAATCATCAGTAACAGAACCCAGGATAGTTAGAGCCCATGATCTGTCTAGATGATAGTCCTTTATAGTCTGAGCATGTACTTTACCATAGCTACTCCTGAGGTTGTCTGGAAAATCCTGTCCATCTGCTCACTCCACACAGCGTCTCCCAATGTGGAAACAATTCAGGAAGAACTAGAAGCAATATGGTGGTTCAGAACCTGGTCACCAGGTGGTGGCATGTCCAACATATGCATTAAAAAAAAAGTTACTCATTGCTAATGCAGCCCATGCTTTCTGTGAGCAGGAAATAATTGAGAGGCACGTTGAAATGAACAGCAGGAGGGCCAAAAAGATCACAGGATGATTCAGATGAACTTTTATTAGCTACCACTTCGACTGAAGCATCTTCACATGTACTGAGGTTATCTGGACCCGTATCCCACTTCAAGTTGGGGCAGGAACTACAAGCCACACACTCATCCCAGATAAAATTTCAAATCATTTAAATAGGCCAAAAGTGCAGTTTCTTAATCAGTTTACACCAATGCAAGTACCAAAGAAACTAACACCACATTACTGTCAAAAGACAGGATCCACCACCACCTCTCCCTCAACACCCTGCTATGGAAATCTGCTGTCCCTCTGGTTTCAGCACTGCTGATCACACAGCCCCAGGACCACCAATACTGATCCCCAGAAGGTGGTAAAAGAGTGATGGGGAGCAGGAGAAGGGAGGGCAGAACTAGGACCTTCAATGGTAGTCCAGGCTGAGCTCAGTTTACACAATGATCACAAAGCAACACCCAAACTAATGCCAGGACTACGAACAATTTGCTCAACGACTCCAGAAGGCACAACGCACGGCTGGAAAATTCCGATTTTGTATAGTAAACACTTTTAAACTATGGGTATACATAGCAATTTTTATTAACTTTAATCTTTGCATCTAGAAGAGATTTGAGAAAAACAGGACAGCTTACCTCTAAATAGACTAAAGATAAAAATACCAGACAGGAATTACTATGAACAGATCCTTGTGGTCTGCTCTGTCTTCTAAGAACAGTGAAATCAAGGAAAAGTCAGTGAAGACAGTAGAACGAGAATCTCAAAATTTCTTACATTGTAAAAGAGAGAAAAATGGCTACTCATGGCTATAAAAAAAAAAAAGTGTCATTTGATAACTAGAAAAAGCACGTTTAAAAAAAAAAATGATATCTAAAACTTCACATAATTTAGCCACACTTTATGATCCTTCTACAGAGAGATTACAAGCATATTTACTACAACGTGTTTTATTAGTTACTTATATTAAATAAGAAATCAGTATTATTCAAGATCCCCAATGTCACTCTCATTCAGATACTATATAATGATGTAAAAATTATTCCACATTTACATGCTTACGAGTAAAAAAAAAATTGTCACCCCTCTCTCTCACTTTTAAAAGAGAAAAAAAATTAATTGTTAGGATTATAACTTGTCTTTTATGAGTAATGTTATTTTCATTCCCAATTGATTAATTTTCTTCTCCAAAACTTAAGGCTGCACAAACTCTCTGCTCATTTCAATAAGAGCCAAATTTTTTAAATATCTCTTCTGGGCAAATTGAATCTAAATATTTTTATTTTAAGAAACACCACCTCACCTGCTCAGATCTGTAATTTGCTTTGAGTCAAAGCATTATTAGATGACATTTTGCATTAATTGTTGCATCACTAAGCGCTCTGGAGTGGTCCCCTTTAATCTTTCTTTCCTCAGAGATATTTAACTTTCCATGAAGTATTTAAATATTCATGGACTCAGAGGTCAGCACAGTCAGAATGAGTCTATAGTCGGACTATGGTTTAGTTTTAGGCTCTTTCTTTGGAGGTAGAACCAAAAAAAAAAAAAAAAAAAAAAAAGAAACAACACAGTGCTTAAGTATGAGAGTGTGCCATCCCAAAATCTCCTTTCCAGTATCCAGAGTGCGTGAGCAGTGAGAGCTGGAGCTCAGCCTGCTTTGGGACGGGAACCTCGTTCCCTAATTCCTGCTTCTCAGTAATGGAAACTGCTGGGAGCATAAGGAGCATCACCCCACCTCTGCTCAGTGTCCAGCTTCCACCTCTCCTACTATTTCTATTCACTGACGGATAAAGCTTGCAGATCTATTTCTGGGGAGGGATCTTTATTAGAAATTGGATCGAATCTTTTTCTCATTTAAAATTCTGAAGGCATATCTGCGCAGGGAGAATTGTGAACAACGAGCCAAATTGACTTCAAGCGTGAGTTTAAAACACATTAGTTAAAACATATTAAACCCCCATGTGGACGTTTTAATTGGTAAGTAAAGTGGCCTAGTTTAATCTGATTTAATTAATATGTCACTAATTCACCCCCTCGTTAATTAAACTTCACTCTCCTGAGCATGCCCATAAAGTCACTCTGCAAAGGGCTGCGAAACCCAGGTCCTGCAAGCTTCTCTCCCCAGTTCTGCACTGGCTTTTGTGTACGCCAGGACCAGTGCGAGGGGACGGAATCGTGCCTGCACTGGGAGCACAAGCCTAACAGCAGGGGAGCTGGAAGTAGGAGGGAATTAGGAGAGTTTCACACTCAAAGTGCAAGTCTGGACAAGCCTGGACAAGATTCACAGGAATAAATCTGCTGGTGAAAAACTGACGTGATACAGTATTAGGCACAGGAACAAATTGTTAAGAACACAGAAAGCTATATTACCTGAATGCTCAAGAATACTAATCTAAACACGTATTGCTTTTCTCTTAGGCATGTCTTATACAAGATTCCGATTTATCACGCTCTTTTCTGCTATTTTTTTTTTTCTTGTTTCTGTTTGAATGTTTGCAAGACTAAGGAATTAAATTCAGTACCCATAACCAAACAAAGCACAGCACTGTAAATAAATTTGGAATATAAATGCTGGTTCTAAGCCACAACAACTCTATTGTCTACTCTTGGGTTTTTAAAAGAGCTAATACCACTCGTACGAAGCTTATACAGAGTACACAAAAGGGCACTGAGATAACATTCACACAAAAAATACTTCATCTATTATTCACTTATACCTCCACTGCAGCATCTGTAACACTGCAACTTTAGCGTCCTAAGTAAAAAGTTATTCCATGGTGTAAAGACAAGCGAGCTAAACAGGGATCCTTTTCCACACATTAAGATGTTCAGTGGTAAAAACAGGATCCTTCTGTCTTCCCTTTGCTCAACTGCAAAAAGCTCCTATCTGCAGTGACACTAATTCTCTACTCTGATGGTTGTCCTGTGGCCCCGTGTGAAAGAGTTGGTAGTTTCTGTTCCTACTGGGCAGGTATCCAAGCTGTAAAGCTACTGTTCACTTGTCACTAATTGATACCCTTGGTAGTCCATTAGGGAAACTATGGAATGAATAAGCACCTCTCACTGGTAAAAATATGCTCAGGACATGGTAAAAAGATTGTGGCACGCTGGCAAAAGAGCATGAGAAAGGCTTCGCTGCTACTCATGCTCCATCCATTCAGAAGATAAATAGAGGGCTTCATTCTTCAGATCTGTCACTTTGGCATCCTTCATAGCAATAAATTAGCATTTAAGAAAAAGCTACAGGAAAATGAATTCTTCTTGCTGGTGACAAAACCCAGTTCTCACACATAAACATAACAAAGGACAATCACTTCATAAAATATTCTCTGAAAAATAATGTATTATTCATACGCTGAATCATGCAAAATTTCTCTGACCTTTTGTGCAGAGCTTTTTCTGGATGTCATCAACTGTTTTATAACTTCCTTGGATTTTTCATTCTTTCAAACTCATCAAATTAATCTTAAGAAGTGATTTGATCTTATATTTTAAATCATCATAAGATCATTCTACTAGAAATCCGAGAGGGAAGCTACAGTTATCCTTCTCCAGTCTCTCCCAGTGTTTATTCATGAAAGAGTCACTAATTGTTAAATAACCTTCTAGTTCAATTTTTGGCTTCTTTTGCATAATGTATTGTTAAATTACATTAACTTACTGAATAAGCATTTCAGTAGAGATACTTAATTTCCTTTGTAACCGATTCAAAAAAGAAAGACAGCATTCTAATTTACAGCATCTAACAATCGCAAAAATTAATGCTCAATACTAAACAGCTGGAAATAGTCATACTAAAACTGTGCCAAACATACGGAGACAACTCAAGCATTTAAACTGCAGCTATTAAATTTGATACTGCAATGGCAGATTCCTTTTACGCTAACAGACAATCATGCCATCTCACCACCGCTGGTCACTGAATAGTCACACTGATCCAAATTGGCCCCAAAAGGAGCGTGCGCAGTTTCCGTCAGTTTTGTCCATAATTTTTGTTAAATGTCTAAAGACAGAATTTTGCATCTTTTTCCCAAGCAAAGAGCAGCGGCCAGTCTGGCCCATGTATCGAGTCACGATGCCAAGGCTCTAACGCTATCTCATGCCTGCAAAGCCTTGTACTCCTCTGACATCAGCTCAAAACAAGAGTAGCTGGAAGATGGTCAAACACAGCTCACTGCAATAACACCCTTGCAATTTCTGATACCCCCAGCCCATATCAGGCCATGAATTGTAGCAGTTGCCATAAATCACAGGCGTGTAGCAAGCAGTGTTTAACACAAGTTTTCCAACAATGCAGCTGATTACAATTACAGACAGAATCATTTCTAAAGATGCACAGAAATAAGTGCCGAGTGTGGCCGACGAAAAGTTGGGAGAGTTCAAAGTCCCAAACATTCAAACTGAGTTTAAAAAAAAAAAAAAAAAATCATCTTCATCAATGTTTACAAGAAAAAAAAAAAACACGAAACAAAAGGAACTCAGTTCAATAAGAGTGGCTTAGAAACTTTTACAAATGCTCTGCCCTACTGAAATAATACATCCTATTGTCCCAACTGCTGAGCACCCAGCAGTAAGCAACACCCAGCAGGAGCAGTGGCTTTTCAGTTTTTCTCATAGCAGGTCAGCTATAGACTTCCACATTTTCTAAACCTTTACCATTCAAGGCAGCTCAGCAATTGCCAAGGCTTTCCATGAAGTTCCACTGCACGTTCACAGTGTCTAACCTTACAATGCAAACGTCACATTCAAAAATTGAGTTAACCGTTCAGCAGCCTGCACTTCTTTGCTTTGAATTCTCCCCAGGCTGCGGTAACTTTAAAGTAGGACACTAGGAGGAACAAAGAAAATACTATTCCACTTTGAAAGTCAAGTCAAAATCTCTTTCAGTACACAAACACTAAAAAAAATCAAGCGTAGAAGGTTACTGGGACACTGCAGATAGACCTGCACTTGTTGCCGTGGCTGACATGGAAATAACTACTTTCTTTACCACCTTTAAAACAGCTGATGTTACCTTGGAGTACGACACAAAGCTGCGAAACACAAGACTTAGAATGTCTCAGCTTATTCAAGTCATTGTTGGAAAATTCCGATTACCTAGTGGCGATTCCTCTCTGTGTAAACTTTTTTCCATTTATAATAAAGATAAATAAATAGAACATACATTTTACAGACTCTTGCACACGGAATGTAGTTCTGCAGGGCTTTATCTTACTAGATATATTCTTTGCGTTTCCACAGTTATATTCTGGTAGACGTAATGGCACAGTATGCCAATTATTCTTCGGAGATGGACAGCTCAAAGAGGCACAGAAAAGATACGAATCTACACGTAGTTGTACAGTGACATCCAAAGCTCCACCTCAGCCCCTGTTTGAGTATGACAAGATGAAGAAACAGATCAGGCATACCCTGCGTAGGACTGTGAATATAATACTACTACAGCGTGTGGGAGGCAAAATATTTCACTGCAAGGAAAATCTGACAGTGGAAATTTCCATTCCTTGCATACTTTAAAGGTGAACTTGGAGCTTATACATGAAAAGGATTCCTAACTGGAAAACAAATTCAGGCAGAATACCTGCACCAATAGAAACAAAAGTTAAATCAACACCTTGATTTTGCCTTAGGAATTACGGAAACTTGTCATAACTCTCTAGTGTCCCCACCTCACAGTCCCAACACACACAGAGATCACTGGCTGGGCAAAGTAAGTGTATTCAACATGTGTTCAACAAGAATTTGTACGTTCAATGCATCTTACTGCAAATTAAAACAACTATTCTCACACATTTTGCAGCCTGACTCTGAATTTTCACCTCTTTTTTTCCCTGTGCCACTCTTTTAAAGCCACCTCTAGCTTCAGCTGCCTTGATCTCAGATACACACACCTTCCTTCTGCTCATTTTAATGCCTACAGAAAACGGGTGGATCGTCCTTCCCATTTTCATCAGCTCCATTACCTTCCACCGACTTCAGGAACCAGTTGAATTTTGTGGTCCTGCTCAGGCTTTACTTTTTGCTGTCCTTCATGTAGAAGCAGCCTTTCCCAGTATCTCTCACCAGCTTCCCCAAACCCTAAACAGATACTCTATTTTTCATCAGGAATTACCGCCTGAAACAGACAATTATTCAACCACATGACACTGCTTATAATCTCTTCTCTGCATCCAGGGAGAGCCATTCAATCTGAGCAGAACTTGCTGTGAAGTTCTTTCTTTCTTGATACAGTCTGGAAGTTAAATACTATTTTGTGTAGCACCCAAGAACACCTCAGAGTTCAATGATAAAGTTATTACACTTTACGTGATTTAAGAAAATTCAGCTTGCAAAGCTTAACAACTGAGGAGATAGAGGGGGCTGGATGAGGACATATAAACACGCTACTAACAACAAGCTGAATGGAAAATACTATTTCAAAAAAATTCTGAGTAATAAAAAGAGCTTAAAATCCATGTACTTTCACTGCAAGGTGCATAATGCAGGAGTCACTCTATTACATGAGGAAAATGCTAATGAAATACTAAGGAAAAAGAAAAGAATCTGCCAAACACTAAAATGTATCCCACTTCTAAATGTACTAGATTTGCTAAATCATCATCACCATTCTCTTTATAGAACACCCACAGTGTGACAGTACTTTGCAGGTACAACCCAATCCTTGATACAGCTTTTTAATATATATATAGGCAATACAAGAAGAACCAGTAACGAAGGTCAATGCAGTTGGAAGACAGAATAAAGCAGAGATGTTGTACTCATATAAGGTTAGGAGGGGTTAGTTTTTGCTTACTTTCTGTATTTTCTGAGTCATTTTACTTCTTAAAGTAAACCTTAGGGAAGATGCAACTTAAAAGCCAGGATTTAAAGGCCCCTTTGAATGCTCGTTCACAAAAGAGGGATTTGAATGAGAACGGAATCAAGACATGAAAGACAAGGGTGGAAGTGAAAGGAATAAAAAAGGAATTATTAGCTACGTATCATCCAGTAGGTATAGTCAAAATCAGAGACAAAATAGGGCAGCTCCTGGCCACATTTAGAAAGGCTGGAGATCTGGACATTCAAATAAGAAAAAGGTGACAAACCATCAAAGCCAAGACAACAGTTTCAAAGCAGAAGTGGAGACAAGGAGAACACTACTGGAGATGCTGTGAGTGAAATGCGGTAGGCAATGGTACCAAGCTGAGGGAGAAAGAAGAGGTGTGGAAGTTACGTACCACAGTTTTGCTTACATAGGACAGGAAGATGAAGCCAGTGGCCCTCAAGGGAGATCAGAAGTACAAGAGCCTGAGGGAAAGAGGTGGACAGGTTTTGCCATGTTTACATTTTATTGGTAAAATGCCATGTGGGAAAGTCTGAGGTAAGGAGAGAAAGATCATCTATGAGACCTTTATGCACACCTAGCATATAAAGTCCCGAAATGAGATGAAGTTACCGGGGAATAAGTTACCAAGTTATACAAGGAGAGACCAAATGGAAGTTCTCTTTCCCCACACCATAAATAATTTTGCACTAGAAGATCTAGGCATAATTAGGCACTAGAAGATACCACAAAAGCTGGCAAAACCCATACCCAAACTTGAAAGGAAAAAAACAAAGAAGAAAAAAAAAAAAAAGAGAGAGGGGAAAAAAAACCAACCAACATTGTGAAGCCTGAAGCACCTCCCATGTGAGCGATTAACGACTCTGGTGTCATCAGAAATACCCAGGTACTACAAGTATAAAAGGGTGTCTTACAATGTGGCCAGGTAAAAACTGTTGTTATCAAGTCTGAAGTGCAATTTCTAGGGAATGAACTTTCTCCAAAGGAGAAACTGCCAGAGAATTAGCAATAATGTGAAGCATAAGAGAGTAGACAGCATTCTCAAGCAGCCCAGAAGCGTAAGGGGGAAGGAAAGGGCAATTGTAGCTGCTAAGGAAGCTGGAAAGAAAAGGGCAATGTTGCCAACTCTCTATTTTATTATACCCACAAAATTCCAATGATAAATGAAACTCTTATCTCGTCTGTCTATACAGAAAAGTGCAGAAGGCACTTCTACTAATACAGACTAATTCAATGCTGTCTTAAATAAGAAAAAATGATAGCTCTCTCTGTGAGTTTAGGAGCATAAAAACTTGCACAGAACTTGCTTATTTTTTACATTCTTTCTCAATAAGGGCTATGCCATTTTACTGTGAACACTATTCAGTATAGTTACTGCATAGTTGTATTTAACTGTTTCAGAATAAATTCTGAAAAGAGGTGAATGAAAGGAAAACAATACAGGAATCTCATCATCGCTGTTGTAACATCTTATTTCAACATCATTTTAAGATTTTTATCCCCAGACATTCATCCTGAAGATGAAGACATCCCTCTTCTAGCAGTTCCAGTTCTCAATACCTGCTGGTTTCCCTAATCACATCCCCTCTCACATCCTGCAGCTTTCCTTCCCCGATTTTCCTCTCTTCTCCTTTTCTTCTCCCTTGGATCCTCGCTCACTCGGAGCCTCGACACCCCTTCCTTGATTTCCCATTCCTCCTCCGCAGTTCCTTTGCTTTCGTTCTGCCTGCTGCCCCCTTTCCCAGCTCTCTGTACACTGTAAGAAATATTTAAAATAGAAGATCTCACTTTGAAAACTCGTCTCCCCTGGCAGGGCTGGGGCGGCCGCTGGCGCTGGCAGGCGCGGGTTGCTAAGCAGCGCTTTCGCACCCTCTTCCAGGGACCAGGGCTGCGCTCTGCTCCGCGCTGCTGATGCAATAATAATGCCCTGGTTTGCAGAGAAGAAGGGGCCCTCACACCTCAGCCGCGGCAAGATCAAAGTCCTGCACGTTTTTTGGAGGCGCGTAGGAGGACGGAGGCAAAAACGTATTGTCTTTTTTAAAATAAAAATGTAAATAAGCTTTCCTAACGTGCCCTCTCTGTGCTATTCCTGCCTCTTGAAGACAAGTGATATTTTGCAGTTAAAGAACTTTCAGAGAATTATTTTGATATTTATTTATTTTTTTTGCTAGGATCACAGAGAAATATCTTTAAAATGAAAAGCAACATCCATTCATAACCAGCTCTCCAAATCAGGTGGGCTCTCTGCTGTTTCCTAACTGCATCTGACCTTCTTCCAGGTCCATCTAAGCCCACAGCACAGTGAGGTCCTGCGTATTTTGGACACTGGGCTGATACAATCCCTGCTGGGTAAACCTTTCAGGGCAAAGAGACATAATCCCAGCCAGCCTACATAGGGACAAAATTGCAGCACATGCACGGGTAAACAACAGGGCACGGTCCTGCTGCAGGATCTGCACCGTGGTAGCATCACCACTATCGCTATCTCATCCAGACATCATGTCTAGGTCCTCTCCGAGTTCTTCTCAACTCTCAAGTCTAACTGGCTACCTGGGTATTAACACGTATATATAGCATAAGAGCCACAGGCCAGATCCTGTACCTGTTTTGAACCTGACTCTAGATAGCTTGTCTTACTAAAAAACCACGAATGCCAGATACCAACCCCAGGACAGCAGGCCCTCATTTTGGAAGAGATAGGAGGGTTAACATCGAGATGGCAGTGTCTTCCCACCAAACAGCACGCATTACTCTCTCACTTTGCCGTGCTCTCCTCTGAAGACGTGTTTCAGCCACCTTCAGTACATTCCACCTTTTAGATACTTTCTCAAATTTTTTCTTAAGAGTCACATTTCCATTAGCTCATTTTTGGCTATGCAGTGATTGGGAAGAGAGCCTCTGGAAGGGATAGAGAAGACAGGCTGAATACGAGTCAGCGCTCTGATACTGTTGTTAAAATGTAAATGTCACTCTGGAAAAGACAAAGTAGGAGGGATCTGTAGAAAGCAGCAGGAATCAGAAGAGTTTCTGAAAGTATAATTTAGGAAAAAGGGCTAGAGGAATTACATTTTTTCAGTCTAAAAAGACCAAGTCTGAGGTGAGCCACAGTAACAGCATTCTAATACATAAAACGTTACAAAAAAAGTAGAGCTAGCAATTGTTCTCCACGTCGGCTAGGGAAGAAAAAAAAAAAACAAGATAAAACTGCAGAAAATAAGAGTAATTTCAGAGAAATTATGAACTGTGAGGACATAATAGAGCAAGGACTCTATGAAAACTCAATTTTAAGAAGAGATTAGACAAACAAATATTCAGCATAATTTAGGTAAACTTAGTCCTACTGCAGGGCAAGGCAGGCTAAAATGATCTAATGTTGTTTTCCAGTCTTTAGCTCTTCCACACACTACACTAAGACAAATGTATGCATTAGCTGGATTTTTATGAAAAGACACACAGAACAATTAGAATAATTACATCGATTCGTCATTTAATTTTCACAAGTACCTTCATAAAGATTAATTTATTTCCACTTAATGCAGACAAAATGACACTTCTCTACCTCTAGATATCATCATTGTACATTCTTTTCAGCATGTGTTGGGGACAGCTTCCTATCACAGACCTGCCTCAGGTAGGCACTTTGTCACTTATACCAGAGAGCTGAAATCGTTTGAGAGGTGATGCTGGGTATGGCAAATCCCTATGTGCCACTCACTACAAAAATTTGTGTCTTACCTAGACCACTGCTATGAGCCAACAAATGCAAGGAAAGGTCCTCAGCCTCTTTTTCTTTCTAAGAAGAAACATAACCATACTTGAAAAGCAATAAGCCCCATTTCCACAGAATTTCCCTTACCCAGCACACCCATCACCTTCCAGCTCTCACCCCCTAGTTTTGGTCTCTCACAACGCTCCAGGGCCGTTCCAGAAGCGTGCTATTAAAGGACTCAACACCCAGGTATGGGGCTTGCTCACTCTCCACATTAGCTAAAGGCAACACCTAACCATAAAGGACAGCGTATGTTTTTAGATAGATAGGGTCTTATCACAGAATCATAGAATCATTTGGGTTGGAAGGGACCTTAAAGATCATCGAGTTCCAACCCCCTTGCCATGGGCAGGGACACCTCCCACCAGACCA
>JAOQGH010000012.1:18941775-18966050 GCA_025769975.1 Gallinago jamesoni | reverse complement strand
TTCTAATATCTAATCTAAATCTCCCCTCTTCCAATTTAAAACCATTGCCCCTTGTCCTGTCGCTACACTTCCTCGTATCAGCAGTAAGGAAGCTTGGGGTTAGGGAGGTGCCGTCTTCTGGTTTTACAGATCAACATATTAATTGACACAATGAAAATTAATACTTAATGTCTCGTCAGACCAACATGACATTCAGCACCTACAGTCACAATTTTTTCCAGATATTTTATTTACAAAGAGTATTAATATGGGCCTGATATATTTCTACCAGCCATCCCTGCTGGTCAAAGATCTAATCAATAGTCAAAGTAGACTAAACCTAAATGTCCAAAACCTCTAACTTTTTATTATACAGGAACTGTTCTATGAAAAAAGAAAACCCCAATTTATGTGTAGTCTGAAGTATACATTTTACATAACATATTATAAAGCAGAACAAGAAGCGTATTCATAACTTCCCTTTTACTTTAGGGATAATGTCAGCACAATATTTATGAGATTATGGGTACATTTATAACTATGCCAGAAATTTAATATTAAACGTCTATCGTATGGAAAATTTAGCTCCTCAAGTAAACGAGCAGTGAACAGGTCCCTCAAAAAAGAATAAGTAACAATAAATCCAATGGCATTTTTTCCTATTAGTTAAGATATTTACCTATTTAACAGTTTACATATTACATTCTTAAGAAACAAGATTTTTCAATAAAGAATTTTATCCTCTTTCAAACAAAGAAAACACTTCTGCGGGTTCTCTCACTGTAACAGATTATAGGTCACTGTGCTCTCCAGCTTCAAGGTTTTTCCAGAAGTCTGTTAATCACTCAGTGAGTGGCAACAAAAATAGTCACAGATAACACCCATACACAGGCCAACTGTTAACTCCTCGATTAAATCTGGATCCATGTTATTAGTTGGACAGTTCATTAACATCAACCCGCAAATTGAAACAAAAGGAACATTTTGTAATAGCGTTTCTTCGTACAATATTTTACTCATATAGCACGCGAGTTGTACAGATGTAGGGGGAAATCTAAAGACACTATAAGGCTAAGGCCGGAACCTTACCCTATGAGAAATGTGGTCAAAGGAATACGCTGGTGTCGCAGCGCTGACTGAAATGCATGGTTAATGCCAACCACCACCTCCATAGAGCCTGGGAAATAAAAAAGTCTCACGACTAACTAGCAGAGTATTCTGAAAATACTGCTTTCATTGCCTACACAGTTACCACCAAAATAAGCAAAATGTTTTCTTAAGCTTTTAAATTAACAGAAAAAGTCACATTTTAATAGTATTTGATTTTTTTCTAGTTCCTATCCAAAAAAAAGTCAAGAACAGATCTACAGATCTTTATTATATAAATTTAGGATTTACTGGGTATACAGTATCATGAGCATAGATCTTCCATTGAAGAATTTGTACATGTCTTCCTTTATATATAAATGAAGATTTAATAAGACAGAAAAAACACACAGGAGATTATAAAACAGAGAGCTTAGAGAGAGGAGAAAATTGCTGACTTGGATATAGCAAATTAATATTATTTTTTTTTAATGAAAGACTACAGAAAGGGTTTCCATACACCAAACAAATTAATCAAATCATTCTGAAAGGGCAAAAGTAAACCAGGGGGAGAGGGGAAAAAAAAAAAAAAAAAAAAAAGAAAAAACCCCAGGAGTAGTCCATGAGATCTTATACTGAAAGGTTATAAAGAGTACAGCCTTTCTGTGCTGTCTGGCTGCAGGGTTGGCCAAAGTGACTGAAATCTTGCATCTTGGAAGAAAAAGGGCTCTGCTTGCTGGAGAGCCTACCATACAGCGTCATTGTATATTTCCCCATGTCATAGATCATTTTACCTCATTCTTCTCTGCACAGAGTTGCAGAGACCAGTCCAATGCTGTCCAATTTTCTTTTTAGAAGTGCATTTAGGAAAACATTTTTTTAAATAACAGCGATGTTTATTGCTGAGTTACTCTACATTTTTCATTAAGATTTAAAAAAGGCATATGACTAAATTCAGACTTTTTGTAATATGTTTAATTGGCTGTGAAACACATTGTTTTTCTCAGGATATTAGACATTTCTAAAAATGTCAATCCCAATTGTAACGCAAAACCCAAAAATAGCTGAATGAATCCTGCATTATCAGTTTTAACGTGACCTATAACAAATCCAATCTCCATGAAATCATCAATACAAAATAAATTATGTTTGAACTCACCTAATTTTCCTCATAGCTCTGCTTGAGAAATTCACAAACTGGCCTTAGTTATTAGAGCCAAGACAATACTGCCATAAATTTCAGATTAATAAGAATAGCCCGGGTCAGAAGGGACCTCAAGACATCATCTGGTCCAACCTCTCATGGGAAAAGGAGCCTAGGTGAGATTATTTAGCACCCTGTCCAATTGCATTTTGAAAACTTCCAGCAATGGGGACTCTACCACATCCCCGGGGAGGTTTGTTCCAGTGAATGATTGTTCTTACTATTAAAGGAGGAAAAAAAAAAAAATAATAATTTCTTTCTTGTGTTGAGATAAATCTTCTCCCAGTGGAACTTGTACCCATTGTCCCTTCTCCATGTGGCTCCTTGTGAAGAGAGCCTCCTTCCTCTTTGTAACTGCCCTTTAAGTACTGGGATAGTGTGATGAGGTTCCCCTTAAGCCTTCTCTTCTCCAGGAAGGAAAGACCTAATGCCTTCAGAGAGCAGTTTCTCCTTTCCTTTGATCATCTTTGCGGCCCTCCTTTGGACCTTCTCCAGTCTGTTTGTATCTTTCTTGAATGGTGGGGATCAAAACTGGACACAGATCTCCAGGTGCAGCCTGGAGATACAGAACAAGAGACCACCAAAAACAGAACAACAACTATTTTTCTTCTTAAACTGGGATAATAAATATTTTGAGATCAAAAAACAACTACAAAAATTTAGCATTTTGTGTTTGTTTTTATATTAATGATGAAGGTTTGAATAACACAAGAATCTGAAGAAGGCAATGATGCAGAAACTGTCTCCTAGGGCTTAGTGTGCAGTGAGGTGACAGGCAGAGCTCAGAAATAGGCTTAAAGATGGAATGGAACAACCGAAATCTTTCCTCTCCTCCTCTCACAGAATTGCTCGAGTGCCTACAAAACACCAAAGGGCTGGAAACATGAGCTGGTAGGAGCACCAGAAAATGAAGATATTTGGTTCTGACAGCCATTGTAAACTGGCTCTCCCACACACAGAAGATGCACTTGAAAGGTAAACCTCTGTATCTGAGTCAGTCCACGAAGATTAAGTTAACATAACTAACAATCAATAAAGTCTGTTTCACCTATCATCAAATGAGTCAGATGAACAGACATCTTAAAGCTTTTATTTCTCCACTGAATACAAAAATGGGACTAGAGCAATTATTTCAAGCCAACGTACACCAGCATGGGATATGTCAAAGGTGAGATGAATGCCACCCACGGTTTTCCAGTAAAGGGATATAACAGCAGTGGAACAAACATAATAGCTTACAAGCATTTGAAAGCAGAAAGCAAAACATTGAACTGAACAGAACCATATGAATGACACTGTTAAAACAATAATTATTTCTTCTGCATTCTTGCATTACATTAAAAAAAAAAATCTGAAGGAGAAATTACAGGTATCAATTCATATGAGTCTTCATAAATTTTTTGATCCTGATAGGAACTTGAGTAACTTGATTTCACAAGAAACTGAGGTAAATGTATTTGGCAGAGAGGAAAAACTATTATTATTTCATTATGTAACACCAACATGTTTGGTCTCACACAAAACATCCAGGTGTGTGGCCTAAGAGTTGCTTAAATGTTCTGAGTTGAAGAACACAAGCTTTTTATGCTTCAAAATACATATAGAACAGCAGAATAAATTCAGGTCTCGTCACACAGGCTGTTTAGTTTTGTTTTATTTATAAATTTGTTTAATTTGTTTGCTTTTTTTTTTCCTGGGGTTGGGTCTCTGCTTAGAGCAGGCTCCAGGATTTAAATAACACTTCATCTGCCTCAGAGGTGCTTGCTTAATTTTTGCTTTCGTAGACATTTTACACAATAAACACACTAGCGTTTAGAGATGTCTCAGTTTTTGAATTCTTCTGCGATATATTGCAGAGGAGGTAAACAGAGAACTTGAGCCCTGTTTGCAAAGACATGAAAGACCTTAAAGATTTCAGGAAGCCTGAAAATACCCTAATTGCAAATACTTGAGGACACGCAACAGCTAACACTTCTCTAGATACTCCATTTAGCTTTAAAAAAAAAAAAAAAAAAAAAAGAAGAAAAAAAAAAGATGTTTTACAAGTCTCATGATGCTTAATCTCTAACACGCTTCTCTCTCCTGGGAATGAAAGTGTAACACCATGTAAAAATGAACCATGAGCCTCTCTCTCTCTCTCTCAATCTTACAACTTGTCCCTGATACATTCCTGATATCAGTGCAAGTCTTACAAAACAACTGCCACGTCAGAACTGCAGTCCCCTGGAAGTAAATTGCTAAACCTCAGTATTTCAGACTCACCTACAAATTGCAAATCAGCATTATCCCAAACCACCACCAAACCACACACAACAGCGCGAGTCCGGTGTCAGGTGAGTGACGTAAATGGTTGATATCCACACAAAGACACTCACTGTAAGATACCCTGTGAAGGCAGGGGTTATTGGAAAACATTCAGCTGAAATACACACCCACATTGTGTACTTGCTTTCCTTACAACATCTTTAATTATAAGGATATTGTAGATATATTATCATAAATCAACAAATCTGTTTCTGCAGCGTGTTACTAAGCAACTGTAACCAAGACCTTGTGTAAATGAGATTAAAATTCCAAGGTAATGATACTCAAATACAACCTCACATTCAATAGCCAAAGAGAGTCAAACATGTTCATGTTGAAGGAAAAAGGTCTGGTTAGTTTTTTATGCTTGTTGAAATAGTTTAGATATGTAGAAAATGTAGATCTGTGTATATCAGTTGTAGGCATTTGTACCACAAAATGAACCGTACAAAGATCTAACAATCCCGGTATATTTTTCAGATAAAACTAGAAACTTGGTCAAAATTACTTTCATTAGTCATCACATGCATTTCATTCCTTCACTTAATGGTATCCAAACCATACAAAAATCGATACTACTGTAAATAAGGTATTATTAGTTATTATTAAAACTCTTCAGAAAAAATATCACACTTGCATCAACAGTGTGTAAGAAGAATACCGCAATACAGTAGTTAATTTGTTTTGCTGCACTTCAACATAAAATAGCCTTTTTTCCAATCGTAAATACACTTCAGTATAAGCACCTTTCTAAGACCCGGCTGCACTTGGTGTGCATGTCCTCATCATTCCAGCATTGGGCACAGCAAGTAACCGAGGCAACTCCAGTTCAGGCAGAGTAGACCAGAATACCCTCTAACCAGAAGAGGTTGTCATCGGCGCTTGAAACCCCCCTTCAAGCACCCCCCAGTGCTGCCTTCCCACAGTTTCAAGGTTCGAGTTACCTGACCTCATACAGAATGTGACTATTTTAAAAGGCAACTCAAGTTTAAGGAAGGATGACTCTGATTTTACTACTTCTGACTCACAAGAAATCTCTACAACCAAAGCAGAAATCATTTATGGTGGCAACAGAACCTTTCTGGAGGCGATTTGTTCCTTGTTCAGCCTGGTTTCCAGGAGCTTGGGGCCACCACAAGCCTTTTCTGCTCTAAGGACACATTCCATTCATTTGATACTGTCTCACACATACATGCATCTTAGCAAAAAGGGCTTGTTTTCTTTAAAGCTACCAAAAAAACCCACCCTGCACCGCATATACCCACCACCTGCTGGGGAGAAGATGAGAGAATAAACATGTGACAGACATTAATCACGATGCTTAATGCACTCCTGGCAGCATGCTTTCCGCTGCCACGGCAAGGAGAATCATTTAGCAACCTGTGTGGATGGAGCAGAAGGGGAAACTTGCCAGCTTTATTCACTCATGATTTTTAAGTTCTTCTGCCTGTTTTAAACATTTTAAGAACATATCATATGTGCGTGCCCTTTCCATTCTGAATCCTCCTGCAGCGACAACTTGGTCCATACCCCAGCCTTCTTGAAATCCCACATTTCTGTACCTCCCCACTCTTTCACCAGGGTGTCCTTTAATATACCACCGCTTTGTGCCAGAAATACTGTGCACTAAGTACTTCTCTACCTACTGCTTTACATATTTCTTGTCTTACATAAATGGTTACGAGTCTTAACATTTTATGTCAGTCAAAATATAAATTAACCTCGCTTTCCACTAGCCTAATGTCTACATCTTCTTGTAAGGCCAATAAAAGCTGTTTTGCTTACAGCAAGAATGAAATCAAACCATAAGAAGATATCCCACTGAGCACGTCTCTCCCAATGGGAAAAGGATGACAAATGGAACACTCAAGAAAGTACAAGACACTGTATTTCTTAAGTCCTTCCATTGAGGAAACACAGAGTAGCTAGTGGCTTACTTCACTTATTTTTTAAAATTGCTTTCCAGAGACATCATCTCCACTACCATTTTCCAGTGGTGGGAACGAGGAGATACAAGAAACAGTTCTAAGCCAGCTATTTGCAACCACATCTAAAAAGCACCTTTAACTTTTAAGAGATCCTCTTCAAAGCAGTGTCTGAAAAAAAACCCTACCACCATATTACAGTCCACAAAGTATTTTTGGGGTATTTAATTCTGCCAATCTTCCTTTGATACGCTACACTTATGGCAAGGCTGTTTTAGTCAACTGTTCTCACTTTTAAGTCAGTCTTCACAACGATGTCCCAGGACATGAAGAATTCCAGCCCCCCATCAGAGACGTGCACTGTTTCATAACATATTGGCCCATCAGCTTTATATAAACTAACATCCCCTGGGTAAAAGGTATTCAACTATGACAATAATAGGCGCTCTGCAAACAAACAAAATAATTGACAATAGTGCTCCTAAAAGTGTTTCACTTTAAAAATGACATTACAAATGACATTCTGACTGTGGGATCTTCTTTTGTGTGTTCAGTGCGTTCCTGTTTTAAGGTCTGATTTCTTAAGGGAGCAGCAAGTATTTACTGCTATTTGCCCATCTATATTGCAAGGCTAACACAGCTGAGACGAATTCCTGTGCATCGACAGAATTGTTTATGAAGGTCTACTTCGTACAGTCTTCACGAAGACTGTGGCATATGGAAAATCTTTCCAGCTCAGATGTCTATTTCTAACATTACCCGCTGGTTTTATATCCAGTGTCTTCCACATACTAAAGGTGTGATTATGCCTCTCCTGTTCAAAAATAATCCCGTCACGTCTTTGGGGAAATTGATAGTTGCTGGACTATTTGTAGAGCACTGAATGCTATGTTTTCCCCACTCTTGTCCATCTACTCCTTAATTTACTATAACCAAAATAGGTGACTTTTTAGTACAGTTCCTTTATAGCATATATGAAAATAGTGCTATGAAAGCTTCCAGTGTTGTTTATTTCTCTTTAGAAAAAAGTGTTGAATTACTACTTTTTGTTTATTTTGCTTCAGAAAAAGAACTTTTCAAAACTAACATAAGCATTCTCACAAGCTACACTGAGACACAAAAAAGACTGTAAGAAGACAATTTACTACTAAATTGTCTCACTGACCATTATTGCCCAAAATAAAAACTGCAAGCAACTCATGTACTGAAATGACCAGCACAGCTCTTTCCACAATAAACATTTTTCAAATAATAATATCTTTTATAGCTCAGTACACTTTTTCACTATAATAAGCATAAGAAACCAATACCGTTGATATATTTTTGTCTAGCACTTAGAGGATGCATTTTTTCAAGTCTGGAATTAAAAAAATTTCTGGCCCTCCAGTTCAAGAAGAACAGGGAACTACTGGAAAGAGTCCAGCAGAGGGCTACAAAGAGGATCAGGAGACTGGACCATCTCTCTTAAGAGGAAAGGCTGAGGGACCTGGGTCTCTTTAGCCTGGAGAAGAGGAGACTGAGAGAGGACCTTATCAATGCTTATAAGTATCTCAAGAGGTGTGTCAAGAGGATGGGGTCAAAGTCTTTTCAGTGGTACCTGGTGACAGGACAAGGGGCAACGAGCCCAAACTGGAACACATGAAATTCCCTCTCAACATGAGGAAAATCTTCTTTACTTTGAGAGTAACAGAGCACTGGAAGAGGCTGCCCAGAGAGGTTGTGGACTCTCCTTCTCTGGAGTCATTCAAAACCTGCCTGGATGCATTCCTGTCCAACCTGCTCTGGGTGAACCTATTTTGGCAGGGGGGGTTGGACTAGATGATCTCCAGAGGCCCCGTCCAACCCCTATGATTCTGTGAAAATTTGGTTTGAGTGAAAGTAGGTGTGCATACAGCTGTGATGAAAAGTAGAGGAATCATTTTTATCTTAACTTTAATTTGCTTACAGTTATCAAGCAGTTATGTTGCAAGGGAAAACATACAAAACCATGACATGTAATTTCACTGTGAAAAAACAACAAAGTGCCAAGGAGTCAAATTTAAAATCACCCTAGCTTCAGCAGTCTAAATCAAAACTGTCAGGGTAGTAGTCAGAGCAGTATCTTTCTTTTTCCTTGTATATATGGCACGTAGCTGTTCCTAGCAACAAAATACAGATTGACATTAGTCTGTGCAAATAAGAGAGTGCCTCTTCTCTAAAAGGTTTCTCTCAAAAAAGATATACATATAGCAGAAGAACAATTAATCATGGGATATAACACAACTTTTACATTCTTTTGTGTTTAAAGGTATAGTCTCCATTCTAGCAATATATTAATCATACACATGATTACAAAAAAGTTCCAAAGGATGACTGGTTTATAAGACTAAGTTTTACTCCGTAACTTCATTACAAGAGCAAAAATTCCAGCAGACACACTATCACTTTTAGACCTCAAGCCAAAACCTTACAGAACAATCACACAGGAAACCATAGAGTGTAAGGAATCCAATTAAAAATAAATTAGATCTATATGTTTGGGAGAGAAAGAAATTGGAAGATATTGAAATACTGGTTTTGTAAGCATTTTAACAGTCTTGGGGTTGTTTGGAATTAACTATGCTTGAGGCTCAGGACTCCCCTTTCCAGGACAATATTCAACATATTTGTCGTGGATAGTCTTTTCAACCCACTGCTTGACATAATAAAGTAATGGGGAGTGGACCAGAAACGTTAATTGAAGCCTACATAAAAAAGAAACACCACAGTTGTTAATAAAGCCTTAATAAAATTAAAAGAACATATGCCTAATAAGAAGAAAATAAATATTGTAGACTGCAACAACTATAAAGTCCATGTATAAAAGCGCTGCAGAAGGCCACCACTTCTACAAACTGCCTTTAAACTTCCTCCCATGCCTTTAAACATCCTCAGGGAGCAGTAGAGCTTCTCACTTCCAGTTGCACAAATACACAAAACATTCTTGATATTACATGTGATTGGGAAAACCAGTTCTTTTTTGAGAATAGTTATCTGTAATTTTTTTTTAATATCCAAACTTTTCTTCAAAAACCATTTTCTCTTAAAATGGCTATTGACAAGCTATAGCAAAGAACCCCAGCTATATTACAACTCCACCCTCTTGAAAATAATGTATTTTATCTCCTTGGGCATTTAGAGATTCTTATTTGTATATTGTCATCATAACACCAAATACAATATACAGCTATAATAAAATTAACGTATGTAATTAACACATATAATATTTTAATGTCTTGATAAAAAGTTGTTTTGGTAAAAATACACCTAAGTAAAATAAGTCCAACTGAGAAATCTAAATTTGTCCCTGAAATTGAGCATTCTGCTACTATGAAACCAACACAGTTAAAATACTGTTTCCTACACACACAAACAAAAAAAAACAAAAAACAAACAAACAAAAAAAGAGTTGAAACTGGCAAATTCATGCAAAACATCTCCTGGTAAGAAACTGTTCCACTGAAAAAACAAGTAGAGCAGGTATAAAACTACTTAGCATTAATTATTACTATGAACTGTTAATCTATTGTATTATCAATTTCAAAAATCCATTATAAGTATGTTCCTGAACATCCAGTTCTGATTTCTTTGGTATAAAATGTATATTTGCTATTAACTGCATGTATTAACAGTTGTTATCCCAGTTGTGAAGTACTGACTTATCGTAGCAGCCTTTTTGGAGATACACATCAAAGAGAGACCCTGAAACATTTCCACATGAGATCCAAGCTGTGTATAAACAGTGCAGATGGAAAATCCAAGGGAGACTCTCACACCTGACACCCAACAACCAGGTGGCTGTGCCAATGCACAGAGAAAAATGGCAGGAGAAAACATAAGGGCCTGTTTGGTCACCAACTAAGGCCACCAGACCCTACAGAAGCAACTGGGTGAAGTAAGGTATCAAAAAAGAAGAGCTGCCATTCTCCTCAGGGTGAAATAAGTAATTAGAGGAAAATAACCTTTTCTTTTTTTTTCTTCCCCCCCGTTTCCTTCAATTTCTAAAAGCAAATTGCAGTCTCCTTGGCATCCACACCCAGCTGACAAGCTTAATTTTTCTTTTTGTTAATATATTCCATATACAGTATTATTTTGCATAGGAGACATAGTCTGTCATTGCCTTTTGGGCAGTAAGAAAGACTCCTGCTGCTGACCCAAATGAGGCTTGAAACCAAAGTAGCATGGTAATGAAAGTTAAGCATTAAATCAGTGCAAGGAACTGGATGCTACTCTTTCAAGTTTCTCCTCCACAAAGACAAAAGTCATCCTGAAAGAAGGTCTTGAGCTCAAGGAGGAATTAACACAAGGCTTGACTAGCTTGTGTTCAGGCAGGAAGTTTGGGAAGACATTCTGAAGAAGTAAAAAGTACAGAAAGCCCTATTTACAAATCATTTTTAAGTTCTTCAGGTCCTACAAAAATATTCATTGGTACTGAAGCAGCTTAGTAGCTTGTAGAACCAGATGATCTCCTACATTTCAAAACAAACTCCAATATAATTATGTGGCTATGTTGAGTTGTTCCTAACTGATAAACACCAAACATTAATAACAACAATCTATGTCATTACTGCTTGGAAGGATATCCATCTTCATCTCATTGGGAAAAAAAAAAAAAAGAAAGTTTGCAACACACCCTTGCATTAGACTATCTGAAAAACTAATCCCATATGCTGTCCATCTTCACACAACTCTCACCATCCTTAGTTTCCCCTCAAGCTTTTCATCTTCCCAGGGACACTATTTGGTAGCCTGTTGTACCAGCATACAGAAGCATTTTTCAGGGAGCACAAAATTAAGTGAGAAACTATATTTTTTTCCAATTTTCCTGGTATTTCTTATTAATTACTAACTTCATAGCAATTTTAAAACCTCACTGCAAGTTCCTCAAAGCCGGACAAAGTCTTCAGTGCCTGCAGTGCCAATAAATCAAATCATATTTGATCCAATAACAGTATCTCTTTTTCTACTCTGAATATCAAGTTATTATTGTTAAAATAATGACAGAATTCACAGAACTCAGACTGAGAGCAAATAGTTTCAGCCCCTGCAAGAACTGAGACCTGACTGCCTGGAGAGAAGCATAAGATGGAGCAGGCTGGCCATTAACTCAATTAAAGCTCATCTACTTGCTCTTCCTTTTTCTTCTTCTAGCTTCTGCCATACTTTTTAATATGGATTTCCAGCACTTCTGACACAACTACAACGTCAGCCACATAAATCACTATTTAAACTGCTATCTGAGAATGATTGTGTTTAATCTCCCTTTTGATCTTCAGATCAAAATAAGCCAAAAAGGCCATGACTTATCCTGACAGATCACTCACCATGACAGTACCCTGCTCCTAATGAAAGACTCAAAAATGTGACAATTTCAGAAATTTTATTTGTTACCTCTACATTGAAAAGCTTTACAAACTTTTTTAGAAATTAATTAATTTTTTTTTCCATCTATCTTTGCTTTCTCTGCATGCTTGCTTCCTCTTCTTTTTTCCCCTATGTGTAAGTAGGCACATCATCACTGTTAAGTTTCCCATATTTATCTCTCAGTCTCATTTACTAGAGGTGGCAATTTCTTTCACATATTTCAGGGAATGTTGTTCTTCTAAATATGTCTTTTTATATTTTTTCTTCCACCCTCATTTCCCCTTTCCCTATTCCTAACAATTTTATGCTAACGCCACAGTGTTTCAACAAGTCGCGCTAGTAACTGTTGTAACAAACTTTGGCTCTGTTTTCTGATAGCCTGACAAAATCCCATTAACTACTTCAAAAATAAAACACGTAGACCTTCTTTCGTTAGAGCAAAATTTATATCAAATACACCTACACGATGGGCCACTCAGCAACTATTTTTTAAGAAAGCTTCTTCCAACAGTCATTTCTTCTCTTCCTTCACCCCCGATCAATATCACTTCTCTACTACCCATCAAATATGAACATCAACAAAGGCACTAGCATCACTCTATCAAACACAAATAGCAGCTCCAAAAAAATAAATTTGAGTCCTTTAGGAAGCTTTGCTTTCCTACATATATATTTTCAGGCAGGTTCTTTAAAATATTGAACTACAACCGCCCTTACAGCAACATACCAAGCATCGTTACCACCGTTAGAACTGGCAGCATCTCCTGGTCAAGCACCTATTGAGCAATTCTGTTGCTAGAAATCCTCATACTGGCCCCTTTTCCTCCAGTATCACCTGGCAAATCCACTCAGAAATTTCTTCCCTCTTGCATTCACAGATATACACAACCAACACTACACAAGATGTGAACACCCTACTGTGTTGAGCATATGACACTCTACATCGTTCAGCAGAAACAGTCTATGTTGGTTGTTGGTTTTGTGTTTGTTTGGGTTTTTTATTTAGGCAATTTACTACTTTTTCCCTCCACAAACTTAGCCCCTTGCATTTTAATTATGTCTAAAATCAGCATTTTTTAAAAAAATCTTTCCCTAAGTATTTCTAATTATAGCTTTCTGATGTTAGAAGGAATTAAATTACAAGTATCGAGTTTTTCCAGAGTAAAGCTGGAACAAAACAAAAAAGCCAGCTATTACCATTTAGTTTGCCAGTTCAAAAAAAAATACCTGAGGTATAACTAAATTATAATGCAGCACAAAACTATTTTTTAAAATTTTAAAACTATTTTTAAATTTAAAACAATTTTTAAATTGGCATTACACCAATACACCTGTGTGGAAAATGCTGCCCTTTAGAGGGGCAGATCATGATGGACTACCTCCAAACATCTGCTCTCTTAAGCAGGGAAAAAAAAAGAAAATCTAATGTGAATTTTTGAAACTTTGAAAGGAGGAGGAAACTTACACAGGTTCCATATAGTTTTACATTTTAAGAAACCCTGCACTTCCCATATATTGCAACCTATATGCTTAAACAATTACTGGCCAAATTACAATTAAGTTTTTAATCTTTAAAAACTAAGCCACTGTAGTATTTTCTCAGGTGTGACGCGGATCGCGCATTTTTGTGCCCTCCTCACATTAAGATGTTATGGGATCAGCTACCAGCACACAATTCCACCACAACTGAGAACAGGAGGATTTGGAGGAGCGGAGCAAAAGATAGAGGTGGAGGAAATACAAAAAACTAAAAATTCTGCACGGCTCATCATCCAGACATTTCCTCCTGGTACAAAAGTTACACAAGCAACACGCATAAAAAGCAAAGTAAAATAGTTTGGACAACTCTAATGCAACATCTACTCTAACATCAGAAGACAGAGGGAGGCACAAGGAAATGGACTAATCTGCAAATCAAGAAGGAGAATTAACTGGAGGTTTCTGGTTTTTTCAGAAAGTTACTGAGTGAGATAACAAAACTATGAACAGTCCAGTTATTCGACAAGTATTTCACCCATTTCTTCTTGCAGCAAACTCTTCCCTTGCAAGTCCTGCCTGCTGTCTCTTTTCAAGAAATCACATCATTACACAGCCAAACTCTGCCCTCCGTGTAACTTCTACAATCTCTACAGTTAGCAAGGTTTCTGTAAGCACCACAGAATATTCAAAATTATGAAAATAACTGTCCACTCGGCCAAGACTGTACATTGTCTGGATAATCACAGGAAGCTTCCACTGACATTGTATGTAAACAGCAAAACATGCTTCTTGACACTGAATTGACTGATACAATGGTGTCATTCTCTACTGACATCACCGACTGAAAACTCAAAGTGACAGGTAAGATTGGAACATATACTTATTTTTATTCAGGTTTTATAAAGTAGATAGAGTAAGTCAGGACAGCAAGTTTACTTGTGACCATCAACATAAGCAGAGCTACACAGAACTTAAAATTCAAAGTGAAAATACCTTTTTTTTTTTTAAGTTCTTTGATATGATAGAAAATTCCATGGCTTAGAACATTTAAAACCCCAAACAGTTAAATCACAAAGCTGCTAACAAAACATACCATTAAGAGTTCACAGTCCTGCTACAACTGGTTATTACCTCTTCCAAAGCTCTTGCTATGAAATGCAAATAAGTAAATTATTTGGAATCCCAGAATTTCATCTATTCTTCTTGTTCTGTTGCCTAAATATTTTAGTAAATATAATGAAACAAACTTCATCAATTCTTAGGAACGAGTACAGAAAGTAATAGCTATTAAGAAAAATCAAGATTATGTTGAGCATCAACAGTGGCTAAGCAAGTAGCAAGCAAAGAAAATCCCACTTACTGAAACTGTGTCTCAGTAACTACAGCCCCCTAATAATATACATTCACTATAGTCTATGTGTACAGGTGCTGAGGAGATGCACATGTTCTTCCCTGGAAAAATTATCTGCAGTCTACAATGACCAATGATCATACAAATTAAAAACACGTATTTACTTGAGCCAAGATATAAACTGGCAACAGATCAGCATCCCACACCGCAAGGATTTCTACAAGTACTTCTTGCAAATAGCTCTGAATGTCATGTTTATTGCATTCTCACAGAAAAATAAAAATAAAATGTCTAATATTAATTTTTCTATTTTCTATTTATTTGCGCCAGCAACGTCATAAATAACACAAAATTATAATTGTCCCTTTGGAGCGATTACACCAACGGGCAGAATATTAAAAGACATGAATTCTAAACGCAGGCCCTATACTCACATCAGGTACTAGACGTGACAGTACTTGCTCAACACAGTCTGAGAATTCACCTGCCCTGAGAGAGAGGGGGAAAAAAGTAAAAAAAAAAAAAAAGGTACCAACTCATCTCCCTCGGGGCAGTTTTTCTACTCCATTTGCAGCAGCAGGGAGGCAGGCTGTAGGTCCATGGGGGTGGTACCAAGCTATAGCGCTCCATGGTGGTCTCCACAGCCAGCAACCATGCAAACCAAGGGGCCTGTTGGAGCACACGAGGTCCTCTCCCTGCACACCCACCACCACGCACGTGTAGGGGGTGTAGGGGGTCATACGCAGCTCTCGTTCAACCGCGAAATCACAGGACGCGGCCAACTGAACGTGGTGAAACGGAACCCGAGAAATATCTTTGCATCCCGTTACTCAGACACAGTCACGGGGATCAAACACAGCCCAACTCTCCCCAAGATCTGAATGTCTGTGATGATTACTCTTTAGTAACTTCTTTAGAAATAACCACCATCCGCCTCGCGCACAGTATTCAGCAACTCCGACAAAGCGTTCTCATGTGCCTTCTTAAAAGAGTTTAAAGACAGACATAGAACACTGTTCAGAGACTCAAATATATATTGCCTGAAAAGCTCCTTCAGCCGTTCTAGCAAATAGGCTCAGCTTTTTGGCCTACTTTCCATTACTGGATACCTTCAATACTAATTTGGACTTAATTAACCAAGTAAGATACCTCAGCATTGAGCAGCAGGAACACATTTCCTCAAGAGGAGCACTTGTGGCTCTTCCTCATATTCAAGCAGAGCTTGCACAAATACCCACTATGATCACACTCTTTCACAATTTTATTTTCTTTCTTAACGCTCGATCTAGTGCTCGGTGAACAGGGAGAGAAGGTAAAGTACTTCACTGCTCACTGCAGAAGGGAAGGCTGTGTTAGACCTCAGGGGAACATACTGCACCCAACACCCTTCCAGGCCTTCAGCCAGCGACCTGGGTGATGAAATGAAGATTACACTTATTAAATCTGCAATGTGCTTACAGGCTGTCTGGTGGGAAGGTTGATAGGTTGATAAGAAGGGGAGGCAAGCACATGAAAGATCAAAATTAGAATATAAAATGAACTTGACAAATTGGAGAAACAGCCTGGGGGAAAAAAATGGAGATTCAGCTCAGTTGAGATCCAAGTGGAAGATTCTGTGCCTAGCCAAGAACAATTAACCGCTCAGATAATGGATAACAACAACTGCTGAGGCTGCGATTCTGCATAGAAAGATAAAACTGTAGCACACAACAATCCAAATATGACTTAACAACAGTTTGGGTTTTGCAACAACAACAAAAAAAATGGCAATGACTGCATAGGGACTTAGGAGAAATGAGTTGCGTTGGCACACTTGCTATTCTACCAGGTCTGGTAATGCTCCTCTGGGCACTGCTACTCAAATATACATACATATACACATATATATATGGACTATTCAGAGATAATTGAAGGTAGAGAGACAAGAATTACCAGAAAATATGATCTACAAGGAAACAGTTAGAGCTGTTCTGTTTAAAGAAAAGATGGCTGAGGGGAGACATGATAACTGTTTTCAAACACTGAAGTCTGTACTTATGGGATGCTGAACAAGAAATAATGGGCTTGAATGACATAGGTGCATTTGGCTGATTTGAGACCCTTACCAGCTGTTTTTTCTAGTTGTTATTCACATTACTCATTGATACTACATCCTAAGAGGAAAGTCATGAATACACAAAGTTAGTACAGTGATAGAGTGCAAATCCTTGCCTTTCTCTCTTGCCTCTCTGCCAAGGTTTGCATGGGAGTTTCTGGGTTGTTTCTTTTTATAAGAAGGGCCATTTTGGGTCAACCTATATAATAGCTTACTTTTGATCAAATCTAATGATCAGAAACACCTGAAAAGCCCAAAATGATGAGAGGGGAAAAAAAAAAAAACCAAAAACCACACATACATGTAACTGACTGTAAGGTTAACCACGTCATAAAACAATCTTCCTCCTCAACGCAAACTCACTGTTATCCTTTTACACTAAATAAGTTGCTGTTCAGTTGAAGATGGAGAATCAGAAAACAATACTCTATATGTTCTCTGTACTACAACTCTGCGGTGGGTTGACCCTGGCTGGACACCAGGTGCCCACCAAAGCTGCCCTGTCACTCCCTGTCCTCAACTGGACAAGGGGAGAGAAAATACAACAAAAGCCTTGTGAGTCAAGATAAGGACAGGGAGATCACTCAGCAATTATTGTCATGTCACTTGACTTGAGGAAAATTAATTTAATCTATTACTGATCCAATCAGAGTAGGATAATGAGAAATAAAACCTAAATATTTAAAAGCCTTTCCTCCCACCCCTTCCTTCTTCCAACTCACTCAGGCTCAACTTCACTCCCGATTTTCTCTACCTCCTTAACCCAAGCAGCACAAGGGGATGGGAAATGGGGGTTGTGGTCAGCTCACCACATGTTGTTTCTGCCTCTCCTTCCTCTTCAGGGGGACACACTAGTCCTCTGCTCCATCATGAGGAACCTCCCATGGGAGACAGTTCTCCAACACAAGTCCTTCCATGGATTCTTTCAGGAACAGACACACATGGGGTCACAAGTCCTACCAGCAAATTTGCTCCAATGTGGGCTCCTCTCTCCATGAGTCCACAGGCTCTGCCTGGAGCCTGCTTCAGCACAGGCTTCCCACAGGGTCACAGCCTCCTTCAGGTGCACCCACCTGCTCTGGCATGGGGTCCTCCACGAGCTGCAGGTGGATCTCTGTCCTTTCAGGATAACAGATTCCATTTAATGACCACATTCATCCAGCTGCCTCCACTTTCCAGCCCACCTGACTGTTCAGAAAGTTGTACCATGGTCTTACTGTTTCAGGCTGGTATAAAATAACTTTGACGTTTTTCATCCCTCCCCTATAGTATCTTAAAATGTAAGGTAGTACAATTCTTCTAACAACATCTCAATATTTCAAATGTATTTACATATCTATTTCCTACTGGCATGAGTTAGAAAGAAATTAAATCTAGAAAAAATAAAGTTACAATGAGTTTTTCTTCATGTCAGTAATTCACGCTAAGACTGATGACAGTAGATTTAAATTTCAACGTTATGTAATCATTCCATATGGTGACTGTCATAAATAAAAACTTGAATGAAGCTACCCTGTGTGCAGGCGATTAGCAAAATTTTAGATACTAAACATTTCAAGAAGGATTTACTCCAATAGCGAGGTTGTTTGCCTTTGGCAAGAGGGTATATCAGGTCTGCAGAAGCTTAAGCTGTTAGGTTTTGCAAAAATTAAAAAATACATCTCTCTTGGATGCATTCACACATGCAAGAAGCCTGTTTGCATCAGCAGGTATAGCTAATGTGGAGAGAACATTCCAAAAATATGCATTTCATCTTCTACATTTTGCATAAAAAGTAGTCGTGTGTTTTGGTCTGGTGAATCTGTCAAAAAAGTATTTATATGAATATTCGTAAGAATAAGTTACCATGTAATCATCCTACATGATTCAATCATTTAACAAGCTTGAGAACTAGTACACAGATGGTTAGTTGCCAAAATGCCATTCATTTCCTTGCATCATCTTGGTTATTTACAGCTGAGAAGAATCAGCTCTGAGTTTGCAAATAACAACAACAACAACTTTTCTTCTTACCATTTCCATGTATATTAAACAAATATTTAATCTCTACCTGCAGATATCAAAGAGGAATAGGCATTCGGATTTGCATTAAAGCCACCTTGATTTAACAAATCATCGGCTTATCCAAGCTATTTTAATTGTCCTAATCTTTTTTTTTTTTTTTTTACTCCCTATATGCACATTCAAAGCATGGCTCATTGACCTGCATCAGGCAATGCACAGTGTCTGGCCAAACTGCAAAACTGGACTACAAGTCTGTGCCCTTAACCTCATCAACAATATTTCACAAATCAGGCATTTCTCTGGCAACATGGCATATCTAAAGTCACTCAGCAAGAAAAACACAAGACTAAGATTGTGAGGCACACCTAGCAGTGTCCACGTGCTAAGCATCTACAAGCTTCAAAATGTTGTGTATGAAGCCTTTCAGATGAAACATGAATACAAGTAAAGTGAGAAACACAATACCATGAAGTCATCAGAGTACTGCACTACTTAGAGGTCCCAGCTGAGATCAAAGCGTGATAGAGAGAAACTATCCTGATTCAAACAGCTTACAAATTATGTAAATAACAAAAAAAGATAGAGAGATTGTATAACCTTTTCTCTACAAGTAAGAGAACTGAAATGTTTAAAGGAGATAGATCAAGAAACTTCACGGAAACCCTACGATACAAAGATCATTCTATTCAAAGCCATATGATACTCAAGTGCATAAGTTTTCCCTTATAACCCAGCTGCAAAATCTTTCATAGATCTACAACTTACAAAAGCAGTATCAGAAGTGCAATACTAGGTAGGAAACTCAGCTTCTTGACCTGTACTGGTTCTACAACATCAGTGGCCCAGTCATTACTTGGCTATGACTGTTCCCTTATCAGAAGGAACATACACAACCATTTAGCTGGAAGTGTGACAAGCTGCTCAACAGAAAACTTGCCCTTAAAAAAAAAAAAAGTAGAATCCTGCATTTACAAGTATTTCTGTTCTTTTCTAATGGACACTGAAATAAAGTATTTCACAATATATTCCTTCTTGGCTTGGTAGTTCCTGTTAATCCATCTGACTTTACTCTCCTCCATCAGAAGTACAGTTTGAACAGTCACAAATCAGGACCCTTTTCTTACAGAAAATGCAATAATTTCTTCACAGAAATGCAATAATATTTTAGTGGTAAAGTAACTTCTGTTTTGTCCCAGTAGTGGAGCCAAAATGATTAATTTCAGCATCCAAAAACCAGCATGGAATTCTTTAAGTTCAAAGGTCAAAATATACTCAAGTGCATTATCTAACCTGTGAACTAACAAACTAACAAAGAAATTATTGGAGATACATGCTTTTTGATGCATCCTTACAAAAAGCCAACTATGGCTTCCAACCCCATTAAACAACTTCATGGTATTGCTCTTCCATTCAAATTCATGCATACTTCTTCACTTTTATCTACAAATGGCACTCTCATTGATGGATGGCCTCAATAAACAGTCTAACAGTAATTGCTCTTTGTCAAGTGCTTGTAGGTGTTTGTATGAGTACATTTGCATTCTTTTCTTCGCAGATTTTCTGATCAAGCAGTGTTTAACATAAAAACGGATTTGCCTCTTACTAATGAACACTGGATAAGACACATCATAATTTGAAATACAACAATGGTGTCTGCTTTGCAAATAAGTAACCTTTGAGATGCAAGAGTACTGTGTCAAAATATGATAATTTAAGTCAACTGTATTTTCAAAACACAGCTTTGCATAAACATCTTATCTCTCCTTTGAAGGATATTAAAGTTTGTTGAAACCACAAAACATATCTTGGTCTTCCCTTAGTGCATCCATACAGCGCTTAAAATTATTTAGATTATTTAAAGCATCTCTTTTAAAAAAAAAAAACCACACCAACTTACATTTACTGAAACTTAAGAACAAAATACACATCAGTGATGATAAATATTAAGTTTTCTCTCTTCCTTAATAGAAGAAACCTGTTCTCTCATGGTTTTACATCATGTTTTCCTGTTTCATACCTCAGGTTTGAGGGACATGTTTCAAAGACAGAGATTATTTTTTCAAGGATCAGTATTGCAAAGCTCATTAAAACAACTGCTAGGAAGACTAGCACTTCAATGGTACGTAACATATCCACCATCCTTAAACACCTCATCTGTAAACAGAAGGACACACCACATAGCATAACTACACAGACAAAAAACTCTCCTACAACAGAGGTCAAACATGCACACCATAGAAACACCAATACATGGAGGAGACTCTGTAACAAACAGTGCTATTACGTACAAGTCTCTGATTACCTATGAAATATCAAGCAACCAAAGTATCAGCAGTGAAAATTAACCACAAAAATCTAGGCAAAAGGCTCCAAAATGCTATCAGAGTTTTAAACGCTGTAAAGGATATAAACCAGTACTTCTACTTCAACTCAAATAGTACCAAAAGAAAAGCCCCTTCTCTTTAGGGCAACCAACCTTTAGATTAGTCTTGACTTGCCATGTGCCACCTGTTGAAGCATGAACCTCTCTTCCCACAGACCCTTCTCCAGAGCACGTAAGACTGGCAGCCGACCACACTTCATCACAAGAGGTCTAACGTCACCCCCCCCTACACTGCAGAGCACTTCAAGGAAAGCTAGAAACGTATGCGTGCAACTCCATATGTTCTTAAAGCAATCTAAAGTACATCTGTGCACATTGAAACAGGTGTTTCAAGTTTTGGCAAGACAGCAGCTTTTATAACAAAACTCATATTTTAGACAGATAGGCACTGCCTGGCTTCAATTTTAGCCTGGAAGGAATGAGCATACGCTGTTGAGCTATTCTGTGACGGCCAGCCAGAGACTGTCTACCTCAACATGAAACAAATATTTTAAGATGAGTAGAGGAGACTATTTCTGGGAAAAATACAATGTGCCTACAATTTCAAAAGTCTGTCTTTTAAAACAGGTGTTTTAAATAGGTAAAGGTGAAAATAATTACAATATATGAATAATACATAAGATCAAATTTCATTCCAAATTCTTTAGAGATACCCTTATAACAAAGGGTATTAAAGATTAAAACACACCGAAATGCACTTAGCAAATCTTAGGAGCGTTACAAAGAACAATAAGCACCTTTTTTCTACATGTATCATAATGCTCTTCTGAAACATTTGCAAGCCAAACACCAAAGAGCTCTTCAAATCCACACAACAAAATCTAAAAGTGGAATACAACATGATTATACTCTACAACCAAAATTAATCTACGTCCCTTATCAAAACCTAAGGGAGAAGCAAAACAGAAAATAGCATGAAGCACTAGAAGCAGGGATTTTTGTCAATATCTACCTTAGTAATCTGAGATATGTGAACAACATAACAGTTTTAAAAATAGGTTGCCACGATCTCTAACAGAGATGTCTCTGGTAAACTACACAACCAAGAAGCACTTTGTTTTCTTATTAGAAAACGCTGATGAGGTCCATAACCCTGAACAGAGAGCTGCATAAAGGACCACTGTAATCCAGCAGGCCAATAACAAATGTAAAAGGAGTCAGCACCAGATCTGACAGTTTCTGGGAGGAAAGGACCTGTATCGTGAGATCTGATATTAAAACATTGTCTAAACACATCACAATCAAGTATTTTCACCTATTAGCAATTCAATACAAGTAGAATACGCCACCTGAAAAGATACTAAACTGCCCTAGACTGCACTGCTACATCTCCAGATTAAGTTTTTACAGCACGACAATACCTATTTGACAACATCCACGGCCAGGTTTTCTTTTCATGTGCATTTCTGCAAGACTTCACATTTACAATACTTACGCATTGCAATAAGGTTTCTTTTCATATCCTTTGTAGTTATTCATGTTCAGAGCCATTTTGCAAACTTCACAGTGGAAACATCCTTTATGCCAGTACTGTAAAGAAATATAAAGTAGAATTACTTACGATACTGACATTTTGAAAGCTATATTAGGGCACAGCAAACGTAAAAACACAATTACACGTCAATATTTTGCCCGTGCATTATAGGTCTCTGTAAACTTAATCAAAACAATTACTTTCACATGAGACCAAAGGGCCAAAGGTGCTTCTGAAACACTCTTGGAAACGTAAATTCTCTGCTAAGGTGAATGCCAAGACCTCCCACATGCTGACCTTGCCAGGATTATTTTAAAGATAACTAAAGCAAGAGTTTGACATTTTGCCTCGTTAAAGAAAAAAAAAAAAAATAAGGAAAGAAAAAAAAGCCCAGCTTGCTAAGGATGCCATACTATGTGAATAAAAACACTGACTACTGTGACGGCTGGCTGTTGGGTACGCTGAAGAGACACTAAATTTAGCACGCAATACAGCATTTGCCTCCGGTAGCTCCTGCCGCTTCGCCTTTCCGGGGCCGTTAATTTGGCGCATCTGTCAGAGCCCCACGGCTGGTATCGACGGAGCGACCGCGCTCGGCGGTAACCGGCACCACCGGGGGGGACACCCCCGAGGGAACGGGGGGCTGTCGCCACCCCCACCCCCCCACCAGCACCCCGGCCACCGGCCCCGCGGCGGCGGCGGCCATACCATGGCGTGCGGGGCAGCCTAAGCCGCCCCAGCTCGGGGGAGGCACCGAGAGCTACAGCCGGGGGGGAGGGGAGGGCCGCCTGCAACTTCATCCCTCTGGAAGCCGGGACCGGGGACACACGCACACACACACACACACACTCCCGCAGGGACCCACCACCGGCCCCCCTCACGCCACCCCGCAGGGTCCCTCCGGCCCGACTCGCTCCCCGCCCTGCACCAGCGCGGTGACACGGCGCTTGTCGCCCGGCGGTGGCTCCCGCGGGTGCCGGCGCAGCGGCAGCCCCCTGAGGCTCTGCGTTAGCCACCTGCCGGCTCGCCCCGCACCCCCGGCCCGGAACCGGGAGGTTGCGGGGGCAGGGGGGGGGGGGGGAGAGGGGCACAGGGCGGGCGCTCCCACCCGGTAGGCGCCGTCCCCCTCCCGCTCGCCCGCCCCGCAGGCACCTTGTCCAGGCAGTTGACTTTCTCGGTGGGATAGACCACTTTGCCACAGCGGGCGCACTGGGGGTTCATTTTTCGGCTCCTCTCAGGCGACGGCGGCGGCGGCTCCCGCGGGCGGCGGCGGCGGCCGAGGTTGCGGTGCGGTGCGGCGGGCTGGGCTGGAGGGGGCTGCGGGCGGCCGATAGACCATCCCCTGCCCTAGCCGGGGGGAGGGACGCCGGGCTGGGAGGGGGGGGTTCCTCAGCGGCTGCCGGCGGGCGAGGAGGTCACCGGCGGCGGCTGAGGAGGGAGCGGCGCTCCGGCTGACTGCGGCTCGGCAGCATGTGTGAGTGGGCGGGCGGGGAGCCGGTGCCTGTCGCCCCCGCCCGCTCGCCGCCCCGCCGCCTCCTCCTCCTCGTTCTTCTCCTCCTCCGGGTGCCTGCGCGCTTGGCTCCCCGCACCGCGGAGCCGGGTGACTCAC
>JAOQGH010000012.1:18874252-18941675 GCA_025769975.1 Gallinago jamesoni | reverse complement strand
CCTCCTCCTCCTCGTTCTTCTCCTCCTCCGGGTGCCTGCGCGCTTGGCTCCCCGCACCGCGGAGCCGGGTGACTCACGCCGAGCCCCGCGCTGCAGCCGCAAGCCAAGCCAAGCCCACCGGCGCGGCCCGCAGCGAGGGGAGGGGAGGGCGAAGCCCGAGGGGGGCGAGATGGCGGGCCCCGCGCCGCCGCCCTGAGGTGGGCTGTGGAGAAGGAGGGACGGGGGGGGGGGGTTCGCCGGGCTGCGGCCGCCTCCCGGGCGCACCTGAGGTAACCCCAGCCCCTTGGCCGGCGGGAGGGAGAGATGGAGGGGGGAGCCGGGCCGTTCCCCCGAAGTTAGGCCCCAGGCCTGGCCGTGCGCCCGAGGGCACCTGCCGGGCGGGGCCGGGCCGGGCCGGGCCGGGCCGGGGGGTGGCGGTGCGGGGCCGGGCCGCAGCCTGAGGGCGGCTTCCCAGGCCGGTGCGGGGTGAGGAATGTTCCGAGCCTCCCCGGGGCAAGCAAATCTCCGCCAGAACCGTAAATTCACCTCCTCGGCGCAGGATTTTTTGCCGTTCATTTTCTATCTTTCACACGCTCATTAGCGCTGTGGGAACGGTACAGCCAGAAGTCCTGCCTTTTCCCTTCACTGTGGGCTCGTTTAACTACCTGGAACATAAACCACGCTGAGGAAAGTGCTTAAGCCAATGCAGTGCAGCCTTTTCTGAGGGTTTTTTTTTTTTGTGGTTTTTTTTTTTTTTTTTTTTAGTAGTGCAGCACTCTGCGTGGCGCACAGCAAGGACAAATTCTGCACATACTTGGGCGTTATTAAGTAATCAGTACGCAGTCAGCTAAACTGGAATAGTTGGCTATAATTCTTCCTTAGCAACCCAACTTTTATGCACTGGCTGGTTAAAGGCCGGGGGTGGAGGGGGCGGGGGAGGAAACAGTAATTTCATTGAAATTAATAATATATGTGATTAAATGAGAAATACCTAATCAGGCTTTAAATATTGCATGAGAGAAGTTGCAGAACTTCTGCCTCATCTAGGCATAAACATCTGGCACGCAGTGAAACTCATAATGTTAAGATGCTGGCCGTGCCGCAAGCAACAGGAAAGCAGATTTGCAGGCAGCCTTGTAAATGCCTATTGTCTGCTCTGGCTGTCTCGGGGCAGTAGGAAACAGACAAACTGCTGACCAGCTCCCTTTCCATTCCTGCAGTCCGCAGGCTTGTCCATTTCAGGGCCGATACTACCCATTTGCAGTTCTGAAAAATCCAGAATCAGGTTTTTTTTTGTTGTTGTTGTTTTTTTTGAAACGTTGTGGTGGTTAACCAAATTAGTTTTGATCTGGAATTTAAGGTTTGTCTTCTCGCTGTTCATCACTGACAATTGCGTGGTAATTTTTCACAAGTACCTGAAGGCCAATTTGGCCTCAGTCTAAGATTCCCAGGATACAAATAGGTGCATACGCACTCTGCAACGCTGGTGCAGTGAGTCTCATCATCTGTGCTATACAGATCACCTTACATTTTCTATTGGAAGGTCTGACTGGCAGCGAACAATGGCTTTCATTCAAGGAGCTCTGAATGCTGAGCGTCCGAGTACGTTGGTAAAGGAAACTTGAATACGTGGTAACTCAGTGTTTTCTGCAGGAACTGCCGTTTACGGATCCACCTGAGATCACATCTGAGTTGAATTAGGCCTAACATGTAGCTAAGCAATCACTGTTCTGCAGAGTAAGAGCTGGGATGGAGACACACCTAAATTAATCTCAAATAGAGGGCAGTGAATGTTACTTACATGGAAAAAAAAAAATCTTTCTTAGCTGACTTACTACTTTCTTTGCTTAGATTCAACCTGATAGCTTATAGGTGAAAAGGTCCCGTAGCTCCTTAGAAATAACTAGAGACATACAGCTCCTCCAAACCACTGACATGAAATCATTGAGATAGAGGCTTCATTCCTGGAAGTTCCAGTTTATTAAAAAAACATTCAGAGCCTTCTCCTCAGTGTGCAGACAAAAGTCATGTGGATATTACTCTCAGTCTCAATGCTATTATTCCCACCTTATTCTTGAAGGGAAAACTTGTATTAACCAAAATATCAACACTAAAAATGGAATAGTAAAGTCAATAGGAGTACCTGCAGTTACACTCAAAATGAGTGATTTGGCAGTATAAAAGCATTCAAATGTTTATTTCAGGATCCTTTTATTAACTTTTATTAGTTTTCTCCACAAGGGAGGAAAATAGTGTTTGAATCACAGTCTTCATTTCCACAGCACAGAGCTCTTTCCTCATCAGGTGCAACTTGTTTTTTTTTTTTCCCTAGTGCTACTGTGGTGAAAAGCAGGACTTTTTGCTTTGTGCAAACCAGTGGGAGAGAAAAATCTCCTTCACCCGTGACTGTGAGAAAGAAGTGAAATGTTACTCAGCAGGAGTCATTCTTTTTTTTTTCTGGGTATTGATGCAATGACGAAGTCCAGCAAAGCAAAATACAACAACCCAGCTCTGTGACTGAATAAGAGAGTGTCAACCAAAGACTATGAAGCACAGAAGAGCAAAGACCTTGTGCCCTAACTTGCCACAAGCATCAAGACTGTAGTAGGCAGTGGACCTCTAGATAGGATCCAGCATTAGTTCACAACTGGTATGTATTAACAAGTTTTGTGTCCCAAATGTTTAAACCATCATCTGGTGCATTTCAGGGCTGTTCATCTAGCCTAGATGATTGAAAAGTGAGTGTTCAGCTGAGCAATGCAAATCAGCAACACCTGCAACTAAATTTTTGTCAGCATACCTACAGTGGTCCAAGTGAGAAAAATCTCCTGGGGCAGCAGTGATACAGCATTAGAAGTGTTATGACTGGGTAAAATGGTGATTACTAGAGTTCATATTTCTGTGGGCCAATACCATCACCAACTGCATTTATTTATTTATTTATTTATTTATTTGAGAGGAGGGTTTTCAGTGCTACTTTTTGTTCATTTGGATGATAAACATGAACATGTGTGCTGTAGGGAAAAAAAAAGTTAATATGCGATTTCACACATCAATGCTGAAATTTACATGAGACAGAAAAGTTGAAAAACACTGTTAAACTATAGTTAGCCTATGTTTGTTATTGAAAGTGACTTGAAAGCATCTTGAAAGAGGTGACCCATACAGACTTGTTTCTATGGGGTCATAGGGATCTCTGTTTTAAATCCAGTTCTTCTAAAAGGTTTCTCATGAACTTCCTCAGTTCTCTTTCCCATTAAATAGGCTCCTTATAACCCATCTCCCATGACCTGTTGGAGCCATCAAGTGAACTTCTAAGCATCACAAGAAAGCCAAGGCTTCTGTCTTGAATGCGTTTCCCAGGCCATACATAAAAGCGCTGTGAAGGTGCTTACTGTCTTCCAGGATCACGTGAAGGTATTGTTTCTTCACCTGAATTTCTACAAATGGAGTCTACTCACAATGTTATGGATGTACAGAGCCCTGTCGGATAAATAGGAGTTCATGTAAGCATAGTGATCTATCTTTTTCATAGCAAAGAATGTAGTTTTCTTTCTTTCAGATATGGATTCATTTAATTACATTTTGTGGAAAAAAATGCTGAATGCAGTATGCCTTGATTAATGGCTGATGCCCACTTGCAGTGTCATAATTTGGTGGGTTTTCTGGAATAAATGTAACACTATGTTCTTATACTCTGAAGGACTGTTGTAAAAACAATGTTTTGTATATTTCACTGATTTTTCATACCACATGTGTTCTTTGTACTGGTAAAAAAGGTGGGATAACAGGTTAAGGTAACATACACAAAATATGGTCTTACTGCTGTAACCAGCTCATAAGGTTTGTGTATAAGCTCCAGCAGATAACGGGTATTATATTTAAGTGGAAGGGTGATCTCACAGTTAAGGCACTGCATTGAGAATTGCAGATGAAGCCTCGGAGCAGCACTGCAATACAGATAAATAATACTGAAAGAGGTTTTGTGAAACTCTGCGGCTGTCCTTAATTATGTAGGAAGGGAAAACATTAAACATATATTGGTTGGCACAGGAGTTGCCAGTCAATTTTTGACCCTTACTGTTTGAGCTTGCATTAAACCACATAAAAGGAGAAACTGCATAGTTACATTTCAAATAGGAACAATGCAACTTTAATGTGACCTTGTTTAGAGCTACCCGGGGTGCTGTTAGAGAAACGTGCTTTTAAATTCTCGACTGTGAAAGAGGAATTTGTACTCTTTGTATGCAAGGGTTAGTGGAAGTGTGTTTTCAACTTCAGCTTTAGAAAAGCTAAAATCAAAAGGGAATGTTTTCCTAACGAAACCGAAACAAAACCAGCAATGGTTAGACTTTATTATTTTCTGTAATATGATCCAACAACAACCTGCAGTGGAATCTCAATATGCGTTTCCAGAATTAGGCAATCTTTAGCTATTCAGATTAATCTAATAGAGCAAGGAAATACTAGAACAAAAATGCTTAGTCAATCACCGGCAGTGTTTTCTGTCCTTAGGATCTCCTTTCTTCACTCAAAAAGCGTGCAAACCAAATATTGCATTCCACAAAGGTTACATGCTTAACAGCTATATGAAAAAGTAGTAATGAAGAGTCAGCGTGACGATGGAATTGTCTAGAAGAGGAGGCTTTTATTTTCTCAGTATTAAAGTTGCAATGGAATTTTCTGTTGCTTCAGGCATTTTCCCGTATTAATAGGTCTTCCAGGATACTTGGATGATAATTTCTCTTCAAATTCTGAAGGGAAAGAAATATTTGGTTTTATGTTTGACTGAAGGTAAAATCCAGCTGTAATAAAGCTTAGTAACAAAGGGCTGGATACTCAGATTATGCCGAACAGAAGGTTGTTACCTAGCTCATTTGGTCTTATTTGAACCTGGAATAGCTGATTAATGAGCAAAAAAACAGATTGAAAAATTCATTCTGGTGCAAATCTTATTACCTGTGTGCATATGTATGCATTTCAGAAAAAGCTGCTGGCATCAGTGAGGCATATGCTCTCTATAATTCAGGTGCATAAAGCAGGTAGAGCTCTGTGGATAGAGTTTTGAGAATTTGGCAGCACGTGCTTCAGCGTCAGCTTTTTGAGCTGGCATATCCAGAGATGGAGGCCAACGAGCACAAGCAGGAGGCTGTAACCATACAGCCAATATTTTGTAAAATGCATCCTTCTGTGGTTTTGGGAGCGTAGCAACGGTCAACCTGACTTACGGCTCGGTAACGTGTTCTGAGACCCGGGGCTGGAGCCCTCCACGTGAAACTTGCCCGTCTGTAGTTTGGGCAGAACGAGCGCTGTGACCAGGTGCAGGCAGAGCACAGCAAGAGCAAGAGCAGAGCTACCCTGGTCCCAGCGCCTCCGTTCAGCCATTCCCTCTGTCCTTTCGTTTGCAGACCGAGGTGAGGAACTTGCAGAACCCAAAACAGTGTTCCCACAGAAAGTAGCCTGAATTCTGGAAGCTTTCAAATGAAATTTCCATATTCAGTGACAGTACTTAGAAGAAATATACATTATTAGTACCTTCATTTATTCCCTTCTCTCTGTTACAGTCTCTGTAATTTTTCAATCCAGTTACAGCTCCGAGGATGTTTCAGCCACATAAATGGAACAAAACATTTTATGTATATTGCATTGAATGCATTGGGAAACTCTTTATCAGCTGCCTTTCCTCCCCTTCCACTCCTACCATATTTTGAAGGAATAAAAATACATTGAGTAGAAATAAGGTTTGGTGGAGATAAAAAGTCTATATATTTTATTTAATAAAGGAATTAATTTGCATGAACAACTAATTGACACCGGAATGAAAAGCCATCATCAGAGCTCTTGGAAAAGCTGAAGGAGGAGATTGTCTTCAGTCAGCTCTACTACCCTGTGTCAAAAAGCAAAACTAGTTGCTTAATCCCAATCCAAAGAGATTTTCAAAAACTTTACCTCCACGGACAACCAATCCAACACAGTCCAGGCAAAAGGCTCTATGCTTGGACTGTCAGCTGTGGAAGGACAAAATGTTAATTATTCATTCTGTTTTAATAGCTATCAGTTTTATTTGCTGTGTTGAGTAAAAATATAAAGCCAATTGGTTTTGCTTATGAAGATGAAATAGAAATAAAAGATTATTTGTTAATTGTGGGTATTGTTTACTGGCCTATGTTTAGCCTGAGAACAAAATAGGAATTTAGAGATAGAATTAGGGTTCTAAACTGAATTTTCAAATCTAATGAGAGGGTTCTGGTAGCTTTGAATAAAAGGACAACAATGGCATTATTCATACTCTTGCCTATGCAACTACTTTCCCATTATTTCCAAAAATAGTAGTTTTGTAGCTTCCTGCCTAAATAAACAGTTAACGTAGATGGAACTTGGTCTATAAAGCTTTTTTAAATAAGGTTTCCTTTTTAAAACTGGTCAGCACGCTGAAATACAGGAAGGGTTGGGCTGTGATTGGACCGGATTCTTCAATTTAATGTTTTAAAAGGTTACGTGACCAGTTCAGAGTAACTTAATCTGTAGATGGCCTGAAAGTATCATAGGGATTATGCTCCCTCCATTGCCAAAAGAAACAGCTTCTTGTAAAAAAGATACAGAATCATTAAAAAGCCTGACTGTGGGCTTCAGAGGAAACTTTATTTCCATCCTAGCAAGATTTTAAAATTATAGCCTGCACAGTCCAGACCTGTCAAATCTCACACATTGAGAAGGAGTCTCACACGTTTGGCTCCCAACCTACCTCCCCTGTGACTTGACCTGTATTGCGCTCATTTTCAACACCACCACCCCCCCCCCGTGGCTCCTCTCCCATCCTGGACCCTCACAGGCCAGGCACAGCTGGATGGCCCAGCCTGCAACCTGCCAAACAGCTGCAGCTACCCTGGGGCATCAGGGAGCAAGGAAGGAGGAGGAGGATGCACAATCCAGCATGGCTGCGTTGCCGTAAAGGATAGATTCTGGGGGAATTCCTGGAAATAGTAAAATCCCTTTCCAAAAAGTAAAAAGTAATTCATAATTCAGTGTTAGCCTTTTTCCAGTTTATTTTACTTTTTAAAGCGTCTGTTCTGAACAAAGACACTATGAGCTCCAAGGCTATTAAATAAAATGTTATAAACTTTCTAAATTAAAATTCTATTTATAAACAAATGAAAAAAAAACCACAGTTAGGGTACGTTGCAGGCTTAGGTCAGCAAGACAACGGCTGGTGATAGTCTTCTCCCAGCAACAACATTTGGCTTTTGCAGCACCGTTCCTGGTCCCAAGCTTACAGAACGTGCTAGTAGAATAGGAGACAGGATTGAGGAATGCTCACCTTCCTCAACATACTTGGAGATAAAGTGCTAAGATCAAAACAAATTTATAAATTTAGTAAAGTCTATCTCGCTTTAAGCTCAGCCCAGACACTTTAAGGATGTGGCTGTGAGTTCTGCCTTACCCCTGAATTTTTAACAACAGAGCTTCAAAGGATTGAAAGGTTGGGAACAAAAGGCCAAGGCAGAGACCCTGTCCTTGCCCTCACCACCATATGGATCTCTGGTGCTCTGAAGGGCACCATTTGTGGCCTGGTACACTGTGGCTTTCATTGAAAAGTCAAGGATAACAGCTTAGAAGCAAAGTCTTCTCTCTCCAACATCTTTCCATGTTTTTTTCCATAGGCTTCTTTACTGGGCCCAGAACAAAGTCTAATTTGAACCATCTTCCTAAACACAGAACTATCATATGGGGTTATACGAGCCTTGGATGGTAAAATACTTATTTAATCTTCTATTTGTTTAGTTTAAATTAAATATAACTGCATTAGAAAGCTAATAATAAATCCATTGCAAGTGTTTTTAAACAGCTTGACTATTTTATTTTTTTAAAGTTATGCTATGAAGGCAGATTGTGTTGTACATACAATGACTTTATAAAATCTGTCATCTCTTTAGTCTCAACCTATTATTTTTATTTACTTCCTCTCTGCAATAGACAACATAGACAATAGCAGGCTCTATGCTGCTGTGATGAAAAAGATACAAGTGTCTTTCTTTTCGTCAGATATCTGCACTTGCTCATTAATAAAAAATTAGAAAAGAAGAAACAAAAATATAGTAATTATTCAGCCAAAAATTCATCTGAATACTTTAGACCTTGAATAAGCTTCTCAGTAATGTTGCATTTTGGAAGAGTTTCTTTTTACATACAGTGCAAAGGCATATAGAAAAGAAAGAGGAACTTTTAAAAGGGGTTACTTAACTTTTTTTTCTTCTAACTTTAGAATTACAGCTAGCACATTAGCTTTAGTCTCAAGAAGTAAATGGAGAGCAACATTTCACATAAATTAAATTTTCTAACATGTAATTGAAGATTTTCAGTGTGAAATTCTTATTTTTCCCTGAAAGCTATCTATGAATTATCTTAAATGTTATCTTGGAAAAGGCAATTATTATGTGGAACATTAAGTAGAGCACAAATATTGGTACACTGCAGAGACACCAGTTAATTTTCCTTTGACTACTGAACCATAAAAAAAGGAAAACAGCATTGTTAAATGGTTCTAGAGTTACATTGTGGCAAGCAGTGGTTGTGTTCCGGCGTGAAGGTTACAGTTTTGGAACATGCCACAGAGGAAATTATTATGAAGTTAAATTACCCAGGCTGTTTCTTTTATTTCATTCACACTGTAAAAGCCCTGATGATTTAGCCGTGTCTGCACCTTCTAGAGCAAGTCCTCTGACTGTCCGTGTTGGCTTGGCAGCAGAGTACATTTCACATTACCATGAGTGTGACCTACTTGGTCCATGGAGGGGAAGAGGAAAAACTCTGGAGGATTTGTTTTTCAGAGTCCCTGCTGGTGTGACTCATCCGGCAGCCAGAGCTGCCCGTACCAGCAGCAGCAATGGTGTGAGGGAGCACGTCAGAGCCAGCAGCAGAACTCTCTCTTGATGGATCAGCCCTCCAGCCCTGAAACAACCACACCAATCTTTCTAAGAGAGCTTTCCAAATTTACCAGTGTGGCTACAGGATCATCATGGTTGGAGGGACCTTTGAGATCATCGAGTCCAACCACACACAAAAAAAAAAATTCTACACCCCACTACATCACACTCACCCATAAATCAATAATCTCGGGCACTAGAGCATGCCCTGAAGAGACTTGTCTACACGTTTCTTAAATCCCTCCAGGGATGGTGACTCCACCACCTCCCTGGGCAGGCTGTTCCAGGGCCTGACCACCCTCTCAGGAAAGTCATTCTTCCTGAGATCTCATCTAATCCTCCCCTGCCCCAACTTCAGACCATTTCCTCTGCTCCTGTCATTATTCCCTTGGGAGAAGGGGCCAACCCCCACCTCTCTTCAGTCTCCTTTCAGAGAGTTGTAGAGGACAATGAGGTCTCCCCTCAGCCTCCTCTTCTCCAGACTAAACCTGCCCAGTTCCCTCAGCCTCTCCTCGTGTGACTTGTGCTCCAGACCCCTCACCAGCTTGGTGGCTCTCCTCTGGACACGCTCCAGCCCCTCAATGTCCTTCCTGTGGTGAGGGGCCCAGAACTGAACCCAGCCCTCAAGGTGAAGCCTCCCCAGTGCCCAGTCCAGAGGCACCATCACTGCCCTGCTCCTGCTGGCCACGCTGCTCCTGACACAGGCCAGGATGCTGGTGGCCTTCTTGGCCACCTGGGCACACTGCTGGCTCATGTTCAGCCGACTGTCCACCAACACCCCCAGGTCCTTTTCTGCTGGGCAACTCCAGCCACTCTTACAGCACCTGATCTTCCCCAGTTTTCCAGCTTCCTCAGGCCAGGCCCTTGCTCTGACACTATTAACTAGGTACCAACCACCAGTGGCCACCAATTCACATCAACCTCACAACGAGCTACCATCCATCTGCAATGAGAGCTTGGTGGTGTGCCCTGCTGCCTCTGACCACACGCGTTGGTGCACCTGGTGTGTTTTTTGCCTTAGAAGCTCCTGTCTGTGTTTCTCTGTACCACGCAGCAGTTCAGAGCCAGCAGGTTTTCCAGCATGGCATCATCTGGGGCAAGCAGGAGGGAATCCTTTTAGCTCTCCTTCCTCCTACCACAAACAGATTTTAACACATTCACCCATCTAATTAATGCTTAATTAGCCCTCATCCCTACCACAGCCCCACGTGCACTTAGGTTACTAAAAATGATGCTAGGGTGGCCTGAGATCCTTGCAGCCGAGCCAGGCTGAACCTGATTTGCTGCCTTCAGTCCCTCTGCTAAGAGATAGCAATAAATAATGACAAATATCAGATTGGACTGTCTCTTTTTAAGGACAATCACAAATGAGAAGCAAAGAAGCAAGGCAAGGGCTATAAAGGCCTTGTGTTGCATTCTGCAAGGGCTCGTAGGACATCTGTTGTGCCCAGGAATGTAGATGTAGAGGCTCAACGCATCAGCCCAAGACTCCCTCCAGAGGGAAGTCCTCACAGCAAAGAGACATTGACGCAGTTTGCTAGTCTGATTGGGATTGATCCAACACATGTCGAAACCAACTGAAAGAGTCCCGCTAACATCAGGGTGTGCTAGGTTAGAGCTGAAATACAATAGACTATTTAGTTTGCACTAAGGAGGAGGTTCAGCGTAAACAGAAAACAGTGTGGTTGGTTACATGCTGGCACCACACACCAATTTTAAATGTCATAAGCTCCTTTCACACCACCACCAGTTGGTGCAAGTGCATAGGAAGCTACTGAGACAACGTTATGCACGGCGATTGTTTCTTCTCTTTCTCATAGTTAGCTCTTTGATGAGAGAGAGGCTGGGTTTCTGGGGGCTATTTCAGATACTATTAGACTGAATTGAACTCTGGAAGTATTTATCCATAATATCCGGATAAATAGGTGTCAACCCCTCCAAGTCATCTTTCAAAGAGGTTCTTAGTAAAAACAAGTTCTTCACGCTCGCAGAAAGCTTATTAAATAGTGCATCACCCTGCAAGTTGTACTATGGGAAAACTTTCAAACAAAACACGGAAAGTAGTAACCTTCTCCACTTCGATGTTATCGAATTACTCCAAGAGGAAAATGTCAACATGACATTTCTCTGGCACTGTAAATACATCCCCCCTCAATTATCATTCAGAAATGGTGCCTCAGTCCACGTACTTAAGGCCACAACATATACTGTGCCCAGCTCTTCAGAAGCAAAAGAAAAGATTACCATCTTTTCTAGACTTTTTTGGATCAGCGCTTGGCTGATCCTTTGCTTAGCCTGTATTCCAGCTGTGATAAATACTGAGGTTAATGTATAAATTACATTTTGGATAACTGCTCTGTATAACTACAGTACATCTAAGCTCCATAAATCCAGTTAAATAAGGCAGGATTGCACTCCAGATTAAACATTATATCCTATCAAAAAACTTTCCTCATAAGCAAAACTGGAATTCCACTTGTGCATATCTAAACTGGTGTAGACAGTATGGCCAGCTCTAACATCAAGATCATCTCCGCACCGAATCAGTCACTTAGCCTATAATGTATTTTTAACATACCTCCATGCTCTCCTTCATCACTCCTGAGTGCCTCTGCAGTGGGAGAGTGACTGGTATGATGGATCCAGCACATTACTTAATATTATGCAGTCCTACTCAGTAATTACTGAGATCACAACCCTATTTTTAGAAGAAAAAATAAAATCACAATTCAACAGCAAGCATAAATGGCAAGAAAAGAGAAAAGAGAATAGGAAATCTGCACTCAAAAGTTTGTTGAATTTAATTTGTTTTCAACTCAAATATGCTCCTCTTATGAGGATATAATTTTTCTAACACTTACAATGCTGTGAAGTTCTTCATGATCCTGGAAAGGAAGAAAATATGAAAACCATTAAGGAAAGATCTCAGTTGCATATGAGTTACAGTTGTAAAATTAATCCATTGAACTAATGATAGATCAGAAAACCCACAAGCTGTCAGGTTTTCAAATTATACCAAATTTGTCAAGTATATCCTCATAATTACATGTAATAACTGTCATGTGAAGTTTTCCTTTATTCTTTTTAACCATTCTTATCAACTAACCTGCAAAGTGTTCCAAATGCAAGTCAAGACCTTTTGATAACCCACCGAACCGCCTGAAACACAAACCACACATTTATTTTAGGTAACGTAACCTCTCCAAAAATAATAATAATAATAATCAAATGTAACTTATAAAGCTAAAATATTCCATGATATTGTTAATAAAGAATAACAGAAAGTTTGAGCACAAAAATAGGTGTGGAATTGAAACATATTTGTTACAAAATAATGTCAGAGATGAGAAGTGATGATAAGAAGAACCCAGCTGATGACCAGCCCTCATGACTACAGCAGATTAAGGAAGGTCTAAGCCTGGCAAGCTTTGGGCTGTGTTACATGGAGATGACTGTTCTTATAGCACGGAAAACAGATGATATTTTTTTTCCTCTCCTGTCAACAGATTTTTTTTGGACAACGACAGAAAAGTTCATAAACTTTTTATTTTATTGTTACTTAATTAAATCCAGGTTAGATATTAAGAAAAATTTATAAGAGCAGGGACAGTAAAGCACTGGAATAAACTGCTGGGGGGGTGGGGAGGGAGGGTATGATACGGTCTCCGTCTTTGCTGGGCTTTAAAAATAGGCTAGCCAGGGCTGATGTTAGCCCACATCGGGTGAGAGGCTAAGTGAGGTGATCCCCTGAGGTCTCTCCCAACCTAAATTGTTCTACAGTTTTAAATTTCTTTTAAGAACGATGCAGATAACACTGATTGTGCCTTGAGACAGGAACTTGGGTTTGGTCGACCTTTTGAAGGACCTTTCAGCCCAATGATTTGATTAGGCGGTTCCTCCACGTTAACTGCGCCTGAGCATCCACCCAGCTTTATGTGGGAGGGAATTTCCTTCCCATTTCACATGCCTTTCTGCTGCGGGATGAGCCATCAGTGGGTCTGGACTGCACTGGAGGGGAGCAAAGAGCCCCATCACCAGGAGTAGACTATGAGGGGACAAGAAAGAAAATCTGGGCAGTAGCAGGATAATGCCTTGCAAAATTTACAGCTGCCTTCAACACTGGGCAATTCTGACATTGGAAAAATGAATTTCTGAGGGAAAAAAAAAGAAAGGTCTAAGGTGGTATAAAGATTGTATCTCTTATCAAGTGAATGGGAAAGTAATTTACAATAATACTGTCTTCTCTTCAAAAACTTCGTCTGATTATTTAAGAAGACATCAGAATTTGGCTCTACTGATATAAAAGCAACTGAAATTCCATCTAAATATTAGAAGAGCCTAAAATACAACTGGTCTGTAAACAAGCCATACAGAGGTTCAGCTAGATAGCTTCACAATTTTCCAAGTCATTGAAGCAGTGAAGATATCAGTTGTTTGAAGAGAGGACTAAATGACTGCTGACTCTTTTTTATGTCCTATATTTTGGTTAATTTTATGTTTTTACTTGTAAGGAGGCAGTAACAAAGCTACTTAGGTGATTTAAAATATATATTTACATTTCTGGAAGCTTTATTAAGTGAAAAGATTCTTTTAAAGTGCATGTCTTCCTGGAAAAGATTAAAACATTTTGTTCAGAGGAAAAGAATATTTAAATGTTGTTTTTTTCCATTTTAACTATAATGGTTCGTGTTTACAGTACTCCAGCAGCTTACAGGGTTCACTGAAGATAATGAATGACTGCCTGTAATTAAGGATTTCACAGGGGTTTTTTTCTGTGCACCATCCAACTTTGAAAACTGCAGGTTTACTACTGCCCAGCATTGCTGCTTTAATGACACATTGGAACACTATTACTTAACATCTCCAGGATGGTTAATATTTTGGATTGCTCTTTGACAGAAAACAGAAAGCATTTACCCAAAGGAAATGCTAATAGAAGAGAACATTCATTGAGTATCCTCTCTATATAAGTAGAAATAGTAGTAATAGTGTTATTCTGCATAGAAGGTCCATAATGGAGCTTGAATTAATTTATTTACCTCTCCCTAAAATGTTGAGTGCTCTTTGTATAAGATGCCCTGAATAACCTGAGAAGGACTCATATTTAAGCATGCTAAATATTTGCTTAGTAGAAAATGCATGGCCATTATATTTTATTTACTGTTTGGATTTACTGTGATATTTAAAGATCTTTTCCTTAATAAACTAAAACATTGGTGAAATTCAGGTGAAAGCAAGGGAGGAAATTTTTCTTTTCTTTTCTTTTGTCTTCCTGGAAGAAGCATTAGCTTCATCAGTCAATGCAGAGATCAGAGCAATTTATCTAATATGGAAATGCCTATGTCTAAAATGCAGTAAACACTACAGGCCAGTAGGCAAATTAGCAGGGAAAAAAAAAGCTGACCCTATCCTTTTATGTTCTTAGAACTACCCTAGTTCAATAACAATACAAAATTTGGGAAAGTGCATTTTCACAGAAAAATAATTATTAAAAAAAATGGTTGCAGAGCTAGCTTGTTATTCCAAGAATTTGAATTGATCAGCCTGTTATTTGCAATGTAGCAAACACATTTCTCCAGGGATACAGAATTGCCACGGTACATGCTCCAAACAGAGCGCTGAATTGACTGCCCAAAGACAGACTCAGAGTGTGATATATCGGTTTCCACTGCCACGGTGTCTCGTACTTATTGGAAGTCTTTGAAAAAATAATGAGATTTAAATGGCTGCCTTATAGAAACTGTCTTTTAATAATTGTTAAAAATCATTATCTTCCGAATAAATCTATAAGAAAAATTATTATCGTTTTCTTAGTAGTTTTGACACCGGGAAATCTGTCTATGTAAGCCTGCAAACTCTGATTGATTTTATAAAAGCTCTGTATCACTGAATGTTTCCATGTGGACTGAATCAGGGATTGGCTAAGAGGGACTGTCACATACCGCACAGAAGCCATGTTGCAGAATTATTGAGTCTTGTAACTATGACTAGGACTGTCTTACTGATACGCTGAGCTGAAGCTGTCTACAAGGGGTGGCTGAGCAGCAAGAATCACATTTTTGAGCCTACAAGTTAAGCTGATGGTAAATCTGAAAAATTCATTAGATCTCAATAATCCTGAGGGGAAGCTTCAAGGATGATGGAAAAGGCCTAGAAAGTTGTAATAGAGTAAGATCTCTTCTGAGCAGCTCTGTCTCAGCAACCGGGGCAGAAAAAGAATGGCCAAAGAGTAGAAGGGAAGGTGACATCAAGGGTCTTCATACCTTAAGAGGGCTGACAAAAACCTGGCAGGTCTTAGCTGGCTGAAGACACTTGGATGTTATTTTCCTGTGGATCTGCATGTCTTCTGTATTTTCTCTGTAAGGGGAATTTAGGTTAGAGGGAAGACAGCACCCGCTTAAGTAACAGTGCCTGTGCCAAATCTGCATGTTAATGACTTGTGCTACTGTACATTTTCTGATGGGTGAAATATAAACACAAATTTCCATTGGGAGGCTGGAAAGACCTTAGCCTCTGGCTTTGACTCCATTTCACCCACCCCACTGGGATGCTGGTGGCTCCCATGGAGCAGCACAGTACTGCAGCTTCTCCCTGGCTCTTCCATGGCCAAAGGGAAGCTACACTCTTGTGCTGCAGACATGTGAAGGTGTGAGTTTGTGTCCTCTTTCCTCTCCTGGCTGTTGGCACCTCTTTCACGTGAGCCAGTAGGGATGCAGTGGCTCAACACAGGGGCTCACATCACCCATTCAGGGCTGAATTTGCCCCAGAACGAAAGGACACATCGTTTCACTAGGACTAAGGCGAGGAGTGGGACCGAGAGGGTTACTGCTAGTTTCAGAGTAATCGGGCTGAAAACAAATCAAACATTTCATTTCTGGTAGCAGCTTTATGTTTTCAGAACATCACACTAATGCTGGGAGAGCTCGTATGTCAGACAGTCCTCCAAAAACCATGTAACTACAGACACCCAGCCAGTGACACAGCAACTCAATCCTGCCCAGTCCTAACAAAGTGGGAATACGGACACCCAAGGGCTGGGAAAAACATCCTCAGTCCCTAAAGTGTGGTGAGGCAGAGAGGTGTTGGTCAAGGCTTGATGAGATACTGTGCTGGATGTAAACACTGCCACAGCAAGTTATAAAGCAGCTTTTAAAGAAGGCTTTGTTGGGGAAAAAGAAAAAAAAAAAATCTTATTCCTGGACCAAAAGGTAGAACTGTGTCTTATTGTGGTCTCCGAAACCGTGCAGAACAATCGTGATGAATATGAAGAGTCCAAGAAAAGTCTGGCTCAGTAGCCATCGAGGTTTGCTCACTGCTAACCACAGACTTTCAGGGGTCGTGGCTGTACCCTGATGCTCAGGTAGGGCTGGATCACCTGCTGCAAAGGGAGACCTTAAAGAGATCCCAGTTCTCCTCCAGAGATGGCAGCGCCACGGGGGTTGGGTGTCTGCATGGGCCACTCAGCTTGGCTAAGGAATTGAGGAAGTCAGATGACTTGAAGACAAATATGAATACCGATACGAAAACCATGAAAACAGAGACACAGAACCTTGCAGGCACGGATATTTGGTCTGGAAAGCTGCAGTTAGGGAACGTGTCTCCCAGCAGGGATAGAGTAGCATATATTAAATCCAGAAGGATTGCAAGTGCTCGTTAGCTCCCCATTTTAAAGACGAATTTGGTCTCAGCAGAGTTCTCTGCTTTTGAGAAAGATCTAAATGGTACCGAGAGTCTGCAATTTTGTTTAAGGGACAAAGACTCTTGAGAGCTGTGGTTAACATAAGGGTTAGGAAAGTTTGAACAAAAACAAGTCAACAAAACACTGTGGTTTAATTAAGGCCGGCAAAGTTCAGAAAAAGCACAATCACAAGATGTGGCACATCGCAAGGGGGCTACCTCCCCAGATGCTTACATTTGTTACTGCACTACGTATTCATGCCATTTACTGACCCAGATTCTATTTTATGAATTCCTAGATAAGCAAAAAATCAGAAGACATTCAATCTCACAGATAACATGGCAAAGGACAAGATACAGATACGGCAAAGGACAAGATATAGTTAAAGACATAAGAGAAATGATAAAACCAGAATGAGTCGGTTGGTGACTGTGGTAATTTAAACACACGCAGACTAACTTCAGTCCTTGCTGGAAAAAGGAAAGTTTTGAAAAGAAAAGTTGATCTGGGGAATATCTGTGAGCTTCACTCCAGCAAGAGAGAAAGAACAGAGAAACTTCATTTGAAAATTTAGCAAGTGGCCCACAAAGGCAGCAGATGGATCAGAGGCGTATGGGCAGCCTGGCAGAAATGGTAGTACATGAAATGACTTTGAAGAACCTGGAGATCAAAGACAAGTAGCTCATTATGCAGCTCGCTAACCAGCTACAAAGATTTGCTGCTGATGCCTCTCCTCAGATCTTTCAGTGTGGCAGAAGCACTACCCTGCAGCCCAGCAGTGAAAAGCTGTCCCAGATCCAGTAAACTACACAACTTGAGCACATTCTTTAAAGCATAAGATTATCCCTGTTCACTGGCCCATATCCGAGAGACCTCCATCTAGAAGTGTTTAATGGAACCTGAAGAAAATGGTAATAAATGAATTGGAATTCCTTTAAAAGCATTTCTTTGTTGCCTCAGGCCTGATCTACTGAAATACCAGTAACCCATTGATCCAGCAGAGCCTATTATCTAATTCTAACAATTGGCTCCAAGTGAAACTAGTATATTTTTTTTTAATTGGAGTTCCTAACAGGGATTCAAAATTCCATTATTTGTTTTGTTTTGTTTTAAGGCAAATGCAGATTGTTTTAGAAGTATGTTTCACCTGTCTTATGAGGCTTCAGGTGGAACCTCCAGTCCTCCAAATCTTGAGGATCTGCAGGTCATCACCCAGTTGGGCAGGTCTCTTCCCCAGCAGCAGGCAGAGGGCATGGGAGATCTAGGGCTGAGAGAGTCAGGCCAGAGCTCACCAAGCCATGGAAACCCTCCAGAAGCATGGTATCCTTCAGAAACTGCCTCCATAGTCTCTCCATGGAACTGACTCACAGTTTTGTGGGGAGAGTTCCCTCTGCTCCCACAGCATCAGCCTCTCATCTGAGGAGTTCGGTCAGCATTTAGCATCACAGTGAAATTTGTCTGTGGGCTTTAACATTTGCAAGTAAGCGTACTTAAAAATCACTTTTGAATGAGCATACCCATCTTTTTTCCTACATGCTGAGATACAGGATCCGTATTTCACTTGCAAATGTTGGTAACATTACCATGCCCAGCAGAAACGGCAGCTCATGATGATATGAGACGTTTCTGTGAAACGTACTTATAAAACAAACTAATTTTAAACTAAATCAATAGAAAATGAAATTAAGAATGTTAAGGATCTATTCCAAAATTGAATAGTTAAAATAATAAATAATGCATCTAGTGAGGTAAAAAAAAAAAAAAAAAAGCAAAGATGTATGTAACAGATTTCTTTTTTCATCGATGTTCACTCTAAATTGCTCTGACTGTGCAAAATAGCTGTAAGTGGCAAAGCCCCCCTAGAGCATGCACATCACGGTGTGGTAGACTTTAAAAATGCTGAAGACTGTATGCCTCTTTAGAATTTAAAGCAATGTCTGTACAGAGAGTTACAATATAGCAGAAAGCAGCGATCCAATTCCAAATCTACAGCCCTGCTTTCACGTTCTTCCCACGTGTCCTACCCAAAGCAGGGACACGTGGGAACACCAGCGAGGGGCTACCACTGCAGCCAGGGGACCGTATTCCTTAAATACCTCTTGTCCCTGCCCTTACCTCCGAAAAGTTCTCTTCTTGTCCTGTGTTGGGAGCCAACAGCAGCCCCTCGTGAAAGAACGGGGGGAGTTGCGTGTGCCCATCTCCCTTCACGAGGCGCTTGATTGCGCTGCGGCCGTTTGGTTTTCACACACAGGATAACAGAGATCAAATTAATGGGAAAGATCAGCACTTCCACAACAAAAGACAGATAGTTAGCAGGAATAACTTAAAGGTTGTTATGGGAAATACTTAAAAAAATAGCTGAAATCAAAGGTAATGCTTTTATTCTTAGCAAGAAAGCCTTATTGATAGTAACGTGCCATTTCACCAACAGTCTCTTCTTTATTAAAACTCCAGACCATGCAAGCCAGAAACTGTAAAACTGCAATAATGTCAATTTGAATTATTTTTAATTTTGTAATGATTTTCTAGTCCCCTAGGTTGACTACTTGTATTTTTTGTGGTTTATGGGTAACAAAAATAGAAAGTAAAATTAAGTAATTTTTATATTTCTTGTGTATTTATTCATCTCTGATTCATGACTTCAGAATACTATGATTTCAACAGTACAGGGTAGTATCTATATGAATATATTGATATATAACATATATATGAATATATGAAATCATATAATATATGAATATAATAAATATAATAGAAGTTGGAATCTGGTATAGAGAAACCTCTTCTGTTCCAAACTTAAAATGAACTTTAATTTTAAGTTTTCTTATTTCCACAGAATCTGCTTTTCTACCATTTATGTTTTTATATACGTTTCAAGACTACCCTTGAAGGCAGCCAGTAACCACAGAGGACATACAGGGTACAGCATAAAGATTTAGGAACCCATGCCTCCGGTTATACACTGCACGGTATATATTTTTTTTATTTGAAGACTTTGTAATTAATCATTCAAATAAAGGTGACAAAACTAAGTGTTATGCTACCATTACATAGAGTTGATTATAAGGTATGAGTTCAACCTCGCACATTGTCCTAGTTTAGCTTCGATATCAAATTTTGCAGCTTCAGGACCTCACTGATAACAAGATTAGCACATATAAATCCCTTAATCCTTTCCCTAATTGCTATGAAATCTAGAGGCATTAGCAACTTCAGTCATTCCTGACCAGGGTTTTTGTCGGACATCGTTTTTTATCATCTATGCCTAAATTTGTAGGCACAAACACTGCAAAGTGTGACAAAGCCCAGGTGAGAGGACACAGGCACTTCAGACAGACACCATGAATATTACAGGAGTGGAGTGTGTGCGTGTGTATAAATATAACCTTTTTTTTTTCTGAAATAGTTTACTATGAAAAGAAGTCACTTCATTCTAGAAGAATCAGGAAAGAAATACTCAAAACTGACCGTGTTTTATAACAAGGTTTTCCAGATACATCCATTTTTATGGGCTTCCTTTTTGACTGCTTCCTGGTATTGTTTCAATAGTCTTCTAAGGCACTGAGCTTTATGTTATAACTCTTGCTGGATTACTAGAGATTTTTTAATTGCTAGATAAGCCAAAATTAGCTTAACAGCTCTTTACCCTTGAATAAAATATTTGCACTATTTAAATGCCTGAGGAGAAAACTTAATCTAGATTTGAAGATTCTACAACTGGAAGTATAATTTTTTTGAGGAGGAAAATAAATCCTTTGAATGTTGATGTTTCTTTTTCTCTGGAGCGAGGCAGCAGCCTGGAAAATTACTTAGAGTCCTACACGAAAGAAAATTTTTAAACTAAGCTAAAATTCTTAAATATTATGCAATGTTACGCTGCAATTTTGATGCATGCTAAACAAAAAGGCCCAGCATAGTCAACGTGGCGTGAGATCTAAAGATGCCAGAAATCATTACTAGAAGAGGTGCTTGTTTTTTTTAGATGGTTTGCAGAGAAGAAACTGCCTCGACTGAGCAGGGGATGCCAGAAGAGGCAGGGTGGTGGAGAGCGGTAAGCAAGTGGTGTAGTCATCATGAAACAGAGCAGTTTTACCTGGGAGAGCTCCTTCCGATGGGAAGAGCGAAGCTGCAAAGCCCTCCAAGGGGGATGATTTAATGGAGTGAGTTCTGCTACCCCAGCAGGTTTGCTTCAAAGGCAGCTCTTGCATCTCTTCATGGCATTGGCACGCACATCACACTGAAACCATCTCATCAGCTGGTGAGTTCAGGCTCAGAAAAAGAGACAAGCGCGGTCTGTTTTCTTCTCAAGAGGGTGATAAACCAGCCGGGGGTAAAGATGGAGGCAGGAGGCTTGGAGGTCCAAACCTATAGGATGAGTATTTTTCTGGAACCTACCTAGTGTCTGTAAAGCACCTTCAGTATCTGTCCCTGGCCGGGGGGAGGAATGGCACGCTGCCAAACACCAAGGTCAGTTTTAATATACTGCTCAGCTCACTCCTCTTTCAAAATGTCATTTTGAATGCCAAAACGCATTAGGCTGCGCTTCTTATCTAGGTCACGGTGATCAAGTAAATTCCTACTTAATTATTAAGGAAGCAGACAAACTTCATTACGGGATATCGTTGTATAAATGCTTGTAACACAAGGAGCGGATAAGAAGCAACCAAGTCTCGCAAGAAATGAGTCGGCTGGTATTGGGTAGGTGGAAAGAGGCAAGATGGGACCACAAAGACAAAAACTTCTATAACCTCCTTTCTGGACCTGTTATAAAAGGTGTAATTAAATTATGTGAGAATCCACTCTGGTTTTTTGAATACCAATTCATCTTGTGGTAAACAACATACCCATGGCCCGACCATATGAAAGATAAGTAATTTTTCATTTCTGCAGTGGGTAATTGCTTTCAAGGGAAACAACGTGATAATTCAAACATAAACATATTATCTCAACCAATTATATCACAAAAAATGTTGAGCTGGTGGCTACCTTACAAATATGGAGTATTTACAGAACACCAAATAGACAGTGGCTCCTAAGAGGGTTTTCTAGACTACTTCCTACAAAAGTTGACCTGTGAACATAAATTTTGACTTGCTCCAAAACACCAGTTCAGAATTTCATTTATATTTAAAAAAAAAAAAAAAATCATGTAGCAGGCTATTTTTAAGAGATGTTTGTAAGACCAGTGACACATGGTGGCACATAATAACTGAATGCCATCAAAATTATTGTATGAGTTTTTATTTGTCCATTAACACTTTTCTTAAAAAAAAAAAAAAAAAAAAGAGAAAGATGACGATAAAACGCACCAGTGGTCCTAACCAAGAGCATTATCTGTACAACCAGTAGCTGTAGCCTGTCCACCACTGCTGGAGATCTACTGCCAAGATCCCTAAAGCTGTGATGTCTTCTGCAACCGTGGGAGTTCTACTCCAAGTTTTACTTCCCAGATCTTTCAGGTAATTTAATTTATATATGTATACACACACATATGTTTGGTTTGGGGGTTTTTTGGTTTTTGTTTGTTTGGTTGGGTTTTTGGTTTTTTTTTACTCTAAAACAACATATATATCTGTTCTTGAAGTTGACAGAAGCCTTTCTTTCATCTTCAATCTGGATTACATCAAACTCATAAAAGAAAACTTTCATTTATCTATAGATAGAATGAGAATTTCAAATTGTGTTTTCACACAAGAACAAGCTTTTGACCTTGGCAGACTTCAACAGTTTGACTCATGTCTCTGCTGCAGCAGAGCAAGAGCAGGCTTAGCCCATGGAATCAGTCAATAGGCATGAATCAGTCAGCAGACACAAATGCCAAAATACTTTGGGGAAAAAAAAAAAACAAACCTGTTTCCTTTGCAGTTTTGAATGCCATTAAAATCTTCTCCTAAATCTGTATTCTTTATAGAGATGCACCTCCTGACTGGAAATCAGTGAACAGTTCCAGATCCAGTGATGTCTGGTCTCCCAGAGAAGCGTGTCCTGCCTCAATAGAGGCTGCTCGCTAAAATAACCGTGGCCTTCGTGCAGCACTTCCAGTTCTCCTCCATACTCTCTAAAGCCCCATCTCACTTTCATCCTTTCCTCATGTCTGTCAAATACCTCCTAGCCAAGAGGTTGCAGTATCTAAGACACGTCCACAGTGACTGGCCAGCCGGTGCATGTGCTGATGGGCTAGATGGCAAACTACACCTAAAAAAAGGAACTCTCAACTTCCCACTGCAGCCTCTCCAAAGCCAGGATGGTCATCAAGAGTCTATTTCTTATTCAGACACTGATTTTCATAACTTTGAGACTTCTGGGCTTTCCGTCAGATTTGACTGAATTTCGGCAAGTTCAAAAGTTACCGGGGTGAAATGGCAGAAAGCTTGATGGATGGACAGAGCGACAGAGCAAGAGGACACTCACATCAGTCTCTCTTCCCTGGGAAACCGAGGTGAACAGGGACAGATTTATAACTGACAGTTATAGGCACTGTCAGCCTATATATGTGTATCATTACCTCTTGCTGCCTCCCCTCATCTCTCTGACTGATGCTCATATAATGAGGAAGGTATTCGATATTTTTATCCTTCATCTTTTAATTAGTAGAGCATATTTCTTTCCAGCGATCCACCCAATGGCAGCAATTAATGCAGCCTTACTTGTTTCCTCAAGGCTTTTCCTACAAAGCTCACATTTCTTTGTGCCTCACAAACGTATAATCTCCATTCCAGGATAAAAATATTACTGTTTTGATAGCACAAACAGGTAAAATGAGCTAAATGTCTGTAGGTACAACCTGTTTTGAAGCCGGGGCTGGGATGTCAAACGAATACCTCCCAAACTGAAAACCAGTGTTTTGCTCTACGGCACATTGCCCATCTGCCAAAACTACCCCGTGGTGACCCCAGCACATCCATGACTGCTGCATCCTGACAGTGTCCATCCTGGACACACGCACCTTGTCTGGAGGGTGGATGGATCCAAGGAGCTTGGCCTCAGTCTCCCTCCTTGCTTCCAGAGAGGCCATCTGTTCTTCTCAGTGCTGCTTCCCTTTGTGCTTGCACAGAATCAGTCTTAAACAAGTCTTTTTTTCATCTTTACCACTTGTTTTTGACACACTGCCATTGTTTTGTTGGCTATGCAACTAAAAAAAAAAAATAAAATCATCGTTTCCTTCCTGTCAAGCTTAATCCCTCAATCAAATCTGAGTGGAATTTCATAGGGCAAAGAAAATGCACTTTTCTAGTCACTAGAGACTTTCCCCCTCCCAAATTTCTAAGGGTTTCCACAAAATAAAGCTGTTAATAAATATTCTTTAAATAGAGAAAATTGGCAACCTAAATAAAGAAAGCACTGATCTAAATAAAGAGATTAGCACTGTAATAATATTCACAGGAGATTTGAATTGATTTCTTGGAAAGGTTTCACCTGCAGCCGCCATCTGGCTCACTGGGAGAGAGCGGAAGAGCTTCCCCAGTGGATCCCATTAATCCTATTGAGTAGCATGGGATGCTTTTGAGGACATCTTTTAGCATAGGATGCTTCTGAGGACCTCTTTGTCCTCATCTTTGCAGTGCTCCTGAAGGATGGAATTCACATGGAATTCACCATTCGATGTCACCCTTCCAATACTGGATCTTGTACAGGGCACAGTAGCCTAGCTGTTAAAAATTATCACAAACTGGTGTCGAGGAGGTTTACTGTTTTATTAATATTAAATATGAAATTTCTTCTTTCCTTTCACTGAATACTTACTTTTTGTAAAGAATCAGGGGGAGGAGGGAACGAGAGTAGAGAAAATAGAGACACTAAAATTTTAGCTCTCATCCTACAGTTACAATTTTTTTTTCCTTAAAATGCTCTTGAGGAAAAACATGTTTTGCCTCTTATTTTCACTTTTCTTTGAAGAATCAACAGGCTTGAGTGTTTCTTTTGTTTTTCTTCTTATTGAGTTATCTTAATAAAATAATAAAATTTCTTTTGCATTCCTAAGAGTCAAATGCTGCTGGGGAAAGTGCTAGAGATTAACATTTGCCCTTGTGTAGCTCAGGAAAGTCCTTCCCTGACATGTCCAGCTTCCTCTGGCCTCCACCTAACTGTGCTCTCGAGATTGCTTGTGAAGTCCAGGGCCAGTGTCCAGCTGGACTCACATCACTTTTACCCCAATTTAATTGCTGTGGCTTCAGAGAGTCTGTTCTTTATTTTCTCTACTATACAGGAGCAGAATCATAATTCTGGTCTCCTGGGAGCACTGCTCCTTGTCTTTCCTCTGGCCAGACACTATCAGGAACTCCTGTAATTGTTGCTTTATTTTTATGCATAAATGTCAGTGGCTCAAACAACTTTCCAGTGTATTGCAGAAAGAAATACATCAAATTAACATGAGAGGCCTCAAAGCCTCTGCAAGAAAGCAAAGAGAATACTCAGTGTGACAAAATCATTGTCAAATCTAGTTTTCCCTCTACATATTCTTCCCCAAAAGTAGAAAAAAAAATATATAGAATGACCTATTATCTAAATTCCAGAAGCTGATCTGTGGGGACACCTACTTGGTGGGGATACCTGTCTGTGGCCCGTACAGAGCTCACACATTTTTTTTCCTAACTCTCTTCCCAGTCTGCTGTGAAATTATTTTGATTGCTATCAAGAATCAGCATTGCTTTAAATAACCATGCCCCTGAAATTCCTCTTGTCAGTGTGGAAGTCACCTTTTATTCACTTATTGCAGATACTTGTTTACTCCTTCCACAGGCAAGCACACTGGTAAGATGTGTGTATACACTAGTTTGTGTCTGATTTTACCATTCTCCTGTTTTTAAAATAGTAGTAACTTGAAGAAAAGCAAATTCCTAGTTCAGCCTGGGATAAAAGGCAGCCTACAAGGCACCACTCAAGTGAATTGCTTTTTCATGTAATGGAAGGTTTCCCCAGCCTACAAAATAGTTCGCACAGACAGCCAGCCCTTCAGAGGCTGCCACTGGGATTCAGACAGAACAAGACCAGTCAAAAATACCATCCAGAATAAGCTAACAGCCCCTGGATCTCCAATCCAGGGGAGCCTCACACACACACTTTTTCCCCCCTCCCACCCCAAGGATGCCCCCGACTGTAGGGCAAAAATCAGGGCACCAAAGAGAAAGAAATAGGAGTGACTTTGTCTTATTAACATGGCACGCAAACGGCTGGCATTTGCAGAAACCTGCTATGAGCAACTCTAAACTCTACAAATAAGTGTCACTATGGAAACTAATCAAATGAGCACAAGTATGAGAGAGACGGCCCCAGGAAAATGTCTGTGAGGGATAAATATTACTCTAAACAAATTCTTGAGCTTCAAGGGCCTCTCTGAAAGGTCGAAGAAGCTGGCCAGGTGTCTCAGGAGCAAGTTTGTGGCTTTTCCTCGCCGGGTGAGTGGCATCCAGGAGCATTGTAGGTCTGGGAAGGGAGAACAGAGCCTGCTTCATTCCTATGCGCCCTGGGGCTCTTGGCTCAGAGGAAAACCTCCCTTATATCCTCCAGGAGGATGGCTTCTTGGCAGAGTGGTTTGTCCCTGACAGCTCATGAGAATCAGGATAAATAGCTGGGGAAAGTGGCAACTCAAATACAAATCAGAATTAAATGTTTTGAACATGCTAAGCTTATCAGACTGAAAGCCAAAAATACGCTTTATTTCAAATAAGTACAAAAGTTACAATGCTTTTCTTTTGCAGAATATCTCAGCCACTTCTCTGAAGGGAACACCACCACCTTCATTATGTTTTCTGCAGTTAATGTAAGGAACTGTGTGCACACCTCACATTTAGTGATTTGTAAAATAACATATAAGAAATAAATTGGGGTTATTCAAAATCAAATAGAAAATACCATAGCTTCTATTGACCCAACATATATGTCTTTATATTCAAATATATCCCATGCCATACTGCACTTTGTTACAACTTATCGTTAGTGATTAAAGTAGTAATTGTTAGTAACTTATTGTTGCTTTGTTTATGCAGCATTATAAAGCCTTTTGAAGAAAAGAAACCAAACCTGGAGTTTGTGTGGAAGCCAGTGAATGCTCTTGCTCAGACTCAGGAGTAAAACAGAAAAGTAAGCATGTAGTCTCCTGACTTTGATCAACCAGCACCTTCAGGCAGCTATGACCTACTGCTCCTCAGATCACAGCAGTGGTGTTTAAAGCAAAATATCCAGCAAATTTTGGAAGAGAACAGAATGACAGCCAGCAGCTGAGCCAGACAGAAGACAACATTAGTTGATTAAGACTAAGAAATTAGATTAAATGCCATTGTGTTGAACACTACCAATAACTACTTCTCAATTTTGCCCTTACAGTAATAATCGGTAATAAAATGTGCTCTGAAGTAATCCACATTTACTAGTTATTTAAGACGGGGTTGTCTGGAAGTCACCTGCAGGAGACCTGTAACTAGTTCTGGATATTTGGCTGTTGGAATCACTGGGATCGGTCACAACACGCAGAAGAAACCACTGGCAGCATTTTCTTGTCACTGATGGGCCAGCTCAGGGAAATTCACAGACTGCAGCTATCAAAGGTTTATGAATCCTACGATTTCCAGTAAAATTACGTGGAGGGAATTATATGTGAATTTTTAAAAGAGATTTAATCGGCGAGGTGATTAAGATGATAGACAGACTAATTGACAGACTTTTTGTGCGAGTTAGAAAACGTTAGCTCAGTGGGCATTCGTAGGTGGTAACTACTGATCGTTCTTTTTAGCTGTAGTTCTCCTAGTTTTTTGGTAAATAGGGTGCACGGCATACAGAGTCCATGTGGGCTTTTTTATGCCATTTCCTGTACTGTGAAAAGCAAATCTTCTCTTAACTGACTACTTGTAGCAAGTATGAGTAATACAGGCCTCGAGTTATTGGTGGAGAGAAACTGCAACAGCATTAAAGTTAAATATATCTGTCAACAAGAGCTAGATCTTTTAACTAGGATATTTATTCTCTTTTAAGTTAAACAATTAGTTCTGTTTCACTTTCTTCCACCCAAAGTTTTATGGATCCAGTTCCACAAAACATGGAAGTAGAGGTCTGGCTGAAAACTTTCCTTTAAAATGCTCTAATCCTGCCACCAGTTATAGAATCACAGAATCATTTAGGTTGGAAAAGACCTTTAAGATCATTAAGTCCAACAATTAATCTAGCACTGCCAAGCCCACCACTAAACCATGGCCCTCAGCACCACATCCACATGTGTTTTAAATCCCTCCAGGGATGGTGTCTCAACCCCTTCCCTGGGCAGCCCATTCCAAGGCTTAATAACCCTTTCAGTGTAAAGAATTTTTCCCAATATCCATTCTAACCCTCCCCTGGTGCAACTTGAGGCCAGTTCCTCTTGTCCCATCACCTCTCACCTGGGAGAAGAGACCAACCCCCACCTCTCTACAACCTCCTTTCAGGGAGTTGTAGAGAGCAATAAGGTCTCCCCTCAGACTCCTTTTCTCCACTAAACAACCCTAATTCTCTCAGCTGCTTCTCATAAGACCTCTGCTCTGGACCCTTCACCAGCTTCATTGCCCTTCTTTGGACACACTCCAGCCCCTCAATGTCTTTCTTGTTATGAGGGACCCAAAACTGAACACAATATTTAAGGTGTGACCTCACCAGTGATGAGCACAGGTGGACAATCACTTTCCCAGTCCTGCTGGCCACCCTATTTCTGATACAAACAATGAAGCTACTGACCTTTTTGGCCACCTGGGCATGTTGGTGGTTCATATTCAGCTGGCTGTCGACCAGCACCCCCAGGTCTTTTTCTGTCAGACACCTCTCCAGCCACTTCCCCAGGCCTTGCATGGGGTTGTTGTGACCGAAGTGCAGGACCTGGCACTTGGCCTTCCTAAACCTCATACCAGTGGCCTCAGCCCATCCATCCAGCCTGTCCAGATCCCTCTGTAGAGCCTTCCTACCCTCAAGCAGGTCAAAACTCTTGCCCAACTTGGTTCTGCCTGCAACCTTACTGAGGGTGCACTCGATCTCCTCATCCAGGTATTTTACAAAGATATGAAAAAGAACTGGTGCCAACACTGAGCACTGGGGAGTACCATTGTGCATGGCTGCCAACCAGATTTAACTCCATTCACCACCACTCTTTGGCTGTGGACAGCCAGTTTTTTTACCCGGTGAAGAGTACACCTGTCCAAGCCATGAGCAGCCAGTTTCTCCAAGAGAAAAGAGTGCAAAATGGTGCCAAAGGCTTTACTAAAGTCCAGGTAGACAACATCTACAGCCTTTTCTTCATAGTGGGTCACCTTGTCATAGAAGGACATCAGGTTAGTCAAGCAGGACCTGCCTTTCATGAACCCATGCTGACTGGGCCTGATCATCTGGTTGTCATGCATGTGCCACATGATGGCACTCAAGATGATCTGCTCCATAACCTTTCCCAGCACCAAGGTCAGACTGAAAGGCCTGTAGTTCCCTGGTTCCTCCTTATAACCCTTCTTGAACCCTTCTTGCAGCTGGGTATCACATTTGCTAAATTGTAGTCAACCGAGACCTTCTCTGTTAGCCAAGACTGCTGGTAAACAATGGAAAGTGGCTTGATGAGCACGTCCACCAGCTCCCTCAGTACCCTTGGGTGGACCCCATCTGGCCCCATAGACTTCTGTATGTCTAAGTGCTGTAGCAAGTCACTAACCATTTCTGTTTGGATTATATGGGCGTGATTCTTCTCCTCTTCCCTGTCTTCTAGCTCAGGGGGTTGAGTGCCCACAGAACAACTGGTCCTTCTACTAAAGAGTGAGGCAAAGGTGGCATTAAGTACCTCAGCCATTTCCTCACCCTTCATAATTATGCTTCCCCCCACAAACAAGAAAGGATGGAAAGTTATTTGATGTAAGCTGCCAGACTTTTGCCAGAGCTGTGGTTAACTGTTGGTTGAAGAGTGGTGGGTGGATGTCCAAGTCAGTGCTGTGTGCTGAAGGATGGAGAGTAATGGGGCTGCTCCAGCTGTAGTTGTCCCTGTAGCCCAGTCTCTTCTGCCTGCCTTGGAAGAACATTGTGGGAGGGGAATAGACATAACCTGGATCCCACAGAGTGTGAGGGTCACGCTGCCTCTCTACAAGATCACCCTTGCAATGAAATGTCTTCCTTTGATTCATAGCAGTGAGCGTCATAAAAAGTAGCCACATTACACAGGAGAACTCAACAAACTTACAGTGCCAAGACATAATAATAATAAAAAAGTTTCAACAACTAGAAAAATCAACCATGTTTGGTTCTTTGAGATTTTAGCAGTTGTTTTCTCTTTTTTGTTAACACAGAAGATGGAAGTATCAGTTCATTACAACAGCCCACCCTCCCCTCAGCCCTGACTTCTTAGTGTTGAATATAACTGAAGAGTTTTCTGCACTTTTTATAAAAGCACTGAATGCATTTGCATATCCAGTAGTGTGCATGTTATTTTTAAAGTGAAAAATTATATCAGTGGTAAATGTAGGTGGGAAGTAGAATAAAGTATCAACTGCTTGATGGAGACAGCACATAAGTGGGCTTGTGTAACAGAGCTTCTTTGTGATTTCATTTTTTTAAGGCTCTTGCTCCCTTCAGTTTCTGTACAGCAGCAGAAAAAATAATATGGGTAATTCAGGAAAAAAAAAAAAAAAAGAGTAAAACCAAAAAAAGCTTTTGTGGATTGCCACACAAATAAGACATATCAGAGACTAAGAAGTATGCCTGAGAACCTGAATTCTGTTCTTGGTAAAAAAAAAGAGAGAAAACTTTCTTTCTGCCCGCTTGGGACGTGCAGGCTCCCTCCAGCCAGAGATGGTGGCTTCTGCTGAAGAGTGGCACCATCTGGTGGATGCAGCAAGTAGGGTCTGCCCGTGGAAAGCCACCTCTGCCCCCCTACTTGGGAGCTGCTACTCTTCCTTAACCAGATACAGAAGTCTCCCAGTATCACCATAAGCAGGGCCTTCTGCTGGTAAGCTTATTCAAATATTGTTAGAAGAATAGGGAAAAATAATGCTTAAGCACCTTTCTGCATCTTTCTTAAGTTTATGCAGATGCTACAATGTTTTACACCGTTTTGCAAGACAGAGTTAAATAGTTTAAAGATTGTTAAACATGTAGCTTTATGTTGTTAACCCATTTAATTCAAGGGTGATGTTCTCATTGACATCTCTGTAAAGCTGCAGAATTACAGGGTACTAAATTGAAGGTAAATTATTATTAGGGAGGTTATAGTACATAATAACAAAATAGGTGAACAAGGAGAGGAGAGGAAGTCTAAAGCAGAATAATTCTACTATTTGAAACTTTTTTTTGTTAGTGTTCAAGTTTTATGCCTTTTTTTTTTCCCCTTTTAATAGTCACAAGCATTTCTCCTCAACCTGTATCTCAGAAAACTTTAGACATAAAAAGCTGAGATTCTCACAAATTATTTGATTCCAGGAGTTTTGCATTTCTGAAAAATACCATCTATTTCGACCCTTTGTAACAACATTTCTAATCACATGGAAAAAATATTAAAGCCAAGAGAAAAGACCTAAAGAGTTGTGGAGAAGCATTCATTCCAAAGGAGGGGAATACAAATTCTCACTGTCTGAAAGAGCAATATTACCACACCCCTTCTTTCCCTCTCCACCCTCTTTTTTTTCTACCTACAGTCTGTGCTAGAGGCAACAAAGATTTGCAGACAACTCATCTATACCTAAACTTGTAGTCTCTTTAGGCTTTGAGCCAACTGTTTGAAGATTTTTAGGTGAACAAACTTCTGAGCTAAGATACCAGTGCTGTTGCCATTTCACTCGTGTAGTCACATGTCTTTCACTCAGCTCTTTCCTCTTATTGATGAGGAAATCAATTCCAGGCCTAAATGAAAAGTATATGCTTCCTTGATGGTTTTGTGCTTTGAATATATTTCATTAAAGTTATTAAGAAGAGGCAGGATACCTTGCTAGAGGCAATTTTAGAGGAGACTTTTAGGACTCAGTCTTCGGGAAGTTTTTACACAGTCTTTTAGCTTGCATGCCAAGTCTGTCCTGCCCATATGTCATTGCCTCATGTAAGATAACAGCTTCTAGTCAACACAACGGTTCATTAAACACATTTGCCATATTGTTTTCAGCCAACCCCCAAAGTTAAGGTAAGGACAGCACTTATGTACCACAGTAAAGCATAGTTCAGTACTGAAACTGAAATTCAGATCAATCTAATGAGAGACACCCAAAGATAAAATAAAGCAGCAAAATTTTCAGTATGTCCCTGTAGAACAAACACGTTAAACCAGCTCTCCGCTCTCTACCTGCAGAACCAAAGATACATGGGAGTCACCACCCACCATCCTGAAGTGTCAGAGCTTCGCTGAGACAGCTGTACATGTTCTCCAGGCCTTGCAAGATGCAGTCTTGCATGCTCTTAGCCAAAATCAAATACGTAGCTTGTTCTGTTCCTTAGAGCCTTGCTTCTCCCTTTAGCCACTGTCTCACAGTGACTGTCCCTCACTGCGGGGATGGCCACCTCTCCAGAGCCCAGTCTGCCCAAATTTGTTTCTTACTCCTCTTTTCCAAACACTAGGCTCAACCACCTTCTGACCAGCCTAAAGACTCAGCTGAGCACTTGACTCTCAGGCTTCCTTTCTAGAGCAGTAGAGAAACCAGTTAGCACTGGGACTAGTTACCCAACCATACCTCGCAGGATCCCATGCATCCAATGGCTTGAATCACTCCAAATGATGAACTGGCTTCAATCATGACCCTGGTTTCCCCTTACAAGTACTTGATTATGTCCATTATGCTGTGTCACGTGTTAGTAGTTATTACCTTTTATTGTATGCCCATTGTACATTTCTCAACTGCTTAATTATCTTATCTAGACACTAAATGTATAATCAAATTCCAGTCATTAGCATCGTGCATTCAGTACATGCCCGAGCCGTGTTACTATGGGGGCTGTATTTGGATGTTTCCCAAGGCTCATACACTTGTTATACACGCTGTCCATAACCCATATATCTCAGACCATGAGTAGCTCATGCAGAGCTGTCTACTTCTACCATCCCTTTAAGAATGCCACGCGAGGAGAGAAACACTGGAAATCCAGATGTCAGCAGTTGTGACATACATAAATGTATTTAGACACAGAATTTCTGGACATACTTTCCTTTTTTTCCCTCAATGCATTCACCTGAAGTATAGTCACTTTTGGAATGTGGTATCTTCCAAGAAGGAGGAAGCCAGAGGGAGGTAAAGGGAAACACAGAAAGGGCATGCCCATTCACTCATGTAAATACTTGTAGCATTAACTTCTCAGCATTGCTGCTTTCGCTCGCTCAATTGTCTATTTTTGTCTAAGACAGGAATGATCAAAGGTGCAGAAAACTTCTACATAAAGACAGGGCAAAAATTTCCAAATTTTTTTTTCTCTGGAAATATCTTACAAAGAAACTGAAAGAGGGAACATAAAAAGATGTAGGTTCTGAAGAGTAGCACAGAAATGGGGTTCTGGTCTATCCATCATATATAACAGTAAAGGAATGCTTGATTAAATTTAGGATGGGGTACTGCAAAGCAGTAAAATACATCCCTATTAAAATATTTGTATAATTAAACAGTGTAACTCGCTGCCTCAGGAGGTTAATAAAGAAAGAGCATTGGGAAATTCTGAAAGGACTAGGTGTTTATAGGGATTTGGAAAACCTCCTGAATTATTAGGAGAAGACGACACGGGACCCAAATTGGCCATGTGGGTTTATCAGTTCAAGCCTGTGCTTTTAAATTTATCAAGCTTCATTTTAGCAATAGCTGTCCCCATTGAATCTGGAATGTTGTTTCAAAACCTGATTCTCTTAACCATTAACCACATTGGCACCATTTCTGGCCTAAGTACATGCCCACTTGTTCTTACACCAGCAATATTCTTCATCTTAGCTATCTCTCCTTCTTTGCTACCTTTTTTTTCCCCAGAGACAATCATACCTGATACCTTCAGCAAGCCTGACTCTCTCACCAAGGCACCACTTGTGCTGGTGTGATCATCCTTCTTCTCAGACTGAAGCTCACTTGGTCTTTACCAGCCTGGACATCGCTGCTTGCAGTTCCAGATTCAGATTTCCTGCATGAGAAAATGGACTTACTGCCTAACAAGTGCTCTAACAACTGGGCAACAGAATAAAGAACCCTTTTTACAGTCCCTGAGGACCTCTGATGTGTACTTGTGGCTGTGTTTAACTTACAGTGGTGGACAAGTAAGCAAATGAAGTGTGAGCACCTACAGATGTTGATAGAAAGAACTGGAAATAGCATTGTATGGATCCTGCACTTAGACTGATGTCCTCTGGTCAGGTTATCTCAGAAGAGACGCATGAGCTGCAGAATGGCTTTAGAGATAGATGGCAAAGGAACAGAAACACGGGAAAAACTTGGGACTGAGAAGGAACAGGAGAGAAATGAAAAAGGTACAGAGGAAACAAGCATAATTCTTTTAGTACACGAGCACAGAGACAGCCAGTGACAGCAACAAACAGATCTGATGGAAGATAACACCTCTTTACTCAAAAATATGTATTACTAGTTTGCAGAATTAACTTACAAGAGTAAGTAAAGTGCTCAGGAGAACTGAAAAAATTGCTTAAGATTTCTACATGTATTCAATAGGAATCATTCACAAATTAGAAAGAAAAAAACTTTATTTAAAAAAATGAGGCTATAAACCTTTGTTCTTCAGGGAATTAGACTGTTTAGGTTCTATAAGGAACTCAAAGGTAGTTGTGCAGCCTTTAATTCTTTCTCTGAAGCTGGCCACAACGTATGACATTAAATTGGGCCAGACGAACCTTTAATGTGGCTGCCACCAGCAGCAACTAAATATTTGGTACTTATTCCCCTTGGGAAAAGGAAACGGAAGCAGAAAAGAGGAAAGTAAGCAAAAGCAGACAGAATAAATGATAAAGTGTAAGGAAAAAACAAATAACAAAACTAAAAAAGAAAAACAGTAACAAAATTAAGTTTAACATTATACTGGTCAATGTGTCATTGGACTACTACAGAGCCCTCACGAGAGACATGAGGGTGCATGGATTTGGCAGGCTCAAATGTTCATACTGTGATTTGCTGCTTCACAGAAATGTGTGAGGAATGGTCAGTTTTGAAAAATACCAAGACATAGTCAGGCACACTTAAGGCCATTTGTAGACAATGTATGTGCACAAAAGACTACTGGCACCTTTCCCCCACGCCTCAGCTAGTCCCTTGTTCTAGTCTTGCAGCAATTCACAACAACATAACAAGATAATGTAGCTTTTCTGCATGGGAAATCTCACCATTAAGCAGGAAAATTAAAGGAAGAAACATCACCAGTCGTGTTCATAAGTGGATAAATTGATATTTTTAAAAAGGAATCTGGGTTCTGAACACTCGCAGAGAAGGAAAGCATCTCACCATAAACACAAATGAAAGAACCAGGTGTCAAGATATAACAAACAAAGGGGAGGACAGAGTGAGCCATCTGTTTCATCAAAGAAAAATTTCATACCCTGCAAGACTACAAAACATAAACACTGGGTGATAAGAGAAAAGTTTTGGATTTTCAAGGTCTAGAAGGCAGAAACTGCACCAGTAACAGTGGGGTTTGTGCCAGCCAGATAACGAGAAGATCAGCCTAGCCAGAGCTGCTGGCTCTTCCCAACTCATGATTAGATAGAATATGTCATGCTGGGAACAAGAGCCAATCCATAACTGTGTGATCCGTGGGGTGCTCAGTCCCAGCAGACCTTCCCCAGCCGCGTGGGGAGCGAGTACCCCTTCCAGGGCACGTGGGAACACTCCCTGGAGCGAGGTCTGCTCGTGCAATTTGGGCTGGGAAAGCCAGAGGGAATGGGAAAAGCAGGCCTGGAAACATCTAACAGCAGAGTGATAAAAGGGGAGAGGAGTCACGATGAGGGAAGAGGCTGGTCGCTCACAGGTGAGCTGTGTCCAGCCCCACCAGTGCAGGGCAGCTGGGGGGTGAGGCAGGACACCAGCGTGGACAGGGCCAGTTAAGCTGGTGGAGGAGACCAGAATAAGAAGAGAGGAGAGACATCATGCGTATATGAGGCTATGGAGGTGAAGATGGTCGTGATTTAAGGAGGCACATTACTTCAGAAATGAAATTGGAAAGGCTGGGAAATCTGCATCAACTTGACAACCATTAGGTTTCTTTGTCCCCCATTCATTCACCACCTCACACTCCCTTGGTCAGGTCATGCCAAGACTTAGGATGTCTATTCTCCAGCTAATTGGGGATGGTCAGCTCCATTTCTGGAAACCGCCCGGTATATTCATGGTATTACTGTGCTATAAATAGTACGAAATCCCAGAGGTAAGTAGAGAAAATACCAGTAACTGCATTAAAGGGGGAGGATGTCAGGTGTATTAGATGGATTCACTATAACTACACAAAAGATTAGGAAGAAGTTGGTCAGTGCAGTTCCTCGACAAGTGATGGAATGCAGGGCCAGACAAAGCTAACAGTGCTTATACTTAACTTACTAATGCTTACTTACTAATGCGACATCGTGTGCACCGCAGGTGACCCCAAGCAATTTAATCAGAACTTAAGCTCTATTTTAAGGATAAAAAGGAAAATCCAGCCCTCACAGTTGTGAAAACAGCTCCCTGAATGCAAACTACTGTAGTTACATGAATGGCCTGCTTAATTCTACTGTCAACTAGCAATAAGAAAATGCAAAGAAACAAAAAAAAACCCGAGCCTCTTGCTTGTGTCCATAGTTTTCCTTAAATTTCCATGCTATTTGTCATTGCACGGTTGCCGGCTGGGCAGGCAAAACATCATACAGTGAGGATGTTGGGTTTGCTGGGGATGTCAAAAGAAACAGGCAGCTCAAACATGCCATAAGGACAAGATCATGATCTCTCTGAATAGTCTTCTAGCAAACAGAGACCATATAAACACTGGGTAAAGTGTTACTACATAGTGATTAGCTGAAAGCTGGTTGTCACAGCTTCCCATTAAGACCAGTGAAGAGCACCATAAATATTTTCTTCAGCCGTGCAGCAAAGAGGGTAACCATTTGTCTAGGCACGAGTGGCATTTCTGGGAGTTAAGCAGCACCCAGAAAAAAAGCAAGGAAGAGGACTTAGAAGTAAATTAATCTACCCAAACATAGTGCAATTTTAATGGCTTTATATTTCCAAGACTGTCTGCCTCTGGGCTGCAACTGGACACCAGGGAAGATTCTCTACTGCATCTAAAATGAAATCAGCACCTACATTTAACTAACTGAATCTTGTCCTCAGCATAGGTCATGTGTGATTCGATGTGGATTATTTAGTCCTGCCCATCGTCTCTGAGTGCTTTAATTCTAGAACATCCTTGTAGAGCAGAAGGTACTTGTTCTCCCAAGGGGGAGCTCACCCTCATTTCTGTGAAGGTATGACAACACTTTACTATGATCATTTTTCTTTGCATATGCAATCTAACACCATAAAGCTGTTATAATCGAGGGTCTTTCAAAGGAATAGAAAAATTCTGTATTTTTCTATCCAGTGTATACTTCTTTGCATTCCTCAACACTGAAGTTAATTCACCATCTTTTTGCTTGTTTCTCTAGCAGGTTTAAATCTCAATCAGCTTCTTCACAGTTTCCTTTTATAGTGGCTAACCTACATACGTAGCTTGGTCTTCAAATTCCTCTTTCTACCTTTGTCTCTTTTATTTCTGGATTACAAACAAGTATATGCAACAGCAGAGGGTTTTGTATGACATCTCAAAGCATCCTCCTGTTAATTTGCTGGGAGTTGATATTTCATTGCACTCCTTGGTTGTTGTCAACTGGCCAACATTAACTGTTGGATGTGTTACAAAACACAGGAAATCCTGGTGTGAAGAAGTTTGCCAAAGTAACCTAATCATGCCACAGTACAGATTCTGAACATTTGTGTTTTCATTTCAGCCGCTGCTGGACTTAGTGAGCCCTTATTGGTTCCATCCAGTCCCACAGGCAAGATTCAGAAAAGCAGATATGGAGCAGAGCTGGCTTTGTCTGCATCTTTCCTTGCTCCCCAGGGGCCAGGGCAGCTGATTCTCCCCTGCCTCGTCCCTCAGTGTGGTTGCTTGGACCATGGAGTAGACATCTCCAGCGTTGTTCCCAGCCCAACCTTTTCCACGACTTCTCTTCCTTCTTGAAAAAGGACAGGACGGTCAGACCAAATTTGCTTCTGCCTTGCCCTCCCTTACCTTTCAGCCAAGATGCAGTTACAGTCCACTCTGTGCGACTTTCCTCAAACCCTGGGATTATGGGCAGGAGTTAGAAGTTCCTTTTAGTAGTTGTCCTTTTGTTCCTGAGTTCATTGTTTCCCAGCATGGCTCACCAGGAGGTGCCCGCAGGGACAGCAGGGAGTTTGCTGCTGAGGTTGAAATGTCTTCAATTCCATCTCCATTCAGTCACCACAGTTGACAAACGTGATGCCAAAACTTCATATGCATATTTATTATTGCCAAAAGTATCAGAATATTGCCCTGTCTGACAACTATTTGCTTTTTATTCAGTAGCAATTGAAAATTTGGCAGCGAGCTCACCGTGACTGGTTCCAAGGGACTATTTAAATACAGGAAAGTACTAAGGAAAATTACAGCCTAGGTGTTCTCTTCTGAAATAAACACTTCAGACAGACATAAAAATCTTCTATGGTTAGAAGAGTTGAGATAAATAACAGTTTCAAAAAACATATGAATCATCAAGTTAAAAATAATGCCAACTGAAACATGAGGCGATTATATTTGTTGGTTACTATTATTCCAGTATCTACATCAAATTCCTCAATTCTGCAAAGGGTGAGCTTTCAGTCATTATCTTAGTACGGCTATCAAGTTGTAATGATTCTTTTAAATGGCAGCAACTGAGTTTTAAGATGTGAGTATATTATATTTTGTGACTTGACTTTGCTGCGTACCCCTGAACTCTGGGCACGATGCAAGTACAAGGGGAGGCAAAGGGGAGGGGGGAAGTTGGTCTCATTTCAATCTCATTTAAATTGCTTTGCCACATAACATTACAGAAGGGATTTAGAATTGTTCTTTTTCTGCAAACTTAAAGCTGAACATTTCATTTACAGTCTCATATAACGTTAAGAACCGGCACACGTGTGGAATCCTGCTCACGTGTCTGGTTGTTTTTTAATGTTTTTAAAAACAGGGACTGGGGGACAGAGTTAACCCTTCTGCACTTTCAGACCACTAAGAAAAACGTGTGCAGTTTCACTGAGCATTCAAACGTCCTAAATGTACGATTCAAAACAACAAACAGAAGGCAAGCAATACAGGAGAGTAAAATAACATTAGAAAACACGAAACAAACAAACAAAAATGCTAGTCCGTGAAGAGGTGTTATTCACTGAGCAAAGCGGTGTTGGACTGGCAGTAGGAAATTTCTTAGGATGGCAATAAATTTATCTTTCTATCGTTTCCACAATTTTAAAGAGTGGATACTATGATCGTGTGAATAAAACAGTTGGAGGCTGGTATGCACATACATGTTCACTGCAGCCTTAAAAATCATTGAGGGAGAAAGCTCCTGTAAGCAATGAGTTCCAACACCAGAAACGAGCCTTTCATGTGTAAATTTAGAAGTTTCTGGATTATAAATCTGATGGCATTATGAAGATTTTTCCTGTCTAAAATAATAGAGTCACACTGCTGCTACAGACGGTTGGCCAAATCCTGTTGACTCCAGCCCCTGCCGCATCCATTGAGCTCCAAGGTTTCCAATCAAAGAACAAATTTTAGCCCAGGACTTTTTAATCACCCCCTCTGACAGCGTGTCAAGCAGGAGTTTGTGGTTGCTGTTTTGTCCATCCTGTTTTACTCTGCTTTATGGGTTCAGAAGCCAAGTTGGTATTGCAAAAGGACTGCATGTCTTCTCTTAAAATCTGACTGAAGTTATTGGAATGAGGAATTTATTCTGGCTGGGAAGATGTAATTGGGTATATTCCAGTAGTTTGCATTCAGATGCAAGGAAAAGAGGAGATTAAGTAGATTAACTCCCGTCATCTGGGAGATGACATTTCTTGCTGTGTTTGAAGCATTTTGTGAAGGAAAGATGGCACCGATTTTGAAGTTTATATTAATCAAATCTCTTTGATTTTGTTTGATGCAGCAGCTGCGGTGACACACCCTCGCTCTTTGAAAGACTTGAGCTGCAAGGGCCAGGACTGAGAGGAACCGGCTATAGCTCAGAAGTGTCATCTTCAGCCTCCAGAGGGAAGGAAAAACACTTGTCTAATTTCTCCTCTTATCTTCTTAAATTTGCGTTAGAATCACAAACAAGGGGGGGTGATTATATCCCGATACAAAGCCCTGACTGAGAGGTGGATTTCTACACCAAAGCAAATTTGAAAGTTTGGAAGAGGTTACATAGCAAAAACAGCTTTTTTTTTTTTTCCCCTAAATAATTACAGCAAAAAGTTGCAAATGCAATGCCTTATTAGTGAGCTCTTCCTGACCTGAATTTGCTAATTTTACTAGTAAAGCAACTACAGTGACACAAATTCATTCCCTGATTTCAGATCATCATATTGAAGTGATATTGGGCTGAAACCCTACAAACATTTTACGCGTGTTTCAGCTGCTTCGGTACAGATGCATTTGGCTTTGTTTCATTTTGTGGTTTTGCGTTACCCTGGGGTGAAGTGGGAGCTCTGAGGGTCTGAATTAAAGAGCATCAACTTCTGCCTGAACATCACCACAGGTGAACCGTGGCTGAAACCTCTTGACACTACACCAAAGGCAAAGATTTGTCTTTAAGCAGGTACAAGAACGGGGTTTGTTTGTATGAAAAACCTTTTTCAACAGCTGGATTCACTGGAAACCAACTTCCCATACCCTGTTCTGGGGTTCAAGTTGATCTGACTACCGAAGCCTTCAGAAGGGACAAGGCAGGTAGCACCCTTTCCCAACCACGCTAGAGAAAGGAGCGGTGGCTCTCGCTGTTCCCTGTGACTCCTACGTTCCTTACTGTTTATTACAGGAGAGGACGAGGAGGCGTGAGCTGAGCAAACCTTGGAAAGCAGCCAGCCCTGGGGAGATGACTTGGAGTGGATTTTGTGTTTTCTTTTTATTTTCTTAGAGAAAAAAAAAAAAATCAAAGCCCAGCAAAGGATAAGTTTTGACCTGTTGTTGTTTGTTTTGGCGGGGACTGAAAGGGATAAGGCAACTACTTGCTGATGGACTTTGACTACATTTAATTGCTGAAAATGAGACTGCAAGCAACTTGAAGTGATAGGCAAGTACTTAATGAAACTATTCAGATCTGTAAGTTTTCCAGAGAGAGCAAATGGAGGAGGGTAACCAACCATTTATTGAAGCTGAAGCACTACTGAATCAACACTTAGCTATCAAAATATATTTAATCACTATCTTAACTGCCCTATTCCCAAAGAGTTACTTAGTATCTTAAAAGGTGCTGGGGTTTTTTTTCCCCCTCGTGATCAGCCATCACCCCTAGGAAATCTTTTATTTCCACTTATTTTGCTCTTCAGCCACAAGTCAATCACAATATGCAGTACAAGATATCAAATATTAACTGAAAGAAGCAATATTACTGTAAACAGCTAGAAGGCATTACTACAAATATCAAGTTTTATTTAACTAGTATATGACAGCTTGGGAGAAATACTGCAAGTTTGGGACTCAAATTCAGCATTCATAAAGCTGCTCTCTGGCTGAAAGAGTTTCACAGGAGAGACTGCAGCTACAGACAAAGGCACTAGATCTACTTTTTAAGGAAGGAGAAAAAAATGTAAACATCACTGATTATTTTGTGTCAAAAACATATTGAGGCACAGGTACTGTATTTGAGAAATGATTAATACTCATTATCTCAGAATACACCTCAGTCTAGTTTATATGATGTTACCAGAACTCATTTTGACATTGGTGCTATTTAACACCATTTTCAACAAGAATGAGATTGTCCAAAGCAGAAACACCACATGAGGCACAGGTAAACACTGCCCAAATTTCTGCAAAGTCTACTTGGGAATTCACAATCGCAGTTTAAGCCCTTCTTAATTTTCAGTTTTAACATGACTGCAGCAGTTTTCCAGCTAACTATAAAGGAAAATCATTTTTTTCCTGAAGTGCAGGTAATGCAGTCCTTAACTGAGCTCGGGCTCCTTTACCTCCACTAAGGAAATACTACCAGAACCTGACTTCTCTCTGCTCCCTCCCTTTGAGCCATTCCTCTCCCTGGCAAATAAGGAAGCAGCAAAGGATTAAAAAACATCTTCAGTGACACCAAAGAGCAGGCAGCACTTTTGCTCCTAAAAACCCGAGTCAGAGGGCGATACAGCATCTTTTTCAATAAGCCATAAAGCTTTCAGAGTTGTACTCACCCAGGCTGTTTCTGCTGCATGCTCTGACCTTTCAGCACACCTGGGATGGAACAGATGTACCTGTCGTGTCCCTGGTGTCACCTGAGGAACCCGGAGCAGCATCTGGGAGCCCAGCTCCCACCCCACAGCTCTGCCAGACGCTGCAGGGTACCAGCAGCATCGAGAGCTCACTGATAAGGTAAAGGACAAGCAGGAAACATGGAAGAAAATGGCAGTAAGGGCACAGGTCTGCTAAAACGTGACAATTTTACTGTCTTTCTGACAATTAAGCTGCTAGCCTAAGCTCAAAAGAGACGGCAAAAGAAACAGCAGCAATAGTCACAGAAATGACCAAACAAGCCAGACTGGCCTGGGTAAACACAGACTCTTAAAAAAAAAAATAATAAAGCTAAGGGTTAAATCTAGCCTCTCCAAAACCAAGGTGACACACTGAGAGCATGCGCTTTCCCTACTTAAAATAACACAGCTTTATATTAGCAATTAAATAGCAAGAGGCCCAGCTCTGCCCTGCAGCTGGTTCCTCAGCTCTGACCTGCTGCTCAAGCAATGCCCTCTGCTGCAGGTGCTGTGAGGCCCCTCGGGATGGACAACCCCACACCTGGGAGAGGATTAGCCCTAACTGGCTCTTCACCTGTTACCTGTTAGTGTTTCTTACCATTTAACTCCTGCAAGTTTTCTTTAAAACTTACAAGAACTTCTGTGTTAAGATTATCCTCTTTCTGCTATACTATTATGCTAATTATATCTATATCTTCCATGTAACATTAATTTAAAAATAATTTGGCTTATTTGCTGTATTCTGCCATTTATTCTCCTGGTAAAGTTCTCTCAAAATCAGTTATTTGGAATACTTCGGGTTTGGAATACTCCAGGTTTTTTTTCCTGGAACTCATTCCTCAAACTTCTTTGATTAGCAGATCCTAACGGGGAGCAACAGTAGGAAGGAATGGAAAGAATAAAGGAGAATTACAGGATAAGCTGATTGTTCTGCCTGCACTGAAGGTGGTCCTGGCACTTTCAATTCCAAGACTCTGTTTTCACTTGAACTTCCAGGCTAAAATTTTCATGCAGAGAGTCTGCCTCCACCTGACTTACTTGAAAACTTCAAGGAAAAACCAGTTCAGCTCTATCCAAAGAGAAAAGTGAAGGAGAAAACTGGTCCAAAAAACTGAAACTGCTTCAGGACAGTCTTTGTATTTCTGGGTAGGGAACTAGAAACTTGTGAAGGCAGTTATCTACGTGTCAGGGCTTTGTCTCTATTCTGGGAAGGGGCAGAAGCAAGGAAATCCCTCAAACTATATTCTTCAAAACTATACGCCCAGATATATGGGACAAGAAGCCCTAGAGAAGAGTTTTGGAAGGGGACAGGAAGCCTGACACTGAAATGGGGGTTCAGAGGGGTGAAATAGTTGCGAGACAGGCTGAAGAAAGCATAAACCCAAGTAAAAGGCTCCAGGGCAGAGCAGGGTGCCCCGGGGCTGGCTTCTCCAGCAGCTCTGGGACACCCCACCACAGCAGAGCACCCCGCGGGGCGAGGAGGGTGAGAGCCTGTGGCAAACAGTTATTCCGTTACGTCCAGCAGCAGCAATCTTGGTGGTAAATCTACAGGTTTCAGCCTCGCCGGTGACTCGCAAGAGGAGAGAATCGGCGCTGTGGTTAAGACAGTTGAGCGTTGCCTTTCTATTCCAGCCCTGCTTCTGCAGCAGACTTCTTCGAGAGCTTGCCTGAAGCAAAGGGTTCACACGCAGCCACTAACCACAAGTTCCTCTTCTCTGGCAAGCCAAGCCTGTGCCCCGGGGCTGGGGAACTCGCAGAGGTCCTCAGCTCTCCCACCCTCACCCAAAGTCAACCCGAGTCAGCCTCTGAGCATAAAAATTGACCTGTTATCTGGATGGTCTGAAAGAACAGGTCTGAGAATCTCAAAAAGGTCTCCTTAGTTTTTATAATAACGTTCCTGAGCCACCGCTCTCCAACACTGAGATATAATGTTAATAATAAAATCACACATCTGTGTGGTGTGAAGGCAAATCATTTTTGTAAAGCACTGTGATAGACCGTCTCAACAAAGATCTGGAGGGTTTTTTTTGTATTCAGATGACTTTGAACGCACTAAGTTACATATGGCAAACAGTGAGTGATGAGGAATTAAAGTACAGATTAAGTCTTCATTCTCTGAATAAAAGATCTTCTTTCCGCTGGAAAAAAAATATTAGGTTTTTAGATTAAAAAAAGATGATTTCACAGAACAAGGGCACTGAATCAATGTCCTCTGCAATTCTGCTACATCTCCTCCTCACTTTAAATCTTTGCTGAAGCAGAGAGTTCTGTTTTTCCAGGAAGGGTTACACAGTATTAAACCCCAGAGCAATTGCATGTAAAACTGACAAACAGGTGTTACTAGTACACAGCTAAATTCAAAGAGGTTACCATTGGTTACATTAAACAAACATGTGCATGACAAATAGTATAAATCAACAATAGACATAGCTGGGATACTATAAGTAATTTTAAAATAAAATTTATCCTGTATTCTAGACTTTTCCTTTCGCCTTTCCTTTCCTTGTTAGGTATCTACATTTAATTGCAAGAATTAAATGTATCATTTGCATTTACACACTCTGCTGCTTAGAGAAGCACCTACAGAATACAGCAGAACTCACTTAAATACACAAGAATCACAGCCTTTATTCCCAAATCGATATGCCTTACATACCAGAGCATACAGCTAAGATGAAGAAAGCCTCTAAAATAATAATTAAAAAAAAAAAAACAAAACAAACCCACAACAGAACCCTGTCAGCAAACAACAAATTTGGACTTCTTCATACTTTCCAGGACTAGTCCTTGGATTAGCACTGACTTGTCCTCCATGGCTGGAAAAAACAGATGTGGTTCAAAGAAGCCTTTCAAAGTGGTGGAGGCTCTGGCTCCCGGCCAGCCCAGCCTCCAGCCAGCATCAATCAGCCAAGGGGGGGGGTCTCCAGCTCCACCCTCCCCGTGTCCCCCAGCTCCCGAGGTGGGACCCGCCAGGCAAGCTGCCCACGGGGAGATGGCCACTCAGTGTGGCTTCTCAGCCTCCCTGCCCTGACCCAGCCTCCTCCTCTCCCTCTCCCTGCGCCTGGCCCTTCCCAGCCGAGTGCTGAGCGAGGGGGTGTCATCTGCAAAATACTGGGGGGGGGAAGCGAAATGAGCTGTCAGAAGGCAGTTTCATGGAATTTCAAAACCTTAAATCTTAACGACATTCCTTACACCTGGTGGGTTTTAAAATGGGGGGGGGGGAATAAATAAAAAAATTAAAAAGAGATTTATGGCGTTAATATGTTGTAGTTTTGGGCTGTCCTTGAAAATCAGAGAAAGGGTCGCCTATGGATAGTGCACTGGGTTTAACCCCTGAGATCCAGCTTTTAAGGCTAGCTTTCCTGGAGGAACATGCTCTACCAGTTGTACTAATGTTGGCCACCAGTAACCACGCCACGAGTCAAGTGCTGGGGCCAAGCACGATTGTCACGGGGTGGTATACAGCTTTATGTAAAGTGTACATAAGTATATATGTAAATAAGGCATACCTGGCCCAGGCTTCGCATGTATTTCCTACCCTCCTATTCTGTTTTAAAAAATCTAATTTTTTCTAAGCAGAGTGGCTCTACCTCCCCATTCAGACCTGCGAGTCTTAATTAAAACACATGCAAAACTGAGGGAGAGGGTCTGTCTCTGTACTATATCCCTACAAAGTATTCAATATATATTGTCCTTGTTTAAAAGAAAAAACAAACCACTCTGAGTAGGGATCTTGGATGGAATTCTGCTTATTTAGAGTCACTGCAATTTTTCCCCTTTGATTTCAGTAAAACTAGGTTTTCACACGTTATCATTTCCCAATTGAAAATTCAAATAACAACAACGATATAAAGCGCCCCACTGGACTAGGGTGTATGATCATTCAGTTTCTTCTGTCTGTAAATACTAATAAACTTATTCCCCAGCCTGGAGGTGGCAAGTGCTATGACTTTCTGCTGCCGAGACTTACACGGAGGGAAAGTACTCCCAGGATTTTGCAAAAGAGATGTCTGGTACAAACCCAAGTTATCACTGCGCAGAGAAATTCTGAAGGCTTTATTCAGTTCTTATGTGATCCTTTGGTAAAGCTTACATCACTAAGCATTCAATGGAAGCAATCAAAGTGGGAGGCTTATTCTTTTTTTAATAAATTTAATATTCTTTCCTCTTACTGTTAGCACTCTTTCGACAAGTCTCAAAGCAAAAATACCAGCGTAGGAAACGATTCAGTAGGAACAAACAGGGTCTTTGCTCCATTTGCAACACAGTGGTTGTTCATGGTTCCTGTCATTGCAGGCCAAATTTAACAAATTAGCAGTGCCTGAAAAATTAAGTATTATATTTCCAGTATTAGTCATTTTCTCTGATTAATCTTCTATTACTGCAATACAGCAGCTTCATGTAGGAGGCAGAACAGGCATTTGTCACTAGCTCCATCCCAGTGATGATAAAGAAAACCTTACAGCAAAAAAAAAAAAAAGTTAATTTTTGCAGTATTTTTCAGAATTTTAAGTTGTCATTTTCAATGAAGTTTCAAGTAGTGTCTGTTTTGAGAAAGCCTTCGTAGGAATTCGCCCTAGCAGAAAGCAACCTTGTCTTTGGCAAAAAACATGTGAACCATTTCACCAGCCACACTGTGTTCACAGAAGTGTTAATTGGGCTTTGAAGCTGATGATATCATAAAGCACAATAATATGAGAAACAAACACTCAGCTAAGGCAAGGCACATGTATTTTTTTAAAAATCCCTTCTTCCCACAAATATCTTTTTCAGGGTGGACTCTGTACATCCATTCTCCCAAAACAAGATTTCCTGTCACACAGCTGTGTTCACTAGAGCCATCAAAGGAGTTAATAGATTATTAATAGCAGTTAAAGGTTATTACTTGCAATACCCTGTCCAAGAAAGAAATCCCAGAAGGAATCTGAATTCCCATTGGATGAGTTTCATATAAATATCTTTCAGAACTGCAGCTATGCCTTGTTCTGCAAGACCAAACAGACCACCCCTTTCCTAGAGAGACTTCTGCTAAAACAATAGCAAGCCTTGCTTTTCTGTGCTTAGTGATGAATTGGGGAACTAAGGATGTACTGTGCATTTTGAACAGATCCTTAGGACATATAAAAGACTTTTATTTAGGTTATACAAAAGGCTTATACTAAGGTCAACTTCTAAATATCCAAGAGTCACTCTAGACTTCCAGGACAGCATGAGTGAAGAATACAGACAGAAAGAAAACTCAGGTAGGACCCCTTCCAGAATGGGTTTTTTTCTCCAAACATCCTTTCTGCTTTACAAATTGTGCACACCTGCACTGCCAGGGAGTAAGAGTCCACAGGGCTCTGGGCTTGGGAAGAGCTGCATTCCTGCACAAGCCCTTGCAAAATCCATGCCAGCAGCCATTCATCACTTGCATTCGTCACCTTAATTAAATACCTGCTCAGGTGCACGTTCTCTGATTCACATACTGCTACATTTTGGTGTGGAGCTGAGTCTTGGTATGGAACAATCCTTCAACAATGATTTTCCTTTGGTCTGAATTTGTTTCAGGAGAGGGCTCAACATGGAAGTTCAGAAACCCAGATACAGTTATTCTGAAGCCCTAATATTTCATCCTGCTTTCTCACAGAGCACACACGTCTCTGGAGTAGACACTGATACCAACCCACCATGTTTGATGGTTCAGGTAAAACAAAAACCTCATTTCCAAAAAAAAAAAAACCACAGAGGACTAAGCAGCCAAAAATTACTTAAAACTATACTCCTGGGTAAAACAGTTCATATGTTTCTATGAATCATTAGACATATTTATTTTTAATGTACAGAAATTCATTCCCCTACAGAGTTTCTATTCCTAAGGTTATTTTATTGTAAGAATCCAACTTATAATAAAGGTAAATACATATCATTTCTCACATACTCATTGAATTTTCCCCAGATGAGGCTTTTAAACATACTTTAGTTTATAAAAGGTCTAGTTCTTAGATATTTACTTGTTTCTACATTAGATGGTTACACGATTGAAACGTAAAAGTCCAGAAAACCTTCTGGTTTGTCTCTAAAGATGCTTAACCTTTTGTTAAACCTGCTGTTTTGTAGCACAAGGCATTGAATGGAGCTGGAAATGGTACATCCTTACACTACTGTTAACCTGAAGGAGCAGGCTAAAATCAAAGGTGATCCTATTTTAAAGCTGTTCAATGACTACATAGACTGCCGAGGATCAGAGATCTGCAGCTACTGCAAACTGCAATGTAATAAATAATGAGTCAATGAGCTAATTATTTTAATGCCATTGGGATAAAACTCTGAAGCATAACTAGGTGCTGAGTAGACAAATTCTTCCCGTCTACAGACTTCACTTAGCTCCCGATCCACTTTTGAATTCAAACTCTTATCCTTAACTTCCAGTTTTCAGTGGTTTTTTGCCAACGAGCAATTCAAGTTTGTTAACTTACAATACTCACTTATCCACGAGGAAAATAAAGGTCATAGAAACTTTTAGTTTATTGTCTGCAGTGTCCTGCAGAAACCCAATGTGACCGGTGATAAGCAATGCAACTGATATTAATTCAGAGTTTCCCCTTTAAAAAAGGAAACGGGTCAAAGGATATACCCTCTAGGGTATGCGCTGGGATTACACACCTGTGATTAATCTAACAAACTGCTGGAGATGTGATTGTTTCTTCATAGAGCTGCAGCTGAAACAACAGTTCTTTGGCAGTAAAATAAATGTAACCCCTTGTGGTGCCCCTAGACATACAAGATAATTACAACAAAGTACCTTCATAGGAAGTTAGGACACTCCTGCTGCATCATTAAAATAAACGGACCTGTGATAACTGATGCAGCCTTGGAAGTGCCACAGAGGAGCATGGTACTCAAGAGATGAAAGAGATCTGCTCTCCTCCCGGAACGTGCATGTGACTTCCATTAGCTTTAGTGGAGGCTGAGATTTCCAGCCCAAACCCAGCAAGAATAAGAGACAGGTTTTATCCCTGTGAAGTCAACTGCAGTTTTGCCTTGGAGTTCAGTGGGGCAAGACTTCTAAAGTAAAACTTAATTACCCCAAGGCTCTTCAAGGCTGCTCTGTGCCTCTCCTTGGAGCCCAGTGCGGGGAGGTTTAAGCTCTCTCCAACCGAGCTGGCTGCCGGAGCAGCAGAGCCCCGTCTCCCGAGTGTCGTACCCCCAGGACAGCTGTTTGTTTGCCTGCACAAAGGCAGCCCTCGTCACGCTCACGCCGTCACGCTGCAGCCAGGACTCCTGCCAAAACCTGCACCGAGCTGCTTGGGACCAGCCGCAGCCTGAGGACCACCGTGCTGGACCCAGTAGGGGCATTCCCCAGAGGTTTTCCCAGCATTAAACACCATAAAGAGGAAATCATACTATCACTATTCAATTACATCAATTAAAGGGTAGATTAATATCAAATAAAGAGAAATTTCTGCAGTTTTCACAGGCTGGGTGATGACTTGCAGGACAAAGTAAATGAAAGGCAGAAAGGTCTCCCAATGACTTACCGCCTCCAACGTCCATCCCATTTTGATCTGAACACATCCATTTTCATTATAAACATCTCAACAACAGCGTTTCAACAACTATCTTCAGCTAGCAATTTCCAAGTCATCACGCCATCAAACACATCTATGAATGAGAATGCAGTTCTTCTAGATACCCAAATCTTATTTTTGTTTTAGCAAATTGCCCTAATTATACTTCATAATAATGCTGGAAGCGCTTCTCTTCCTCAGGGCACATACCCGGTTGCTGATACACACATCATTCTGAGGAAGAGCTTCCTAAAGCCCTGCCCTGAAGACTTGTTTCCCACTTCCCAGGATATTTTAAGTCAATGTGTATGCTGCTCTCCATCCATATCCAAAACGTCGTGAATTTCCAACGATTGTTAACAGACTGTGTCGCAATCCTGTTGGAGTACCAGATACCCACCCATGACAGTTAGTATAGATAGGGTCATTAGGAGAGGTAATTTATGTTATATTTATCACCATTTAGTGGGAAATAAAATACGTTGAGGGCGCTTTTCTTCATATTTTTTTTTTCTGGGCTGGTAAGCCCAGCGGTGTCCATTTATTTGACTCCTGTCTCTTCATCCTTTTCAGCTGAGTAGGTGTGCAGATAATGCTGTAAATCTGAAGGAAAGGGTGAGCCTTCACAGTAGACAATATTTTTTCTCTGGAAACAGGAAAAGGCAATGTAGTAGTATAGATGTGAAAGTTGTCTTCACCACTTCAAGAATGAAAAATGTGATTTTTATTTTTTTAGAAAGCAAAAAAATGTACAGGCATAAATTCTGCATAGGTAAATGTTTATGTAGGAAAGTTTACCATGTTACAGAGTCCTGTTCTAAAACAACTAGGGCAGTATGATGCTTTAATGTAACTTCTGGCACGGTAAATTTGTCTGTATAAAAGGGGCCCTGAGCTGGGTGAACACACCAAGTTGTCTGTCCTGTGCCAATGGAAAAAGAGCCTAATAGTCAGGCTACAAGGAAACAAGTTCCAGGTTCAGACTGATTTAGAAACACAATAAGAGCACGCGGCGTTAGGTTTTAGGGCAGAAGTAAACGGGTATTTCAGGAATATCACGCCATTTCATCCCCGCTGACTGGTTGGGTACCTCTTGGCTAGAAGCAGATTCGATTCACCGTGATGTGAATCAAATGTTGTGGATAAGAAGCAAAACGCAGATAAAAGAGGAGCTTTGTTCTTAGATGCCCTTCTCCTCTACCACCAAGAAAAAATACAGGGAATCTAAATACTCCCCTACTGCAAAACTGGCAAAAAGCAGAATTTGAGACTGGTTTAGAGGGCTAATCGCTGCAAAAATTCTTATAATGAGATTTAATTTCTTCCCAATGCATATCACCTCTATAAACAAAATAAAACCTAAAAATTTAGAAGTATCCTAAAAGAATAAAGTAACTGAAAGTAATTTTTAAAATCCTAATGTCATTAAAAACTGCTGATTTTTATAAGATTTTAAATAGCATAAATGAAAACAATATTTTTCCTTGATGAAGTCTAGTGTTGGACTTATACATTTGAATTTTACAGATTATCTTGAAGAAAGATAATTTTACTTTTTACACCAATAATTCATTTCTTATACTTGTTTTTTTTCGGTAGAAGTTACAGTCATTCTTGTCACAATTCTTGTATCGATATTCGATAGAATCTTTCCTAGCATAGCTGGTACAATTGACTACATGATTATATTCTCTCAGTGAATTTTTCTTTTGAAATAAATGCCCATTAACCCAAGGTAACATGATGCATAAATAAAATAACTGCATCTTAATAATCTTAATAAAAGAATCCTTTTCATGCAACGTCATTTTTAGATGGTTATTGCAGCAAATTCCCTATTTACAGTAATTATATTTAAATATCAATCTTTTTTGACTTACTAATGTGCAAGAACATGTCCATTTGAAAGTAGACACTTTTTATTTTAATCACATTACCCAAAGCCACCTTCACCATCTCTGTCTAAGTAAAGACTTGCTGCCCAAAAGCTAGTCCATGTGAAATACCCTTCCTTACCAGGCTGTACAGATTAAAGGCTGTACAGACTAAAAGGACTCTACAAGCTCTATTTTGTAGCTACACTTTTGCCAAATACCTTGCAGATGTTTTCGGCTAGCTTTTGTCTCTCTGAGTCTGCATCGTTCCTTGGGATTTCTACACGTCTGTGAACTTCAAAATTCACACCAGACAAACATTTATCGGCTTCTCTGCAGCTCCCCAGGTCTTTAGCCCAGACCCAGAGTCACAGTCTGAGCTGCCCTCCACAAGTCCCTGTTTTCACAGATGCCTATTTCTGGCTTTATCAAAAAAAAAGGAAGGACTTTTTGGCCAGATCTTCACTTCTGGTGCCTCATATCAATTCTGGGAACCGGGTTGGGGCACAGGCATCCAGGCCAGGCTCTCACCATTCCTGGCTGGAGAATCTCAGGTGACTTGCAATTATTTCCCTACCCAGACTTTAAGAAAAGTCTCTCCTTTGCATTTCTCTGCCTCATCAGGGAGGATGATTTTAACCAACGTCACGTCCATTCCCAGGGATGTTTGTCTGGGGGTCTCTCTGGTTACTGTCCCTTACTAAGGAGCGTTTGGGTTAACTCCATTGAGCCCCGACTGAAACAAGTAATGTCAGTCAATACGTTACTCATTTCAACAATTTAATTGCACATTAGAAAGCTCAACAAACATTTATTTTGAAGTCATGGGCAAATCTTTAGTTGTGGGGAAGAAAATCTCCAGTAAACAGATATTTCCCTTAAAAGCTGGAGTCACCATCTGTGTCGAGCCTCCAGCCAAAATAGATACATCGAAAACCAAAGCTAAAGCAGAGGATAACACTGGGGGCTCAGCCCCCAGTCCCTGCCCAGCCCAGGCAAACTCAGTTTCGCAGTGAGATTTTGTTACCAGTAAGTTGGTTTCGGTTGACATATTTCACCCACCGAGGTAACTGATTGAACACACACGGAAACAAAAGGGAAAAACAAATCAAATCCTTGCTATGCCAAATTTTATACACTCTCCTTCCTCTTCTCTATTTATAGCACTTTTCTTCTCTTGGCAATGTCCCAAAGAGTATCAAATGTGTCTTGTTGGTAAAAAAATATTTAAATGGTAGCTCTCAGCTTTCATTGGAAATGGTGTAAACGGTCAAAGACTAATTCCTTTTATTTTGGGGGCCAAACAAGACAAATAACAAGAAGGAAGAAAAATGATGAAAGGTAGGACACTGCAGTTCTGCCCTCAACACTGGCAGCTCAGTTTGTTGAAAACTGCAGACCTTTGGTAGCAACATGGCAAATCCTTACTCCTTCTGGACTGCTCAGGCACCTCTTTTAGCTCGGCGCCCTGGGCACAGCGAGAGTTATGGGGGCAGATATGTCTCCAACAGCACCAACTGATTCTTGGTAAATGGAAACAGGCACAGGCACACCCCCACATGAAGCTGATGGGGAGAGGTGGGAGGATGCTGAAATGTTAAGCTTGTCCCCCAAGGCAGGCTCAACACAGAGCAAGGATGCCCCGTTTGTGCTCCCTGGGAAGAGATCAGGAGTAAGACTACTGAAGGTCACTGATGGCAAGCTCTTGTGAGCCTTGGCATGGTGGCGGCCTTCGTGGTCGTAACGCTGCTCCTGAACGTGACATGGTGACCTCTCCGAAATGCTCAGCATTGCCTGTCAACTGTCCTTCACAAAATAATTGCCCGGGCAGGACTGTGCTTGTCCCATCAAACTCTGTCCTGTTTGGGAACGGCACCATCATGCAAGGTTGTCCTAGGCACTCGCCCTCCAAAGCTGGAGCTCACCATCACCCTTCTCTGCTGTCAGAAACATGGTTTCTAATCACACACGTGAGCTACCAGAGGCGTGAGGTGCTCTCCCTGCATGAGATTTCTGGTCAGAAGCATAGAGATTATGGTCTAGAGTATCTCTACAGGGCATCTGCACTCAATGGCTTTGTTTTATAAACCACGTTTAACCAGGTTTTCAGTTTCAGAATAAGACAAAAATTCTGCTCCAAGACCCTTCTTCCCCATCCCCTTACCAAGAAGCCTTGTTTCAAAGCAAGAAGCTCATATACCATTTAAAAAGGAATTTCAACATGGCTAAAGCCGTTTCCCTACCAGCTGAACCATTCTGGCTCACATTTTCCAAACTCATACAGCACAACCCAGGTTCGGGCTACAGGAAATTTCAGTCTAAGCAGATAACAGATGGCAGAGTTATAAACAACTGAGGACTGAATCTTTTAGAAGAAACTAACAGGAGACCTCAATAAGAGGTCGTGCTAACATGTCTGCTCATAAAACTTAACTTTTACGTGGCATATTCTTATTTCAAAGCGGACGCATGAATACTTATCATACAATTGTGTGCTTTCCTAACTTTATGGTTTTCATCACCTATTTCAATAGCTCTGAGATAGTCCATGCTACACTCTCATACGGTACGAGCTTATGAAAATAATGATAGAATCTCATGCTATAAATCATTTGCAAAGGAAAGGTGATTTTTATTTTTATTTTTAAGAAAAGAGTCTATAGACCGTGCACACTCATTTAGGTTGCTTAAGTGTATATACATGTTTACATTTAGTATTAAAATGCTTGAGCATCATTTAAAGTGTAAAAATACAGTGAAGGGAGGAATTGAAGGGAGTGTACCTTTCAAGGAAGCACATTCTGGGTGTGGGTGGAGGATAAGTGCTAAGTGAGGGCTACAGTCCCAAGTAGATTAATTACAGGTTCACAAGACAACCCCACAACTACCTGTGAGCGTGAGCTAACGCTGCGAGCCCAGCCACAGCCACTCACCTGCCCTCCAAACACCACAAAAGTCACCTCCCGTGTGCTTCTGAGATGAGGCATCAGTTTTGATCATATAAAGCCTAGGACAAGTTGATAGGTCTCAAGACCCTCATGGCATGGACAAGCATGGACCCATATTGGGCAATAACCTGGGGTGCCACAGCCACCCCAAATTCAGGGTGCAAGGACCATTCTTCTGCTAATACCAAGGAGAGTATTTCTGACAAGTATTTGAGATCTTAGCCCGCAAAGAGCAAAGGACTGAGAAGAGAAAGGCTTCCAAAGCCTTGAAACATATTTTTATAAAAAAGACAGGATTTTGTTTAACATTTTTGAATCGTGGCTTATTGCCCACCAAACAAAATGTTAACAAGATAAACTTGTAATTTAAATTACTAGTACTTCCAGGATACTTAGAAATGTATATTCTTTTCATCTAGCCTGATGATTAAAAATGCCTTTGGGATCATGCCTAGAATAATGTTTTACAGTATGGAGGCCAATAAAGAGTCTTTTGCTAAAAACTTGGATCAGATACACTGTTACTGTTCCCACCTCTTAATCAATTAAAAATATATATCTTAACAGCATATGCCTTGTAAGAAGGAAAACACAGAAGTTATTCTCCTCTTCATGAACACGCGCAACTGTTACTCTGTTTAATGGGACATATATATGTACACCAAACAAAAAAATATCTTCCAGAATATGAAGGATTCATATGTATCTGTAAATTATTACATGGTTAGGTGCAGGTTGGCCTTTTGCCATCCTAGACTCAATGCACCCAGTTTTGCCTCGTCTTGGAAGCTGAACAGTCCCAGGCCTGGCTAGCATTTCAATGGGGAGACCATCTGGGAATTCTGTGTGCCATGGGCACAAGCCAAGGAGTCACAAGGTGGCGAATATTAGGCAGCAGAAACTGAACGAGTGGAAAGATGTCATTCAGCTCCAGCAGCACTGCCCAACCGATGAATGGGAATTTCTCCTGCCTCCCCGTGCCTTCCCCCAGGCAGGAAATATTCAGAGTAATTTTAATGGGAAGGACACTGGCAGGATCCAAAGTGAAGGATACAATCAGAAAAACAGCAGTAAATGTAACACAAAATTAGAAATACGGTGAAGAAAATATCAATACTACAACTTGAACACTCCAAGTCAAGTGGGCGAAATCTGTTTGCAGAAATATGCATAATTTTTTTTTTTTTAATCACTCGCCTGAAATCTAATGGGAAGTATTTTCTTTAACAAAGTAAACAAGAAGCCCTGTGGCTGCACACATCAGGCCTGCAGCACTTACACACACTGCGACTGCTACCAAACCAAACAGAAAGACACTTTTGATTAGCAAGTGTATATACATGTGTGTTGGACCTCACAGCTATATTATAAATGGCAGGGATGTTTTTGACAGTCAAAACATTTAACATTATAATATGCTTCTAATTGAGAGATCTAACTAATGCCTGAGGCTATTGCAGAAAGCACTGGAGGAATCTAAAAACCGTTTCGAGATTTAGCAGGAAGACGGGAAAAGGGAACTCCAGCAAGTCTGTTTCGTTGTCTAAGGTTTGTCCACAAGAAAAAAGACATCCTCAAGGAATCAGGAGCCTTGACAATAGCCAAGACATGGCCTTGGTAAATCAGATCTTTCTTTTTGCTTTTCTATATCTTCATCCCACCAAGAACTGCAGAATATTTAAACCACAAACTGTTGTTGCAATAGAATTAGAGAATGGTTATTGGTACTTACACAGAAAACATTTGATAGCTTAATGATTCCTGGAGTTTATTTTACTTATACTTGAGAAACTTTCATGTCTCTTTTTTTCTTTTTTAGAAAAAAAATTAAGAATTTTTTTTTAATGTCATGGGCATAAGCACGATGAAAAAGGGAAAGAGGACGACTTATGAAAAACAGATGTTTTGTAAATAAAACAAGCCATTGATGGCAATTTACTAGTCACCATCATGCTAATTATTATTTCCTGGGCTGCCAGCATCTATAAAAATATTCCAGTACACATCTACTCAGAACTGGAAGGGAAAAAGCTGTCTGAACTACTGGTACGGCAACACCGCTGGCATCAAGGGTGCCAGTTCTCCTCCCGACATTATACGGTAACTATTCAGTTACAGCTATGCAAAACGAGCACGTGGATTGCTAAACCAGAATAGCAGCGTTTGACAACAATTTACAGGGGTGTAAAATTTCTGTGCCGTGTTCTAGGCAACAAAGAACCACAGGAACCATAATCCGTTATCTGAAACTTCGCTATCTGCAAACGCAGACAGATACAAGCAAATCCTTCATTGCAAACAGCAACGGGCTTGCTGTCATTAATCACTACAAGGAGGCTATTGAAGACAGACTCTGGGATGGATTTCAGCAGCAGCCTGCAGCTTTATTAGCTTAACATATCCAAGAATTTAAGTGGATCCAGTGTAGGAGTTACAGGACTCCCACCATCCAACTTATAATTCATGGTCGACTGTCCTCAGCCTATCTACAGAAACCACTTTCAGACATCTGACATCTTCTCACCTTAAAGAGAAAGAGAGGAGCACGGAGGGAGGGGGGTGTCTCAACCTGCAGAGGTTATGGGTCTCCTTTCTCATCACTCTACCAGCAAAACCCCAGCTCTTCATTTCTGGGAGATCAGACTTCAACCTCCTGCCCATGCTGGATACCAGCTTCAAGTTTCAACGTAATCATTACACTAAATATTACAAAGGTATAAAGTGTACTTAATATTTATACCCATGTCCTATGCCAGATTTATTGCCACGATGGCATGTGAGTGGAAAACCAGGCAAATAACACATAAAAATATCTGTCCTTCCGCAGTTTTATACTAGTAGGAAAATATGTTATTCTGACATCAAAACAGGCAGCCTGTTAAATCTGCAAGCTCCTGAAAACATAGTTCCTAAATTATAACTACAAGTCAAGAATGAAGATACAATTTAAATTAATCAGAGTTCCCAACTACAGCACACACTACGTCACATAAGCTCCAAAAGCACCACCAAGCCTCCAAAACCATGCTCTTCTAGTGGTGGGAAACCTTCTTCTATTTTCTACCCAAAATTTATTCACTGGCAGTTTTTACCCCACTTGACCCAACGCTGCCTGTTAGCTTAGGTGGGTCTTCTTCCTTCCTGATGTTTGACTCCAACCCCTTCACCACGTCAATGAAAGGGGGAGACCAAGCTCCTACCATCTCTTGGCTGACCAGTGGGAGAAGAAGCCGACAGAAGAAGGAGAGGAAACCTTTTTTCTGTCCTCTCCTGTGCTTGCTGCCCTCCCTGCTCCTTTGGCAAGCTCTTCACCACCTGGCAGCTGACCAAGGCTCTGACCACATTTGTCATTTCTTCACTGGGCAAAACCGCAGCGTAACGTGTTTATTAGCCATGAAACAAAGAAACCATCCCCCTTTAGGAATTAACAGGACTTGACAGTAAATAAATCATGTTGAATAGACTTGAAGTGATGGTTAAGGCAAAGAGTTTTGGAAAGCCGAAAAAAAAAAAAATGGGGAAAGGGAAGAATGGTGTTTTGGGAATCCTGAGCTGTGAGGAAAGTTTTTGTGACCTGGATGAGCACAAACCTCCCTTTTCCCCGTTACTGATCAGCAGATTGGGTGTGCGTTTCCACACGGTGACATGAGCTGGAGTGACACAGGCTCTCAAAGCAGCCCCCACTCCCAATATATGCAGGAAGGCCAGCACTGGATGGAGTGGCACAAAGTCCTCCACAGACTGCGTTTCATCTCACCCTGAAAAGACAATAAGCATATTGTCCTAATCCCAAGGAGGAAGAAACTTCACCCAAACTGAAAAAGAAATGGAATTTTAAAGATTGCGTTAAATGGTTTCAGACCGTTGGCCAAAGACTGTGTCTGAGGCCACAAATGCCTGTGCCACCAGCATCCTCTCTTCAGAGCCAGAAAAGCTGGAGCTGAAGGGCTGGAAACACCAAACAGGGCTGTAAACTTCCTGGAGGTTTGTCTTGGCATTTGTTTTTACAGATTTACAGATGCAGCGAACGCTGTGTTTAAAATACGCTGATAAAAAGCTGCTTTTTATCAGCTTCAGACAATTCAGCACCCACCGGTGTCCCCCCGAGACAGCCAGGGACAAACTGGGGGGGCGGCCCCTGCAGGGTGATGAAGGACACCAGGGGCAACAAGCAGCCCTCTGGGCTGTACCGGGGGCAAGAGAGGGGCTGGGAGGAGGGGGCTTGGCAGGACACTGCCGTGGAGGAGAGCCCAGGGTGCTGAGAGGTCTCCATCACCCTTGTAAAGCAGTCACAGCCAGCTCAGAGCTTGGCAGGAGGGAGGTGACAACTCTGGGAAAGACAGGCCCAGCTCAGCCACAAGAAGAAGCTACTGGAAAGGGGCAGAGCAGACAGGACCAGCCAGAAGAAGACCCCAGATCCAGGCTTGCTGCTGTCCCTGCCACCCAGAGAGGAGTGGGAAGCAGCACGGCTCTGATCTGTGATCATTTTGGCTGTCCCCAGCAGTTTAGGGCCCCTGGCACCTCTCTGCTTTCTACAGCCACAGGTCCTGGTCCAGGTTACTGCTGGAGGATTAGAGGTGTGAAAATAGAAACGCCGTTTCTTTAGGGGCATCGGCTGTTAATTCTCTGCCAGAGGAGGGCTCCTTTGTCAAACCTTTGTGCACTTGAAGAAACGGCGGCTGGTGGAGCAATTACACGTGAGAGAGGGTAATCACAGAATCACGAAATCGTCAGAGTTGGAAGGGACCTCTAGAGATCCTCCAGTCCAACCTCCCTGCCAAAGCAGGGCTGCCCAGAGCACATCACTCAGGACTCCATCCAGGTGGAGCTTGAAGATCTCCAGAGAAGGGGACTCCACACCCTCCCTGGGCAGCCTCTGCCAGGGCTCTGCCACCCTCACCCCAAAGATGATTTTTTCTCATATTTGAGTGGAACTTCCCATGTTCCAGCTTGTGCCCATTGCCCCTCGTCCTATCGCTGGAAACCACTGAAAAGAGTCCAGCTCCATCCTCCTTCAACCCACCCTTTAGATACTTGTAAACATAGATAAGGTCCCCCTTCAGCCTTCTCTTCTCCAGGCTAAAGAGCCCTAGCTCTTTGAGCCTTTCCTCATAAGGGAGGTGCTCCAATCCTTGAATCATCTTCACTGCCCTACACTGGACTCTCTCCAGTAGTTTCCTGTCCCTCTTGAACTGGGGGGCCCAGAACTGGGTGCAGTATTCCAGTTGTGGCCTCACCAGTGTAGAGAGGGAGAATGACCTCCCTTGACCTACTGGCCACACTCTTTCCTCTGCAGCCCAGGGTTCCATTGGCCCTCTTGGCCACAAGGGCACATTGCTGGCTCATGCAAAGTTTGCTATCCACCAGAACCTCCAACCTAATGAAAGAAATGTTTTCCCCAGTGGGTCCCAGGCCAGGTGATGCCCACAGGCTGTGCTAGGCAGGCAACAGCACTAAGCACAGGTTGTCCAGGGGGAAACTATAGGCAAGGGAGTAAAGCTGCTGGCAGACAAGAGCCATTGTCAGCAACTGCTAGTTTGATCCATGCAAGGAGCTGTACTGTCACCTTGGGGCTTGAGGACACCAGTAGCCAGCACACCACAGTGATGGCTCAGAGATCTGAAACGACTCCAGCTCTCACACAAGCCAACAGGCTGAAAGAAAAGCAAGTGTGGACTACACAAATTAATGGCTGTCGCTGAGCACCTGCTGCAGGCCAGTGGAAATCCCACTCTTCCTGAACCTGGCAAGATCCACGCTCTTGTGCAAGAGCAGGATTGGTGTTCAGCAGGAGTGTGCCACGGGCTGAACCGAGGCATGGGCTGTGCACGGGAGCCACCGCTGAGCCTGAGCAGGAGGTGCAGCTAGTGAAAAATCAGGTGGTGGAGACAGCATCTCAAAGCCTCTGACAACAGCAGAGGTGAGAAGAAGGAAGGCAGCCTGGCTGGTACAAGTTAGGGGTTGACTTAGCAGAAGCCTTGGTGGAAGGCAGTGAAAGGAAGAGGTTAGCACAGCTGCGGTAATGCTGCACCGGTGCATCCTTCAGGAATAAAAAAGGGAGCTTGTCAAGATATGATCAAGTGCAACATCAGATCACGCTGAAACTAAGGAGCATTCCTGGCAGGCAGCTCCCAGCTTGAATTCCCTGAATATCAGGTATCAGTGAAGCTAAGAGGTATGCTGGAGGTTAGCCTGAGTGGACCACATGCCTAACCCCAGACATCCCCACCTGCACGCCCTCAAAAGCCCAAAAGAGATGTAAAAACATGCACTGGCTGCATGAGACATAAAGCACAGGAGGGTCAAACACATGGATAAAATATTAGGAGCAAGACATTTCGGCAGTTTTAATTGGGATAATCTCAGGTAATGATGGGAGCAATGGACCAAGGAAATAAACTGCCTATTTGGATTGCTTCAGTCCTTCAGGGTGCCTTCTCAACCTGGAATGAATCAGGCACAATTTAGAGGTACTGAAGGATATATAGAGGTTTTTTTTAAATTAAAAGAAGAGATTTCCATTCAATTCAAAATATTGTTTCTGAGAGCCGAAGAAGCCTTCGCGTATTTCATAAGGCACATTAAGAGCAGCAACAATTTTTAAGATTTTAAAGGCTTAAACCTCAAGAAACAATTAGCAGCCTGTAAGGCGCTGCATCCTGAGCATAGTCAGTGAGGAGAGGCTGGAAGTTTCAGATCACCCCCAGAAAGCACACAAAACAAAAAAATACTGGCAAAACCACAGGCTACCTGCACAGAGGACACCACATCTACAAAAGCTTTGAGCACGTTATCAGAACTGACAATGTAATCTTGTCACTTAAGAAACAAATGGTCTAGACAAAGGAAGAAGAAAAGCTGATGAGTAAAACAAAGGAGTGGTTTCTGAGCCATGTTTTGCTCACGTTTTCAGACCCACCCCTCAGTCGGCAGGAGTTTGCAATGCCCCAAAATCTCCTGGTGAGATCCGAAACTGATGAGGCTGGTAGGTGCTCTTTGATGAGTTTCCCACAGATTAAATGGGGGTTGCTACAGAACTGGAGAGTTCAATTGTTGTGGAAGTCCTCAAATCCTCTCATTTACATTTCCTCAATAAGGAATTCAGTGTACACAGGCTCCCAACAGCCTGTAGCAACTCCTAATCAAGCACAGCCTAGCAAAACATCCATGGAGATGGATTCACAAACCAGCCAAATAAACATTTGCAGCTCAACAGAAAACAAAAGGAAAATGTGGCTGCTGTTTGCAGGGCACAAGTGTGCTCAGGCTCCCTCCGCTCTGCCTGGATAGGACAAGACTGACCCAGGGATCCCGGTTACTTCTTGGGCACAAAAAGTGTCTATCAAAGGAGACCTCAGTTCAAACAGAGCATCGACAGGGTAATCGCCGGGAGTTCATACAGATCAGTTTCAAGGACTTAAAAAAATACCATCTGAAAATCACAGCTTTCTGGTAGTGTATGGCACTTCTGGAAATACGTAAGAGCAGAGCATGAAAAGGAGCTTGAGACTCTTACAGACACGTTGGTGAGATCTGTAATGCTGTGGATCAGCCCATGGGGGTCACATCTATGATGACACAGAGAAAGAACCTGACTTGTGTGTGCCAAAAGCTTAAGGTAATCATATGATCACATTATACATAGTACAACATAAGGTAAATATATTATAAGGTACTTTGTGAAAGGAATTAAGAGTAATCACCCTACTGGCTTCATGCTCACACTGCTCATCCAAGAACAACAGGACTATGCTTGGAAGATACCTTCAACTAATTACAATTAACGACCCAGGGCTCAGCTACCTAACTCCCTCCCAGTGGAGCTATTTTTAACCCCACAAACCCTAGCTTGATTTTCAGACATGGTGGTCGAGCACCACCACCACGGTGCCAGGAGGTGGAAGAGAGCTTGAGGCAGGAGAGAAGGTGCCAGGATGGAGATGGGCGGTGGGAGTAGGAATAAGTGCCCATTCTGCAAGCAGGGCAGTGGGTCTGAGCAACAGGAGAAAGCTGGGGGTGGGGAGGGGGGAAGAAGGGGGGGGAGAAGGGGAGAAACTCCCAGGCACACATTTCTTCAAAGGGAATGTTAATAATTGGGGAACAACACAATCTGTGCCTACTGAAGAAAAAAAACAGTGCACAATACCTTGTAATATGTTAAGAAAAGGTATGCAGATTCAGTGAAAGACTGGAAAAATCAAAATACTAAAAAAAAAAAAACCCCACAACAACTCTTCTAGACAGATGCTAAAGGGAATTTGATGATATCCCTTCCAGAAGCATCTTATTTCTCCTGACCTGAGAGAGGACTCGTAGCACCCAAGGAGCTGCTCTGGCACGCTCAAACACCCCGGGGGGTGTCAGAGAGCCTGTGTGGCCGGCGAGGGGGCGAGGGGGCTGGGGGAACCATGAGCCCTGCCTGCCCCCAGCCGCCTCCCCCCACAGAGCATCCTCCCCTCTCCGCGGGGCTGGGCAGGCAGGCTGGCAGCAGCCCCGGGGGGGGGAAGGCTGCCCACACCGGAGCAACTCCCAACCCCGATGGCATCGCTGCATTCGCTTTTAAATGTTGTTAAACTTCATGGGAGGGGACGTAATACATCTAGCATTTCTGGTGTAGAAATCTAGAACCCTGTCTTCTATGGCAGCCAGCTGATCTCCGGTTTTATATTAGCCAGTGAAGTTTTCATCTCTCATATTCCCAAAACCTCACTGCTTTCTACGGGCAGTTGTGAAAATTTGCCTTTTAAAATGCTAGAAGACAGTCATCAGATTTGAGTCAGTATGAAAGTAGGAACTTCACCACGGCTGTTGCATTTTCCTTACTCAGACTTCTTTCTTTTTTGGAAGTACAACTTGCATCTGACCCAATTAAAGTTTATTCCGCTTTGGTATGTTTAATTTATATATTTGCAGGCGATAACGGAGCAGGAATATACAAAACACCTATTTTTAATGTTTAGACAAAACCTGCCGAGGATTTACAACAAGAAGATCTGGGAAGTAATCCGTCTCTGTAACTTAACTTGGGCAAAGCTTCTGCCAAGGACGTTTATCATTTTGCTTTCCACCTTCTCCAGGAAACAGGCAGGGGAAGGCAGGAGCAGTAAGTACCTCCTCGCAGAACACGCCGTCGGTTGGGCAGGAAGAGCCATCCTTCCTTCCTTCCTTCCTCTCTGGGGCAACAGGAGCTGCTCCCCGTTCAGCCAGCGGTTTCTTTTGTTTTGCTTTGCTGAATACTGGCCTCCCTGCTCCAGCAACAAGATAAGGACTGAGAATGGTCAAAAAGGACAAGACAGCAACAAACAAAAGAGGAAGGAGAGAGACAACAGCTCTTACAGACCCAATTCCTTTACTGATGTCTATCTCCATGAGGATCACAGAACACCGGGTTTCGACAGCATCAAAATTTGACTAAAACCACTTTGCTCAAGAAAAAAAGAAATCCATTTTTATTCTGTAATATGCACAGCCACCAAGAGACTGGTGCTAAACAATTTAAAAAAAAAAAAAAATCACAAGAAAAGAAAAGGAGAAAGCTGTAAAAACAGTTTGAGCACTCAAAGGTTGCATCATAACGGCTCCACAGAAGGGGGACAAAAAGGGAAGACAGCACAGGAAATGTCACTCTGGCATTTCCTAATTCCTGAGCACTTGACTTCACAACCTCTGCTTATTTTTGTACATAATTTCCGAATGGAAATTTCCTTCATGGAAAGGCTAGGCAGCACCCCACAGCCTCCCTGGCCCGAAGCGTGGAATGCTACGCGACGCTGCCCCAGCCCCTCCAGATGGCTCCCCCCGTGGCAGCCCCATGGCAGCCTCCCAGCCTGGAAGAAACAAGGGCTCCAGTCGGGTCAAATCCTTGGGAGACTTGAACAGAAAAGCCCAAAGACTCTCAAACCGTAACCGCCCTGAGGATCACGGCTCGACCAAACTCCCACATGTTTTCCCAGGAGCAGCTAAAAGTCTCTTTCCAAATACTGTTTTTCCCCCCAACACTGGATCATGACACTGTTATAGAAAACACTACAGCTTTTCTCTAAGGTTTGGGATTTTTTTTTTTTTAATTTTATTTTGTTAACATGAGCCAAACAAAGCAATTTTCTCACTCTTGTTTTTAGAGAAATCTGAACCCTTTTAGTTGAAACTTTCCGTTGCAAGTTCTGCCTCAGGCTCAATATTTTTTTGGAAAAGTTTCAGTCCCAGTAGTTAAAGTTTGGCTGAGTTAAAAGCATGGCCACATAATGGAAAGAGTCAGAAAGCTTTAGTTATAAGCAATATTACTAGCTCAACCACTAATACACATATAAGCACTCATATATCTGGCTAACTTGCTCAAATTATTATAGTCATTCAGCTAATGACTGCACTTCCAAATAAATACATGAAGTCCAAGACGTACTTATGGGAATAGCTTCTTTAGCACTACTTATGTCCACAGAGAACCAGTATATCTAAGTCAAAAAAACCCTTTTTTTTCCAACCAAGGCTAATTCTCAGGGGGAAAAAAAAAAAAAGTATTTTGCTTACTTATCTAATTAATATATTTAGGTTATTTGATATATAAGACTGTACAAAAGTGGCAGAACATCATAGCACGCTGTCATTTCCTTTTGAAAAGGGAAATGATTTTTCTCATTTTTCCACTTTCCTGCATATATAAATGATATAATTGATAGAATAACAAGGTATAAATAAATATATGCTCTGCTGCCGGGTCTGTTTTGCTTAGCGATGCCAAAACGACACCAACGACAAACCATTGCCTCCCAGGGCTCCCCTATAATAGACTGGAACTGACTCTCCAGCCCACGCTGGCTGTGGTTGTGCCCTGCACCTGGAAGCTCTACAGTGACAGCTCGAGCCCCACTGGAGAGCAGCATTTTCCTTCCCACAACACCAAGGCATATGCACGGACCTTTTTTTTCTCTTCCCCTCTTCAGCAGCAAACCTCTATTGCCACTTTCCCGAGGTTCCTTCACATACCTCCACCCTCCTTCTTCAGCTGGGATAACCCCCAGGCAACGCAGCACATGAAATTCAGGGCAAGTGGGAAGAACAAATTATCCCAACGAGTTGCACCTGATAACCTCTAGGATAAAACCATGTGGCTTCGCTTGCAGCTCCACATTTATTTAAATCAGCTTTTTCTGCTGTACCGGTGGTGGAACAGCCCTACTGTGAAACAACGCTATTCCAGCTTTATGTGCTTATCGTTCTTGTTGTTCTCAAATTCACCTAGACAGGGAAGTGTTACAGCTCAACTTGTAGACGGGTTTTCGTGCAGATCCCACTGTGATCAAGTATAGTCAGTTTGATTCCCAACAACCCTGGCAGATGGAGACTTACAGCCCGCCTTGAAACGAAGATGAATGGGATAATCTTTGATGTTACGAGCCCGGTAGGAGGGAAAGTAGATAAAAGGTGTTTATATGCCATCTTCTGCTGTTAAAATAATCCACAATGCAAAGTCAAAGCAAGCATTTCTGTTTTAGTAAAATCAGCAGTGGCCTGTAGAACTCTGACAGGGATAAGTAGACCTCTTGTAAAGAGAGCATAGAAACAGTCTTCCCTGTGTACTTCTCTAAAAAAGAATCCATCTAGTGGTAAATTTTCACGTGTAGACACAGACAACAGTAAAATCAGTCCTTTGCCGTAACAGAAGTATTAACTAGCTTGAAATGAGGATGAAGATGACAAGCAATGAATGGCTTGTCAATGGTGCCTCGGAATATACACAATTGAATTAAGATATTGGTAAACTAAGTGATTGCCCTAGTATTTGTGCCGCAAACCGCTTTCCTTTATGAAATATTTTGGGAACATATTAGGGAATTTATAATACCTTCAACTTGCTTTCAAAGGAATTTTGAAATTTAGCAAGAGGAAAGACCCAGCACCAGAAACGAGCCTTTTCTCTGCCCCATAGCTTTGGGCTATGATTTGGTCAAGATATAAAGCTACCAAGGTTCCTTTCAGCCATATTCTCAACAAAAATGGTGGTGACGCACCAAAAATAACCACGTGTGCACATTCCAACTGAAGGCCAGGCCAAGGTCCTACTGTGGGAGCAGTGGTGGCACCCACCATGACGGAGGTTGAGGGCAAGCAGTGATGGTGAAAGTGGGGAGCAGAGGGGTGCACAGCCCCACTACCCACTCCCAGTGTGACCCCGGGAACCCATTTTCCACACCCAGAATAACACTATTATTATTCATTTAATCCTGTAATTCAAATTGGGTGCCAGGCTGAAGGTTCAGGTTTCAGGTCCTGCTAAGGAGGAATGCTGCTGCTGTCACTGGGAATTCCACGTGGAAATCCAGAGGGAGAGGAGGGGGGACACAGAGAAATTGTTTTCACCTTTAGAAAATACAAAGAATGGTACGGAAGATGCCTTACTGATGCTGGTGTAAGGCTGCTCGTGTGGGTTTTATTTAATCCCTTCTGTGCACACATTATAAGACAGTCTTTAATTGCACTATCATATGTTATGATATATATATATATTATCATGTATAGGATTTGTTGTGGGGTTTGCGAGGTTTTTTTCCACAAGACTTGATTCGGTAGTCAATAAACAGCTACAGGCATAAAGCATTAATCAGGTTTGTGTAATGAAGGAGGTTATTTTTAAGGAAATACTTACCTCTTTGAGACTCAGCACTAAACACGTTTCACTGTCTTTAGCTCGGGAGGAGAGTTCTATGGTGGGTAGGCAATTCCCAGTTCTCTATCACCCTTAGTTCCCAAAAAGAGTTTTTTGAGCTCCCGGGGAATACGAGAACCTGGATATTACTGATTCCTTTGCTGCATGCACAGCACCTGGAAGGGCAGGAGGGGGAGTTTGGGGAGGGGGCCGCATATTACAGAAAAGAGCAAGGGGCGGGGGGAGAGGACACTCACCCGTGGGTGGGGAGAGGTTTCACCTCCACCACCTCTCGTGGGAGAGCTATTTAGGAAACCCTGGCTGTTTGTGCACAGAGGGGGGATGAAAAAGAGAAAAAGAAAAAGAGAAAAAGAAAAAGAGAAAAAGAAAAAGAGAAAAAGAAAAAGAGAAAAAGAAAAAG
>JAOQGH010000012.1:18841423-18874152 GCA_025769975.1 Gallinago jamesoni | reverse complement strand
AAAAAAGAACAAAAAGAAAAATAAAAAAAAGAAAAAGAAAAAAGAAAAAAAAAAGAAAAAGAAAAAAGAAAAAGAAAAAAGAAAGAAAAAGAAAAAAAAAGGAAAAAAGAAAAAGGAAAAAAAGAAAAAGAAAAAAGGAAAAAAAGAAAAAAAGAAAAAGAAAAAAGGAAAAAAAGAAAAAGAAAAAAGGAAAAAAAGAAAAAAAGAAAAAGAAAAAAGAAAAAAAGAAAAAAAGAAAAAAGAAAAAGAAAAAAAAGAAAAAGGAAAAAAAAAGAAAAAGAAAAAAGAAAAAGAAAAAAAAAGGAGAAAAAGAAAAAGAGCCCCCACTGGGGTATTTTTAAGCCCGTGGGTCAAACCGATGGCGTGGCCCCCGCAGAAGCAGAAGATGCCCCCTTGTCTCCCCACCCTCTGAAGCCGGTTATTGCCTTTCCCGCCCGGTTCCCGCGGGACGCGGGAGGAACGCACCGGCGCTGCCCGCCCGGCTCCCACGCGTGGGCGGCTCCCGTCCCGCAAAACGGTGTCCGCCACCCTAAAGGCATGAAATTCCTGGAAAAGCCGGGCAAAAACTGGAGCTGGGCTGCGGGAAGCTGTGCGCTTCCAGGGGGAGGTCTCTTGCGGCAGGGGGGAGGGGCGGTGTCGGAGGCAGGGATGGAGTTGCCGCTGGACCAGCCTAGGCTGGAGAGGGGAAAAGTGTCAAGGAGGGGGTCGTGATGGGACAGGGGGTCCTGTCTCCCGAAGGACGGGCTCAGGACCGTGTCCCTGCCCGCTTTGTGCCCGCGTAACCCCGGGAGCCTCAGCATCCCTGCGAAGCTCCCGCGCAGCCCGGGGAGACCCTTTGCCCCCTCCCCGGGAAACTCCCAAATCTCTTGTTGGCCCTTCCCTTAAGGCATGGTTCATTAATACACAAAGTAACACCAAACAAAGCTTTTTTTTTTTTTTTTTTTTTCCCCCCTGAGCAAACAGCACACACAGCCGGGGGGGCTTTCCCTTCGCACCCCTTCTCTCCCTAGAAAAAGGCCACACTCCTCACCCTGCACCCACCCCCGAGGAAAGGGCTGGGAGGCAGGCGAGGCTGAGCAGCTTAACCCTTCCCTGCCTCCTCCTCCTCCTCCTCCTCCCCCTGGAAACTTTACTAAAATACCAGGGCCTCTAATTGTCCAGCTGAGTTACACTGCTGAAGGAGGGAAGTAAATTACCCACTCATTGAGGAAGGGTTTTATTCTGAGATGCAGCTGGGGTAAATCCTTGCTCTGAGTTTGTTGTGTTGGTCCTCGTTTCTTTGTAATTGCTTAAATAAAACCATAGAAATGCGCAATGTTCATACCTAAGAGGGCGGATAATATAAGGGGCTTGTACCTTACATGCTTCTGAAGAGTAGTATTTACAGGATCCCACAAAAACACACTTGGAAAACCAACCACATTTTCCCAGTGCTACTTGATTTTGTCCTGGGAACCAAGGGAAAAAAAAAAAAAAGAAAAAGACTGACAGCTTCATTAGTTAAAACCAAAGAATGACTAGTTAAGTTTATAGCTCTCCCCCTCCGCAGCTAATAGTTAAATGTTCATGTAAACAGCTGTGAATCTTATTGCGGGGATGTTTTCATGAGGCAAAAAAAGGGTTACAAGAAGGAAGCAAAAAGGCTGTCTAATGTAAACCAGAAGATATGCACTTTTCCCATAGTGCTCATTCAAACATCAGCATGTTTTATTTTGTTAAAAAAAAAAAAAAAAAAAAAAAAGGAAGACTATTTCAGTGGCTGTGAGCCCAAGATATGAGCTGTGAGCTCTAGGGTAGCACTTTAAAACACAAGATGTCCTCAAAATCTGTATATTTACCTAGCATCTTTCACAAGGTGATTTTCTTTTCAGTACAAAGTGTACCAATGTATGTCCTTCTCTGTAAAATATCTGCTTTTTAATAGTTGATAGAGCAGTCAAGGTTTGGGGTGTTTTTTTTTTTTATTCTAATCGGTATTTAAATTAACCACTGTCTGGAGATGTTTTCATTAACATTTTTGTTTGACTAGGCTGAAAAAGGGTTAAAAGTAACTATAGTCTCACAGTCAACAGAAAGCTATTGAAATGTTTGATTATCCCTGCAGCAAAGGAAAGAGGATAGTAATACAACAGCAACCTCTCTTGGGGTAAAGTCGAGATTTAATAACCTCCTCGGACCAAAGCAATTGTTCAAATCAAGCAAAAGGAAGTTCAAAATATTTTCAAGTACAATCTATTTCCTTGTGTTTATTTTGATCAAGATGCCCTCAGATAAATAGCCCTCTTTCACGGAAGGCAATAGAAATGTCACTGTTGACTCCAGGGAGATCAGGATTGATGCCTGGACATCATGTGGGAACATTAATTTAATATTCCACAAAACAGTGCAGTTAAAGAGTCAATATTTGCTGTCCACTCTCTCCCTGTTTTGTCAGATTTTTTTTTATTATTATTATTATTATTTAATCGAATCACTGTCCTACAACTCAGTGATGGAAAAGATCTAACAGATCGAGTGATCTGTTCTTCCTTTGAATGCCATGCTTCTTCCTGGGCTGGTTGTTGGGTTTCATTTTTTTATGGCTGCCTCATGGAGCGCGGTTTTTAAATATCCCAGGTGATAAGGGCTCCTCAAAGAGCCTTGCTGCACGTTGTGATGGATCTCCCACTATGATCAAATCCTGCTGTTTCTTGCTACGCAGGAAGTCTTTCCAAATTAGTCTAACACCAGGGCCGAGCACTGTGACTAATAGGCATAACTGCACTCCTCATGCTATCCGTGAGGCAGGTCCAGCAGGGAAAACATCGGCACCCGAGAATGTGCTTGTTATTCCCCGGCGTTAAGGGGCAAAATCTCAGCGAGAATAGACGAGGGAACGGATTTGAGAGTTTCAATCTGGAGGATAAGCAGTTGTGCGAGGATGCTTCACTCCGGTCGTGCCTTGTCAGTGACATCTCCAGACAAACCAAAGGAAAAGGAAAAACTCCACGCCAGCAGCCTCATGGGAAGGTGCTTCAGGATCTTCACGTGCTTCTTGACCAGTGTCACTGAGTTTGAACTAAGCAGAAGAAGAAACCGTGACCCTCAGCGTTAAATTCCATGAATCTACAAAAACGTCAAATCCAGAGGAGCAGATCCTACATTTTGTTGAGCGTCGGCCATTAGATGTCATCCACTTCAGCCAGTATTGTGTACCATAACTTCTGTCTGACAAAAGCATAATTTCCAGGAAAGCTTAAAAGCACCAAATAGCGGGGAATTGCCACTTCCCTGGGCAGTGTTCTACAAATGAATGCTTTCCTTCACACGTGAATTTTTCTGGCTCCAGTTTCCAGCTACTTGTCAGGCTATTTCTTTCCCCACGAGGTTAGAGAGACCCTCTACACCTCACATTTCCATCCCTTGAGCATATTTCACGTTGTAATCAAGTCCCTTAAGAAAGGACACATCTTATATGACACTTTTGGATTTCAAAACGTAAGGGTGGGAGGGTCTCTGCTCTTCAAAATTCCAATATCTCTTCAAAACCAAACCAGGCGTGTGACAAAGCATCGTTACCTTGCCTGGATATAAAGTTGAGGGAATGGTTTGTAAAGGAAAGAATGGGAGTAAAAGTATAAACTGAGCAGTTGTGAGAGAGAGATCCCAGAAGCCACTTTTTGGTGTGACTGAAGATTAAATTTTACTTTGTTAGGTGCTCACACGGAATTTGCTGTTACCTGTTTGAAACAGTATTGCTGCAAAGCTTTCACCTTCTCTTCCTAATACTGTCTGTTGGCTTTCGGGATATAAAGAAAAAAATTATTCTTAAAAAAACAGAGAAAATATATGAAGTTCCTCTGCAAGAAAAAGTCAGGATTGCCCTGTCCTTTAGTGAAACCCAAGGTGGGAGCTCTGTACCCTGTAGACCAGCCATGGCCAAAGCTCTGCCCAGAGAAGTTCCAAGGGCCAGAAGGGTCCCTACGGCTGGAGGGGTCCCCAGGGCCTCCAGGAGGTCCTCAGGGTCCTGGTGACAGGAGTTGTGGGTCACCCGGACCAGCAGCCCCCAGGTGATCTTAGCTCCATAGGTGGATCCTTGGAAGGAAAACTGCTCCTGAAAAATTAATGCAAACCTCCTCGACAGTTTAAGGCAGACACTGGTTGCCAACACGAGGTTCTTATTCAGATTTCACTCTTGGAAACTATTAATCTCTCCAGTCATGTTCATTTACTGTGACACTTGTTTTAGCCCCGGACAAAGAATGTGTTTGATAAAATGAGGGCAATATCTTTTTCGTTTATAGAGGCAATTAGCTACACACTCTCTGTTGTCAGAGCGACACAGCATCAATCACGGACGGAGATCGGTTTCTTTAAAAGTTAAATTCCCTGCTGTTGGCCCTGCCAGTGTTTCAGTCACATGCATTATGTTTACTTTGGGGAGGAAAATGTGTTTCGTTCTGGCAAGGGACAAAATGCTTTGGGTGAGGGCTCTTTTGTCAAGGGAAGACAGAATATTCTGATGCTTCAGATAAAAAGGGGAGATAAGGTCCCCGATTTGCTGCTGCCGCTTTAATCGCGGTTATTATGGCTTATCGTGACACGGTCGGCTGAAGTCTGTGGGATTGTTGCTTTCCCATGGCACAGCTCGCCTCTTCGGGATTTTACAGCCTTCCCCCCCGCAAAAAAAACATCAGATCAATCAATAAATCCCCGCGTACTATTCTTAATTCTCTTCTGCATGAACCCCGGGGGTGAAACATCGCTGCCCCTCTCCAGCATTTGGGTAATCCGGCAGGGCGTAGATTTTTTCGGTTTTGTTTAGTTTTTCTTAGCTTCCAGTTTCACCAGCTCCGAAAGCTTGCCCGCAAGGGAAACACAGAAACGCCAAATTTATGGCCGGGGGGGGGGACGGACCCGCCGCTGATTTTTCGGCTCCTCCGCAGAAACTCAGAGAGGAAAACCAAAGCCGAGGTGGCGATGCACCGGAGGACACGGCCCTTCCTCCCTCCCCGTGATTCACACCTTCCCTGGGCTCTTTCCCGGGAGCGCTGGGGCCGCTCCGCGCAGAGCCGCGCAGCGCTGCGCCGGCCGGCATGGTTCAGCTCTGCTGTGCGGGGCGGGGGAGGGGGAGGGAGCGGGGACGACACGCAGAAAACGGGTTGGATTTTTGAACGCCCTTGTTTCGGTCAGCCCGGAGGCGGCGGCCGGCGGGAGGGCGCGGGCGCTGCGCGGTGCTTGCGCGGCAGGGAAAACACGAGAGGGAAACCGCCTGCGCGGGGCAGCTCTGCTGCAGATTTGGAGGTTTGAATGATTTCTTCATTAGTTCCCAACAACCACTCACCAACACACACACACACCCCCCCCCAAAAAAAAATAAAAAAACACCCTCCCTCGTCTAGGAACGGGAGAAATTCGGCCCCGAATTTTCAGAGCAACGATCGCGCCCCCGCGCAAGGGAGAGGCATCTTTCCCCCCACCCCACCCCCGCCCCTGTCCCTGCTTTCCTGGTTTTTTGGGGCCAAAACAGGCGCGGATGAGGGTGTCCTTGCCGACGGTGGCCGGTGTCCCCTCGTCCCGCCGCCGCGGCCGGGGATCCGCCGCTGGGAGATGCGCGGTTCTGCCGCCCCCGCCTCCGCTGGCACGGCCTCCCCCCCCCCCTCTCCCCGGGGGGCTCAGCGCCGGCCTGGACCCTCCGCGCTGTCACCGCGCCTTCTCACCAACCCCAAATAAAACCATGACGCGGTGAGGCCGACGGGCGGGGGGGGGGGACACCCGCTGCCCCGAGGAGGGCGAGACGGGGCCGCACAAATATTGTGGAGGGGGGGAGTTTGCCCCCCGACCTTTTCTTTTTTTTTTTCTTAATTAACTTTTTTTTTCTCTTAATTAACTTTTTTTTTTCTTAATTAACTTTATTCGGTTGGAAGGCAGGGTGAGGATGCTCCACGGCAACAGCAACCCTCCCTCCCCCCGGTGCCTCCCCCGAAACGGAACCGTCGCCATCCCCTTGTGAGCTGGGGGGGCGCGGGGAGGTGGGAGAGCCCCCCCCCCGGTAAAGCTCCCCGAGGGTGGCAGGAGTTCTCCCCGCCACAAAGCAAAGAGCGAACCGCCCGGGTGTCCCGGGTTGGGGGGAGAGGGGGCGAGGATCGGGCCCGTGAACGGCGCCGCGGCCGTCGGAGGGGTGGTTTCGGCCCAGGCGGCCCCACCGACAGCTTCCCCGGGGGTGTCCCCCGCTACAACCGGCGGCAGGGTTGCCCCGGCACCCTCATCCCCCCCGGGACCCTTCCACAGGGCAAAATCCCGACCGTGGGGGAGCACCCCGCGCTGCACAGCCACGCACCGGGGACGGCGGGGAGTGGGAGAGGCGAGAATCGAGACCTCGGCGGCGGCACCGAGGGTGTTTCAGGACGCGAAAAGCGGCCGGGCCGCCGCCGTCAAAGCGGGACGTGGGGGAGTCCCGTGTGCCTCCCCCCTCCCCTCCCCGCCGCCGCTCGCCCGTTCCACCTTAAGAGCTCCCGCCCGTTTAAGGGGCGGTGCCGCCGCCCGGGCGCTGCTGCTGCGCCACCGCCGTCCTGCAGGGGGCGCTGCCGGCCCGCGTTTGACGCCACCGGCGGCGGCGGCGGAGGTGGGGGGGGGGCGATGCGGAGGCCGCGGGGGCGGCCCCTCCCCCGCGGCCTCCGAGCGCCCGGCACCCGCCGCCGCGGCCGAGCCGGCGCCCCCCGCCCCGCCACCGCCTTTGTTCCCCCCCACCACCCGACGGCCGAGGAACGCTGCCTTCCACCACCCCCATCACCGCCACCGGGAGCTCCCTCTCCGCCGCCTCCCCGCGCAGGTGCGGGGCCCGGGACCCGGTGGAGCGGAGCGTCCCCCGCCGACCCCCCCGTTCCGGGGAGGGAAAGGGGAGCTCTCTCCCCGCCGTGCCCGGGGATGAGGTGCCGGGCAGGGGAGTCCACGGGTTTAAGTTTCGCCGCCCGGGTGGCCGTGCCCTCCGGTGACCGGGGGGGGGCCGGGGTCCGCGGGGGGGCGGGAGGACTTTGTGCCGCTCTTCCCTCCGGACGGTACCGAAGGAGAAGCCGGGGGAAAGCGGGGTCGCTCCTTCTCCCTGCCCCGGGCTGGCCGTTGCGCGTTCCCGGTGCCGTGCCTTTGTTCCGAGCCTCCAGCCAGCTCAACCGCCTCTCCCTCCCCGTTCCGAATATAACTGCACTGATTTTTTTTTTTTTTTTCTCCTAAGAGCCTAAATAAATTTAAATCGTCTTAATTTTAACGTGACGTGACCCCTATCTTTCCGGACAATAACGGGAATAAAGCAGTCATCAATTAAAACCAAGATGTCTCCGTATAAAGATGATATCTAGATGCGCGGACGCTTCGAGTCATTGGCCGTATTATTAAATGTATAATTGAACGTTCGGATAATCATCGGGTTTGTTTGCGTGTCTGGGCTTTAACCTGAAAACACCACGTTTATTAGGCGGGAGTGCCAAGGTCCTAATTATTTGGATTTCTGGTCGCCGAATAAATAAAAGCCTCCTTGTTCCTTTTGTGCGGAGCGATGACTCCGGAGCGACCGGCTTCGAGAACTGATCGAAAACCGGGATCGCGGGGCCACCTTCTGCTGCCACCTCCCACCGTCCCCGGCTTCAGCCCCCGCCACCAACCCCGCGGGCACCAAAAAGATAAGAACCAGCAAATACAACTATATTTAAAATCCCCTGGCCCTGTGCTGGAGGCAGGGACAGGGTTGGTTTGGGGTTTTTTTTTAAGGTTTCAGGATCCGGAGATAGTTTTGAAGACGGGCAAATCGTCACTGAGGCTGGGGCAGGACGGGCACCGGCCCTCGGGGACTTTGTCCTCCTCTATTTTCTTTTTTTTTGGTCCCAATTTTGTGAGAAATGGACTTTGAGTGCATCCCTCGCCATTGCCTGTCCTGACTCTCCGGGTGCTTTGCACGCATTATTTTCCTTTCATTCTTTTATTTTCCCCTCTATTTTTTTTTTTTCTGACGATTTGGTATATAAAACGCGTAGCAAAGGAAAATGGAATAATCACTAATTAGTTATTCATATCAATCTGTCAAATATCTCTCTTATTAAGTTCTTCCTGCACCGTGAGCCTATTTCCATGTCAGCTCGGCGCAAGATCTGCAGGTCCCAGAAATATGTATTTCCTCGTCTTCGGTGTTCTGTCGGCGGCAAGATTTTTTAGTCTGTAAAGTTAATTTTCTCCCCTTAAACGCTGCCGAAAATCTTAACGCTATTTCTTACTCTATTTGGGGGCTTTGAGCAATTAAAGGAGCATAAAGGAGTAATTTCTTCCCTCTCTCTTTCTTTTTTTTTTTTTTTCTTCCAATTGGTATTTTCCCACTATAATTTAGAATGAAATAGGATTTTTTAAAAGATCCAGAGTTCTAATCTCGGTTGATGTTTTGGTGTATTCACGGTAATGAGTCCTATTCCCTCGGGTCATGAAGCCCCCAAATGTCAATCAACCAAACTGATTCAGAAATGCCATTGTTCGGCTCCCACGTCACTCGCCTTCCTCTCATTTTACTTAACAATACCGGAGTTCTCTGATCACTCATTCGGAATATGGGCATTATCTGTGGAAAATGCACAAAGTGTCTTGATCTTTGGCTGGCAGATCCTGTCGGAGGGTTTCCGCCGAGCAGACGGCGTGTGTTTAGATTTCTGCGCCCCGGACTTTATTACAGCTCGGAGGAGCCAATGAATATCTTTGAAAGCAAACCGTGCCATAAATCCGTCAAAAATTAATTTGTCTGGAGAGATGTTACATTTCTATTTCCGCGCCCAGAAGCCGCCCCCCCCCCTCCCTCCCCCTTCCCCCCTTCCCCCCCCCCCTCTCCGCCTTCCCCCGGGCACGGGTTGCGGCCCCGCTCCGCGCACACTACGCGGGAATCGGGGGGATCCCTCCGGGCGGCGGACACGCGTGGGAGCTGCCCTCACCCCCCCCCCCAAAGGCATGGACATCGGGAAGGGGCTTCCCAAGCGGCGTGTCCCCGTGGGATGCGACACCCGCGGCTCGAGGGGGAGGTGACACAACCTCCCCCGGGGGCAGGTCGCGGAAATTCCCCGTTTCCAAGCTTTCCCCCGGGCGGTGCGTGGAGTGGGGGGTGGGGGGGGAACACCCTCCTACCCCACCTCCCGCCGGTCCCGGTGGCCGGCGGAACGGAGCTCCCTTATTTTGAATCGCCAGGTGGGATGAAGTGGGAGCAGCTCCGGCTGGGAGCTCAGGGATGGGGTGGTTTGGGGAGGGGGGGGCTGTTTGCGGATCTCCCAGGTCTCTGGAGGCGCGGGAGGATGCGGGGGGAGCGGGGAGCCCTTTCCCGGAGCCTCGCAGGGAGCCCCCGGAGGGGAATTAGTGCTATTCCTCACCCAGCCCGAGCGTGGGTCCCCTCCACCGGTTGCAAGGCATGAACGTCGTCTTCATTTAAAATTAGTGGCATAAGCCCCCCAGCCCCCAGCCTCAGCATTTAAAGTGCCTTTTGTCTCTTCATTTCACTTAAGCAAGGTTTTTGTTGCCGGTTGCCAAGTTCTATTAATGCAGAATTTAATCGGGAAAGCGCTTTTCCCTGGTCCCAGCAAGACGGGAACAGCAGATTCCGAGGCCTCAGACGGTAGAAAACAGATCCTTCGGTGATTATTGCTAATACCTTACAATCTCGTGTCGTCTTTAGGGGAAAAAAAAAACACTTACGTGGCAGCAACTTTTTTTTTTTTGCGGAAAAAATATTCCTTTTTTTATTTTTATTTTTTTCTCCCGGGCACACAGCAATCACGCCCGCCGCTGGAACACGAAACCCAAAAGGTTTTTTCTCTAAAGAGAAGGGCCTTAATTACTAGATTCCGTGTACAACTAATCCAAAGGCACACTTAAAAGGAAATTTAATAGGGCCAGTTTCTATTTCGCTCTGTCCTTTGCCTGGATGCTCCCAACCCGCCTCTCCCAGCCCAGAGCCCGAGGACTTCCCGCTCCATTTTGTTGCGGGGATCTGTCGCCTCTTCTCACCGTCGCCTTCTCCCTGCAGTGGGAATAAATGGAAAGCCTTTCCCCGGGATTAACTCCTTAGATTTTTTTTTTTTTCCCCTTTGCTAACCAGTAAAGAGGGAGAGGGGGGAAGAGAGGAAATGAAATTGTTATGGAGATTACAGTGTGTGTCACCCCCTCTTTGGCCAGTCCCTGGGGTTTGTCGCCGAGCGGTTTAAGTGCAAACTTGTATTTCCCTTCACAAGAAAGGACAATTTTTCTCGCTTGTTTGCGGTTTTCCAAAGTTCTACACACAAACCAGTGAACCTTAAGGGACCCTTTCACTCTTTTATTGTGAATATTTGTCAGTGCTCGGGGGCAGTGATCGCAGTGACAGGTGAATCCAGGGGCCCAGCCCTGGCATCCCAGCTTCATAGGTCCGGGAATGTAAAAGGCTTCCCGGCCCTTTCGCTCGGGATGCGGGCGGGCAACAGGTTCACGTTTTCTGGACCGCAATTCCTCCCCGCCGCAGCCGGGAGGGAACGGAGCAGCCCCCAGCCCCCGGCCGCTGCCCTCCTCCCCGGTACCGCAAACAGCCTTGTGCGGGGCGGCCACCGCGGCACCCCCGAGAGGAGGAGGAGGAGGAGGAGGAGGAGGAGGAGGGAGACGGGCGGGAGGGTGCGGGGGTACCCCACCCCGGCACCCCTGAGAGGAGGAGGAAGAGGAGGAGGAGGAGGAGGGAGACGGCCAGGAGGGTGCCCCCAGCCCCGCACAGCCCCGCACGACTCCCCGGCCTCCTTCTCCCCCATCCCCAGCGCCCGGGCGGGCTCCCGCGGGGCTCGGAAACGCCTCGCCCCTCCTCTGCCCTCTCTTTAATTTTCATTCCGCCTTTTAATTATTAATTAAAGCCGAGAAGGGCCGTGGCTGGGGGAGGGTGATGCGGGGAAGGCTGGAAGGAAGGGGAGAGAGGGCTGGGGGCAGCGGTGGGAGCAGAGGGTGGCTGGGGGGCAGCTTTGTGTGCCGTTTTAATTGGCCTGGCTACAAAGGGGCTGCCGGGGGGAGCGGCCCGGTGTCGTACCCCCACCCCCCCACCCCCCACCCCCCAGCGCCGTCACCGGGGGGGAGAGCCGGCCCCCGCCGTCCCGGGGCGAGAGCTGGCCCATCCTGAGCTCCCGGTTGCCCCCAGGCAGGAGCCCCGGTGCGGAGCCCTGCCCGGGGGAGGGGAGGAATGACGGGCGGGGGGGGCTGCCCCTGTACCGCGCACCGGAGCCGGGCTAGATATTTAATACGGCTCTCTTCGGACAAAGACCCATCTTTTTAGGCCATTGAGATGCTGCTAACCTTTCGGGTTATATCCCAAACCGGGACCCGGGAGCTTGAAAGATGCTCGCCCGGCCCTCTCTGACCTGAACAATAAGGAAGGAACCGGCGGGGAAAAAAAAAAATAAATAACCGCATTTTTTTTCCCCCCTCCCAACAAAGAATTCCTAATCATTTCATCTTGGGGGTGAATTTTTATTCCCGTGTCCACTCAGGGTATTGAAATCGATCGCTGCAATATTTAATATATTACTGTCTTAGAGTCCTCTCTCCGTAAGGCTTGGTTTATTTCTTGTCTGACTGCGTCCCCTCCTATAGAGGCTCATTTTGCGCATTTGTCTGCGGTGTAAAATAATTATAGTCTTCATTAAATACACAGTCATTAAAAGCTGCGGTCAGTTTTCTAATTATGTGAAAAATCAAACGCCGAGTAAATAAAGGTATGTTAACAGAACGAACTCTCAATAAATTCACAGGCACTTGATCAACAAACTCAACAAATATCTGCGGGTATAACTACAACATTGGAACTAACTATTTTTTAATTATGTGAGGTTTATATAATGTACCCTTCATTTTTTGTTTAACTTTCCTATAGTGACCTGTCCCATAACCTTGTAATCCACTGTGGGATATTTCTTTCTGGCCTCTTTCCTTTTGTTATGCCCCCACAGGTTTCCAGCTTAGATGCTTTTTTTTTTTTCCTTCTTCTTTTTTTTTTTCTCTCTCTTGGTAAATGCGTGCTTAAAAAATATTTGACCTGTTTGACTTAGAGACGTGCATAGACATCTGTGGATTGGGTTAGGCTTAGAGTTCCTACGTGATTTCATGACCTTCCCAAAGCAGCACCTGAAAATTTAAAATAATGGTCCTTCAGCGCTGGGGGAAATCTCTGCGTTAGCCCCGTTTGCAAATCCCGATGAGTCCTGAGTGTGAGGTTTTGTTTAATATATATAAATATGCAGTTCTGGGGTCTCTTTGGGAGCACATCCTCGATTCCAGGGAAGGTCCCGACACAACCGAGCTTTGGCCACCCCGTCTTGCTAGGGCTGGAGGTCGCTGGGCATCCCTCGGGAAAAAAAAAAAAACAGGGATCACGCTGAAGGGTCTGCGGCACCTTGATGGAAAGAGCGAGTTAGGGAGCGGGCTGGGGAGCTTTGCTTTTCCCCGCTTCCCTGGGAGCGAGAGAGGCTCCTGGAAAACGCTGTCATCCCAGTCGGAGCCAGGGGGAACCAGGCTCCTGCCTTTTATCATGGAGCAGCTCTCCTCGCCGGGGAGAAGCCGGTTGTTTTTTCAGGCGTGAGCTTTGCAGGTACCGGCGAGCAAAGGCACGGCAAAATAAAGATAAAAAAGGGAGCAAGGGAGCTGCTGCTTCTCCAGGAGGGTCAGCAGAGAGGGAGCGAGTCCTGCCAGGAACCTCCAAGCACCTTTGCGGTCAGAGCCAGTTAATCTTCAATGGAACCCCCCCTCCCTTTATTTTTTTTATTATTTTTTTTTCCTTTCAGCCCCCAAGCATTTATCTTTAGGAACCTTGGGCTGGTAGAGATGGCGAAATGTTAATCGCTATCATGTCTATGCAAAGCTATTAACGCTATTGATTCTTAACTTTTCTCAGCGAAGACAAATTTACCATATGTCGATGTGTAAACACGGCGGAATCAAATTAAAACCAGCTCCGCGCGATTGTCGGCCGCGCTTGATTCTAATACAAACTATCAGATGTTTGTGTGTAGTTGGTCTCTCTGGATGACGAGACGCCATCGACGTTGCTAAACCGAATTCAAGCGGTGAATTTTCCCCGGGAGGCGGCTCGGGCAGGGCAAAAAGGGGCTGTGTGAAGCCAGAGGGGGGCTCGCACGGACCCCCAGCAAAACTCCCGCGGTTCTTACCGGCGTGGGACTCTCCGCTAACCCTCCCGAGCCTGCTTTCCTAAACCCGGTGTCACCCGGTTGTTCCTGCGGGGAAAGAAGCGGGAGGAAGGAAGGAAAGAAGGCAGGCGGTGCGGGGGGAGCTGGCGGAGGAGCCGGGCTCCGCGCTGGGGTTTTCCCGGGAAGCCCTCCCCGCATCTGTGCGGTGGTGTTTACAGAGGGAGGGAGGGAGAGGAGGGAGAGAGGCCTCGGGAAAGGCAGGAGCCTCTTTTAAGTCGGCTGGTGAGGAATCGCTGCCGGGTATCCTCCTTTTTTTGCCCCACGAGCAAATGCAAACACGGACAAAAGATTCCCAACTTTCAGGTGTGTTTTTATACAAAGTTCACCTACTTTAAAGGCTCTTTAAGAAGCTGGGCTTTGCCCCGGAGACAGAACAAATACCACCAAGTGCTCTGCCTGGAGGACAAGAGATAGCAGCGATTATCTGGAGAGCCTTTCTATTTATCGGCCTTCCACGCAGTTAGATAGGGAAATACAAACGTTCACCGACTTGATGAATGGCAGGGCTTGTGTAGAATTAATACATTTCTTTTTTTTTTTTTTTTACAGGCTCCTTTACGGGAGAAGGGTAGAGAAATCATAATGGAATTAATGAGATTTTACTAGCAAAATTTGTAAACCCCAGGTAACCATTTATAAACTCCCCCTAAAATGTAAAAGGGACCGCGAGATCACAGCCGAGGAGACCTGACATTATTTTATAGCGCGTATTAAACGCCGCTCTCTCTTTTCTTCCCCCACATCATTTCGCATGAACATCTTTTTCCCTCCGGCGAACTTAGCCAGGTTTTGACGGGGACGATTATGTCATAGCGGGAAACAACCTGAAAATCCTTCTTTTGGTTATAAACGTGCTACTTCAAACATCCGAGGCGGACACAGTAAAGTTTTTTCAAATGGTCTGGAAAACTGTACGCGGAATAGCACCTTATCGCTATTTGCCCTCACGCAAACTGTCATGTCCACGAAAATTGGAAGGATTATTTCCAAAAGCGAGCGACTCTCCCTTTTTTCCCCCTTTTTTTCCTTTCTTTTTTTTTTCTTTTATTTTTTTCTTCTTTTTTTTTCCCCCATGCAATTTACTAGATAATATTTCTAGGTTTGGCTAATATCCCGGGCAGTTTACCCCTGAATCCCGCGAATACAAAAGCATCGCGGGTAAATATAAAACATCTGTTCGCACAGGTTAACGTGGCGGTTTTAACACTCGCAGCCCCTTTCACACGCATCTCCCCAAAGGCACAAAGACTCTGGAAATCCCAGCAAAGGCGCTGCTCGGCCGGGAGATGCTCCAAGGGAGCCGGGGGGTTTGCTCCGGGAGCCACACGGAACTAAACCGGAGAAGCCGGGGGAGGCTTCGCCATCCTCATTCCAAGGTTCTGTTTGTTTGTTAGTTTATTTATTTTTGCCCGGGAAGGTAGAGAAAGGGGAATGACAGGATGAAATATAATACAAAGATGTGAAGTGACCCCAGCGGCAGCTGAAGGCGAGGGTTTAGCCGGGACGTGTTTCCCAGCTAAAACTCTTCTGCTGCTCTTTGGGGAAAACCAAATGCAGGTTGATGGAAACATCCTGTTTTGAGGGAAATGGACTATACAGCCCTATCTGCCTGCTCCGACGCTACTAATCAGCTTTTTTTTTTTTTTTTTTAAGGAAAAGCACCGCCAGCGCAAGTCCCGGGGAAGAGGGAGCCGCGCATCTGACCCGTTTGCAATTCAACCCCGACCCTGCGAGGCAGTTTGGAAAATCGCCGGGCTCCGAGGGGCAGAGCTGGGGCCGCGGCGGCCCCCGGGCCCAACCGGGAGACCCGCCAGTGTCGTGTCCCCCCCCGCCGTCCGTCCGTCCCGTCCCCCTCCCGCCCGCAGCAGGGTCGAGCCGCGGAGGGGAAGCCAACAGATGTGGGCTGTCCAGAAATCCGTAAAACAAGTGCTCTAAACCCGGGGGGATTTCTCCTAATAGCGAAATCAGAGAGGGGGAGATTTCAAGGAAAGAGAATAGCCCGCTATAAGTTTCTGGAGTGGAATTTACATTTCATCGCGATTTGTATTTTATAAGATGCAGGCACGTGCACGGGGAGGGGGGGGGGGGACACGACACGCCTTTTGGGGTGAAACGGGGTTTCACGCTCCAGCGGCGGGGGAGCCCCCGGTTCCTCCGACCGCCGGCAGCAGCGGCGGGGCCGTTTCCCCGTCTCCCCACCCTTATCCCTCGCCGCTGCCGGGGGGTCGCCATGGGAATTTGGGGAAGCGCATCGCGGCTCCCCAAACCCTCCGAGTAGAGGGTCTGGAGGTGCTGCCTCCGGAGAATTTGTGCAAGGGGGCTGCGGAGAGGGAGGAGGCGGGTCGCGGCGCTACCGGGGCGCCCCGCAGCCCCCCTGGCCGGGCAGAGGTGCCCCCTCGGCGGGGGCAGGGGCACCCCGGGCTGCCCGCAAGGCTCCGTGCGGCTAACAAAGGGCGGAGAGCGGCCCCTCCACGTGTGCGCTGCCACGGTGGGGACCGGCGCCGGGAGAGCTGCCCGGGCCGCTCCGCTGTTTGCCGGGCCGGGAGAGGGGGGGGGGGGGGGGAGGATACGGGGTCACCCCCGTGCCGGGGTCCCCCCGGAGCTCTCCCTCGCTCCGAGGGGGACCTGAGCTGCCTCGGCGGCCGGTGCGGGCTGTTTGCGGGGCGTCCATCTTAGCGCGGCCGCCGCACGGCCCGGCCCCCCGCACGGCCCCGCTGGAACGGACCGGTCCTCGCAACCCCGGCCCGGCCCGGCCCGGCCCGGCCCGGCCCCGCCGCCCAAAGGTCACCGCGGCTGGGGAGGGCCTTGCGCTACGAGGCCACATTAGCGGAGCGGCCATTTACTGCCCCGGAATTGCAGCGGAGCCCGGGTTAGCCCCATAAAGCCATTCACACTCAACAATGGGGGATTTTCTCAACAATTAACAAGAAACAACATAATAAAGCCATTTACAAAGCCCTCGCTATTTACTATAAATTAGCCACTCTTTAAGAGACCAGTGCGTAATTTCACACGCTTTACAGCCCCGGACCGCGTTTTAGCCGCGAGAGCCAACAGCCCCTGTTGCACTTTCGGCGCTGACCCCGCTCCCCCGGCTCTCCCCGGCCCGAGAGCGGGGACCGAGAGCGCACGGCCTCCGCCGAGCCCCCCAGGCCTCCCCCGGAGCCCCCCAGGTCTCCCCCGGACCCTGCAGGCCTCCCCCGGAGCCCCCCAGGTCTCCCCCGCAGCCCCGAGGCCTCCCCCGCCGCCAGGCCCCAAGAGCAGCTCCCCGGCCTTCTCCCGGCCGCGGCCTGAGGCCGCACGCCCCGGCCCCTCGCCCGGCGGCTGCCCCGCGGAACCACCGCGGGCTTCTCCCCCCCCCTCCGTGGTTTTCCACCCCCCTCCGCGCCCCGGTCGCCGCCCCTCGCACACGGAGAGGGCAGGGAGGGACGCGGCGGGGCCGGGTCCGCGCCACAGGAGAGGCCGGAAAGATGGACGCCCCAGCGGAGGAGCCGGAGCGGGGGAGCGGGGTGGGAGCCGAGACTCCGCCGGGAAGTCGCTTTGAAGCGCGGGAGCCCTTGGGGGCTCCCCGCAGGCCGCCGCGCCGGCCCTGCCCGGCCGCGGGGAGCCGCTCCGGGAGCGGGAGAGCCGGGCCAGGGTGCCAGGGGGGAGGCTGTGTGGCGCCGGGCAAGATGGCGGCCCGAGGCGCGCTGTCCCCCGGGCCCGCCGCGGAGGGGCCGCCCGCCGCCGAGCAGGCCCGGCGCTCCTCCCGCACCCCGGCCCCGCTCCCTTCATTTTTTTTATTTTTTTTTTAAGCTCCCTATCTCTCTCTTTTTTTTTTTTTTTAATTTCCAGGCGGTGGCTGGCGAGGCAGGGAAGCGGCGGCCAGCGGAGGCAGCACGCCGAGCCGAGCAGGGCCGGCGGCGGCGGGGCTCCCGCCCGGCCTCCCCCCCCTGTTTACAAACACAGCTGTTGCCGTATATTTGCAATGCTAAGATAAAGCCACCAGCAGCGAGGAGCAAACGAGAGATGGTGCGGGAGAGGGGTCCTCGGCATCTGGAAAGGGACAGGGCGCCTTGTTTTTGAAACTGTCAATTCCCTCAACCCCTATTGTGAGCGCTTCATGCAAAACATCTCGGGCCTTTTAGAGCGGGGGCTTGTGAGGCCGCCTCGGAGTGAAAGGGAGAGGGGGAGCGAGAGGGGCCTAGGGCACGGCAAATAATTATATCAGCGCAAAAATGCAACGTGGAAGGCCCGAAACCGGTTGAGCTCTCCCTTCCCCGAGGGTTTTTCAGGCCCCGGCCGCCGGCAGAGCCCCAGCACAGGCCCAGCAACCGGGGGGAGGCCGCGCTTTCTGCGGTTGCGGGGGGCTAAATACCGGGGGAAGGGGGATCTGTCTGCGGGCATGGCTTGAGCAAGGTAGACCCCAGTGCCTCCCTCCTCGTTTCGCTCGCCAGCGCTTTGCATTTTCCAGGCGCTCGCCCCTCCATTCGGCCTTCCCGGCTGACCAAGTGGATCCCAGGATGAGCCGTCACATATTCTTCCCAGCAATCCACTTAACCATAAAAACCACAATTAACAACGTTATCCATGTTTCACGTCCTCTAACATACTGCATGTGTGGAATATTTTCCTGCAGATTACCGCCGTGTGTCGAAAATGCCACTTTTTTACCCCTCTGTCTCAACCGCTCGCACGTGTGAACGGAGGCAAACAAAAACATGATAGCACTGCTCTCATTTCTGCAGAAACTTTAATTTATTGGCGACTAAATCTGTTAGAGGAAAAAGGACCAGAAACCATGTAGAAAAAAAAATCACCGAGTTAATTGATTGAACAGCAAACTTCATACAACAGCTCCCACTATTTTGCATTATTGCTAGTAGTGGCATTTTAAATAAACAACCGGTAAAGAGATTATCCCACTGTAGTCAAGTAAGTGAAGGTTATAGAACAGTCACTTCTGAAAGTAAATTGCTGTAAACGGCAAGTTACATCTTTTAAGGCAATACACCTCGTTGCTGAAGGCATTACACGCATTCCCTTTTTAATGCTCTAGAGAATTAAGCATAGTCCAAAAGTTTTCTTTTGTATTCCATCTGGCAGCAGAAATCTTCCCAATAAATTTACCAGGTGAACTCTGCTTGTGGCAAATACCTATGGAGAACAGTCTGTAAACTACACACCCTTCCCTCCATTGCTCTTTCCTCTAGAAAAATCTGTTGGTTTTTCGTGTACACCAGGAATTGGAAAATGGTGGCGATTCATTACTAATGCATTTTAAGTTTTATCTCCTGTAAACATTGCAACAAAATGGTAACTTGGCTCACTAGAAAAACCTTTATTTTTCCTCGTTATTAGAACTTACCTTTATGGGAGAAAATTGGTTATTTATAGATAACTCAATTATATGAGTTTATATTAAGGCTGAAATTATAATGAACTCTGCTCGCAATAATAATTACAATGCCTTCAGAAAAGTTACCAAACTACCAGAATTGGAAAGAATAGCTTTTTTTCCCCCTTTTTTTTTTTTTATTCCCCAGCCAGTTATTGTACCTGGCTAATTTCTCCAAGGGTAGTAAAAACACGAATGTCCTTGTTAGTGGCTTTGCACTAAACAGAGGTGTACACGTGTGAAAATTATTTGGCTGTTTAACTTTCTTGCCTTTTGATGTTGTCTGCACAGAGGGGAGCCCAGTTGGAGGGGGGTGCCCTGGGGGTGCCCTGGGGGTCCTGGGCCCGGGACCCTCCCTGCCCCGTTCCCTCTCCCGGGCCTGGAGCTCCCGGGCCGCTGGAAGGGCTGGGCTCCATATTTCACCTCCTCAACTCTGCAGAGCCTATTTGGTATAAATTTATGCTATTCCTTCTTCCCCTTTCCTTCACCCCAGGATTATTTCGGGAACCTGAAAAAACACCTCTGTAATTTACAATTCCTGGCCAAATCAGCATATCTCTAATTGGAAGTAAACAGGGTCAGGGGACAGAGTTACTTTGAAAGTGATACGTTGTTTAATTGACAAGATGAAATTTTAGGTTTCAAGTTTGTATATTGCACCTTTGTAGCTTTTGGGTTTGGCTCTTTCTTTCTTTTTTTTTTTTCTTAGCTTTTTTTTTTTTTTTTTTTACTTTTTTGGTCAAGGGAAGACCTTTGTCAAGCAGACACGGCTTTCTAACAGAGCGGGGGGCTTTCCTGAGCGGTACATTTTGTCCGTATTTACAGTTACTCTGGCAATAAGGCTGTAATCTGTGCAGCTCTAAACACACAGCATGTAAACATTCATCTCAGAACAACTCCAGTAAGCAGATTTTTTCGTGACCATCGTCATTTCAGCAGAGCGGTTAAGTATGCAATGCACCTTTTGGAATTGGCAGTTTAAAGTGAGTGTGTGTGTGTGTGTGTGTGTGCATGCGGGGGGGGGGGAGGGAGGGGGAAGGGTAACTCCACTGAAAGGCAATTGTTTACTCTTTCTAAATATATTTGGCTGCAGGTATTCTGAGACCAGGCCTTTTACAATGAGAGGAAAACTACGACGGTGTGGATATAGTAAAGAGACCAGAAATGGGTTAGTGACTGCTTGGAATATTTAGAGACACGAGGGGTTGGGAGAGGGCATCACAAAAGGCAGGAATTAAAATAAAAATAAAAATAAATTGAAACCCAGGCAGCGGATTGCCATCAGAAATGTTGACTTTGAGTCACACAGTAAACATTACATTGTTGCTTTGTTTTCCTTTTTTGATTTACGGTAAATTATTCTCCCGGGATTGATCGATGAGTGGAATCCTTAAAATTTAATTTGGGAATGATCTAGTATAAATAAAATGCTAATCCAAAGAAAGAAACCAGCAATTATTCATCCTAAACTCTGCTGATTCAGCAACTCAATTATAACTGCCTTTCTCAAGCTGCAAACTTTTAAGGCTGTTTTCAGAGTTGCTGGACCCGTCCTCCCCCCGCCAGAGAGACCTTCCCCCGTCCTCAGCTCTGCCTCTGCCTCCACCTCGGCCTCCGGCCTTTCTCCCTTTTTTTTTTCCTTCCCTTTCTTTTCGAGGGTTTGGGGAAAGGGGGGGGAGGGGGGGGGGAGGAGGAGGAGGAGGGAGGGAGGGAAACAGTTAACCTCTTGAAGCGTATTTCCTCCAAATAAAAACAGTGAACTTACAAACGGAGAGGAAACCACGGATAACTCTGCAATAATTCAAAGTGTATGGAATCAGGAATATATTTTTTTCAAAACAGTGTTTTTAATTGAAAATAAAGCTAAAGCATGCTTTTCAACAGTGCAAATTTCCATAATTTTGATTTACTGCTTCCATCATCACAATATATTATACCAGCATGTCTTACCGAGGGCAAGACTCTAGAAGTCTGCCTGTTCGACTATTTCGATATTAAGTGCAAATATAGATAATTGCCTCTGATTGTCACGTGCAGTAGAAATGTTTCTGCTACATAAAGAGGATGGCATGGAAAAAGAACCCAAAAAACCAAACCCAAACAAACAAACAAACAAACAAAAAAAAGACAAACCCGAACAAAACCAACCACGACAACAGATTTCAAGAGAAGAGGATAGAACCGGGAAGTGTAACACGGTTGAAAGGCCTGAGTTTTGGTGCCAAAAAAAGGGCTATGAATAACATGGTCTTCTCGTTTTGTGTATTCTTGCCACTTACGGCCTCTCGTTTCACTTTCTGTGTTGTATTTACTGCTTTGCTATTTCCTCCAGCCAGCGTGAGGGGCTGGACCATAAATTGTGCTGCTAGCCGGGCAAATATTTTAGTTGCTTTGCAAGTTTGTAAGGGGCATGTTCAGACCACAACTTAAGTATGACATTAGTGGGTAACAGTAACCTTATTTAAGACCTCTGGGTGAAACAAAAAGGCTTCCCAATTGCAAAGAGTGGCTGTACCGAGTAAAAAGACCCCCTTTTACCAAAAATAGAATTCCACATTTATTTACTGGTTTCAGATGAGGCAGCTTTTCCCAGCGCTGGGGTCGCAGGCGGACCCCAGCCCTTCCAAACCAGAGGGAAAAAAAAAAAAAAAAGAGTAAGTGCAACTGCTCTTCGAAAAAGACACCCCTGCACCCGAAAACAAAGCTCCCGAAAAGTAGGCTGCTGCCACATTGAATTATAGTGAACCCTTACTGTGCAACCATGTAACTTAACAAACTTTAACTGAATTAACAGTTAGACTTCCATTTTCGAAATCTAGTGCATAAATTTAATGGCTCATTCTAATATTTATTATTCAACCTTTTGACATTTATTTGCAGCAGTTGAATTGAGGTACTGGTGCATTATTAGCATTTAAACAGTAAAGTGTTCCAGCTCTACCATAATAACTGAGTTTAACTTGAGTCTTTAGCCTGAAGTACTCTGTGGAATGTAACAAAAAAAAAAAAAATGCCCAAATGCAACAGAACAAAAAAAAAATACCCAAACCAAAACAAAAAACCCCCACTGCTGTAATGGTAAAGAAAATAGTAATCCGGTTTCTGTCTTCACAATGTGATAAAACAGGATTCCAAAAGTGTGTATAGCATTAATGGGCTTGTACAAACCATCCTGCAGAGTTTAAAAAAAAAAAAAAAAAAGTAAGAAAGTTAAAGGTGGTTCAAGAAAATATTTTCCAAACTATTTTATTAATTAAATTTCCTGAATTTGTGGCTAGGTGGAAGAGGTATTGCAGAACCGCCCAGCTGCCATTTCCATACAGGATGGGCCTTGTGAGGTGGTTGGGAATCCTTAGTGGTGTTTAAGGAATAAGCTGGCAACAAATCCCCATCATTGCCAATAATTAGTGATGGTGGACAGGGAAAATTTGCCATGAAATTAAATGGCCTTTTCACTGCTGATGCTACATTGCTGGCTACCCTTTTGCGTCTATTGTTAACTGTAAAATCATCCAGTGTTCCTTCATGTGTCTCGATTTTACCTGTAGGACGTGGGCTTCGAGCTGATTTCAAATTTGGTTTGACTGGAGGAGTCTGCAGTACAGGTCGCTTTCCCAAAACCAGTGTCCTGTAATTTTTTCTCACCCTTGCTCCAAATTTATACTCCCCGTCCTCAGGTTTTGGAGTACCTAAAGTGCATGAGAGGACCTGACTCTGAGTCAGCGGGTTTAAGGAAGTGGTTTCTTTCTCAGTGCATGCAGAATCTTCCTTGGCTGTTAATAAAGCGTCCTGGTTATTACTCTCAGTCACACCGTAAAACTCATCCTTAGTATCATTGCACTCACACTTTAGCTTATGTGTTGTAAGGTCGGGCTCATACTCCTCGTTGGCACTGCTGTCCTCTATTTTGATTTTAATGCTGTGCAGGAATGGCAATGCCTTATTGCCTGTATCAGTGCACTGGAGCTCAGCTGCTGCTGCTGCTGCTGCCCCTGGAGAAGCAGCATCCTCCTCAGGATCAGTTTGTAAAGAGGGCAAATCCGTGGCAAATTCAATACAATGAGGGATTTTGGAATCTTTCTCTGAATTTGCTGCCGCTGATGAAAAATCATTATTTAAGAACCTAGCAGCTATTGTATTGTTATCTGCACGGTGTGTAGTAGTTGCTTGAAGGCATTTCCTTGCCTCTCTGAGTATTCTTTGTTGTGGAAATGCATTGTTTGTCTTTGGGCTAGGTGAAGAGGCCCCCTTTGCAACACAGTTAATTGTTAGGTCAGTACTCTTGGCATTATTGGAAAATTCAGAGTGTGGGAATGTGATCTCGGATACCCTATCATCCCTTATCTCCGCGAAGCAGCTCCCCAGGCCGCCGGAGCAGCGCAGCGCCGGGGCGGCGGGAGCCCAACCGGGGCGGCCCCACTCCTCCGGCAGCTCCGGTTTGACTCCTCCGGGAGCGCCGCGGAGGGCGGGCAGCCCGCCGGGCTCCACCGGGGCCGGGGCCGGGGCCGGGGCCGGGGGCCGGGGGGCGGCGGCGGCGGCCGCCAGATGGTACAAGAAGTTGGCGTGGACCACGCCGGGCGGGCTGCAGAAGCTGGTGCGCCTGAAACGGATGCTCTGCACCGAGACCTGGCTGGAGACCGAGCTGGAGTCGGAGTCCGAGGTGCTGTCCTCCTCCTCCTCCTCCTCCTCCTCTTCCTCCTCCTCTTCCTCCTCCTCCTCCTCCGAGCTGCCCTCGCTGGAGTCCGAGGCGCCGCTGCCCTCCTCGTCCTCCTCCTCCTCCTCCTCGTCCTCCTCCTCCTCCTCTTCCTCCTCCTCCTCCTCCTCCTCCTCCTCCTCCGAGCTGCCCTCGCTGGAGCTGGAGAGGCTGGAGCCGCAGTCCGAGTCGTGGGCGGCGCGGCCGGAGCAGCAGCTGGACTCCGAGTCGCTGCTGCCGCTCTCGGGGAAGGCGGGCGGCGGCGGCCCGAAGCCGCGGGGCAGCGGCAGCGGCAGCCGCGGGGCTCCGCGGGGGCGGCAGGGCCTCGGCGCGGCCAGGGGCCGGCGGGCGCCGCCGGGGGGGCCCAGCGGGCCGGTAGAGGCGGCGGCGGCCCCGTGGCGGTGGCGGCGGCGGCGGCAGCGGGCGGGCAGGGGCGGGGGGCCGGCGGTCGGGAGCCGCGGCCGGGCCGCGCCGGCGAACGGGGGGCGGGCGGCGGGAGGGCGGCGGGCGCGGAGGGGCGCGCAGCCTCCCGCCGCCGGCGCCGTTTCATAGTTTACGGGGGTTTTGCAAGGCGCCCGGGCGATTTCTGGGTAGCTGTGGCCAGTGTATTTACTAAAAATGTGAGGTAGATGAGAGGCCGGTAGCAGGGCTGCCTCCCCCGGCCGCAGGGCTTTCCTCCGGACGGGCAGCAGGGGCCGGGGGGAGTCGTTCAAACCCAGCCAAAGTTTGTTCTCCTTCCAGAAGCCGGAGAAGGGGTCGGTGGGTGCCAGGTCCCGCCGGAGGTCGGTGGTTGCCAGCGCCCGGCTTATTTTCCTCCGCTTCGTCTTAAGGACCCGTTCGGTTTTGCAGGATGTGTAAAGGGCTTCCACGTCCTCTCTGGAGATCAGGGTGCATTTGGCGGCGTGGAAAGCGATGGAGTTGATGGCTTTGAGTTTCCTCAACTCCTCCAGGTCGCAGTGATGCTTTTTGACTTTTAAATGATCCATTCGCTTGTGCACGGTAGTTCGCGGGATGTTTTTGAGCAGGTCTGTAAAAACCTGGGAGAGTGCAAACATTTGCTTTCCTTTAATGATGAGGTAGCCGAGCCTCACGCCATCCACCTCTTCAAAACCCGACTTCAGGTCTCCCATTTCGTGAATTAAATTATTCCCAGCATTTGCAGAGAGAGAGAGAGATATGGGGAAAAAAAAAAAAGAAAAAAAAAAAAAAAGAAAAAGCCACACACACACAATCCTCAGCCAGATGCTGTATTTGTCTCAAGGCATCCTGCTAATAAAATATAACAAAGGCTGTTATTCCTGGTGAATGAAGTGCCAAACTTTAGACAAAATTTAAAAAATAAATTAAAAAAAATACCATGAGGCTACAATCAATATATAATCTTAAAAATCAGGTTTGCCAAAGTGTTTCTCTAAGTTGCTGCTGAAGATCAGTACCTGTTCCCTTTCATTCCCTGCTTTTCCATTGGAAACTATGATAATGGAATGTGAAGGGAGGAAGAGAAAAGAAATGCAGCTGCTATTCCCGCCGCTGCTTTAGCTACAAATAAAATGACAGAGTGAAGTGAGCTCGTCCGGAGACACCTTCATCAATTAATTCCCCTAAAGCCAACGCTGATTGGACACTCCTGACAGGTGATGCAATAAAAATTGATATTCCACCCCTTCCCCCAAAAAATCTCCCACTAATTAGCATACCCTTATACTGCCACCTCCCCTCCCAAAGTAAATAATACAGTTAGTATATAAATCTTTCTATTAAACAATCCGAGCTCAAACACACTCAGACCTCTCAGACTTCCTCGTCGCTAGCTTCCGAGGAAGGATTTGCACGCTATTTTCCCTACCTTTTTTTTTTTTTTTAATATTTTTATCCTCTTTCGGACAAACGTTGCTCTTTTGTGCATGCCGTGAATTTAAAGGACATAAGTCTGATCGTAGCGATGGAAAATCCCTCGGTAACGTAGCCCCTTTAAACTAGCATTTTATTCTGCATTGTGTGGAAAATGAAGCTTAGCGAAAACGGGCAGAACAGCCTGGTATTTCCCTTTCTGAGGCTCCAAAGTTAAACGCTCGGTTGTTAACGAGAGGGAATACTTACATTTTTCGAGTTTCTCTTGATTTTCCTCTTCTGCTTAATTAGCTTTTTACAGCCGGGGACTAAGGTTATTTTGCTGCCTGAATATCACGGGTTCCCGCACCGTGATACTGTAAGACTTTTAACTGAAATTCTGCTTGTAATATTGCGGGAGGGGGGGAGGAGGACGTGGGCTCACGTCAGACCCATAACAAAGCATAGATAAGCCAGAAATGTATACACTTTTCACAATTAAACCGTGCTGGATCACGAGCTGGAATGTCCTATAGTCCCGGAGCCCACGTCAGGATTCCTGCGTTGCTGATTGCTTCCAGCAGAGAAAGGAGAATGTAAAATATCCAAGGTGCTTCCAAGAGGCTTTACGTAATAACAACAACAACCAACCAAAAAAAAAAAAAAAAAAAAAAAGTGCTGGCACACACAACCTACGATATTGCAAGGGGCGAGGAGGATGCTCCTGGCTGGCAGTTTGCATATTCCGCTCGGAGTAGCCCTTTTTGAGGTTCCATTCAGAGCAGCCCCTTCAAATCAAGGCGAAGAAGCAGCACGAAGGTTTGAACCCCTTTCTCGGGGACGTTGGAAGCGATTCGAGCGTTCAGGAAGGAGGGTTTCGCAAATGTTGCGATAGCTGCATGCCTCTCCCCGGGCACGTTAAAGTGATGCTGCTGGCGGTTTGCACGTTAGGCGCCGCGGAAAGAGAAAAAAAAAATCAAAAAAAAAAAAAAATCAAATCACCAATCTCTGCCGTGCACCCAGTGTTGTTCCGCTGGCTACAAACACGAGCACTTTTATGTATCGCTGCCCATCCAGAATTAGACATATCCGAGAGATTAATGAGACATCTCATATTTCGGGGGGGGGGGGGGAAACGACGGAGGCCAAAAAAAAAAAAATAATCAAAAAAATTATAAAAATCTTCAATCCCAAACGTCAATATCCACTCCGCGTGTTGGCAATATGGTGCGTGGAGTTCGTGTTACCCCGTCAGGTACAGCTACAATAAAGCGCATAATCACTCTGTGGAAAAGGCAGCTTTGCACGCCAAGGCGAAATGCAGCAGGCGAGCCCCTAATTTCGCAGGAATTCTAGAGAGTAGTGGGAATTTGGAGAAGTGCATCCGGGAATGGAGGAAGTCTATTCAAGGGAGCCTCTAACTCAGAGGGCTGAGATTGGAAAAGTCAGCCCTGGACTACTGTTGCTCTCAGCGCAGATGTAATCGCCGCTGTTCAACTTAATCCATGTGTGTGCGAACCGCGATGCCTACTTCTTCCCTTTGAAACCCAGGGATAGTATTCCCATCCGAGCAAGCCGAGCTACAGCAAATTACATTTTGTCCCTCGAATTAAGGGGAGAAGCAAAAAAAAAAAAAAAAAAGAAGAAGAAGAAAGAAAGAAAAAAAAAAAAAAGAAGGATCATTGTGTGGATCTCGTGATATTTCAGCCTTTAAACGTAACCGAGAGGCAGCAGCGAACAATGCCTCGGCACCGGCTCAGACCATCCGCCGAGTTCGCCTTCCCTCGCCTCGCATCTGGATTCCCCCCGCCCGCCCGGGAGAGGGGCAGCCGGCTGGAGGCTCGGAGGCTGAAAGACAAAGTTTTCGAGAGAAAACAGCTGCCGGCGCTAAAAAGAAATCATCGCCGTCTTTCTAGAGCTAGAGACAATAAGGTCGTTTAAAAATTCCTCCTGATGTACTTATATGCTGCCAACACCCCCACCCCCCTCCCCGCTGCTCTCCTCCCCCTGCTTTAAGGTTAAGGCTATGGAGTCAACAGTAAAGGAACAGTAAACTCCGAGAAAGCCGCTGGGAAGACGCTCCCCAAAAAGCTGCGGTGGGCTGAAAAGTCCTTTATTCGCCAGGTAGCTCAGCTGGGGTGGCTTTCCCGTGTCAATCCACGCAAGGGAGCCAGGGGCACCCGCACCCACGCCCTGCCGGTGACAGCCTGGCGGGGGGAATTCGGCAACTATTAAAAAAAAAACCCCAATAATAATAATAATAATAATAAAGCGTTATTTCTGGTGGCTTCATTCCGCCGCCACCAAAGGTCTTAAAAGTCGTGGCGGCTTCTTACGGCAAAACCTCGGGTTTCTCCCCAAAGGTGCGGCCATGAGCGCGGGGTCGAGGCAGAGTCAAACGTCGCCGGGGAGGAAGCCACCAGAAGTCCCCGGGAGACGTCAGGCGCCCAAACCGACACATCCCCACCCTCTCCTCACACACACTTTTGGGTTGCACATCTTTCTCCTCCGCACCTCACCCGGAGCCCTCTGCTTCTCTATTTCTCCAGCGTTTGTTTGGGGCTTTTTGGTATTTATTGGTGGTTTGTTTTGGGGTTAGGTTTTTTGTTAGGTGTTTTGGTTTGGTGGGGTGGTTTTTTTTGGTGGTGGTGGTGGGGTGGGTGTGTGTGTCTTCCCTTTGCCACCAGCACACGGTGTGTGTCCAGGGTCGTCTTCAAGCAGGCTGGGTGTGTGTGTGTGTGTGTGTGTGAGGGGGGGGGTGTAGATCCTGATAAAGAGCCGGCGGAGGCCCCTTGCACACGCACACGCACATTAAAGGCAGGGGACTTGAAAATGGATTTGCACGCACACAGGGGATTGCGATCAATAGCCACCAACATTTATGGCTTGGATTGCTGGCCAAAAGAATGAAAATGAAAAAATTAAAGGTGCCTGGTATCAATTAGGTGAAAAGTTATGCAATAATTTACTTACTGGGAGCCGGGGTGTGTGCCTGCGTGTTGGTGTGTGCGGGTGTATGTCGTCCATGTGTGCGCAGCCCCAGATGTACACGGAGCTATCTCTCCAAGCAAGGGACTTTTCTTTGTTAATTTTGTGGACTGTGTCACCCTCGCCGGTGATCAAAGATGAAAATGATTAAAGGGATGGGGTGTTTCTCTGGCGTTCCTTACGAGAAGGGCGCCCGGAGATGCCCGCTTTTGCCAAATACATATACATGGCAACTACAGAGAGTTGTGTGTGTAGGCGCACACACACACACACACACACACACACACACAGACTATCAATCAAACGTGCTCCTTTTCACGTTGAGTAGCGTGCAATCTGCAATCTACACTCTGTAGGCAGTGGTGTTTCAGTCTTGAAGCCGCCTGGCCGAAGGATAAACCTCATTCGAAAAGAAAAGAGCAAAATAATATCCAGCATACCTGGCCGTAGACCTATTCCCATTTATTGGAAATCGTACACTTTCATTTTTGTAAACTTGTGTTAAAATATATAGGCTCGCGGGGAAGTGCTGAGCCACGTCGTTCCAGAAAGCAAACGTGTGTCACGTTGAAAATACTCCTTTTACGTGATGTTTTGATTTATTTTCATAGTGTGATTATGTTTAAATACCAGCGCAATTCAGCCTGACCTCTTCCCTCTGCAATGAAGCAGTGCACACACCATTTACAGGCTTTTAAACGTTTCGTTGGGAAATGCAACAGCGATGTCCACCAGCAGTTGTACTAATGGGGAGAATTCTTCTGAAAATCTTCGGGAAAACCCCTAAGAGGTCATGTGCATTTTCACACCGGGATTGCCACCTTATTAGAGTATTATTATTATTATTAATTATTATTTGTTAAGTGTTGGGACCGTTTCTTCGGGTATTGACAAGCATTAAATAAACCTTTTGCTTTCAGGACGCTGGGAAGAAATATATATTTCAAATGAGAGCTTGTTTTCTAACCCTACACCCTGCTTTTAGGTACCGCTGGGCATGTTTTGCTCAAGGAGGACACAGAAAGCAGCTAGAGGCTATCACAAAGAGTCCAGTAACGTAAATATAATAGGGTCAAAGAACAGTATAATGGGATCCTTCTGCTATTTTAAAGTCAGCCAAATGTGACTGTTGTACCTAAAATTTGCCGTAAATTCTAGTATGGCAACAAATCACAATGTAGGATGAAATCCTCTAAATGTGTAGGACAAAGAAATGCCAACCGTCAGCCTGAAAAAAAATATCTAAAAATACTCCTAATCTGGTTAACACTCTTATGCCTGGGAGTTTCAGGGTTGGGTTGGTTCGGTGCTTTTTTGGTGGGTTTTTGTGGGGGGTGTTTTTGGGGGCGTTGGTTGGGGTTTTTGGTGTTGGTTTGTTTTTTTTTTTTTTTGGTAAACAAAGCAGCAATGCAGAGTTTTGGTAAGTGCTTTTTAAGTTGTGGCGTTTTGTTTTGTTTTGTTTTTACCACGGGGGCTGGGGTGTCACTTGTGCACTAGAATTTTGTGCAATTTAGAATCACCACGGGCTAAGGCTATTTCTTGAGTTAGGTAGTTTTAAAATACTCTTTAGCAGGAGTTTCTGGACACATACTACATGCCATGTTGTTTACTGACCCATAATCAAAATGCAGTGACCTTCTACCCTTTTTTTGCCCCTTGACCCATGCTGAATTCAATGCAGCCTTTATAAATTTGCAAATCCTTGGACGTAAAGGGGATTTGGTGAGGCTTTGTTCTGAAAGGATCCTAAAAGTTTGCATTTTTAATTAGACAAAGGTAAAGCAACAAACATCGGGAAATAAGATCCTCTCCTGCACATAGGTGATCGCTCTTAATTTCTACGCCGGGGAGCTACATCTTAAAAAACACACCCTGCAAACCGCAAAGCAGTTGCAAACGTAGGAGACCAGGAGGTTATGAATCGCACCAAATTAGCAATGTGGTACAAATCACTTTCATGACGTAAGGGATGGTCAGGCCACAATCTTCTGGCGCTCCTCATCTCCCAGGACCGTGTGGATCCCGGTGACCCGCGGAGAGCCGGCGATTTGATCCGGAGCTACAGGCGCATTCCCTTATCTCCTCCGCTATCAGTAAGTTTAAAAGGACACCGTAATTATGATGGCGATAAAACAATGCCCGCTTATGTGTGCTGAATAAATAAAGAATGTTTACAGCCCCAGAATGTTTCAATTCCAATTAAAGGCTATCAAAGAAAAGCCCCCCCCCTCCCCTTCCTCCCTCCCTCCTTCCATCCCTCTCCCCCCACGACTCCCTATTTACCTTGGTGGTTGTAACATGGCCCTATGAAATAAGGCCACATCGGGAGGAGGAGGAGGAGGAGGAGGAGAAGGAGGGGGAGGAAGGGGAAGGGGGAGAGAACACGCACTCCCGGTCCCACAATTACTTGGGTCGCCTGCATCCTCTTTTTTTTTTTTTTTTTTTTTTTTTACTTAAAATATAAAATTCATTTACTTGCTTTATTTTTAAATTGCCAAAGGGTGTTTGTGGGGAAAATGTACTTAAGGACCTCACTTCAACCACCAGCTCGGGGGGAGTTGGACTGAATGAACCCGGCGCCTTTGGGCGCTGGAGGAGGGAGCTGTTCCCCCCCCGCCGTGTTCCCCCCCACCCCAGTGATGAGGGTCCCCCCACCGCTCCTCTCCCCTCTGCGGCGGGGAGAGCCCTGAAAACCGGCGCCCGAAAACGCACCCCACTCGCTAAGACACCGGGATCGTTTCAAATATTCATTGTATCAGCAAAATCTCATCATAATCAGATTAAAGCAAGGGGTTTTTTTGGGGGGTCGCCTCCCAACGTGGCTTGGTGCAAAACACCAGCGGGACCACAAAGAGAGCAGAAAACTGTTTCCTCTCCTCTGCCTTGGTCGCACGGGGAGGGGGGGGGGAGGAGGAGGAGGGGGGAAATGAAAAGCAGTTAATTTTGGCGAGAAAGGGACACTTTAGAGAGCTGTGATTCTCCATTCCACCCTGGGTAGCACGTTCCTCTCAGAAGTTGTTTCCCATTAAACTTTACGCTTAATATTTCTAGACGATGCTCTTATTTTATTTGTATGTTTTAAACTCCAGACAGAAACGACTCCCACACACTGGGGCAGATTTTCCCCAGGCCAGTTTGCTTTCAGCTTACCTCAGCTGAGGGAACGGCTTTTCTACGTTTAGGCTTTAAAATGTATCTTTCATTGAGTTGTCTGGGGTGAAATGTTTATATCCACGTGGTGGAAAGTGAGTGAGGGACTGAGCGCGTTTTCAGGGCTGCTGGAGAGATGCAGGCCCTTTCCCTTTTGAAAGTTTAGACCTCCAATACCCTCAATTCTACTGGCAGAATTAGGATGGACTTGGAGGGTCCTAAACGTGACCATTCACTAAGGCGGGGGGCTACAGCTTGCAACAACGTGCTCGGCAACTTAATCTTACGCTTAAAAGAGCAGAGAGTGAAAAAGAATGGAATACAAACTCTCCCGACGTTTGTAGCCGCTTCCAAGGTGGACCGTGCATTTCACAGCTGATGGGAACGTGCGTGTTTTGGAGCAAAAAGAAGAGAAGGTAAGCGTTTGTCCTTGTGTCTCCGCCACTTCGGGTAGAAACAATGAAAGAACAAAGGGAACCACTTCTCCGTGTGAACATTTCACGTTTTCCTCCCCCGTTCGGGTCTCGTTGCGGAGGGCTGGCGAAGGCGGGGAAGACGAGGACTTACTTAAAACTTTACCTTTAGAGGCTGGGCGGCGGGGGTGCAAGGGACGGCGAGAAAGTTGCGGAGCAATTTAAACACCACCCCCCCCTCCCCTTCGTTCTCGTCCTCCCCCCCTTCTCCCGCGGCCCGTTTCACCGCCGCAGCGGAGGGTCCGCCGGTTCCATCCATGGCTCTGAACTCACCGCAGAGTCCCCGCCAGGGCCAGGCGCGGCCGGTGGCGGAGAGGCCGGGGCCGTCCCCGGGCCGGGACCTCGGGTGTGCGGGGAGAGCAGGCGGCGGCGGCGGCGGCGGGAAGGAGGGATCTCCCTGGTAACCGGCGGCAAGGGGAGGAAGCGGAGGTTAGGAGGCGGCGGGGGAGGGGAGGCGGAGGGGAAGAAAAAGGGGGGGGGGGAAATTAAATTTTATCTGCAAATAAAATAATTGCAAATCAAATAAATTGTATCAAAGAGCGAGGGGGCGGCGGGGGGGGGGTGGGGGTGGACACACAAACAAACAAACAAACAAACACCGGCAGCGCGCGCACGCGGCCTGTCCGCGGACCGTTACAAAGGGCGGCGGGTAGGAGCAGGGGCAGGCCGGGCCCCCCTGTCCCGTCCCCCGGCCCCGCCGCCCGCCCTGGACGCGTAGCCCCGGTATGTTACAGCCCCGGTGCGTTACAGCCTCGGCCGGCCGTGAGGGAAGCGGCGCGGGGCCGGGCTGGGCCGGGCCTGTGCGGGGCCGGCAGCGGCTGCCGGGGGCCCGCCCGCTGAGGCGCCGCCCGCCATTGGCGCGAGGGCTCTCGGCCGCTGACCTTTCACCCCGCGCGCCCTCCCCCCCCCCCCCCCCGCGCCGCTTCCTTTGCCGCCCGAACCACTTTCCTACCCACAATTCCCTGCGCCGGCCGCGCGCCAACCTCTCCCCCCCCCCCCCCCCCCCC
>JAOQGH010000012.1:18809675-18841323 GCA_025769975.1 Gallinago jamesoni | reverse complement strand
TCCTACCCACAATTCCCGGCGCCGGCCGCGCCCCAACCTCTCCCCCCCCCCCCCCCTCCTCCTCTCCCCCCGCCGCGCCCGCCATCCCGGGAAAACCCGGCAGCGCCTCACGGAGAGGGAGGGGGGAAAGGGGGGGGGTGAGGGGTGTTTTGGACCGGGTGTGAATGGGCCGGAGCTGCGGGGGAATCCCCTCAGGGACCGTCATCTGGAGCGGGGCGGGGGACACACACACACCCCCACCCCCCGAGATGGGGCGGGCAGGCGTGGGAGCGGCGGGGAGGAGGGGAGGGGAGGGGGGGTCGTGAGGGGGGGTGTGTTCGCCTGTTGAATATCGCCGGGAGCCGCTAATCTGGTGCTTTTTAAAGCGCCTCGTCAGTGGCTCCGAGGAAATGAAACGTGACGTTAATCAAATCGCACGAATGTAAACATTTATAAGTTAAATCCTAATATTATGCAATTATTTAAATCGAGCCGTGGGTTCTTTTTTGTTTTCTTTTTCTTTTTTTTTTCTTTTTTTTTTCTTCCCCCCTCAGTGTCTTCTTGTCGCTCCCGCTCCTTTCCTTTCGCGTGCTTTTGAGTTTCCCGCTGCATCCCGGTTTCCCATTCCCCCCTGCCTCCCAGCCTCCCGTGGATCCTAGCCTCCCCTTTCCTCGTGGAACCCGGTTTCCCGTTCCCCGCTGGATTCCCGCCTCCCCGTGGATCCCGGTTTCCCATTTCGCGCTGCATCCCGGCGTCCCGTCTCCCCGTGGATCCCGGTGTCCCCTTTTCCCGCTGGATCCAGATGTCCCATGTCCCGCTGGATTCCAGCCTCCCGTTTCCCGCTGGATCCCGCTGTCCCCTTTCCCGCACGCTTTGTGGCGATTTGAGGACGGATCCCTCAAATAGCACTCGGCACTGGAGCTGTTCGGGGTTTCTTTCCGCCTTTGCCCCCCGCGGGTGCGTGAAGGGGGGGGGGGGATCCCGTGTGGAAGCCTGAAGCTGGGGTGACTGGAGGGGGCAGAGGTGCCCTGGCAGCCCCGGCGGTGGGTTTCTTTTTAGGCGAGGGGACACGTGGAAGAGCCACTCGTGGCGAGTAGGGGGGCGAAAGGAGCCCGGCGGGGCTGGCAGCGGGTCGGAGGAGCCCGGGCGGGCGCGGGGGGAGAGGGAGCGGGGGCGTGAAAGGCTCGGCCGGGGCAGCTCCGGGCCAGCCCCAGAGGGCTGCAGGTAGCCCGCCAAGGGTGGGCGACCGGCTGGCTAGTAGCCACGAGGGCGACTTTTGGGAAAGGCTACGATGGCGGGGGACCTTGCGAAGCCTCTCCCCATGTCTTCCTCCTCCTCCCTCCCGGTCCTCCCCGTTCCCCTTCTCCCGGCGGACGGGGACGGGGACGGGGCCGTAAATTAATATAAAAGAGGGGGATTTGGGGGTCAGGGAGGAGAACAATGCTTTTGTGCGCAGCACCGTCCCCTGAAGGGAAGGAGCGAGCACTGCAGCCCCGCGGGTCGCAGAGCCTCTGTAGTGCTGCCTCCTCTCCTGCGGGTAGTGCTCATGGCCTGCGAGGGGACGGACGGACGGACCGACGGACGGGAGGGAGGGAGGGAAGTCGGGGGCAGCCGGCGGAGGGGTGAGGGGGCTACCCGTAGGCCGGCCTTAACCCCCCGCACCGCCGACCCCGGGATAGGCTCGGGAAGCGGGGGCTGGCGGCGGGCCAGCCCGGGGCAGACCCAAACTCGCCCCTCCGGCAAAAAAAAAAAAAAAAAAAAAAAAACAAGGCTTTGGCGCCGGGGGGCGGGAGAGTTTTTGGGGGTGAGCGGCTGAGAGAGAGAGAAAGAGAGAAAGAGTAAATCCGTGGGTGCCCTCGGCAGCGCGGCGCGGAACGGGCAGGCTTGGCCCCCGGGGGATTTCAAGGGTGAGCGAGGGTCTCACGGCAGCGGGGCGGGCTCCGTAGGGAACACGGAGGGGGCCGTGCCCACCGGGGAGGGGAGGGTGGGAAGTGGGGGTAGGGGGGGAAGCCCTCCCGAGCTCGCCGGTCGCAGGGAGCGGGGCCAGGCGGCGGCGGGGCCGGTGGAAGAAGCTCGGCCGGTGGGTCCCGCTCCTCCCGGCGTCCCCCCATTGTTCCCCGGCCGCCTCTTTCGCGCCGCTTTCCGCCGCCGGAGAGAGGGAAGGAGGGAAGAGCTCCCGCCGAAGGGGGGGGAGAAGAGGGGGGAAGGTTAGGGGAGGGCTCCGGCAAGAAAAAAAGGGGTACATAAGTAGAGAGGAGACTTTAGAAGTGCCATCCACTGAGGGAGCTGCTGCGAGGCTGTAGCTCACGTGTTACTTGAAAGGTAAAAAAAAACAAACCCAACCAAAAAAACCAACCAACGACAAAAAAAAAAAACAATCAAAACAACAACTAAACAAAAAAACCAAACCAACCCCCACCGCAGTGGATTTGTACCTAAAGTAACATCTGTTTGTGGGTGGATTTTAGAACAAGGCTTCTTAAAGAAATCGGGAGAAACTGCTCCGAACCACTGGATTTGGAATAATAAATGTAGCCAAAGAGAATTTTTGAAGGAACTCGTCTTAATGGTCTGTTTATAAAAATGAAGATTAATCTTATCCTTTTTTTCATATAAGCACCGTCTTGTCTGGATTTATTCCCTCCCCCCAAGAGATTGTTGTGTGTTGGTTTGAGATTTTTAAAGATTTGGTTTGTAGGAATAGTGTTTGTGTTTCTTCCCTCTCCCTCCTCCTTCACCCCCATCCTCCCCCCTCCCCCCCTCTGAAAATAATTATAAATTAAATTGTTTTGGTATGCTATTTCAGACCTGAACTTTCTCATGTATTTACGTAGAAAAGAATTGACTAACTTGATGTTCAAGAAAATTTCCAACAAGTGCCCTTCATCTAAGAAGGGAAAAAAAATATGTCTTTGCACGTTGTTTCTGGAAGATTAAATCAAAACGGGCAGGGGCTCGTATTTGTGATGAGGAAAGAATTTCTAGAGAACTAGTTATTTTAAGAAAACCCTTTCTAGGAGAACTGTGATTATTTTTAGCAAGTTATCTGCTGCGAGTGCATGAGAATTTATTTTAAAAGATTAGAAGTGATGTCTAGATTATTTTTAAATTTTATTTTATTACATATATCACCAAGAAATTAATGTTTTGCACAGATGGTGAGCAGCAAGTAAAAGAAGTTAAAGGATGATGTTTATGGATATCACCTAGCTGAAAATAATTCCGAAGTGACTTTACTCCCCACACGCACACTTGGGAAGTTGCATGCTTGCGGTCATTGTTTGAGATAATACAGTTTGGGACTTCTCTTTCACTCTTTGTAAACTTGCAGGCTTTTGTGGGATTCCTCCAAATAAAAGCTCGATTCAGTTTAGATGGTAAAAAGCATCCATGCTATTCGAAAGCTGAAGATGCAAGTAATATTTAATAGGAAAAGACCCCCCTGGTAATATTGAAAGGCATTAACTTTAAGATTGAGGAAAGAAAGACTTTTTTTTTTGTTGTTTTGTTTTGTTTTACTTTAGTATTCCGGAGATGCATTTACTCCTGATTGCTGCTTGGCAATTTTTAAAAGGTAACTACAAATTTAGAAAGCGTCTTTCAAAAGGACATTTAATGCTCTTGTATTTACTAAAACAATATATCTTATTGAAAGGCAAGATTTAAAAAAAATGGTCAGAGGGAGACTGTTCATTGCCATTCTTCATTGCTCTTTATTTTGTATTTGTGCGGAATGTGATGTTTTTAATATATTAAGGTTGGTTGTTTTGTTGTTTGTTTTTTTTTTTTTCCCCACAAAGGAGCATTGTTGTTACTTTTAATTGGGAAGTACCACGATATAAAAATTACCCGCATTCCCGACTCTGCAGCACCATAGCAAGATTGACAAAAAGTGATCCGAGGCTTGCGCGCTTAATTCGCCAGGAATGTTAAGCTTCCCAGATACACCCTATGTGGTCAAGTTAGACTTGTGCTCCTAAGACAGTTTTAAATGTTCAAAATCATACCTGGAGGAAATCTATCTATGTGTATATATATGTGGAATTGAAATTAGATGGTAACTAGCAGTGGGAACGGAGCTCACTGATCGAAAGACTTTTTTTTTTTTTTTTTTATTGCATTTGGCAACCTCTTTCTTTCAGAGACACAATACAATTAATTAACATATTCTGGGGCGTGTTTTTGAGATTGGGAAGTGGTGGCCCCTTGTTGAGAAGAAAACACTTTAAATAAAAAAGTAACATTATTTTGTCCAAATGGTAGTGGGAAAAGCAGAGTAGTATTGCTTATACAGCCCTCGGATGCGGTTGATTTACTCCAATTTGCTTTAGCATATAACAAACCAGCTTTTCCTTTCCCACGCCTATGGGAGATGTATGTGTTTTGTTTATACAAATCTATCTAAAATAGGTCTGTATTTAAGATATTGGATGGGAAATTCAGCATGCTGTTTCTCGTATTTAATACGTAGCACGGATACCATTCCCAAATCGAAATCAAATAAATGTGACCTGTGACACAACACGGTATCGCGCCGCTGATGGCAACACAGCAAACGTGAAAAAAAAGCTATTAATTTATAGGGAATGTTAATTTAGCAAATCCTACATAGAGATATGCCCATAGAAGAAAAGTAATCCGAGGCTTGTTTTTGGAGTGATGCTATGTAAACATATTTAATAAAAATCCAATGAGTTAATACATACCCCATAAAAATCCAAACTTTGAAATGAAGTATTCTTCTTTAAATAAAAACTCTGTGCTACATTTTAGTTGCATATAATTTAAATACTGGAGTTTACTAACCCAGCTTATCAGGGCTTAATACAGCATTAATGTCCAATATGGTTTGCTAGAAGTTTATTTCAGGTTCTTTTGTATTATACTGTAATTATCATTACTTTGACTTGACTCACATAAAAATGTGGTTAACATTTAAATGCCTTTTTAATGCAGAGAATTATAAATTAACTGTCACATTTAAGTCTTTACCTTCTACCACTTAGGGAATGTTAAATCTTTAAAAGGAAATAATCACTACGCTTAAAAACATCCTGTGCTTGGATTCCTTTATTTAGAATTTTGGTTTGGGATTGTTCATTCAAAGAAAATCCCTTGTTTCATGTTTACAGTAAACCTCAGTCTGAAATTAACATTTAAATGCCAACAGAAATGTGACAGAAGCAGTACTTGAAAACCACCAATTTTATCCATTGCTGGTAGTTAAGTGGAATTTACCAAAGCCTCCAAAGGTGATAATACAATTAAAAGCAAGAAACTTTATACAATAGTTGGTGGAATTACTTCCCCCTTTCTTTGCAGTCTAAAGAATTACAAAATTTGTAATTACGTTTGCACAATAAATGAAGAGGCATGGTGTCCAGGAGGTGTACTGGGGTGACCTTCGATGCTGCTACCTGTACTGGGGTAACCTGTAAATATACAGCATGCAAACTGCCCACCGAGAAGTGACTACACCTTAAACGTTGGAACTTTTTAATTATTCAGTGCATTGCATTTGGATATGGGTTAAAAACAGATTTGAGCACTATATTAAAGAATAGGGGGAAAAAGAAAACTTCACGCTTTCCTCAGTATAATTGAAGGGTAAGAATGTAAAGCTACGTTACCATTTTTAACATGGGTTCTGTAGACATGCTATATCCTTCATAATTGAACATGGGTAGAAATAATTTGTTGGGTCTCAGGCAGACTGCCATTTAAAAAACACGGCGTTCAAAGGTCAACACGCAAGAGTTGCATTTTATTTTATGTAAAGTGACCATTTTGCGGCCGCCTTCCCAGAAATGAAGCAAATACCCACGATTAGAATGTATTTCAGTGAAGACTGTTAATGATTTAAACCCACATAAACAGAAGGCAGACGAGCATCAATGTATTTTAAATGGATAATCAGGAGATGTATTATTCTGCCTATTGAGTATCACTAAGTTATTGCAATTTTCCTGGTTTGGGTTGCATCTGTTCAGCTGCAGCCTGTGTCCTTTTGCACATAGGTAAAGATCAAAGTTTTCTCAGCAAAGACCCAATCTGAAAATGGAGTAAAAATTGCTGCAAGAAATTTGTTTTCTGGAAAGAAGCGAGTTACCCCGCTCTACAGCTCCAAGTCCCAATATCAATTAATGTTTTCTAATATAGCATGCATTTTATATAAAGTCTATGTTTTTCCTGTTATTCCTGGAAGACTCTTCTGATGATTATATCCAACTGGTAATACGGTTTTGTAAATGAAAGACTTTTTCTTGTTCAATGCTTTGTTTTATTCACTAAACTTACAATATGATTTTGCACATTTTAGAGAAAAAAAAAAGAAGTGAAATCTAAGACAAGTAAACCAACATCTTAGCATCGTTGTTGGAACTGATTAATCGGTGGTTAAAAATCTAAGGTGAATACCTCTTTATTTTTGTTAATGAAGCTAAAGAGGTATGCGCTAATGTATGTTAACATTTTCTTGAGGAACTCCTTAAACTTTTAAAAACAATTTGCATTTAGAGAGTGTAATTTTATTTTACTTGTGCATTCACTCTATTTGAAAAAGTATTTTAAATCAAAAAAAAAAAAGAAAACATATGATGTCCTTGTATGTTTCTTATAATCTAACATATTTAGCTTCTAGGCTTTGTAGGTTTCTTTTAAGAGAATTGGATTTTCTCCTTGCATTTATATTAACAATGAAATTATTCATTCTTACTCACTGGATTATATTCCTCTCTAATTATTTTAATCTCTTATATATCACTATAAGAAGGACAGGCTTTTTTTTTTTTTAAAGAAAATTGGCCTTCTGTGTCATGTCAGTGCTTATTAAATACTACAATCATATGAACATATATGCTACAAGATTTTATGTTCTGATTCCATAGCTGTTATAGGCTTAGTGTTTGCAGTATTTATTTAGTTGCAATGTATTTCTTTTCTTATTTTGCATTTCAAAGTTCTTCTCTAAATTATTGTTTTACAGAACTATCAAAAGGTTATCTAAATTTTTCCACCAAATATTACACAATACTATAAAGTGGTAGTCATGGAGTTTCTTTCAGTGCGTGTACATTCTTTCTATAGAAAGAATTGAACAGAAATCCATAAAAAACACAACAAACGTTTCATTAAATAAGTGAATGTATTAGGCTTGACTGAATTTTGACCAAAGCAAAATTTCAGGCTGTTCAGTACTGACCTGGTGTGTTACATGGTGTGAGATTAAAATAATTTTATTTGAAAACTATACAGTAGGTTTTCCACGAATATACTCTTGTTGCCATGGTGCGATTTTAATCAAGTTGTTGCAAAGTGATTAATATTTTTTTTAGTGATGCATCTTTAAAATTTGAGCCTTAAAATAGCTAACATTAAAAAAAAAAAAAGACCCGGCAATTGTACTAGTTGCTTTTCAAAGAAGAAATTGCAGGAAGACCTTCTCAATGAATTAAAAAAAAATAATCTGTGAGAAAAATTTACAATTGTTTGTTACAATACAAGTATTGCTAAATGTATACATTCATCCAACAAATTAAAATATATTTAATAAATTCCAATTTTAAAAGGATATTTATTTTAATTTGCCTGTCAGGGAAATAAAGGACAGATTTGCTGCTGTACCATGATTTTTTTTTTTTTATTTTGCTCAGGGTTAACAGAATCATTGAGAATGCTTTTTAAATTAGATGTCATTTTCTTGACAAGAATGAAGAAGGGCTGGGACACTGTATCTATCAGCTTCAAATAATTTGTGTTTTTTAAAAGACCAGGATATATTAATTGCTTTATTTCCTTACAAAGTAATTGCTCGCACCTGCAAATTTCAGGGTATTTTTACAAGCTTTAAAAGTAATAAAAAATAGTGCTGCAAGTATGTTTTAGAATGTAAATAGTTACATGTTCAAATTTGTTTTCTTCAGTGTTGACATAGGACATTTGGGTATGGGGTGAGGTTTTTTTTTTTGAGAGCAATCTCTGAATGATTTTACACAAACTGAAACATACTACATTCCAGTCCCCCTCTCCCCCCCCCCCCCATTTTTCTACATGTGCCTTAAAAATTTCTAAGCTCTTAAGGATACTGGAACATACATTTATAGAGACATGTTTAGAATGTGTCTCAAATGGCTGTGTTTGGCTGGACTCTTCATCTAGGAAGTGACCTTCATCATTCCTTTTTTGTGTGCCCACCATTCTTCCTCTTATCTAAATAATTTTGCTTAAAACTTTCAAGGAGAGAAAAGAGCTTGACCTAAGATATCCTGCATAAAACTGCAGGCTCGGATGTCTCTAGGGGTTTGAGAGTTGGGCACATCCCACTTCTCCCTTCCATGTAGCAGTTTGTCATTCTCCCATCATCTACACAAGTGCAGATGTTTTACTAGTTAACAACGTTAAAATATAACCTGCATATATATATAGGGCTAGATAGCAACGTGTCCAGGAATGTACATAATTCAGTAGTGATTTGTACGCGTACTAAGCCACCCTTGCAAAATCATCATGAAAAATAGAGTCTGTGCACAGATTCTGCTTCTCTGCCTTTTAGCGTGATAATGAAGATAAATCAATGATACCTTCCTTGCCCAACGCTAAATAAATAAATAAATAAATAAACGCTAGCCCTGGGGCAAGTGAGGGAGCAGAATTTTGCAAGGCTGCCTGTAATTTCTCTGTGCTCCTAACAATCGTCGCAATTAGTTCCCACTGCTTACTACTGTAAGCTGCCATACCTGCTCACAATGGAGAATTGAATAGCCTGAGATTTTCCTCTCTGCTGACCACCTCAGCTCTCTCTCCTCCCAGGTTTTCTTGTGGGATGTATGTGTGTGTCCCCCTCCCTGCCTTTAATTAAAAGAGACAACAGAATTGTTTTACCAACCACTCTACCCCCCTCCAACCACGCAACTTCTATAAAAAGGGATATCCACCTCTAAGGAAAAGTAGTGAACAGCTGTGTTGAAGAACGTGTTTGGTTTTGGTGGTTTTTTTTTGTGTGTCTCTGTCGCCTTTCTCCGGTTTCTCTCTCTATTTGTCATTATCTTCTCTTCAGCATCACTTTCGCTGCTGGGGCGGTACCAGCCCCGCAGCGCTGCATCCGCATGGCCAGTTTTTTGGGGGGGGGGGTGGGTGTGGGAGGGGTGGGAGGAGAAGAAAGAGCGGGTTTAATAATGCATTAGTTTCACAGCCCCATCTGAGGGAAAATAAACAAAACAGTAAAAAGTTGCGGCGAGGGCAAGGGAAGTGGCGTAATGGCCAGAACGCATTAGTCCTGCCAGGCACACAGAAGGGATATAAAGGGGATAATAAAAGTTGGGAGCGGGAATGCATTAGTCCTTCAGTCCCATCAGGGGGAAAATAAACAAGATAGTAAAAAAAAAAAAAAAAAAAAGATTTCTGCGGGGCGGGAGGGGAGGGCGGGAATGGGGCGCGTCCTCCGGCCTTCCTGAAGGGGGCATGAGCGGTGACATCGCGGGTGGGAGTGGGGCGCATGTCTGCCGCCTCCCCCCCCGCTACCCCCCCCCTCACACCCAGGGGAGAGGGGGGCAGCAATAAGCCCGGCTAACGCTCGCCCGGGCTGGGGGAAGGCAGGCGGTTCCGCACGGGCTGTCCCGCACCAGGCGCGGCGCGGCGCGGCCCGGCCGTCGGGGTTAGGCCGGCCCGGGGGGAAGGTGGGGAAGGGCGAGCGCCATGACTCGCCCGGGGGACGGCGAGTGGCAGCAGGCTGAGGTGGGTGCCGGGGGAGGCGGCGGGGGGGTGGCCGAGCCAGGCCGGGCTCGAGCCATCAGGTGCCGGTAGCGGCGGCGCTTCCGGGCGGGCGGGCGGGCCTGCCGGGGCGCCGCTGGCCTCGCGCACGCTCTCTCGCGCGCGGCGGTTGGAGCCGTTGCGGGAGGCGGGGGGGGGAGCGGGGGGGCGCGCGCTCTCAACGGCGGCTCACGTTCCCTTGGGCGGCTCGTGAACCATCGCGAGGAGGCCCAGGCCGAGGCCTATCCGCTCCCCCCCCTACTTCTCCTCACGCCGGCGGCGCGCACTGCGCCTGCGCGCCCGGCCCCGCTCCCCTCGCCTGTCTGCCTGCCCTGCCGTGGGGTGTCCTCCTCAGCGCGCCGCCGCTGGGCCGCCCCTGCCTGCTTGCCTGCCTTCCGCCCGCCCTCCCTCCCTGACTGTTATCAGCCTGTCCGGTTGGTCGGGCGGGGGCGAGGAAAGGCGCTCAGTCAGCGGTCATGGGCCCTAAATCATCGCCGTGGCGGCGGTGGAGGCGGCGGCGGCTGAGTGACTGAGGGGAGACACCGCCGGGGGAGGGGACAGGCGGGGGGGGGGGGATTTGAAGTGTGTGTGTGCGGCGTGTGTTGTTGACGACGGTGTTTTTAACCCTTAGATGGTCTCTAGCGAGCCGTTGCTGCTGCCTGTGTCACTGGAGGGCGAGTTCTCCAATAGCATGAAGGAGATGATCGGCGGCTGCTGCGTGTGCTCCGACGAGAGGGGCTGGGCCGAGAACCCGCTTGTCTACTGCGACGGGCACGGCTGCAATGTCGCAGTGCATCAAGGTGAGTAGGCAGGTGAGTGCCAGCTCACCCGCTCGGGCCTCCAGCCTTGCCACTTCCTTCTGGATGCTCCCTGGCCTCTTCCCGTAGGCCTACTTCCCCCCCCCCCCACCCCGCCCCCAATTTGGCCTTTTTTCTCCCCTTCTTCTTTCCCTCCCCCCCTTCCAGCTCCTTCTTGTCACCCGTGAAGCCCATTTCTCTCTTTCTATGGCCACGTGCTTTCTGGTCTGACCTGTCCTGTCATCTTCTGTCCTTACAGTCTCTCTGTCTTTTCCCTCATGTGAGACTTCCTGTATTATGACTTCCTATATTATGGCTACGAGAAAGGAAGAACCCCTTCCAGTTTTTTTTTTTGTCCTTCCTCCTCTTGCTGTGTCTGTGCTTTCCAGTCTACCTTTGCACCCTTGTTAACAACCTCAGCTGTAGCAGTTCAAAGACTACCTAAAACTCCTTTTTCTTCTTCGTGGAACTTCTTACTAGTCTGTCTTCTGGCAATTGTTGCTGTATCTCTGTCTTCCTATAGTTGATCCCTGTTGTTCCTGCCTTTCCCAAGTTAGAAAAAAAATGTTTGAGAGGGAGTCAGTAGACTAGGAGGGTTTAGGACTGGAAGAGAGCTGTGTGTAGGAAAGACTTAGCTGTCATGTGATTTCTTCCTCTGCCTGCCTTTCCTTGAATGTCATTTGGCTGATGTATCCTAGTAGATGAAGAGACTTCCTGTTGTGGTTCTGCAGGGGGAGGGTGCTAGACGAAGGGCTGGTGCTGGATTTGTTTGGATTAGTGGAGGCTGGTTGGTTGGTTTCCAGCTCAGCTCAGGAGCTGGCATGTTCCCTCTATGTGTGTTTTGTTTCTGTCAGTGGCTTGACCCCTCTTGTGAGACCAGAGGAGAGACTGGGTTCTGCTGTGTATTTTGGAAGAAAGGAAGTTATGATGACTTCTGCTTTATGGTAGCAGAAATAAGGAATAAGTTAGTAGTTTCTCTCTATCAACTGCCAAGCAGTCATATGAACTCTGTGGCTGGCCCTTTGACACCTTCTAGATGGTGATAAACTTGGAGGAGAGAGAAAATCCAAAATCCAGTTCATTAGTCTGAATGCCTAACACAGGTGAAAATACTACTAATGTGTGTCTTATGCTTGGTCTTGAGTTGTGTTGAAGATAATATAGTAACTGTTTCTTTCAGGTATATGCTCCTCTGTAAACTGACAAGAAATAGTAATAATTTAAAGAGATCTGCAAAGGAATTCACTTACTCGTATTAGTGTTGTAATGAATGCAGAAGGGAGCTGACAGGATCTGTGAAATTAGGTTTTGAGTCAGTTTTCTGTTGGCTTAGGAGCCGAGTAGTGCTAATGGTAAGTTAACTCTGTTTTTGTGGAATCTTAGGATCATGAAAAAGAAAGCTGAAACATGAATACTTTTATAAGTCATACCTGAACCAGCTATTACTCTTGTATTATCTTGGGCATTTTCCTTTGCATCTAGAGCCTTGCTAATATTTTCAGTAAAAGAATTTGATCATAGCAACAGATGGAGCTGAGATAGTGGGAACAACAAAAGTCCGTTTTAGGAAGTATTCCTAATATAGAGATGCACTTTGGTAAATTTGGTACAAGAATATTGAAGTTTTTTTTTTTTTTTTTAAGGTCGTATCCAAATCTGAATTTGAATCCGGCACTAAGTGTGCAAAGTACTGCCTCTTCTAGGTTCAGATGCTGTTGTAGAGGTCTTAAGAAAAGAAGGACTGTGTGTTCTGATTTACTGTATCACTGATGTTTTACATTTTAGATTTGATACATCATGTGTAGGTGGTAGGGGAAGCGTGTCTGCTCTTTTCGTAGTCTTTCTGTAGTAAAAGTAGTAGCCCTCATGGTAGTAATAGTTGGTAGTCCTTATTTGAAGTTCAGACAGCAGTATTACCCATGAGACTTTATTAACTGCATTTTTAAGTTGTTATAATTATTACTAGTTCAGAGGAAACTGCTTTTCAAGTGTTTCAAGTGGAGGACAAAAATCTCTTAATGTGTTTAAAGAAACTTTGCATAGTAGTGGAAATATAAACCAAAGGAAATCATGGGACTCAATAAACAGCATTGGAGTGTATCAGAGCACAAACCTGTGGAGGGCTTTTTTAGGCTTTAGGTGTACTCTGTTATGTTTGCAGATAAAAACAGTACTTTACTTCAGCTTTGGTCTTTGTCTGGCTTGTGTTGTCTTTGGATCTAGTTGCCAGCCCTGTCTCTGAGTTGCATTCTGTAATTAGTTTCTTACTCTGCACTGTCTCTTGCTAATTTAAATGTGTGATTGCACATTGAAAGTCTCTCTCAATTTCTAAACAGGAATTCAAAGTCCCCCTCATCTGTGGTTAATGTAGATGCAACAAAACCGATATGTTTTTTCTCGTGTTAAAGAACTTTATTCTACAGTAGAAAGGGCTTATCAGGATAGTTTGGTCTGTCAGTACTTGCATAATGTATTTGAAAATCTGACAATGTGACTACCTGTGTGTATATATTAGGAAACTTTTTCATTGACTTTCCTTTGGAGAAGGAAAGGTGTATTATCCAGACATTTTTTATGCTACTCTTGCACTAGTGGTTTTATTTTTTAACTTCAGGATAGCACAAAACCAATAATATTTTTCCATATACACTAGGAGATACTAATTTAATCTCAGCTCTTATCTTAACTATTAATTTATCATATATCTATTTTTTTTCTATAACCAGATTTTCTTATTTAAGTAACATATGATTGTGAGTTGAGATACTAAAAATATGATGTCAGATTAAGGATTACTTTTTTTTTGAGGAAAATGTTTGGCTTGGTGATTCTTTGTTATTAGTTGTTAAAGCCGTTCAGATATTAGAATATACTTAGAGCATTTGTTTTTCTGCATTTTCATTCCCTCAGCAGTTCTTAAAGTTCAGTGCTCTGTGCATTTCAAACATGAACAGTATTGCCAAATTACTAATATCTTTTTTTCTGTGGAATTTCTTATCAAACTCCAGAGTTTTTTCTATACTATAAAAATACAGATGACAGTTGTGTAGAGAAATCTGCATGTCTCAAAATTTTTCCTAGGGATTTTTATTTTTTTTTTTTTGTCTGGCTATAGTTGCAACAGATCCTAGCCGTAATGCTCAGTTTAGTTTGTATGTACAACTCCATGTAAAAATGATGGGTGTTTGTTATAGTGAAGTGTTTTACTTGTTTTGCTGGTAAATAAATAGTGAAAAAGATCACATGAAACATTGCCGCTCTTGAATGGTTATATTACTTTTCAACTAATCAGTATTTTTTTTTTAATGTAACAAATTTATTTAATTAATTTTGCATAAATTTTTAAGTGGAAGCTTATTGTACTTCATTTCTAGTACCACTATGATAGGATTTCATGTGCAATGTACAGATGGCAATTTGACTTACTAAAATGATGTGAGATCAATTAATATTAAGCTTTCTTTATAACATTCCTATTAGTACTACTGTAATGCCGCTTGTGTTTGCTGAAATATTTTGTCTTGTTCAAAACAGCTTGCTATGGAATTGTTCAAGTACCCACTGGACCTTGGTTTTGCAGGAAGTGCGAATCTCAGGAAAGAGCAGCCCGAGTGGTATGTGCTTTGTTTATTAAGTAATGCTAGTTATAATGCTTGTGTGGATAATATTTACCCACATATCCCAGTAATAATAGAAAATAGCTTAGCTTTCTGTCATAATCACATCTAGATGCTGTTCAGACTTTTTTTTTTATTATAGTGAAAATATGTAACTGTCTAAGTATTCTGACAATTTCTGTGGGGAATGAGGTGCTTTTTCCTCCTTCCCTTCCCCCCCACCAAGCTGTTCCAAAGATTGTTTTCTTCTTATCTATGGTATGGGTTTTGTGTAATTTTGTCAGTTTAATACTTACAAAGTTAGGTACGGGGAGGAAGTAGAATCTGTGTCCAATTTTCTTTAACAGCAACTCTAGATTCCCAGTTGAAAGCTTAACCAATAAGTATTGTTCTTAATTTTAATCTAATGCTTACTTGGAAAGTGATACTTCTAGTTGAAGAAACATTTTCTTTTAGTTTTTTTATTTTTCTTATGGTAAATATTGGGGATTCAGATAATTATTCAGAACAACAACAAACCCCAATACTTTTTTTTATTATATGAGTTTTTTTTTTTTTTAAATTCGGCTTGTATGTTATTAGATCAAGCTGCATGGTATCAGGCATTTTTAGAAAAAGATCATTACATTTCTCACTATTTGGCACTTTTTAGTTTGTCCTTTAGCAAAAGATAAAGTTGGGAGTATTTAGGCTCTCACTAAGAGTGAGGACTCAAACTCACTAGAACTAAGCTATTCATTTGCCTCTGAAAATGTTTTTTTGTATACAAATTGGAAGAGAAAGTGGTGCAGCATCTTAGGGAAATGTGTAAACTATTTCTAACTTTCATATCTAAAGGCAAATGAAGAGCCTGAGATCAAATGTTCAAGTGCTGTTTGCGTGAGATGTTTGCTGTACCTATTCCCTTTTCTAATGTAAAGTACTGTAGGAATACTAGGGTGACTTTAAGTTGTGTGAATTTTTGGCACAGAACAGAAGAATCTTGTTCCTTTACTTTTTTCTCCAACTTGCTACTAATGTTTTAATGCTCTAGTAATGTAGACTTTGTCTTTGCAAAGCAGGCCAGTTGGTGGGAGCAAGAATGGGTTGATTTCTATGTACCCTCTAGTATTTGTCAACGGAAAATCAAAACTGCCATCCTTCCTAAAGAAAGGCTGTTTGTTTTCTTGGGAATATGATCAGCAATGTAAAGTTTTAAGAGCAGCATTTTTTAATGTTGCTGAGTTTGATGTATACAGGTTGACAGCAAAGTTAAAGATACAGAGGAGGGGGAATGAGAGATGGTGGCTAGAAGGAGGATTTTTCTTGTGCATGATAGGGAATTTTCATCAGGATTTAGAATATAGTTATTCCTGGCTTCTCCTGACACAAGGAATGAAGGAGAACTGTACTGAGTTCTAAAATGAACAATGTCTTGTTCCATTCCAATAACTTCTTGAATTTACCAAAGAGAATAGCTTTGATAGGTGTTACGCTGCTTTTCTTTGCTGTTTGAAGTTAAGAAGGAATAGTGATGAATTTAACTGAATTCTTTGCCCGGTGTGTTCTATTCTTGTTTCCACCTAATGGGTTCTCTTTATGGTACAAGTTGTGTATGGTACAAGTCTTTATGGTTCAACAAGTTGATTATTGATCTTGTTTCAGGGAAAAAAAAGACTTCCTATTTGTAACATAGCATAGGTATAAATGGTTCTGTTCTCAAGTGATACATTGTGTGTGAGGTGGGACAGATTGGCAACAGTTGAGTTTGAATAGCTACATGTTATGTTAGAAGCATGGTGGCTGTCTGTGACGTTTGGGAGAAACACTTAAAATTCAGAACTGAAACTGAAGATCTGACTTCAATATGAAAACTGGAACTTTATTGTAACCAGTTTATCAGACTCAGGAGTTGTAACTCCTGTTACTTGCAAAAGCAAACCTTATCATTGCTGTAGCAGACTGAAGCTTAGTTTTTCTGTTGGTCTTTTTGTCTAGAGACAACACCAGAATTAAATTATTTGTACTACATTTAGCATGCTTCTATTTACTTATTTTTAATCTTTAAAACGACCTAAGTCATGCAGTGAAGGCATATTTTGGGGTGAAACCATGACAAGGGTGTATTGGTGGTTGTTGGTTTTGTTTTGTTTTTTTTTTAAGCTGCTGTTACTGAGCAAATCCATTCTGGTAAGAGACAAGGGTTAATTGCTTGTACTGCAGTTACCCTTGCTTTAACAACTGAAAGAAACAGACTAACTTGGGAGCATGTAACTGAAGTAGGTAGGTCACCAGAGAACTTCGCCTAACAGCAGGTTAGAGTGGTTGGCTTCCTATGTCCTTTCAGCTGTTCTACACTGGTGTCTACTGGGTTCTCTTTTTTTCAGTGTGCTGCTGCTAAGCTGATACATACTGCTTGTCAGTGAAAGCAGTGGCTGGTTATTTTTCTTTTTTTTCAGCCACACAACCCTCCTGGCTGGTTGACTTGTGTAGTTTTGGTAGTGAGGTGGTAGTCAGTGTCCTGGGTTTTGAATGGTCAACTACTCATTAGAAAGCAGAGTTCTGTACCTGGCAAGTCATGCTCATTCTTTCCTCTAGCAGAGCCATGTTTGTGTGCGTGTGTGAGAGAAACTGTGATCTTTGTAAACCTGAACTGTTAGGATACTGAGGTGTCTGGTAATTATTTGACTTACCTTATAATCATGCATATGTAGTACATAATAAATAGAAAGCTGTAATCCCAGTATACACTTTTTACAATCACCGTGTAAATTTTTGACTATTGCTTGAAAAGTCTTAGTTTTACCTAAATTAGCTAACTTATCTTAGCTGACCTACGGTGGCCTTGGAATGTGAATCTCTCGTGATAGGTGGCAACTACTCCCAGCATTGCCTGTGTCAGCACCAGCTGTTATTGCCTGGCATAAGGGGCCCTTTTGAGATCTTCAGATATACCTGAACTTCTGAATCAAAAAGCAGGGCAGATGCGTGTTGATATAGGAGAAAGTATTGAGGTCTGTGTGAGCATGTATGCATATGGAGTAGTACGTAAGGGACTTTGGGCTGTGGCTTGGGGAATTGGATGGTGTCCAGGGACTGATAGTACTGGTATCCAAAGAGAGACTAGAGAAGCTAAGCTTAGGAATTTCTGAACAGTTGTGCTACAAGACTTTTTTTCTCCATCATCATATTAATTGTCAAACATCTTTCTTGATGATCTTATTTGAAGAATGATTTAATGATAGTATATAGTGGAGTATTAAAAGACAATGTGTTTATGATTTACTGCAAGCTACTGTACTATTCATGCTTGTCACGAAGGAGCTGGAATAATCCATGTAACGGAGATACCAGGCGGTGCAGAGGCATCCAACAATTGTAGGAACCGTTAGCTTGGTCAGGCTTATTAGCTATGTGGAGGTGCTGGTCCTTGTGAATCCAGCTTGATTCAGAGAGACCGGGAGATCTCAGTACTGAGCTTCAGCATTATGAATTCCAAGAAGTTTTACTACCTCAAGCACAGATCAGCTTGTAGATGTCAAGTCGGATTGTTTACAGTGTTGCAAGTGAATTAATATGCTGTTGATCTGTTTCACTGGAATATGTCTATTATAAGCCTGTCATTGTGTCTGGAAGAATCAGTTTGGACTTTGTAGAAATTACTTTAATGTTGTAAAGATGATGTTTTTTCAACTTGGCATTTCTTTGTTAGTTTTTTTTTTTTGATGGGGTGGCTTATGAGGTTGAATGTGGTCCTGACCGAGAACTCAGTTGGCACATTTGTGTGACAGTACAGCTGGTCTAATAAGCCACCTGGATTTTAGTCCTGTGGAATGTGTTGAGGGGGCTGTGACTCCCTGTGGAGCTAGCCACGTAAGATTTGAGATACTAGATTCAGCTGAGATCCAGATGAATACTATAAGTGGAGTCTCTGCACTTGCACGTGTTTCTTGGAATGCTGTGTGGAGACCAAAAGACTGTCAGTGCAGAGTCAGTTTAGATCATGCGGTGTGTATAACTTAAGGATTCAGAGCTGTAGAAATGCAGCTATACTGTTTACCTCCAAAGCCAGTTCAGGTACGTTGTGCTGTCATAATGATAGGTTCCTGCTGGTAATCCTGCCAGACCTGAGCTGTTCCTGCATCTGTTGCGCAGATGATCCACTGTCTGAACACTTGATTATTATTTTTTTTAAATATATAACAATGGTTGTAGCTCTCTCTAGTTTCCTTTTTTTTTAAAAAAAAATCTTTCATCACATGCATCTGCAAGTTTGTTATTGTAGAGTTGCTTATAAGAATTGTATGACGTATTCGTAGTTTAACACCCCACCCACAGCATTTATGTGGTATAAAATAACCGTAGTTGGAGTATTACTTGCTTTTTGCCTCAGCAGAAGGAGCCAAAAAAGGAGAAAATAGGAATGTAGACTTTCGATATGCAAATAGGTTTGTGATCAGAGCTCTGACAGCTCTGGCTCAACAGGCTGCCTCCCAGGGAATGGGATCTCTGTGCCTGTGCTTAGGATCAGTTTTGGTGTGGTTACGACACCTGTATATGTAAACTAGAATGCACACTGATAAATATGGTCACAACAGAGGTGAACTAAATCTTAGAAGAGGAGTTCTTGCTGTTTTCTTTTTTTTTTTTTTTTTCCAGTTTGAAATACTGGCCGTAAAATCATTCAGGACTGATATCCTATGCATTCTTTTTGAAGATATCTCTTGAAATTATTAAAGAAATTTTGAAATGAATGTTTTTTCAATATGTATCCATAATTTTTCTTAAAGTACTAATATTCTGATACAAAATGTCCAACTACTTTAAGAATGCTCTATCAAGTAGTTGAAAAATTGCTTTAGTTTTGAGCATATAACAGAAATTGACCCATGCACTTTTGCTATTTGTTTGACTTTTATGCAGCAGTAGAATAGTAAACCTCTAAATGAGAGAAAGAAAAGTGACTGTAAAATACAAATTGCTCCTAGATTTTTTTTTTATAAATATGAGAAGCTGGTACTTATTAACAATATTCTTCTGTGTCCGCCCTTCCACAAAAAATCCCAAACCAAGAACATGGTCTGGTCTTTTATGAATGGCTATGCAGTCTGGAAGGCAGTGAATGTTTGTGTGTAGCTGGATAACTGGAATAAAGAGTCTGACTAAAGATACTTAGGCACAGCAAGTTGTATTGGGTTTGCATGACAAAGTTTTGGTAGTGGGGAGGCTACAGGGATGGCTTCTGTGTGAAGCTGCTAGAAGCTTCCACTGTGTCCGACAGAGCCAATGCTAGCCAGCTCCAAGACAGACCCATATCTCCACCAAGGCCAAGCCAGTCAGTGATAGCCAGAGCGCCTCTGGGATAACGTATTTAAAAAGAGGGGGGAAAAAATCCAACTGTGCAACTGCAGCTAAAAGAAAGGAGTGAGAGTATGTGAGAATAACAACGCTGCAGATGCCAAGGTCAGTGAACAAGGGGGAGGAGGTGCTCCAGGTGCCAGAGCAGATTCTCCTGCAGCCTGTAGTGAAGACCATGGTGAGGTAGGCTGTTTCCCCGCAGCCTATGGAAGTTAATGGTGGAGCAGATATTCACCTGCAGCCCGTGGAGGACCCCATGCCAGAGCAGGTGGATGCCTGAAGGAGGCTGTGACCCTGTGGGAAGCCTGTGCTGGCGTAGGCTCCTGGCAGGACCCGTGGCCCTGTGGAGAGAGGAGCTCACACTGGAGCAAGTTTGCTGGCAGGACTTGTGACCTTGTGGGGACCCTCACTGGAGCAGTGTGTTCTTGAAGGACTGCACCCTGTGGAAGGGACCTATGCTGGAGCATTTGTGAAGAACTGCAGCCTGTGGAGAAGTTGGTGGAGGACTGTCTCCCGTGGCAGGGACCCCATGATGGAGCAGGGGAAGAGTGTGAGGAGTCTTCCCCCCGAGGAGGAAGGAGTGGCAGAGACAAAGTGTCATGAACTGACTGCAGCCCCCATTCCCGGTCCCCCTGGAATGCTGGAAAGGGAGAAGGTACAGAAATCGTGACTAAAGTTAAGCCTGGGAAGAAGGAAGGGGTGGGAGGGAAGGTGTTTTAAGATTTAGTTATTATTTTCTCATTATCCTACTCTGACTGCTAATAAATTAAATTAATTTTCCCCAAGTTGAGTCTGTTTTGCCGGTGATGGTAATTGCTAAACAATCTCTCCCTGGCCTTATCTCAACCTATGAGTCTTTTCGTTATATTTTCTCTCCCATGTCCAGCTGAGGAGGGGGAGTGATAGAGCAGCTTTGGTGGGCACCTGAAGTCCGGCCAGCCTCAACTGACCTCAGTCCTTTCTGATGCCCAAAAGCAAGGCATAAAGAATTTGAGATAAGGATAGTAATTGTGACAGGTAATGGGCAAAACCTGCACTGAACAGAGAGGAGAGTGGAATGACTGCAGGGAATTTATGTTGTAATTGTGATGAAGGTGAAACTTCTTTTGTTCTGAAATGCTATTGATTGAGTGATGTGTGTTTCTTGTATGTTATGTAGATGGGTGGGTGTTGTTTATTTTGCATTTCATGAGTAGGAGAAAGTATTTTTTTTTCCTGTTGAGATTTTTTTTTTTTGTATACACAGTGATTCAGTGATTACAGACACATGACTTACTGCATTGCATCTCAAAAGATGACAGGCTTGTTTAGGATTGCATAGGATTGCTTATTAAGATTAGGAGTACAAATGGCAGAAGGTGTGGCAGAAATGCAGTATAGTTTCTGTGCATCTTCCACTCCAACTGGTGAACTCGACCTTGTGCGCTGTATTGTGTGCTGGGCGTATCAAAGTGGGAGTTTCAGTGCTATTTCTGATTGTGTTGCCTTCATGCTTTTTTTTTTTTTTTTTTTTTAAATGTGTGTGTGCTGCATTTTCCCTGCTTGTATCCATACTTGCTGCTTGGTTTCTAAATACGCAGCTGAGTTCATAAATTTATTTGAAACACTTCATTACAGCAGAAAAGGTCTGCTTTTCCAGCTTTGATTAGCAGCAGTTTGCTTAAATGTACACCTTGTTTCTGCAGTAATTTATAATTGCTTCATGCTAAATATGGATACATAGAGTATTCAGGCTTTAAATTGTAGTGTTCCGTCACTCAAGTACTACTTGATCGAATTTTTTTTTTTAACATGAGTATCAATATAACAGGTACTCTAGTAAATGCTCTAAAGGTTCTGTGGCAAAATTACTAACCAAAGTGAGACTAGAAAAGAACATTTTTCTTTAGAGATTGCATAATTCTTATGCAAATGTGTTTTCTGACTGTTTGTTTCTTTGCTAGACTGTTAAATTACTGGCAGAAGAAGTCTCTAAAGTGAGCAAGGAGCTCCTCAACTGCAAGGAGCCTTACTTAAAATGCATGCTAGCATTTTATACCTAGGAATTTTTAGGGTACAGCTGTGGTATGTTGTATGAGGACACAGAAGTGAACTGTTTCATGCTGTGTTTTCTTCAACTAGATTGAACTGGGTCAGTAGCATATTTTCAGTCTGATAACAAAAGCTTGGGTATTTAGTTAGAAATCCAGCCAACCATCACAGGTGTTTTTAATAGCCTTCTGGTGCTTTCCATTAAAGACCAATGTGTGAATCTTAAACTTTGTGTACGTTTATAGTTTGGATTCCTGCAACATCTAGCAGGGATTACTTGTCTGTATGTAGTAATGTAGTGGGAGATATATGGCTTTGGACTTCTGAATTTGGAGTAGCCAGATCTTGATACATGCTGTGTGTCATCAGTATGTTACGTTGTACTGTACACTGTCTCTCTTCTAGTTACATGTATTGAGTAAAAGTATGACTAAATGTCACCTGTAGTATGTACTGACTGGATGGTCTTGGAAGAATGCTGATTTGCATGTTGAGTGCCTCTAATCTTCTTGTCATAGTCTGTAAATTTATTATCTGTAGTAGATGTTTTTGACAGAACTAACTGAATCTGCATATATTTTTATCTGATGCCTTGATAAAGAGAACTAGGTCGAGTCTCATTAATTTACCCAGGTATAAAACCCGAAATGCTTCAGGTAGTCAGTCTGTTTTTTCTTTTACCTGTCAATTGTCTGCTTTAAATAAAAGTTCTCTTCTCCTGGGACATATGACTGAATAGAGATGGGGCAGAGATTTGGCAAATTTGTCAGCATCAAGAAATGATTATTTGAAGATGGAGATGACTTAATTTCTTAAGTTGTCAAGTTGCAGAACATAGCACTTTCGAAGAGAAGTACTGACAGTATGCGTTCGTTTGCTCTATTAGTGGTGTCAGCCAGTTGGGGATTCTTGAATGTGGCAGAAGATCATTTGATTCCTCTTGGTTCTTCTGTGCGGCTTATAAAAGATGGAGTGTGGTGTGAATCATAGGCTGGAAACACTGGAATTTCATTAGCTTCTCTTCAGATACCTTGGTTGAAAAAATGTGTAATTAGCTATTTGCTGACTTCTGCTTCAAATACTTGCAAGCTATCATTCATAGAGCCATATAGATCAAAATAGTGAAGGTGGATATTGTGTGGGTTTATAAGTAAGGTCTTGAAATACTGCAGGTTGAAACCGCTGGTAAGGTATGTTGCTATCTAGCTGTAGTTTGGAAACTGATAAATAAGAAAATGTGGATTTGGTTAGCAGTCTTGTTATTGGCTGGGCCATGTATTCCTATAGAAGCCTTTGCAAAAATTGATTATGCAATTCATCCTTTTTGCTGTACTGAACAAGTGAAAAATGAAGTTTTGATACTGACAAGTATCAAAAAAAAAACAAACCACAAACAAAAACCCAAACCAAACCAAACAAACAAAAAAAAACCCAAAAAACCCCAAACAAACAAAACCCCCCAAAACCAGCAACAAACCAAACAAACAAAAGCAAAACCAAAAAAACCCAAAACAAAACCAAAATACCTGACAAAAAACAACCAACCAAAACAAAAAAAAAACCCCAGAAGTAAACTCTTAATGGGGAATTTTTGAACTACCTAATTGGCTTTAAGGAAAAAACACCAAAGAAAAGTTTAGTAAAATATCAGGGTAAAAGGATTTGATAAGAATAGATAGCATTAAGTTTGGTGTGAGTAGAGAGGTTCAGTGATTTTGGTAGCATCTGGGAATACTTGTGAATTTTATTGAACCTTCTGGAGGCATCAAGGGCTGAGAGGATGATCTTTTCTGGTTAGTCTTTGTATGTGGGCACTATAGGTTTTGCCTATAGAAGATAGTTCGAAGGGGTGAATGGAAAAATGAGATGTCACTGGATTCTGAGGGCTGGGGTAAGTCACTGCCAGCAGATGTGTAGACCTGGTCAGTCTGGTACGCGTCCTGTTGCTGTGTCTGTTTTTGTACTAACTGCTTGTGAATTCTCATCTATTGATAGAATTTATACCAAGATCTAAATCTCCAGTATACTGGTTTGTACTACTCTGCAACAACCAGAAGAAGAAAAACTCAGATATTTGCAAAAACTGTTTCTTTATAGGCTCAAGGCATTTGTTTTTAGAGTCATAGAATTGCTGAGGTTGGAAGGTTCCTTTAAGATCATCTAGTCCAAGCATCAACCTAACCCTAATTAAAAAAACCCACATAACTGTACCATGTCACTAAGCACTAAAATTCTTCTGCAGATACCCTCTGATTAGCTGAATTTGAGTTAGGCTTTCTGTTAAGCACAATCTAGTTGTCTCTGGTGTAATTACTACACTTCTATGTAAGTATCTTTGGAATATGGCTTCTCTTTATAGAGGGAGCTATGTTTATTTGGTCATGAACTAATCGCTAAAATGACCTAAATTTTTTCCAGGTTTATTAGGGGGGAAACAGTGTTTTTCTTACGCTGTGTTTTCATTCCAGTGTATCTGTATTATTTTTTAAACTTTTTTTTAATTTCTCCTGTCAAAGAAATGGGCCAAAGCACTAGGGAAAAGAGACATAGAAAGAAAGCTATAGAAGGAAGATAAGAAAAATGTAAAACTCCTTCCACTGGAGAAGATGGAATGCTAATTTCACACCCTTTGGGGAGAAGGAAAATAAGTAGCAAAAACTTTAAGCATAGAAGATAATTTTTCATCAAAAAAGAGAATTAAGAACTTCAACTAGTCATGTATAGGGTAGGATGACGTATATGCAGCGTTGGCATAACTGAAACTCTAGGCATAATTTGGAATCAACTTTGTATCCAGTGTTGTTTTCTAGATATTCCATTTTTTTCCCCAGAAGTTTTATACTTTTTACAATAATGGGTATGTGTCTGCCAGCATTACATTGTTTTACATAACTGCAATAACTACCTGTGTGGATGTCTTTATTCTTCTAAACTGGCTTTTTAATCCATATAATGATATTTCATATCTGAAGCAATAGTGTGTAAGACTGTCTAGCATATTCAAAGTCTATAGGATTGGGAAAGATCACCTTGGGTATGATAAATTACTTTTATATGTTTCCTTCTGCTGACACCCAAGGGTGAGACAAAATGGGATGGAATGTTGGTGAAGGTAGGTGAAGCTGTACCACAGAACTTGGTACACCACTACCTGGATGCAATGAGCTGTGCTTCGCGCTTCCTTGGCGACTGATGAATGGGAGACAAGGTTGCTGAGAGCATCAGGGGCTGTCAGCTGGAAAGCCATTGATTAGAAACTAACCTTCTGATCAGCTGCTTTGTTTACCTTTGTAGATCTCCCAAGGCGCCTTGGGAGAGCGTGTTGAGTTAGTGTATTTTGGTATAGACAGAAATACACAATAGCATGACATGCTATGAAATAGATGTATTTGGAAGCAAATTCAGAATTAAAGCAATAAAATGACTACTTCTTGACAACTGGCTCCTCCTAGGCTAATTTTAAGAAAGTCATAAGAATTTCATGGAGTCTGCGTAGAGTTTGTTTTCACTAAAATGTGAACAAAAACTTGCAACAAAACCAAATGGATTTAACCACCCTGCTGTTTGATTAATGATTAACAGGAGCAGCAGAATAAAATGTTTTGTAATGTCACGTTTTGACTTGTTGATAAAAGGATTGAAAAAGATGAAGTGTCAGGTTCCAAGAACTGATGCTGATTTTGTGTAACTTGCTGTTTTGTTAATTGTTACTTTAATAAAGTTACAAATTATTCAAGTTGTAAAAGTAAAAAGTAAATTTGTAAAAGTTGTAAAGTAAAATTGCAATACATGAGTCTGTTAAAGCTGTTCCTTTCAGTTTAATACTGTTTGCTGTTGTCAAGGAATGCGAAACAGTAATTCTGTAATCAAAATGTACCTTGGATAAAAAAAACCCTGTTCTGGAAGCACAGGTGTCATGCTGGATGTAGTATAGCTTGGGAGGGAAAATAATCTTGTAAATTAAACAGTTTGTGTGTATGGCTGATGCCTGTTAAAACCACAAACTTGCAATATATGAATGTCAGGGAAATACAAGAACAAAATTATCCTAATAAATATGTTTGGGACTGGGCCAAATAAATATGTCTATATTGCTACTGAAATTAAATGAGTCTGTTTCATGTGTGGTGTGTGGTTTTTTTTTGTTTGTTTGTTTTTTTTTTTTGTTTTGTTTTTTTTGGAGTGGGATGTTGGGTGGGTGTGTGTGGTGATGTTCTGGTGTATGTGTGGTGTGGTAGTGTTTCGTTTTTCTTTTTAAAGTCCCTTTGGAATTCCATACTCGCTTATAGCAAGCACAGATGATGCCACCAGAACAGGGTGGTTGTATCCTTGTCCTGCTCCCCATCTGTGTTCCTGTTACTTTTTTTCATCTGGAATTGTTCTTCGTATGTCCTTATGGAAAGATGGCCCAAAGAAGTGATGTGGCTTAAAAAAAAAAGGCATTTTATTTTTAGCTTGCTGATTAGGTTTTCCACGTGGTCAAATGAATGCTCTTCTCAGTGCAAGGGAGTCAGTAGAAAGTACACAGCGGGGGATGGCCAGTGATCTTCTTTTGGCAGCAGTGTGCAATTAAGTTAGTTTAAAGTGAGCCTGAAGTAAAGTCAGCTGGAACTGCAGCCTGATTTCTCAGCTAACTTTTAGGAACTGTGGTCTGTTTAATCTGCTGTAGATCTTCTTGCATTATTTAGGTTAACAGGTCATATTGAGGCACACAGTTTATTGCTTCATTGCAATGCTGGGAATTCAGTCCTGCAAGACTTTACGTGGTTGACAGTCATTATTCAGGTGAATGGTTGCATTGGCCTACCTTGGACCAGACTTCAGTAAATTACTTGCACAAGAATTCTTTAACCTTTGTTTTCTTATAACAAGAGACAGCATATAATGGATGTCTGTAGATGATGCTTTATGAAACTTGCTCCAAATTTACAGAACCCTGAGGGAAGAAAAATGCTATATTCCTACTATTCTTTTTTTAATTTTTTTTCTCTTACTTGTATAGTCTTGTTCCTATCTCTCTTTATGTTTCCTGTCTACTAGGTGTCTCTTGCTCTACATTTCAGCAGAAATAAGCTAGTCTGTTAGATTAAATCAGCTTCTCTATGCCTTTCCTCTGTTTCCAACTGAAAAATCAGTGGAGTTAGTTTAACCAAAAAGACTTCTGTAATTAGATTTGTCTAATGTTATGTATGGCTGGTTAAGGTAGCTGTTAGTCCTGGTTAAAATGAGCAGGCAAAATGAGCAGGCATATTTATCTAAAATAGGGGGAAAAACTTTGTGTCACAATGCAGTGGAGCCAAACTGGACTAACTAATTCAGTATAGGAAGATGGATTTATTTAGCTCTTTCTTTACCTCTCTTATTTTGATCTTCCAATCTTGGAACTTTTTTCCACTGGACACATATCTTTAGTGGACACCTCCATTTTTTTTTTTTTTTTTTTTTACTGTTCTTTATTTCTTCTTGGTTATTTCTACATTTTAAATAATGACAGAAAAAAAATGCATTCTTTCGCCTTCTGCATGGGCCTCCCATGCTTTTGACCAGGTCTTTGCTGGCTGGCTTTTTAAAGATTGAACCCCTCACTAGGCAGTGGAATTTTTTATGAGACCTAGTGCAGTCTCAATTTGCCTAGATGCTAAGGTTACAGGATCGGTCTTCTTTCACTTAGTTAACCTGCTCTTTATGTAGCTGAGTTGTGACCGTTGCGCTGTCAGACTGTTCCAGCTGCACAACTGTGAGATTGGTTTCACCTCAGTCCTCTACAGGAGACCTCCTAGTCCAAAGCAATTCCTGCTGAGAGTTCACCTGAATTCTGCTTGGATAGAAGCTACATCCATGGATGCAGTCTTTCTACCTAAGAGATGCAAAAATCAGATGTCCATGTTATGCTCTATAAGGATGGGAAAGGAAGGGACAATGTCACTTGCTACAACTTCAGTCTGCCTTCTGCCAGCATTTGTGTCTTCTTCACTCCTCTTCTTCAAATCAAATCTGTTTCATCTACAGGACTAGTGCCCTTCAGCACACCAAAGGATGTTGTTGTTCTCTTGCCACACACTTCACATTTGCACTGTCTAGCCTGGTGATGTTTATCTGAACTGTTGATCAATTATAGGAACATGCCCTATTTATGCTGTTATACCTTGTGGGTGTCATGTTTGCTCCTGTCACCGCATCCCCTCCCAGTTTGTCTAGTAGTTTCCCACAATTTTTTTAAATGCTCAGATGATAAATCCGTGTCAGGAATCCTTTGCTGGAGCTAAGATTTAAAACACACAACTGGAGAAGAGAGCCATTTGGTCCATGTGCTCAAATATTAGAGACCATCTGACCATCTATAAAGAACCCTTTATTCCTTATACTCTGTTGCAGAGATCAAAGCTTTCTTCAATCATACAAGTTGTATGTGATATGGTATTTAGTAGAGAGATTCAGCTGTTGCTGTTCGCTTGAACTCAAAGCTTTGTCCATCAATAAACTGGAAGGAGACACTGCATGGGCAAAACCATTCAAATAAGAAATTATAAGCAACTGGACTGCTGTGATCCATAAACACCCAACTATCTCCTTTTCTTTTTCCCTACAGTATCCTTTGTAACAACATTCATTTAAGCATTTTGAAAGCACCTAAGAGTTTCTTCAGTCACTGAAAATTCTCAGCTGAAACTATAACTTTTTTTTCTAAAATGCTATGTTGTGGTAATATTTTAGAACTAGTAATAACATGTTAGTTTTAGAAAAAAAAAAAGAAAGGAAAAAAAATCTCTACTAGTTTGTCTCAAGGGATAAGGCACACTGTTCTCATCTGGCAAAGCTACTGGTATTTCTATGTGGTGTGTGTTGAAACTTGGGAGAGCAGAAATGGGTGACAGAATCTTAAAGTCTGGAGTCTGGGAAGGAGTTAGGCTCATAACCTAGAGGGTGAAGTGGGAAGGATCACTGTGTGGTGTATTAGCTTACTCAGATGCTACTTTATGGGAGATTGTAGCTAGAATTCAGGGCACCAGAAGTGCTCCGTGTCATCAGAGTGCAAGTATCTCTACACAGTTGTCCAGCTCCATGAGAGCTGAGAGCAAGCATCCTGCTCCCTGCCAGTGAGAGGATACTTCGCAGAACTCTCTGCACTTAAGTTTTCTTCCACTGTCAAAGCTCCTTCTTCCACTTCAGTTTTCTGTCTTGTGTCTTCTCTGACTGGTTACAGCCAAGGCTGCAGAGGACTGATGAGGGAAACACCAATGGACCTGGGTCCTATTCAAGATACGAGACAAAAAGAAATTAGTTGAAACCAAACTCTGAAGAGACTGAATGGAGCATGCTTAGCTCTTCTGTAAAAAGGACTGGTTCAGTTCCTTGCTGCTCAATGTCCTGTGATATTTTTTTTTTATTTTGTGGTACAGTTTGCTCAAGAAGTTTGTTAATTCTTTAATTATTAATGCTACAGTGCTATGATTCTATGGTTCCCTGCCTTCAGTTTTGCTGATGCAACTGATTGTGGGATTATGCTTAAATTGCATCAGTGTTATGACCTGAATTAAAAACGTTAAAAAGAAAAAGTTCCTTTCACTCCATTTTACTGATCTGGTTTAAGGGGTGGCTCTACAGATAGTTGGGTCAGCAGCTGAGGTGGTGTTGGAAAGGGAGATTAATAAGGGAGAGGTGGAGGAAAGAAGAGAACCTCCAAAACTGGTTTTGCCACTAGTGAAAAATCTATGTCAAACTTCTACAGGCAGGACAGGGACAGGTAGGGCAGGATAGACTATGTTAACAGCTTTCCTTGTCTCAGTGGTAGATATATCGTGTCTCCTCGCTTTGCCTTTAAGCTGCCAGCTTGCAGCTTTGTGTTGGCAACAAACTTTATTGCACTATCACCATCAATATATACTAGGCTTCTCCCTTTCAGGATATAGTTCAGTGTATAGAGAATTCACTGAAATGAACTTACTGCTACTGAGTGTCTCTCAGCACCTAGTCTTTAATGTTTGGAGAGCTGGAGTGTTACGATACAGCTCACATTCATATTGCATATGATTAGTTCATTTCAGTGACAAGGAAGTCTTTATAATCTGGACTTAAAAAGCTGTAATGCTCCCAGTCTGCAGGCAGCTTATAGAATGGTTCAGAAGTTTTCAACCACTTTTATCTCTAAATTTCACCATAGACTTAATGCTGCCTTTCAGTAAAGTGCTGATCATCTTAGTGAGTGAGTGTGAAGGAGGGATAAGTGAAGCAAAAGACAAAAAGCAGCAATCCTAAAGATTCTTCCTGTGTATAACTGTCTGTACCAATGTACTGAGCAAAAATAATTTAAGAACTTCTCTATTCTACCCTTCCAAAGTCTTTTTGCTGCTAATATAAATTTTCTTACAGGTTAAGAGGAATAGATAGTTCTCAACATATACTTAAGCCATATGAATTTCAGGGATGGAATTTCTCATTCCTCAAATAAGTTTGGACAACCTGTTTCTGAGGCACTTCTAGCATCATAGGCTCCTTTGTCTGCTCACTTGCCAGTTAGCTGGTAACGGAAAATTGTACTGTTCAGAGAAGACAGAGAAGATCTGTACTGATGGTAGTTGTCCCTTTCCATTTGAAGGATGTGGTGTTAAGTTTGCATCTGATGATCAGACTGTTCTTCAGTTTCTTAAAGAGCTTGTTAGATTGATGTGGTTTTGAGTTGCCCCTAATTTGGGAATATATAAAGGTTTTAATAAGATTATTTCTAGGTATAGTATTTCCTGTAATGGTGTTCCTTTGCATGTCATTTGGAGTAGTTGAAGTGAAATGTGTCAAACTTGGTCCATTTGTTTCATATCTGAACTTGTTTGGAATTGGTTCATACTGCTCTAGGACACTTAGAGATAAACTTAGTATTAGGAACTTGACCGAGTGGGCAGTAGCAGAAAGATTATACTGTTGTGACCGTGGTGTATGTCAGAAGAATATGATGTCAAACTGCATGTTTCCAGTCTTGGAGAATTTCAAGGATGAGACAGAAAGTGAGATTGTTTTTGTCTCTCAGGGTGAGAGTCAGCAGAGACTGAAGTCAGCTACAATATTATATCCATGGCATGTCTTTGTGATTGACCACCTTGGTGAATACGGAGATCCTAGAAGAAGAGAATACTGTAGGGAATCTTTGGACTCTGCCCACATGTGCTCAAGTTTCTTATCGAGCAAGTCTACCTAGTGCTGTAGTTTTTGGAGGCTTGTCTCCAGAATTCCAGGGTGTGGAATCCAGGAATAAAAACTTGGAGATAGAACTGTGCGAAGCTTTAATATATATAATAGTTTCAAGATTTGGAGGAGAAAGCTCTGCTTGTGACAAACTAACGCTAATATTCAAGTAAAGGTTAAGGGAAAACACCCCCATTCACTCTTAAAGAATGGTTGCTTCCTTAAAGTCAGCTAACAGTTTTGATGTGTGTAGTTTCTTTTTCAATGCTCCTATGATCATTCCATTTTTTTTATTTTATTTTTGCTTTTTTTTCCTAGAGATGTGAATTATGTCCTCATAAGGATGGTGCTTTAAAGAGAACAGATAATGGGGGTAAGTTTTATTCTTATTTTTTGTGAACTCTCTTATTTTGTATGAGGGAAATAAGTCTGTGGAAAAAAAAATTGTAAGGATCCTAAACATAAATGGTTGGTTTGGAAAGAGAGAACTATTTTACAGTAACCTTTATTTGTCCAATTTAGGCTGAATATATTTTGAGAACATCAATCCTTATTCTTAGTTTTATTTTGGGGAAAAAAGTTACAATGAAGGAGAAACTGCATTTTAAAATTTATCCTTTCTACCCATTGAAATCATATGTTATGTGTATTTAGTTGGAGTTTGAATGTTTACAGAAAAGCAGTAGAAAGCGCACCATTCATGGAGGAAAGTGGAATTTTTGTGTCTGTAGTCCAGACTGAATGCACCAGTGCATTTTCAAAGGATAGCTTTTTCATGCCTGATTTGCTAATAGGTTTTGTAACGAAGTTGGAGATGAAAAGTTGCAGTAGTGATTACCTGTTCCTTCTATCTCTCTAATTTCATCATTCAAATTATAATCAGTCATTTGAGGTAGAACAAAACCAATTTTCTTTTCAGTAATTTTACTTTTCAGTTAAGTCTCTCCTGACAGGCTGTACTCT